>CM056050.1:367754381-368354381 GCA_029574335.1 Rana kukunoris
GTAAACTCAGCTGTTCTGGGGCTCCGTACTGCACGTGCACAGTTCCACCCAAGCATTTCTCGATGGGGGGGGGGGGCTTTCTTGACAGGACACTGGCAGATGACAGGTCCGTCTCTGCTCACTGTGGAGAGACAGACCTGTCAGATCTCTGCTATGGGAGAGCGGAAGAAAACGGGTCCGCCTGTCCCTTTTTCATTGATCCGCCAGATGGCTGGAAAATAGGGTTTACATCCGTCTGAATTTAGCGGATCGGATGTCGGCAAACATGTCACCGCTGATGTCCGTCGCTTCATAAAACTGCATGGATCGTCCGTCCAGGTCTGCCTAATAAACTGACAGGTGGACTTGAACGTTCCGCATGTGTGAAAGGGGGCTAAATGTGTTGCCTGCAAAAAGATAAAAAAAAAGTTAACTTCTCCTTTTTATTGAAAGAATCATATCACCAGGCAATAGATCGATCATGTGGGGAACCAGTGGCTCATCTGAAAATTTCCTTTTTATACACACCTGTACCAGTCAGTTGGTACTGATCTCTGCAATGCAATTGTTTTTTGCAGGCTTGAACACGATTTACGCTGCTTGAAGCTTGCTAAATGGATATTGTAGACCTTTTTGTTTCCTTTCATCTAGTAATATGAAAGCTTTGGAGTTCTAAAACAAATCCTTGTCTAAGCATTTCTCAAGCTGCATCCACTGGTGTTATTAAAGTGGAAGTCCATGCATCAATTGGCTATTAACATTCTAACATTAACCTCTTGCCCTGTAAAGAAGTTGCTATACAGGGAGTGCAGAATTATTAGGCAAGTTGTATTTTGACCACATCATCCTCTTTTTGCATGTTGTCTTACTCCAAGCTGTATAGGCTCGAAAGCCTACTACCAATTAAGCATATTAGGTGATGTGCATCTCTGTAATGAGAAGGGGTGTGGTCTAATGACATCAACACCCTATATCAGGTGTGCATAATTATTAGGCAACTTTCTTTCCTTTGGCAAAATGGGTCAAAAGAAGGACTTGGCAGGCTCAGAAAAGTCAAAAATAGTGAGATATCTTGCAGAGGGACGCAGCACTCTTAAAATTGCAAAGCTTCTGAAGCGTGATCATCGAACAATCAAGCGTTTCATTCAAAATAGTCAACAGGGTCGCAAGAAGCGTGTGGAAAAACCAAGGTGCAAAATAACTGCCCATGAACTGAGGAAGCGTGCAGCTGCCAAGATGCCACTTGCCACCAGTTTGGCCATATTTCAGAGCTGCAACATCACTGGAGTGCCCAAAAGCACAAGGTGTGCAATACTCAGAGACATGGCCAAGGTAAGAAAGGCTGAAAGACGACCACCACTGAACAAGACACACAAGCTGAAACGTCAAGACTGGGCCAAGAAATATCTCGAGACTGATTTTTCTAAGGTTTTATGGACTGATGAAATGAGAGTGAGTCTTGATGGGCCAGATGGATGGGCCCGTGGCTGGATTGGTAAAGGGCAGAGAGCTCCAGTCCGACTCAGATGCCAGCAAGGTGGAGGTGGAGTACTGGTTTGGGCTGGTATCATCAAAGATGAGCTTGTGGGGCCTTTTCGGGTTGGGGATGGAGTCGAGCTCAACTCCCAGTCCTACTGCCAGTTTCTGGAAGACACCTTCTTCAAGCAGTGGTACAGGAAGAAGTCTGCATCCTTCAAGAAAAACATGATTTTCATGCAGGACAATGCTCCATCACACGCGTCCAAGTACTCCACAGCGTGGCTGGCAAGAAAGGGTATAAAAGAAGAAAAACGAATGACATGGCCTCCTTGTTCACCTGATCTGAACCCCATTGAGAACCTGTGGTCCACCATCAAATGTGAGATTTACAAGGAGGGAAAACAGTACACCTCTCTGAACAGTGTCTGGGAGGCTGTGGTTGCTGCTGCACGCAATGTTGATGGTGAACAGATCAAAACACTGACAGAATCCATGGATGGCAGGCTGCATGAGTGTCCTTGCAAAGAAAGGTGGCTATATTGGTCACTGATTTGTTTTTTGTTTTGTTTTTGAATGTCAGAAATGTATATTTGTGAATGTTGAGATGTTATATTGGTTTCACTGGTAAAAATAAATAATTGAAATGGGTATATATTTGTTTTTTAAGTTGCCTAATTATGCACAGTAATAGTCACCTGCGCACACAGATATCCCCCTAAAAAGCTAAAACTAAAAACAAACTAAATACTACTTCCAAAAATATTCAGCTTTGATATTGAGTTTTTTGGGTTCATTGAGAACATGGTTGTTGTTCAATAATAAAATTAATCCTCAAAAATACAACTTGCCTAATAATTCTGCACTCCTTGTATATACCTTTTTCTGCAGACGCTCCTACCTGATTCCACGTTGAGCTGTCAGCCATGACTTTGCTGTGGAGGCGAGTGCAGAGGACATGTCTGACAATGGAACTCCCATAGTAAGTTTATGGGTGACGTTGCATCCCATTAATTTCACTGTCCTTATCAGCCATGTCCTCTGCCTGCCGAAAGGGTATGTTTACAACATTGTTTTTCTTTACAGGGCTTTACAAGAGTGGTTAGTGTTAGAATGTTGGTGGCTTTAAAGGGGAGGTTCCCCTAAAAAAACTTTTAACATTGCCTGTGTCTTCTTAATAACATTTAGAATCGGCTGGTAGTTTAAAAAAAAAACACCCGTACATACCATTTTCGGCATGTACTCTCACCGCCGCTTCCGGGTCTGGCTGCAATATGCGGGGGACATGGCTGCAATATGCGGGGGACATGGCTGCAATATGCGGGGGGACATGACATGGCTGCAATATGCGGGGGGACATGACATGGCTGCAATATGCGGGGGGACATGACATGGCTGCAATATGCGGGGGGACATGACATGGCTGCAATATGCGGGGGGGACATACATGGCTGCATTTGGGGACACGTTTAAAAAAAGTATTGGTACTTGTACTCGGTCCTAAAAAAGTGGTATCGGGACAACCCTAAAATATATATATATATATATTATATATATATTTTTTTTTTCCTCAGTTTAGACCGATACATATTCTACCTATTTTTGGTAAAAAAAAATTGCAATAAGTGTTTATCGGTTGGTTTGCGCAAAATTTATAGCGTTTACAAAATTGGGGATAGTTTTATTGCATTTTTATAAATTTTTTATTTTTTTCGTGACTGCGACATTATGTGGACACTTCGGAAAATTTTGACACATTTTTGGGACCATTGTAATTTTCACAGCAAAAAATGCATTTAAAATGCATTGTTTATTGTGAAAATGACAGTGCAGTTCGTGAGTTAACCCCTTCAGCGCCCCCTTATGGTTATGTGTGACCTAATGTGTGTTTACAACTGTAGCGGGGTGTGGCTACAGGTGTAACATCGATTGTGTATCCCTATAAAAGCGATCACACGATAGATGACGCTGCCACAGTGAAGAACGGGGAAGCTGTGTTTACACACGGCTCTCCCCGTTCTCCAGCTTTGGGAACCGATCGCGGTACTCCAGCGGCGATCGGGTCCGCGAGTCCCGTGGTTTCGGGCCAGGTCACGGGAGCACGCCGCGTGACCGGGTACAAGCACAGCATGTACCCAGCCGTGCCATTCTGCCGATGTAAATGTGCAGGAGGCGGTCCTTAAGTGGTTAAATGCAGGGAATTTAGTTTTAGCATGAAGTTCCACTTTAAAACAAACCAAGCTTTCAGTTTCAACTTTTCTGCCAGGGTACATTTTATAAACGGCATTGTAGCTACTCCACCACCATGTGCAGGTGTGTGAATTTGCTAACCTTGGATTTGTCCTTTAAAAATCAAGAGGTAAAATTGGCATTGAAACTTAGTGGTTGTAAACCCCCCAAAAAAATTTTTTTTGTTTTAATGTCACAATGTAGAGTATACGATTTCCTATCATCTGTGCCCAGTCTTGCCACACAGAGTTAATCCAGTGCTGAGTAATCCTCTTTTAAAGTTCAGTGCAAATTAACTGGACTTCAGATAAAAACCTGCCAAATTAGGTTAAGTCCGTTTCTCTGTTATTGCTTTCAGTAACTGGTTATTTACAAATATAGCGTGGACATGTTTATCATAACAAGAGGTGATCCAAAGTTCATTGTATATTACTAGGATGTGTTATGATGTTATATCACCTCATGTTATTGTAAACAAAACAGAACATATGATAAACATGTCCTAGCTATATTTGTAAATAACCTCTCACTCAAAGCAAGAAGAGAGATTCCGGACTTTTTGTTTAGGCAGGGTTTTATCTGGAAGGCTGTTCGTTTTCACTGAACATAAAAGAGGATTACTCAGCGCTGGATTAACTCTGTGTGGCAAGACTGGGCACAAATGATAGGAAATATTATACTCCACATTGTGACATAAAAAAAAAAATTTTTTTTTGGGGGTTTACATCCACTTTAAAGTAGAAACTCTACCTTAACGCATAAGGACGGGTGTGACATCACGCTGGTCGCCTTGACTGTATTGGCGAACCGCTGCTTGTGGCAGTTTCAACAGTTTTCACTATACCAGATTTCGAAGAATATAATTAATTGCTATGCTGGTTTTATTTATACGAATGTGAGTAGATTTGAATAGTGGTGTGTGTCTGTGTCTGTGTGTTTTTTTATTATTGGAGAGGTATTTTTTTTTTCCCACATGCAGGTGTGTGAATCTGCTTACCTTGGATTTTAAATCAAAATCTTAAGCGATCAAAACTGGCATTAAATGTTGAAATATCAACAGAAGAAACTACTCTTATACCTTTTTAGGCTGCGTTCGCACTAGCGCACGGAGTGGCTCTAGGCAGGGGTCCGGTGCTTCCCTGTTCAGTTTCGGGTCCCATTTCAGTCTGAATTTGTGCCTGAATTCGGACCTGAAATTAATCGGAAGACACACAGGACTCCTGCGCAATTCGTACCGGAGATGTGTAAACTCCACATCCAATTCACAATACTGTGGAACCAGCCTTAGTCAATCTTGTCGACCAAATGCAACAGAATCCTTAAAATAATAGAACCACATCTGGTAAATTTTTTTTTTTTTTTTTTTTTTTTTAAAGGTCTATTAATGCGGAAGAACTAGCATTCAATCTACTTGCATTAATATAAATAAAACTGGCATAGTAATGACAATTCTTTCCTTGTAAAACTGGAACAGTGATAACCGTTGAAACTGCCACAAGCAGCCGCTCGCCAATACTACCTAGCCACCCAACATAATGACATCTCGCAGTGCTCCGCTCTTATGCCTTAATGTGGTGTTTCTACTTATATTTCAATTCAATGGCAGTTTGAACCTCTTCTGATTTTATGGTCAAATCCAAGGTGAGCAGATTCACACACCTGCATGTGGGGGTGGAGTAGGCATTCACTGGGATTGAAGTACAGTAGAAGATCTAATGTTTGTTACACGTTGTGGTGCAGATTCAGTGGACTTGGCTGAACACTTGTTTTTTGTTGTGCATTTTTTTTTTTTTCTCATTTTTTGGATCCTTTGGGAAAAGTATTGCACAGATGATTGTGTTTTTTAGGATACATGTGTTAAAGTAGAAGTTTCAGCTTAAAATGAACGCAATCTACTGGCAGCTGCATTCTAATGCCGCGTACACACAGTCTTTTTTTTTGTCTTGTTAAAAAAAGTCTTTTTTTTTCTCATGAAAAAATACTTTTTTCAAACTTCATTTTAAAAAACGATGTTACCTACACACCATCGTTATCTCAAAATGCTCTTGCAAAGCGCGGTTACGTACAACACGTACGACGGCACTCTGTTCCATTCAAGCTTGCGTCATAACTTGCTTCTGAGCATGCGCGGGTTTAAAAACGTCGTTTTAGCCCACACAATCATTTTTTATGACACAAAAAACGACATAAAAAATTGAAGCAGGTGTGAAATTTTTTTTGGTTGTTTTTCAGAAGACAAAAAAAAACACGTAAAGCCCACACACGATCATTTAAAAAAAAAATTAAACGATGTTTTATTTCATCCCCAAAAACGACAGTGTGTACGCAGCATTAGACTCATTTTACTAGCCCTGTAAAGAAATGGCTATACATGCCCTCCCTGAAGCTGTTCCGGTCCCATGCTGAGCTGTCAGGTGTGTGCAGAAGAGGCGGCTAACAACGGAAGCCCCTATAGGAACTCTATAGATGACCTCTCTCAAGTCTGACTGTGTGCAGTCACTGCTCAAATCCTTTGAAATTTTGATCAGGGGATGTTGGGCAGGAGGTGGCCGACAGAACCACCCACTGTACTTAGAAAACCCTGTCTGATTATTACTGATGTCTGTCCTCTGTGGAGAGATTCACTGTCCATGTTTTCTGGTGATTTATTATCACTGAGACTAAAAGTAAGGGCAAATACAAAATTTGCAGTTGTCATCTGATTAGCAATAGAAGAAAAATCCTCTTTTGGTGAAATCTGTGAGAATTTTTTTTTCCTTTTGGGAGAGATTATACAGCACATTAAATGGAGGGGAATCGCCCCAATTTGACAAAGATAGTGTGTTTATTTTTTCACTGACAGATGTTTGAAACCTTTCCCCTTTAAATCATAATTGAATTTTTTTTTTTTTTTTGCCTTTGGATATGGGTCAGAGTAAAGCACAACTGAATGGAGGATACAGCTCTGACATTGTCAGAGAATGAATAAGACCCCATTCACACTTGTCTACATTGGTCTGACTTTCATGCAACTTGAGGGCCATAGACTTTAAATGTTAAGCCTCAAAAGTTTCATGAAAGACGTACCTTAACCACTTAAGACCCGGACCAATACGCTGGTAAATGACCCAAGGTGTTTTTGCGATTCGGCACTGCGTCGCTTTAACAGACAATTGCGCGGTCGTGCGACGTGGCTCCCAAACAAAATTTGCATCCTTTTCTTCCCACAAATAGCTTTCTTTTGGTGGTATTTGATCACCTCTGCGATTTATTTTTTATTTTTTGCGCTATATACAAAAATAGAGCGACATTTTTGAAAAAAAAACACTACTTTTTGTTAAAAAAAAAAATCAAACTAAATTTTAGTCAAACATTTAGGCCAAAATTTATTTAGCCACATGTCTTTAGTAAAAAAAAAAAAATCGCAATAAAAAAAAATAGCTACCTAGCGGGACCAGTGACGCTGGCAATAGGGAGTGAAAGGGTTAACTAGGGCGGTGATCAGGGGGTTAAAACTTTATTAGGGGGGGTGGGGGGGCTATCCTGAACCTAACACTAACTGACTTTTACACTGCCTGTCACACTGACACTAAATGCAGTGATTAGATCACTGCATTCAGTGACACTGTGACAGGGGGGTGGGGGGGCAGATCGCAAGGGGTTAAGTATGCCTGTGTGTGTATGTCAGTGTAGTGTTAGTGCACACTTACTGTGAGGTGTTCCTCTCATCGCAGCGGTTGGAAATACCGCTGCGATGAGAGATTACATCACTTCCCCCTTCCTGTGTAAACACAGGAGGAGGAAGTGACAGGGCGGGAGAGCGCAGGGATTGGCTGGGAGCGATCGCGGGCAAACACTGACATCCGCCCGCTCGTCCTGGATCGCTCCTGGAGACACGGGGACCGCCGCACGCCGCGGAGGGGGTCCCGATCGGACCCGCTACTGGGCGAGGACGTAAATTTACGCCCTTGTGCCTGTACGAGCCATTCTGTGGCTGTAAATGTGCGTGCCGAGGTCCTTAAGTGGTTAATGTTTTACATGCAACAATGGGTCCTACTTTGCAAAGGGACACATCTAGGTCGCACCCATCCAAATATGCACACTTGTACAAGTGTGAATTGAGCCCAGGGCTGACCATACAGTTTGAATCTCGACCAGTTCAGCAGGAAGCCACCCAGATTCAAACCATGTATAGGCAGGCTAAATGTACCCAAGTTGATCTATCAATTAACTTGGGTACAACTAACCTGCTGGATTTTACATGTGATTGCAAATCAGATAGCTGCTGTGTGGGGAGAATGTGTTTTTAATATGGGTGTAACATGTAAGTTGGTGTTTTAAGGTAGTGTTGGCTTTTAAAGCAAAACCTAGCCCGTGATTGCAGGAAAGAAATAAGCTCCATCTATGGCTGGCTTTAGAGGTAAGATTACAATATTGTCCCGACTCACACATTATGGAAAGTGCTCACATGTTCCCCAGAAACTAGGTTCTGCTTTAAAGGCTAACTACACCTTGCACACCAAGTTACATGTTACACCCATATTACACACATTGTTTAGCAGCAGTCCGATTTGAAATCGGTATGGCTGCGCGCGCTGGGGCCCCACTGCTACAACCGGGTCCTTCTTCTTCTTTTTCTTTATTTACAAAGATTCATGGTGAGCAAGATTTGTAATTCTCAATGTAGCAGTAATGTGGTGATCGCCACATAGTCCATTAAAGAGAAAGTAAATTCTGATGGGCTTTACTTCCTCTTTGTTTCCCTGCAAAGATAAAGCATAATGGGCTACTATGCATTGCATAGTAGCCCATTATATGTCGCTTACCTGAAACCAAAGCCTGCAATGTCCCCTCTTCCACAAGGCGTCCATCTTCCTTCCAAGTATCGCGGCTCCAGCGACGTCGCTCGCATGCGTATTGAAGCTACCAGTCACGGCACAATCTGCTTTAGAAACGGCACGCTCGCCAATGCTAAAGGAGTCTAAAGTGCGCCTGCGCTGTTGTCTACGGCATATGCGCCATAGACATCTGCGCCCAGCACATTTCTAAATATCTCCCAAACCGTAGAGATTTGGAAGATATTTCGAGTACCTACAGACAAGCCTTAACCTAGCCTTACCTGTCGGTGAAAGTGGTTGTAATGGATTTACAATCACTTTAACACTTCCAGCTCTTAAACAAGTTGCATACGGATGTAATTTTACTGATGTTAAACTGGGTCTTATAGACAAGTCTTGAGTAAAATATTCCGCAATCACCTTGTGCTTACGCACCTTTAAGCGCCTATACACAAGTAAAATTCTTCATTGCCAGTATTGTAATATACTCAAACATGCTTATAGACACATAAATATGTGTAAGCACGTAAATTACATTCAGATTTTCAAAATTGTCACTATTTTTGTTTATAGCGCAAAAAAAAGAAAAACCACAGTGGTGATCAAATACCACCAAAAGAAAGCTCTATTTGTGGGAAAAAAAGGACACCAATTTTGTTTGGGAGCCACATCGCACGACTGCGCAATTGTCAGTTAAAGCGGCGCAGTGCCGAATCGCAAAAACTGGCCAGGTTTTTTACCTGTGTAAAGGTCCGGGTCTTAAGTGGTTAGATACATTGTTGGCTATGGAACTAGGCACACACCAAAGAAAAGATCAGCAAGACTCTTTTTACACTGTGTTAGCAGTAAAGCACCATTCGTTTTAGTTGCACTTTAGGCACTATGGTTTTGTGACTTAACAGGAACAACACTATATACAGTGGGGAGAACGAGTATTTGATGTACTGCAGATTTTGCAGGTTTTCCTACTTGCAAAGCATGTAGAAGTCTGTAATTTTATCATAGGTACTCTTCAACTGTGAGAGATGGAATCTAAAACACAAATCTAGAAAAACACATTGTATAATTTTTTTTTTTTTTGAAGTGGAGGTTCACCCTAATTTGCAAGTCTGCGTTACACAAGGGCTCAGTGTATGTTTTAACAGTTCGCTGTCTTAAAAAAAAAAAAAATTGCTTACATACCTTTGTTTAATCTTCTGAACCAGGCACTTCCTGGTTTGAGTACCGTGGGAGTGGGTGTGTCGCTTCGGCTGCGATCGCCGCAGTGGTTCCTGGGAGCACAGCGTGACTGCAACTGTGTAGTGTTGACGGCGCCGCTCGCCGTCAACACTGCACATGCACGGGATAGAGCGGTGAATGCTGGGACGTCAGCATTCACCGCATCCCGGAAGGATTTGATTGTGAGCTTCAGAGCACCCACAAGCAAGATGGAAGCGTCCATCCACGATTTTTCTAAATCATCTTTTGGGGCTGAATCGGAATGCTGGCGGCTAAAAAGATAGGACACGTGAGTACCCCATTATGTAAGGCAAGAGCGCCAGAAATATCGGGGAAAAAAAAAAACGTATGCCCGCGGAACCCCCGCTTTAAGTAATTTGCATTTTATTGCATGGCATAAGTATTTGATACATCAGAAAAGCAGAAGTTAATATTTGGTACAGAAACCTTTGTCTGCAATTACAGAGATCATACGTTTCCTGTAGTTCTTGACCAGGTTTGCACATGCTGCAGCAGGGATTTTGGCCCACTCCTCCATACAGAGCTTCTCCAGATCCTTCAGGTTGTGGGGCTGTCGCTGGGCAATACTGACTTTTAGCTCCCTCCCAAATATTTTCTTTTGGGTTCAGGTTCTTATGGAGCCACTCCTTAGTTGACCTGGCTGTGTATTTTGGGTTGTCATGCTGGAAGACCCAACCACGACCCATCTTCAATGCTCTTACTGAGGGAACAAGGTTGTTGGCCAAGATCTTGCGATACATTGCCACATCCATCCTCCCCACAATACAGTGCAGTCGTCCTGTACCCTTTGCAGAAAAGCATCCCAAAGAATGTTTCCACCTCCATGCTTCACGGTTAGGATGGTGTTCTTGGGGTTGCACTCATCCTTTATTCTTCCTCCAATTCCGACGAGTGGAGTTTAGACCAAAAAGCTGTATTTTTGTCTCATCGAACCATATGACCTTCTCGCATTCCTCCTCTGGATCATCCAGATGGTCATTGGCGAACTTCAGATGGACCTGGACATGTGCTGGCTTGAACAGGGTGACCTTGCATGCGCTGCAGGATTTGAATCCATGACGGCATAGTATGTTACTAATGGTTTTCTTTGAGACTGTGATCCCAGCTGTCTTCAGGTCATTGACCAGATCCTGCCGTGTAGTGCTGGGCTGATCCCTCGCGATCCTCATGATCATTGATGCCCCATGAGGTGAGATCTTGCAGATCAGAGGAGATTGACCGTCATCTTGAACTTCTTCAATTTTCTAATAATTGCACCAACAGTGTTTTGTTTTTTTCTCTCCCCTCACCAAGCTGCTTGCCTATTGTCCTGTAGCCCATCCCAGCCTTGTGCAGATCTACAATTTAATCCATGATGTCCTTACACAGTTTTTTTTTTTTTATGTATAAAAAAATAAACCCAGTGGTGATCAAATACCACCAAAAGAAGGCTCTATTTCTGTGAAAAAATGTATATGCTTTTAGTTTTGTGTACAGTGTTGTATGACCATGCAATTGCTAATTAAATAACACAATGCTAAATGGCAAACAATGGCCTGGTATTAAGGGGTAACCCCTTCCTGGAGTGGGTAAAGTGTTGCTAAAGCGATACCCTTATTTTTCAAAAATAATCCATTTACAACCACTACTTAATGGCCCTGTTATCAGTTTTTCATTAAATAGTTTCTTACTGGTTTTTTTTTTTTCTGCCTCCGTGTAACGTCCTCTGGGACCTCCAGAACCTCTCCTTTTCCCTCTCATTTAAATCTATTTGGAATGAGCAGTTCACATTAGATGTGTTCATGTGCTCTGCTCTATGTACATTGCACATCCTATATTCCTACACACAGTGGAACCATGGCGAATGAACAGGAAGTCAGATCACAGCAAAAAAGATTTGGAGGAGGTTGAGAGCAATAGAAGGTCACTTTCTGTTTTAAGAGTGCATGGACAGAATAATAAACACACACACTTTAGTGTCATGTAAACTCTAATACAACATTTTTTAAATTTTCTCACTTTTAGACATCATAAAATACTTTCAATAGTATATTAATCTATTGAACAAGATTGCTGTTCATTCAGTCAGAAGTCTTGTGAGCTGATAACTTCCTGCGTGCTTTGGCTCTGGACTGTTATTGCATAGCATTGTTCCCTGCTATCTCCATTGCCTAAAAAAAACGTGTCCCTTACACGCACCCTGTATAGGGTGACAGTGCTGCTCAGTATGGTTGTCACCTTTGGACTGGAAGGTGTTGATTTACTAAAACTGGTGCATAGTAACCAATCGGCTTATAAGTTTTAGCCCCAGTTCACATTGAGTGCAGCTTTGAAGCTGCATTTGTGCAACTTCAGGTGTGACTTTGAAGACATCTGTGTGGCTTCATGCACAGATGTCTATTGAAGTCGCACCCAAAATCAAAAGTAGTGCATGTACTACTTTTTTTCACATCAATGTGGCACCGCAAAGTCAGTTTGTCATCAATTTGAACACTGCCATTGCCAGCAATAGAATGCGACGTGTCATGCGAAGGTCCAATCGCTCCAATGTGAACGGAGGCTTATTGTCGAAGCTTAATTGAACAAGCTGAAGTTGGAAGCGGATTGATTACTATACACAACTGCACCAGATTATGTGTACACCAGTTTGATATAAAAACACTTTGGGGGAGATTTAATAAGAATTACCAAGTTAAAATAAAGGGGGGACAGGGAAGCTGCAATACTATCAGTATTTGTTCTTGGGTATTAAGTGAGTTGAAGTAAACCAGTGTTTACTTCAAAACTGAATTATGTGCCATAGAAACTGAGAAAAACTAGAGTTGTTCCGTTCACCTCACTTAACACTTTAGACAGAGCTATTAATAGGCACGCTGAATCAGGGAGCTAGCTGGTCGGTAAGTAGGCTTGGTTATTCCCTGGGCATTCCCCAGGTTCTTGATGTTATCTGCTTTAGCCTTCCATTGCTACTTACTGTGATTGCCAGCCATAGATGGGGGCGGTGGATACGTTTTGTTTCACCTGTGGTGTTTATCTTGGTCCAGCAGTGCACCAACACCTTTGCAGCCATTGTGCTATATGCTGGGTGCTTGGTGTGCTTCTGTACCTTTTAAGGAGGGGTGGCTCCCCTTCAGTCCACCTGCCCCTATCTATCCATTAAAATGCATGTGCCTCCATTGTGAGGACACTCACTGTTAGTGTTAGGACCACAGAATTATGGGGTGCCTTGGCGCGGCTCTGTGGCTCACGCATGCGTTTGCAAATGCGTGCGGACAAAACCCCTGTTTTTAACGCACATTGTTAGACAGGTTAATTGGTTGTTCTGCTAGCTGGTCGGTAAGTAGGCTTGGTTATTCCCTGGGCATTCCCCAGGTTCTTGTTGTTAGCAGTACAATAAGAAACACTTGGGCAGTTTAAAGGTAGACTTTATGGCTATATTCACACTTGTGCGACTTGTCATGTAACTTTAGACATCAAGGTCGCATGACAAGTCACAGCTCATTCTTTTCAATAGCACACATTCAAATCTGTGAGGCTTAAAGGGGTTGTAAAGGCAAAAATATTTTCCTCTTAAATTAAAGTCTGACAGTAGCTGACAAAGTAAAAAGTAATGTTTTGCATTATAACTAGTTTGATCCCTGTTGAAATCGAGCTGTTTTATTCACATCCGTCACTCCTGAATCATTATTCTCACTGACTTCCTGGTTTGCGGTGCACATTCATTCTTGCTGCATCACGGCCTAATGGGAACTACAGTTCCCATTAGGCTTAGCCTCCATGCCTGTGAGGGATAAGAGAGCATCTTCACGCAGGGCTGTAGTCATAGGGAGGGGGTGAGCACATTCTGCTTTCCACCATGCAAAACGGCTCAGGTGCTGGTGGAAAGCAACCAGAGGAGAGACAGGAAATGGCATTTTCAAACGTGGATTACTGTATTTTGGAGGTCAAAAGGAAAAACGAGGTAAGTGATATTTAAATGCTCTAGCTTACAGCAATCAATTGATCTAATAAAAAACGAACCTTTAGTGTTCCTTTTAAAGTTGTAGTGGCTTTGAAAAGGTGCTCGCACTAATTTGAGAACTTTTTGACGTGACTTTAATCTGTCTTTACACTCTTTGGGTCAAAGTCCCACTCTGTTGCATTGAAATCGCAGTGGAAATCGTGTGACTTTAGAGTCACGCTAATGTAAATAAAGCCACATACACACGATATGATTGACGGACTGTCCTAAAATCTTACTGTTGGTATGCTCCTTTTGACAATTGTTGTCCTTTTTTTCGGCCAACAAATTGGATGACAGGCTAGTATATTTTCGGCGGACAACAGTTTGAAGTATGATTTTTATATGACCAGTACACACATGCTCAGAATCTATGCTTGCCAAACACTGAATTGGCAAAAGGGGCCCAAAGGATGGCGCTCAAGAGCTGAAATGCCTTGTAGTACATCACTACGTTCGTGTTTGTGGCACGACAATTGTGTACCGTTGGCATGCAAGACAAGATCCTGGCATGCGCCCTTTTGACAAAAATCAGACGCTTAGTTGGCCAACAACTGTATGGTGTGTAAAAGGCTTTAAGGGTTTATGGAAAATAAACCCTTGGCTAAACATGGTAAGTTTAAAAGGTGATTTGGGCAGTTGGCAGGAACTGTGCTCCCAATAGTTCTTGAGGTTCAAATTGACAATTTATTTGCAACGTAAGGAACACCATTGGGTACCCTTCACTGAGTTAATTGAAGACTTGTTTGGGGAATGTACTTCATTTTGCTCATATAAACCTTATGGTTCAAATTATTGACATGTACTGTAGGTTCTTAACCTATTCCCGACCGTGCTATAGCCGAATGACTGCTGAAGCCCAGTCACACATTTCCGGGAGCTCATCTATTGACCTCCTCCCATGATCACTTCCTGATAGGTGTGCATCAGCAGGGATTTGCAATCGATGTGTCCTTTGTACACAGCTGATCACAGATCAGGGTAGAAAGCCAATCGCGGCAGCTATTTACCATGTGTCCAGCGGTGTACGCAGCATTTTCTGGTTATCGGCAGTCCTCTCCTCACGCTGACATCAGTGTGCTGATCAATAGTACTAATCGGTGCCGCCTCATCAGTGAAGGGGGAAAAAAAATACTAATTTACAAAATTTTATAACCAAAGCTAAAAATTATTTTGATAAAAAAATTAAACCCCAGTGGTGATTAACCACTTAAGCCCCGGACTAATATGCTGCTAAATGCCCAAAGGCATTTTTACAATTCGGCATTGCGTCGTTTTAACAGACAATTGCGCGGTCGTGCGACGTGGCTCCCAAACAAAATTTGCGTCCTTTTCTTCCCACAAATAGAGCTTTCTTTTGATGATATTTGATTGCGATTTTTATTTTTTTGCGCTATAAACAAAAATAGAGCATCATTTTTAAAAAAAAGTGTTGGTGCGACTTACTATGATGTCTTCTCTCCTCTCGTCGGATTGAAAATACCGCCAAGAGGAAAGCTGACATCACAGGCAGAGGAAGTCACACGACAGGCGGATGCCGGATTGGCTGGGAGCGATCACGAGGACAAAAACGCACAGCCGCCCCCTCATCATGGATCGCTGCCAGAGGCAAGACGCCTGCCGCATGTAGCGGGGGGGGGGTCCCGATCAGACTCCTGACCCGCAAGAAGGCAGGGACGTACATGTACGCCCATCTGCCTGTATGTGCCATTCTGTGGACGTACATATACATGCGGCGGGCGTTAAGCAGTTAAATACAAAAAAAGATCGGTCTCAAATGATAAAAAAATTCCGTTGGGTACAGTATTGCATGACCATGCGATTGTCTTTCGAAGTGCGATTGCTGTGTCCAATCGCAAGAATCCCATTTGTTAGCATGTAAAAGATCGGTTCTCTCCTCCCCACAGAGATTCTGTGAGAGGAGAAACATTTCAGTATACTATGACACAAAGCCTGTCACAATGTATGCACAGGATGAAGGAAAAAATCCTGGATCGCCGCACTCCTCGGAAAACAATATATGTATTTAAGCATAAGCAAACAATAAAATTTCAAATAGAAAAAAAAAACAGCCAAAATGCATGCAGTCAAAAACGATGAGTGGACAAGGAGAAAAGGGCTGACATGTTTCACATCATGTGATGCTTACTCGTAGCTAGAGAACAAATGACCAAAATGTGTTTAAATGGAGGAGGGAATGAGGTGAAATGGGGCGTTTCACCAATCGTTTCCAGGTGAAAGGAACACTAATATCCTTGATGTATCAACACATGTGGTGCTCCTGTATGTGGGGTTGAAAAAGTTTTGTGAATGAAAAATATCTCGTTTCTCAATCTCTTGATAATAAACCAAACAAGAGAAAGAGCAAGGGAAAAAAGGAAAAACCCCATGTGTGAGACGCATATATATCATAACCAGTGTGAAAAACGAACAAATAGAACAAAACAAATGATAATAAGATGGTGTGAAGTTATAAAAGAGTTGTAAAATAGACATATGTGGCTATAGAATAAAATAGGCAATAGATAAAGAATGTGAGAATTCTGAAGACTGCAGCCTTTAGTATGTCTAAAAACAAGCAAGATTTATATGTATAAAAATATGATGTTTTGATTAAAATGGTATATATGTAGTTATGATACCATGCACTATATCACTGGGGTTTTCTGGTTTGTAAGTCATTATTGGACATAAATAATCCTTGTAATGTTTACATAAAAAGAAAAAGGGGAGCAATATGTATGCTCCGAAGAAACCTTTTTTCCTTTAAAAAAATGACATAATGGACATAATGAACGAAAACCAAACCTGAAATGACCCAGTGGTATGTGTCAAGTGGCGAACCTCTTTTAAGAAACTCCACTGACATTTATCCTCTATTTTTTTTGTTTCCTTATTTGAAATAGAGCACAAGCTTTGTGCTTACTTTAGGAGAAATAGTAAAGGAGCCGCAATGTTCCTAAAGTCTCTTGAACCTGCCCCCCCACTGGAATGATTCCAGCTTGCAATGGAGGCTACATGTAAAAAAAAAAAAAAAAAAAAAAAGATAATGAATGGCGACCTGGCTTTTTTTTTTTTTTTTTTTTTTTCCTTCCAAAAAAATACATCTCCAGGTGCTAGATAAAGAGAAAAAAAACGCCTGCTCATTTATAAAGTAATATAGGCCAAATGGACCCAGCTAATAAAAGTGGGACACATCCCACTCAAAGTTGAGCCCCAAAGGGCGTCTGGAATTAAGAATGAAAATCCATCGGACTTCTTGCCTGCACAGTAGGTTAAATTTATCTCCACCTCTGGCTGGTTTTGTAATTCTTTCTAGTCCTTGAATGACTAAACTAGAAGTATTTTTGTCATGAATAATGTTCCAATGCCGTGCGACATTGGTAACATGGTCCTTATCGATGTCGTATAAATGATCATAAAGGCGGTCTTTAAGTCTTCTAGTTGACCTACCAACATATTGTATTGAACAAAGTTTACATGTAATTACATATACTACATATCGTGTATTGCAATTGATGGAGTGTAGCTTATGCGATTTCCCTGTGGAGGTGGAGATGACGGTGTCCCCTTTTTGAATGAAAGGGCAGTGTGTGCAACTGCGACCACCACATTTAAATGTTCCATTGAAGGATAACCAATTGGTGGGAGTAGGTCTACTGCTGAAAAGGCTGGGGGATAGAAAACTGCTGAGGGATGGAGCCTTTCTGGATACAGTGCGGACACCCCCTTTTAAAATTTCACAATAGATGGGGTCATTAGACAAAATTGGAAGATATTTGGTGACGATCTTTATTTTATGAAACTCACTACTGTATGGAGTGGAAAAAGTGGTAGCATAGTTTTGGTCTTTATGCTTTTTTGTACGGCCCTGTTTGTCGTGACCAGGAGGTTTATCCAAGAGCAGCTCTTTTCTTTGTACTCTCTTGGCTATAGATATGCCCCTATTTATTATGGCTCTTGGATTGCCTCTTTCTTTGAACCTATTGGACATGTGTATGGCTTCCTGATCAAAGTCTGATTCTTTGCTGCAAAGCCTCCTCAATCTTAAAAATTGACCAACCGGGATGCTGTTTATGGTGTGTCCCGGGTGGCTAGAATCAGCCCGTAGGAGGGTATTCCCAGCGCTGGGTTTCCTGTAAAGGTTGGAAACAACTGCACTGTTTTCACCCGTCAGTGTGACATCAAAAAAATTCTATGGATTTCTTGTCTAGAACTCCCGTAAAATTTAAATTGAGTTGATTGTCATTCATATAGTTTAACCACTCTTGTAAGTCTACATGTGGATGAGAAACAATAAACAAAAGGTCATCTATGTACCTACAGTAGAAAGCCGTGTCACTACGGCGGGGGCTACCAGGTCCAAAAATACGGAGCCTCCCCCACCACCCCATGTAGAGGTTCGCTAAGGATGGTGAAAATTTAGCACCCATCGAGGCTCCGCACTTTTGGAGATAGTAGTCCCCGTCAAACATAAAGAAATTATGGGTGAGAAGATATTCTAAACACATCACAATAAATTCTTGGCGCAAGAGTGAAAAGCGTCCCGATCTTTTCAAAAAGAAAGACACCGCCTGCAAAACAAGGGTGTGTGGGATGGAGGAGTATAAATTGGACACATCCCAGGTAATCCAGCAAAAATGTATGCACACACCAGCCTAGTGTCCCTGATCACTTGCCCTCAGTGTATGTAGCGTAAGGAAAAAAGGGCAGCCAGTCCCCCCGTCATACCTGTCCCAGAACAGTGTACCTTATTTTCTCCAGTGTCCCTGATTGCAGTAATACCAGGTCGCTTACCACCATACCAGTGTCCTCATCCCCTCTACTAGTGCTCTAGGGCCTCCAAATTGTTCGACTATCACATTACTGAAGTGTAATGTATGCCTCTATAAAGCCTAAGGGTGTTCCTTGGATTTTGGGTCTATGTGGCTAGGCTGTGAAGGTCTCACATGTGCTATCCCTATACTTGGGAGGAGTAGCAGAATGTTTTGGGGTGCAATTAGAAGTGTGTGTGTGAGAAATAACTTTAAAATAATTATTACAGTGATTCCCTGCTGTGAAGAGCAGGCGGATGATAGTTTCATGTCCACTCAGTTTCTGCAGAGCAGACACGGACAAGCCCACTGTGCTCTGTGGGCGGTCAGTGTAAACAGACTGTTTACACCCCACGTCACTTTGATCTACACAGAGGATAGCAGCTCCCCTTCCATTTGTTTTTGGAGGATCAGAGGTAGGTGGGTGTAAATGTACACAAGTCTTGCTAGGAGAACACATTTAACATTGCTAGTGGATGGCAGGCTGGTTGTATCAATTTTGGGTATATTCAGCCTGCCCATACATGGATTTGAACAATCTGTGGCCAGCTTTAGGATGCTTTTTAGGGTCCCCTCACCAGATGGCCTGGAGATATATATAATTTCGATGCTTGCCAGCACAAGGACCTGTTAAATGGTAAGGTATGTCCATACACCCTGAAACATTTTCTAACCACTTAAAGTGGATGTAAACCCTTCATACACCCAGTGAAATGAACAGCTTAAGATGCAGAGATGAACCAAATCTCCTTACATAATTTTTACATGTATGTCTGCTGTCTTCACATTTATATACTATTTAGAATGTTCAGATCGTGCTATGAATTTTTTTCTTCCTGTTTAACAGAGTGTCTGGGCATACAGCCAAGATGGCTAAAATTGCTGATTGGTGGAAAGGCGCACGCACTCCCACTTTGCAGACTCTCAGGTGTTTTGTAACAGCGCCAGCTCCCTGCTAATCTGTTTTGGTAACCTCCCCTGACAGAAATGTCAGGCTGCTTTTATCTGATGTGTCAAAGAATTAGTGAGTTATCAAGCTGATAACCGAGGAAAGGGTCAGGAGAGAGCTGCAGGACTTGGCTCTTTGAAGAGAGATAACAAAATACTGCAGATATATGTGCCCAGCTCAAATTTCATGAATTGAGTTTACATCCACTTTAAGGACTGGAAGGAATTACCCCCTTAATGACAGGCCGTTTTTTGCGATACGGTACTGCATACATAGAGAATATATATATATATATATATATCTCACACACACAGTGCCTTGTGAAAGTATTCGGCCCCCTTGAACTTTGCGACCTTTTGCCACATTTCAGGCTTCAAACCTAAATATATAAAACTAATTTTTGTGAAGATCAACAACAAGTGGGACACAATCATGAAGTGGAACGAAATTTATTGGATATTTTAAACTTTAACCACTTAAGACCCGGACCAAAATGCTGCTAAAGGACGTTGCCCCTTTTTGCGATTCGGCACTGCGTCGTTTTAACTGACAATTGCGCGGTCGTGCGACGTGGCTCCCGAACAAAATTGGCGTCCTTTTTTCCCCACAAATAGAGCTTTCTTTTGGTGGTATTTGATCACCTCTGCGGTTTTTTATTTTTTGTGCTATAAACAAAAATAGAGCCACAATTTTGAAAAAAATTCAATATTTTTTACTTTTTGCTATAATAAATATCCCCAAAAATATATATACATTTTTTTTTCCCTCAGTTTAGGCCGATACGTATTCTTCTACCTATTTTTGGTAAAAAAAATCACAATAAGCGTTTATCGGTTGGTTTTCGCAAAATTTATAGCGTTTACAAAATAAGGGATAGTTTTATTCCATTTTTATTAATTTTTTTTACTACTAATAGCGGCGATCAGCGATTTTTTTTTTTTTCGTGACTGCGACATTATGGCACACTTTGGACAATTTTGACACATTTTTGGGACAATTGTCATTTTCACAGCAAAAAATGCATTTAAATTGCATTGTTTACTGTGAAAATGACAGTTGCAGTTTGGGAGTTAACTACAAGGGGGCGCTGTAGGATTTGAGTGTTCCCTGTGTGTGTTTACAACTGTAGGGTGGTGTGGCTGTAGGTGTGACGTCATCGATTACGTCCCCCCTATAACAGGGATGACGCGATCGATGCTGCGGCCACAGTGAAGCACGGGGAAGCAGTGTTTACACATGGCTCTCCCCGTTCTTCAGCTCCGGGGACCGATCGCCGCACTCCAGCGGCGATCGGGTCCGCGAGTCCCGCGGACGCAGTCCCGGAGCTTCGGACCGGGTCACGGGCGGGCGTGCGCCCGTGACCCACGGCTGGGTACTGGAAACCAACGTATATATACGTTGATGTGCCATTCTGCCAAAGTAATTGTGCAGTAGGCGGTGCCTTAAGTGGTTAACAAATAAACTGAAAAATTGGGCGTGCAAAATTATTCAGCCCCTTTACTTTCAGTGCAGCAAACTCTCCAGAAGTTCAGTGAGGATCTCTGAATGATCCAATGTTGACCTAAATGAATAATGATAAATAGAATCCACCTGTGTGTAATAAAGTCTCCGTATAAATGCACCTGCACTGTGATAGTCTCAGAGGTCTGTTTTAAACGCAGAGAGCATCATGAAGAACAAGGAACACACCAGGCAGGTCCAAAATACTGTTGTGGAGAAGTTTAAAGCCGGATTTGGATACAAAATATTTCCCAAGCTTTAAACATCCCAAGGAGCACTGTGCAAGCGATAATATTGAAATGGGAGTATCAGACCACTGCAAATCTACGAAGACCTGGCCGTCCCTCTAAACTTTCAGCTCCTACAAGGAGAAGACTGATCAGAAATGCAGCCAAGAGGCCCATGATCACTCTGGATGAACTGCAGGGATCTACAGCTGAGGTGGGAGACTGTTCATAGGACAACAATCAGTCATATACTGCACAAATCTGGCCTTTATGGAAGAGTGGCAAGAAAAAAGACATTTCTTAAAGATATCCATAAAAAGTGTCGTTTAAAGTTTGCCACAAGCCACCTGGGAGACGCACCAAACATGTGGAAGAAGGTGCTCTGGTCAGATGAAACCAAAATCAAACTTTTTGGCAACAATGCAAAACGTTATGTTTGGCGTAAAAGCAACACAGCTCATCACCCTGAACACACCATCCCCACTGTCAAACATGGTGGTGGCAGCATCATGGTTTGGGCCTGCTTTTCTTCAGCAGGGACAGGGAAGATGGTTAAAATTGATGGGAAGATGGATGGAGCCAAATACAGGACCATTCTGGAAGAAAACCTGATGAAGTCTGCAAAAGACGTGAGACTGGGACGGAGATTTGTCTTCCAACAAGACAATGATCCAAAACATAAAGCAAAATCTACAATGGAATGGTTCACAAATAAACATATCCAGGTGTTAGAATGACCAAGTCAAAGTGCAGACCTGAATCCAATCGAGAATCTGTGGAAAGAACTGAAAACTGCTGTTCACACGCTCTCCATCCAACCTCACTGAGCTCGAGCTGTTCTGCAAGGAGGAATGGGCAAAAATGTCAGTCTCTCTATGTGCAAAGCTGATAGAGACATACCCCAAGCGACTTACAGCTGTAATCGCAGCAAAATGTGGCGCTACAAAAGTATTAACTTAAGGGGGCTGAATAATTTTGCACGCCCAATTTTTCAGTTTTTGACTTGTTAAAAAAAAGTTTGAAATATCCAATAAATTTGGTTCCACTTCATGATTGTGTCCCACTTGTTGTTGGTTCTTCACAAAAAAATCGTTTTATATCTTTGTTTAAAGCCTGAAATGTGGCCAAAGTTCGCAAAGTTCAAGGGGGCCGAATACTTTCGCAAGGCACATATATATATTCTTTATTGTGTTCCCTAGGAGGCTTCTATAACGGGGGGGGGGGGATGGTGTAGACTGGCGAGGATGAAATAGATTGCTGTTCCCGATCACTAGGAACAGACGATCTCTCTACTCCTGGGATTTGTTTTGTTTACATTGACACATCCCGGTTCTGGTTCTCTGTGGGAGTGATTGTGGGTGGCTGCCTGTCACCGTATGTGCGCGCTCACTGTATCTATTACACAAACCGACGTACAGCTACGGTATGATGGCTGGTCGGCAAGTGGCTATAAGTGGTAAAAGTGAATCTCAAACGTTACGTTCTAAGCACTGCTGCAAATTGTGGAGATATTAATGACATTTGCGTCTACATACACCCAAAAGCTGGATGTTTGGACTTTACACATTATATTTCATGCTAAGTTGGCCATTCAAGGCATAAACACAGAGAAAATCTCGATTGTTTTCCACATATTAATGTGCATCCCTTGAGGCCCTGTCCTTCCCAGCCGTGCCCTGCCTTTTCCTTCCTCTGTCCATCAGGTGCTGTTCCCAGGCTGTGTAAGGTATGTGAGCCATGTCAATCAAAATATGTTAGAATAGCATTTTTTAAGACCCAACAGAAGAGGTTTATGCAAGTCTTTTTTTTTTTTTTTTTCCATTTTTACTGAAACTTGCATATAACTGTTGGTGTATTTTTCCATGCATCTAGCTTTACCCCCCCCCCCCCCCCCCACACACACACACATTCTGAGTTTTTGTCCATGAATCCCACAAAACAATGCTTATTTTGAAATTTATATAAAACCTCACTGTGAGAATATTAATTTGCCTTGCGGCACATAATTAGGAATGTGCTGCTGTGCACATTCCTAGTTTTTAGGCCCAATGTCCAACTGAAAAATTAGTCAGTGTTATTGTCAGGTTAACTGTATATGAACACTGCTGAACTTGGTCTAAATATCTAAGCTTCAGAATACTGAATACTGATGACAGAGTTGTAGCATAATGTTGTTGTTATAAAAGTTATTTTCAGTATGTTAAAAAAATTCTAGTGATCATTTGCATTTCTTTGCTCTGGCACCTCTTTTTATCGGGTGCCATCTGTCTCCCAGTTGTGCTCCTGTATTCTCAACCTGTCGCTGACTGTCCTGATTGTAACAAAAAAGTGTCGGTGCTGACACAAATGGCACATTGTTTTCACGATCAGGAAGCTGGTCCAAACAAATGACGTGCAGCTGACACTGGAGTGAGTGCATTTACACAGAAAATTACTGAAAAGTTTGAGTTCAGCAGCACTAAGATGCAGTAAAGGATGAAAACTAGGTGAAAAACCTGAATTTTATGTAAAAAAAAAAACCTGGCAACTCTTTCATACATAAGGTTATAGCAAACTTGGTGATTATTTTCTAAATGGCCAAGGCACTCGTGCACATCGCTAAATTGAGATGTGGCTTTTTATCTAAAGACGTAGAATGCAAATTAGAATGTTATTTAAAAATGACAAACCTATTCTACTTGCCTGCTACGTACAGTGGTTTTGTTTAGTGCCGCACCAATCCTCTTATAGGGCCCACCGCTGGCGCTCCAGGCTCCTCCTGTGTTGTGTGCCTATAGCAAGTCCTTTGATGCACCGAACGTGGCTTAGCCCCACTCCTGCTCTCTCCTCACTGGCTGTGATTGCCAGTCAAGTTCCTCCACCCAAACTGTTCCCACAAAGTTTGGGAGCATGAAATTGTCCAAAATGTCTTGGTATGCTGATGCCTTAAGAGTTCCTTTCACTGGAAATAAGGAGCCAAGCTCAACCTTTGGAAAAACAACCCCACCCCCTCCACCAAATGACCTGGACAAGTGCACAAAGCAAGGTCCATAAAGATATGACTGAGTGATGTTGGGGTGGAGGAACTTGACTGGCTTGCACAGAGTCCTGACCTCACAACCTGATGGAACACCTGGAATGAATTTGAGTGGAGACTGTGAACCAGGCCTTCTTGTCCACATCAGTGACTGACCTCACAAATGTGCTTCTGGAAGAATGGTCAAACATTCCTACAGACACACTCCTAAACCTTGTGGTAAACCCTTCCCAGAAGAGTGGAAGCTGTTATGGCTGCAATGGGTCAACTTAATATTGAACCCTACGGACTAAATCCAGGATACCATTTAAAGTTCTTGTAAAGTCAGGTGTCCCAAAACTTTTGGTAACACATCTACAGAAAATTGTCCTTTTTTGCCTAGCTATTTTATCTTTTGTTTTTTTTATGTGCTATGACTGTTAGGGGCATGTGATTCTAATCAATATTAAGTGTTTGTTTTTAGCTACTTTAGATTTGGAGAATACTGAAAAGCAGAGTCCCAATGTAATTGTGCTCTTTTTTTTATACTTTACTTCAAGAGGTCATGTACATGTTGAAAGGAAAAGAAAGCTTATGTCGTCTTCATCATATTTGTGCTTTTATTTTCTTATGTGTCATAACAAATGCCTGACAACACTCCTGTTTTTAAAAACAGTCACTCGGCTGCCTAAGGCTGGGTTCACACTACGATTTTCCCGTCCGTCAGCCGCATACGATTTCAGTTTTGAAAACGTACGGGCCCGTACGGGAAAACGCATACATAGACAATGCATTGCAAATCGTATGCACTCAGATGCATCCGGGTGCGTACGATTTGCTGGCAAAACGTTTTTTAACAGTACACAAAACCGTGTTCGACCACGGTTTTGAGTCAGTTTTTGAAACCGTATGGCAAACGCATACGTTTTTTTTTAACATTAAAGTCAATGGAAAACGCACATATGTGCGGTTCCATACGTATAAACCGTATGCGTTTTTCGTCTGCGCATGCGCATTTTCAAAACAAGAAAATCTTTTTTTATTAAATGACACTAATTCCAAAAACGTATGCGTTTTTTAATCAAAACCGGATGGAACCGTACGCACTTTTTGAAACCGTATACGTTTTATAAACTCATACGTTTACGTACGGTTCAATCCGTTTCAGCCGCATACGTTTTTTCATATAAATCGTATGCGGCTGACGGATGGGAAAATCGTAGTGTGAACCCAGCCTAACTCCTGTGTTGCTAGACACAGGTTTCTTCTCTGCCTCTGATATTATTTAGTACCTTTTTTTTTTTTTTTTTTTTTTTTAATCTGTAAGGGCCCTTTCACACGGCGCTGAGCAGGCAGATGACAGGTATGTCTCCACACTGCAGGGACCGACCTGTCAGTGCCACTCTCCCCTATGGGGGATCGGACGACGACGGACCGTAGAGTCCAGACGGATAGGAAAGTAGGGTTTTCCTCCGTCACACTTTGGCGGGTCGGATGTCAGTGGGCATGTCACTGCTGACATCGTGGCTCCATAGAGGAAAAACTAGCAGTCGGACCTAAAGGGCCTTAAGGCTTCATGTACACGGAATGTTGTTCAACTTCTCCTTAACATATTAACTAGACAGCTAGAAACCAGCGTCTAAAAACGTCCGTTTAGCTGCGTTTGTGTCTAGAAGCATTTGAATTTCTTCTATTTTTATGGCAAAAAAATGCCTATAAACGAAACACGGATAACCGTGTTTAGACACGTTTGACATCTGAAACTTCGGCTACTGAACAAATTTTTAATTTTTTTTGCCTTAAAAAAAAAAAAAGGCCTATAATGGCAACTGCCTAAAAACTACAGCAAACTAACCTGTGTACATGTACACATAAGATAACAAGCAGTGTACATGGGGACTAACTTTTTGCAGCTGTCATGAGATATTTAATATATTGTTTGGGTCTATAAGTTTGCATACACTATAAAATAGTTCTGTGCCAGGTTTCATAAACTTCTCTCACATGGGCATTCAAAAAAAAAATTCAATGCAACAAAAGCATTTTGTCACTTTTTTTTTTATTGCCCCAAGGTAGTAGGTAGTTAAATTGCAGGAGGATAGGACACATACACAAGAGTGTTAGCTTTGCTTTAGTCGCATCAAAAATTTTAGCGTATGTTCCCTACGCTTTGACACGTCCAGAACGTTTTTTGAGGCTTCCTACGTTCTAGTCGACTAAAATCTCCAGTACATTTTTAGTGGTGTAAAATTGAATGGGTGTAATTAAAATGTAATGCATTAGTGAACACTTCTCTTCAATTTCCAAACTCATTATAAACTGCTGGAGTGAAAATTAAAGTCGAATTTCCAATTTAGTTTCGTGGTCTTTTGACTAAAATGCCGTTTTGAGTTTTGTAGTTTTTAGTCATCTCAATTGTTAGTCATTATTCAGTCTACTAAAATAGTATTCATTTAGTCGACTAAAATGTTTTAGTCTACGAAATTAACACTGTGGCAGTGACACAAAAAGACGAGGGACAAGGCAGCAGGTGAGTTGATGCCCGCTAACCGCAATGTAAATATTGCAGAATATACAGCCTCATGCTACATTACTATGCTCCATTTCATGCTGAATAAACAAAATTATTAATGTATCTTAAATAGAACTATATCCTTATATTTTTTTTTTTTTTTTACTCCAAAAGCATTTCATTAAAATTTGATTATCCCAAATATTTTTACCCACCCTGGCAGCCTAAGTGCAGTTTCCTGCAATGTTTTCACAATATGCTTTGTTCATCTTGCCATTGGTTTTAACAAAATGTTGTGTTCTGCTATAGCTCACACCCCACCCTCTACAACAGCTTAGATTCAATGTATAGGGATGGTATGCTTTTCTTCATAGGCCTTGTTGACCCCTCTCCAAATATTGCGTTTTATGGTTCTAATCCTTTCTCTTAATTTTGGTATCGGCCTGAATGGATATGTGTTGCAGTTTCAAGGCTTCTTTGCGGTATTTTGACCAATTCTTTTAAGCAGGCTGTTTTGGAGTGCTGTTGCTGCTAAAATTTTAGAGCTGCTGCCAGGGATATGTAATGGACTCAACTGTAGTTGTACTAAAATCATTGTCCATCTTTTCTTTGCATTTGCTGGCTGCATATGCCTTTTCAGTGTATCAGAAGGCATGAAGTCAGTCATGCAGGCACTTACCATTTTCAGGAAAAGGTCCACAATTGTTGCCCGTATGTCTCCCCTAATACAGGTTGCCTATAAAGTCTACTAAACGTGCTTTCTTTGTCTATCAGGAAATTGGTCTACAGAAATGACGGAATACAAACTGGTGGTGGTGGGAGCCGGGGGTGTTGGAAAAA
The DNA here is from genome assembly GCA_029574335.1 of Rana kukunoris. Taxonomy (NCBI): domain Eukaryota; kingdom Metazoa; phylum Chordata; class Amphibia; order Anura; family Ranidae; genus Rana; species Rana kukunoris. Next base: position 367,781,938 of record CM056050.1, read on the forward strand.
GTGCCTTAACAATACAGCTTATACAGAACCATTTTGTAGATGAGTATGACCCTACGATTGAGGTAAGTCATACACTTGTCACCTTGCTCACCAGCTAAGATGTTTTTGTTTTACTAGGCTTGGTTTACACTCTGTGTGGGTTGTTTTCTGCACCCACTGCCACCTGCAGTTTAGGAGATGCGCGGGGTGCCATTAATTCTAACCTTAATCCTTATCACAGCACAGTTTCTGCACTTGCGGTTTACGTTCGGGCCACATTTTAATTAAAGGTGCAGGGACCTTTTTCCTGTGTTTGCAGGAGGCAAAGCAGCCCATTCAAATGAATGGCGTGCAGAGCCACACAAGTGTGAACCAATGTACAAGGTGTTTTGAAAATATTTAATAAAATGATAAACAATAGAGTAGTGAACATTATTTTTTCATAGCCAAACACCCTCGTGATCTGATTCTGGTGCGGAAATAAAATGTTTGCACCTTTTCTGTGTGGTGCAAATGAAGCCCATACAAAATAAATGGGTTTATATTGCACTGCAAAAATGGTGTGCTTTCAATAGGAATGTGTTGCGATTTGCTATCCAAATTGCATGCACCGCACAAGTATGATCCCAGCCTTTAGGAAGATAATTCAGATGCAATTAAATTACAGAAGTAGAAGGTCAAAACACAGTGAATGAAATGTATCTATATATAAAGTATGTATGTATATATCTCTATCTCTGCAGCTTTTATTGGATCCATGCTTCCAAGTAAATTGACAGTAGGCTGTTCCTACTGTGTTCCTGAGTGTTGGGTGTACCCAATAAAGTTGCTTTTGTGTATGTTCAAGGACAGCCTCTGCCCCTTGATTTGCACATCTACCCTGGCCTTTAAAAGCAAACACCACAAAGGCAATATCTCTGTGCACTTTAGTATTCCAGAGTCATCTGGCAGGTAGGAAGACTCAAGTATACAGATGGTTTTTGGCTTGTCTTACAGTAAATAGAAGTATTTTGTAATTATGAAGGATTAGCAGAAGGGTTTGGTATTTTAAACAGTGTGTTGGGAGGTATGTGAAATATGAATACAAATCTTCTAGCTGAAACTCCAAAAGGACGACCGCAGAAAAATGTAGACCGATGTCTGTCTATATTGTTGCAATTAATATTTTCCTGTTTTACGCTAGGACTCCTACAGAAAGCAGGTGGTGATTGATGGGGAGACATGCTTGCTGGATATTTTGGACACTGCAGGCCAAGAGGAGTACAGTGCCATGCGTGACCAGTATATGCGAACTGGCGAAGGGTTCCTTTGCGTGTTTGCTATTAACAATAGCAAGTCTTTTGCTGACATCAATTCCTATAGGTAATTTTGCACTTTTCCTTAAAATGTATAATCTTCTTAATGGGAGTTGTGTTTTTTTTTTTTCCATGGTATGTCTGTTTTGCTGGCAGTATCAACCTTCCATTTTCACTTTTGGGTGGCCAGAACATTTTTTTTCTCTTTTTTACGTGCTTTGTAGGTTGGTCCCTCAAACAACCATAAACTTATAGCCTATGAAAATGCAGAGGGCCGTAAGGTGTACTAAGTCAGCCAGAAAGCAGTTCTGTTGAGACATAACCATTACATCCCTGGCAGTAAAAGAGTTTATTACCTGTCCTCCAAAGTTATTGCTGGACAACAGTAGGGACCAACTGGGCAAACAAATATCCGTTTGATTTTACATGCAAGCCAACAGGAAATAGTGCTGGCTTCCCAGTACACAAAATATTTTGGTGACAGGCTTTTTCAGTAAAGCAGGAAGCAATGTATAGTAACCCAAATCGTTTTATGAGTTTAATAAATGATTGCTGCAATTTGCACATTATTATGCATGGCATTGCTGTAATAAAGGAGTAGCATTAATATTTGTTCTGTTTTCTAAAAAACATATTCATTTTCTTTTCTTACACAGGGAACAAATAAAGAGAGTGAAAGACTCGGATGATGTCCCTATGGTACTTGTAGGTAACAAGTGTGATTTACCAACCAGGACTGTAGACACCAAGCAAGCTCAGGAGCTGGCCAGAAGTTATGGTATCCCCTTTATTGAGACCTCTGCAAAAACAAGACAGGTATGTACTTTTTAAACGTCAAACTATTGCACAGAAGTTAGTGAATCGGACTGCACAGAGGGGGAATTGTGCTTGCACCTTTTGTTTACATTTATTTATTGGTATAAAAATTGTAGAAGCTTTCTATAAAAAGTCTTCATTGCATAAATTCACCTTGATTTACTCATCAAGGCACTCTTATGATGTGAAACGCGTTAATCTCTCCCGCTCTCCTGTCTATCGTTGTTGCTTTTATATATGGCATTTTTTTTGTATCTTCAGTTGGGTGTGCAGCCATCTGGATCTTTGTTACTTGAATCGCTACAGTTGCGACTGGGTCTGCACCCCAGACTATACAGAACATAGATGGGTGCTGACTCATCTTGGAGCAGTAAGAGCATGTATATGAATCCAGTTGCTATGCAATATTTGTCACATTACTGTCTTGATGCAAACAGACCTGAGCTATTGGGATTGAACGAGGATTGAAAGTAGGCAACTAACAGTGGGAAAGTCATCAGTGTCTAATTTTCTTAATTTAACATAAATGGCCTAATGGATGGTTTCCACATGTTACTAATTTTGATTATAGTTGTTTCACTTAGTACCATTTTAAAAAGTGTGATGATCAAAGGTTGCAACTTGCATAAATGGTGCCGCAGTTTTGCTCTTATTTATGAAACTTTTTGTTCTTAAATGGTTATTGTAGGGTGTTGAAGATGCTTTTTATACACTGGTCCGTGAAATTCATCAGTACAGAATGAAAAAACTGGACAGCAATGAAGACAACAGCCAAGGCTGTATCCGATTGCCCTGCTCTCTCATGTAAATAGGTAAGAGCTTAGATCTAGGCATTACAGCCTTTACATCTGTGCATGCATCTGAAGATTGGTCGCTTAATCAAATCTGTACTGCATGTGGCCCAGTATTAGACTGGGCCATGTATAGGCATGATGAAATCTACTCTGATGAAAGCCAGTGGCAGAACTGGATTTTATAATCGGGGACAGTAGTGCACGCAGTTGTAGGGTAGTACATTGGGATTCTGCACCAATAACAAAGCATTGGTAGTGTGCCTTGGGAGCAAGCTGCTTTCTATGGTGTTGGACACAGAACAGGAGGCGCCGATGGGAACCTAGAAGAGTAAGTTTGGGCCACTGTGTGCAATGTAAATATCTCCTAAATGGTGCACATTAGGAGATATTCATTTTCCATAAGTACTTATTTATTTTTTATTAACCCATAGAGATGCTGCGGAATGACTTCCCACCAGACGTCTTACAAATGTGTCTTAACGGAAGCTTTTTTTTTTTTTTTTTTAAACAAGTCTGATCCAGAGCACCTGAAAGTGCTGGCTTAAAGTCATTGCTGACATAGGAGGTTCGACCAACTATTTAACTCTTCACTTACTTTTTTCCTCCATCACTAAGTACGATTAATGGGTATGTTCAACAAAAGACACACAATGTTTTTTGTGTTATCAGCTTAAGCAAACCGTGTTTGTCTATTCTGGTGAGGATCAGATCACCTTTTATGGCAAATTTCCACAGAAAACCACCTCCCTTAATTCTAAGGGGTTCGTTTTCTTTCTCTTGCTCTGTCCTGTCAATGGGAATGTGCTGGATTTTGTTTCCCTGCAAACAGAATAAAAATCAGCACATCCTTTAGTGAAAGCAGTACACAAAAACGCTGGTTACACACATCTACCCCTTTGGTCGCGCTAGATGTTTAAGCCCTTCAGTAACCGTGCATATTTTTAGCACTGATCAGTCTTCACAGGTTCCCACAAAGTGTCAGATTGTCCGCTGCTAAATATCCCAGTCCCATTAGAAGTCCCTGATAGTCTCATTGCTAGTATAAATAATTGCCATAAAAATATTCCATAGTTCTAGTGGACTGCATATTCTTTTATTGACCTATATATTCACAAGGACCAGGTGGGTTTCATCACAGGCAGGCACGCCCAGGGCCAAATTCAAAGGGCGATGGATATCATCACGAAATTACAATCCAGATGGACCAAGATGCCGAGACAGGAAGGACCACTCCTCTCACTCGACCTCCAAAAAGCTTTCTATTAGGTTTCCTGGCAGTATCTAACATTTTACAACGCTGGGTTTTTGGCCAAAGATTAATGGGCTTGATGACAGCACGTTATTCCCACCCAGAAGCCTGGATAAGACTACAGGGCAACTATTTAGAATACCATAAAAATTTCTAGGGGCACCAGACAAGGGTGCCCCCTGTTACCCCTTATATTTGCGATCGCAATAGAAACCTTGGCAATCGCAATTCGCGCCAACCCGCATATACAAGAGGTGTCATGCGGCCCACAAACGCACAAATGTGCTCTATTTGGGGATGATCTTCTATTTGGGGATGATCTTCTGCTTTTCGTAACATTGCCAACAACCTCCCTCCCGAACATTTTGTAAATGACTTGATCAATTATCCAGAGCCTTCGGCCTAACGGTCAATCTTAACAAATCCCATAATTTGAATGTTGATATTCCCCCTGCCATAGCAGAAAATCTTAAAAGTTTCTTCCAATTTGCATGGAGCGACTCTAAAATCCGATACCTAGGAGTAGAACTCACCCGAGGGTGGAACTACTATACTCGGCCCTACTATTATGTCCCCTATGCTCTCTAATTCCATCTCCCTGTGGGACAGTCTGAAAAAACTCCTATCGCTGAGATCGGACATGACACCTCTCGCACACATTTTTCATAACCTCAAATTCCCACCGGGCATGAATATCAAAGCCTTTAGCTGGTGGTTGGATAAAGGACTATATCACATTGGACACTACTTTACTTCCCGAGGTCGCTCTCGCTCTGCTTCTGTAAGAGCAAGCTGGAGATGCCTGCATCTCAACAATTTCATTTTTTAAGCACTCCCACTTCCTGAATGCGCAATGGCGTGACAAACAATTACCCCCAACCGTGACGGCCTATGAACAATGGTGTGGCCAGGCCACAGGGGGGCATTTCTGTAATTTACCTGTCACTGGTCTCAGACTCCAAGCTCCCATACATGTTGGCCTGGGAGAAAGAGGCCCAGGTCAACTGGAGCATAGACACATGGCACACTAATATATTTTAGGTCTTATAAAAACATAAGTAACAGTCTTGATTGAAGCAAATCTCAAAATCATAACCAGATGGTACATGGTTCCGGTGAGACTGGCTGCCATGTTTCCATCATCCTCACCTTTATGCCTCAGACATTGCAATCTATATGGTTCCATGCTGCACACCTGGTGGGAGTGCCTGAACATTAGGGGATTTTTGGAACAAAATGTTCTATGATACGCGAGGTGACGGGGTTGTCAAATTTGAAAAGACCCATCTATTGCCCTACTCAATGGCCGGATACCCAATGCCACAAAAGCTATGCAAACACTAATCTTCTTTATCCTTTTCGGGACTAAATTGACCATTGCTAAAGCATGAAAACAGCATAGTGTTTCTTTCACAGCAGCCAAGAGAAAAATCTCCTGGATAATGACTCAGGAAAAAAATGTGAGCTCCTTAAAGGACACTGTGGCGAAAATTGAGTCCGTATGGAACCCTGGGCCACATACGTTGGTGCCCCCCAAATGACTTATTAGCATTTTTGTGCGATGTGGGTGGGCTCTGGGGCTGGCAGAGAGGGATGAGGATCCTGACCTCTTCACGCCTCTTTTTCTCTATTCTTTATTCCTTCTTTTCTACTCCTCATTCCTTTCCTAGCACTCTTCTTTTTTGTTTAGAGATATCCGATATGGAATCTACAACGTTCCCAAGGAACGCTCCTCATTGGTTCTTTTGTGCAACTTCCTGACATTGTTCTCAGTTGGACATTTTCTCTCATGATAAACCGGGTAAAGTTTTTCTAAGAACACCTAGCTTCTCACTTTAACGACACCCGGAGGTAAAAGCCTGAATTTAAAGGTTATGTGTTTCTATTGCATTCGGCACATTCTCAGGAAATACATTAACTCCTACTTTTTCACTTTTCTTGTTTTATGGAAATATATAATAAACGTATTGAAAGAGAAATATCCCATAGTTTATAGATGGTATGTTTGTGCAAACCAATATGTTGGCAGAATACATGTTGGTCTCAAAAAACATCTTTTTATTTATTGGATATGTTTTATAGTAAGTGTAAAAAAAATATTGTGTGCGTTTTTTTTTTTTTTAATTGTCGGTCTTTATTGATTTATAGTGCAATAAATAAACAATCCAGTGCTGATCAGATACCATCAACAAAGGTATTTTTGTGAAAAAAGAAATTGCATAAATTTGAATTGTGTACAGCATTGCATGACCGAGCAATGGTCAATTAAGGTAATTCTGTTCCGTATTGCCCGCCCTCGGTTTCTGTAGCCTAAGTGAGAAATGTGGCAGATTTGGGTAGTTCTTAATAGCACCATTTTGCAAAGTGCCGATATGAATGCACCAAATTCAAAAATAATTATCTCCAGTTCGTGTGAAATAAGTAATTTGGACCAACTCCAAGTTAGTGGACTGTGTAAAAGAGCTGCATTTTTACAGCCACTAAACCTCCCTCCTCTCCAGGAGTGGGACAGGCTAAGGAGAGGTTAGGTGCAAGTTTAGTGAGTGCGCCCCTGCATAGTTGAATCTGAAATGGTCATTAAAGCTGAGGTTCACACAAAAATGAAACCTCCGCTGTCCGTGTTTCTCCCCCATTCCGGTGGCACCTTTCAGGGGGGAGGGGGGTGTAGATACCTGTTTAAGACAGGTATTTGCACCCTCTTCTGGCATAGACCTTGCATTATATGTATTATATGTGGGATATCCATGGGTCCCAGAAGACGGCCGAGACCAGTGGCATTGCGCTTTGGGTGCCGACATCGCAGGCGCGCTGCACAGGCAAGTGTCCTTATTTTAAATGTCGTCAGCTGCAGTATTTCTAGCTGCTGAATTTAAAAAAATAAAAAAATTGGCGGACCTCGGCTTTAAAAGGGTGGTTTGAGGTTTGTTTTTTTTTCATTTTCTAAATGGGTTCCTTTTAAGCTAGTGCATTGTTGGTTCACTTACCCTTTCCTTCGCTTTCCCTTCTAAATGTTTTTTTCCTTTGTCTGAATTTCTCACTTCCTGTTTCTCCTAAGCTTGCCACTATCATCAGAGCCGTTCTGGCTGGGGGTTAGTCAGCGTGCTTGCCCCCTCCCCTGGGACTACATCCCTGCGGGGAGACGCTTTTCGAAGGAAAAGGTAAGTGAACTAACAATGCACTAGCTTTAAAGCAGGGGTCTCAAACTCCCGGCCCGCGGGCCGGTTGCGGCCCGCAGACCGAGATTTTGCGGCCCGCTGACATGGGGGGGGGGGGGGGTGTTGCTGGTGGATCTCAATCATCCAAACCCCCCTTCAGCAGTAGCACACCCCAACATCTGTCAGCTCATGCTATTACCACAGGGGGGTAGGGTGAATGGGAGTGTTGCTGGTGGATGATGGCGGTGCTACTGCTGGTGGGGGGTGTTATTGGTGGATGGTGAGGGGCGCAGGAAATTTCTGTGGGTGGAACAAGAGCTCAGCCTATCAGGGCTGAGCGAATATTGGCTCACTGCCCTAATAGACTGAGCGCTAATCTATGTGATTGGCTGGCAGTGCCGAAAGAAGAATGGAGAAGAGTGAGTGTTTAAAATTTTGGTCCAATACTTGATGCGGCCCAGCCTCACCCAGCTTATACCTCCAGTGGCCCCCAGATAATTTGAGTTTGAGACCCCTGCTTTAAAAGAACCTAATTAGAAAATAAAAAACAATCTTTAAAACCCTTTTAAGGACTCGTCAAAATCTACAGGAAAATGTGTAATCCAAAGGGACCAAACTTTGTTTCCTAAATTATTCATAAAGTACAGCTACCATTTTTTTTATTTACTTGGTACCGTGACATTATTTTATGCTAGAACATTGAATTTGCATGCATTGAATAACGGAAATAAACTTTTTTGGTGTCAAATGTAAATATGAAGACCTTTTTTTTAGATCTATTTTTATGCACACTAACATTTTACTGATCTTTTTTCTTATAGACTTTTATCAGAAAAGTACTGACAGTATCTTCTACCAGAAGACCAAAACACACGACCCACCTGCACAAATCTGTTCTCATGGAAATGCCGCTTAACAAAATGTTATACCTCGTTCACAGATGGTCTTATCACTGTGCACTTTTTATATGGATGCTGTTATCACAATGATTTAGTTATGTATCTCACCCATTGTGCTACTCAAATACCAAAGGTAATGTCTGTGACATGACTGTTCTCAAGTGGTAACACTGAAGAGTGTGTTGTGAAGATTCCTTATACTGTACTTCAGTGAAACTCTTCATCTCAAGGATTCCTGCATTTCCTAACTTTTTTTTTTTTTTCCTGTGATGTGTGAATAACTTTGGCTCCATACCACTGTGCTCAGAGAAACTTCTTATACAGAGAGGGATTGAGTTTTTTTGAACGGACAGAATGTCACACATACTACTGTCATCAATTGAATGGTCTTTGACTTTCAACAGAGACTTTGAGTTTACAACTGCTTTAGGACCAGGCTTTTTATTCAAGGATGTCATTCCAGTATGGCCCCTCACTCCTGGCTGATCTGGTCCCCTGATGGTCTACTGGCTTTGACAATTGTTCCTCTTAACTGTAACGTACAACAGCAGGAGGACCAGAGTACACCTTTTTATTAAAAGCGTAGACCTGACTGATACTTGATCATTTTTGTAGTAATTCACCGTCTGCCTTACTCATCTCGGCACACACCACCATGGTTGTATAGAATTCATTGACAAATACCAGGTCATATTATTATCAGTAGTTTCATCTATTTTCTTATTCTATACTGCTGTATTTGTTATGCTTTGGTCAGTATTTTTCTGCAAATTATGGCATTTATTGTGTACAATCATGTATGTGTGAGATTAAGATCCTGAATCTGGACAATACTATTGGCCAATATAGAAGCTAAATATTTGACTGGTGTAAAGAATTAAGCATGTAATTATCTGCTAGTATATGGCAACAAGGGTCTTGTGAGAACACAGGTTTCAACATTGCTGCAAAAGTTTAATTCTTTTGAGCTAAAATGTAAAATGAACCAAGTTGCAGAAACTTTTAATAGGGCCGATATTGAGTAAAGAAAAACATCCCTTATGTCTAATTTCAGGACAAAAGCGGCGTATATATATATATTTTTTTTGTCTCAAACATTTTAAAGGAAGTCCAAGGTATTTAACATGATTACCGAATTATCATTAAAAGCTCACATGAACATATCTTGCTTATACTTTTGTAGCCCCCCTGTTCATTTGTTTTGACACTGAAGGTTTGTGCCTAGACTAAGTATTTAGAGCAGTGTAGCACAAGTACTACTTTGTTGCACTAGTTAACAAAAAGCATATTTATAACCCCTGCTTGCCCACCCTTTAACTGGGCTATTGCATCGGGAGGTGGGAAGGTCTGCCTAATCATGTAACTGGTGTGCTTGGCTGTGGTCACATGAACAGGAGCTGATTTCCATTAATTAGTACAGACCAAGAGCATCCCTTTGACAGCTCGGTCTCAGTGCTGTGCACGCAATCTCGGCATAGAAACCAATGCCCCTAGATGCATGTGGGCGTTAAAGCCCACCCTCTTTGCCACTGCACATATGCAAGAGGTTAAACAGAAGGTTTTGCACACTACCAAGAAAGAAATCTGTTGAGAGGTTTGCACTTAGACTTGTATTAAGAGCAGTAAAGCACAATCACTTTATTGCACTAGTAAACCTGTTTGTAAGTGAAGTATAAATGTAAGCTTATAATACACTCCATTAAGATTTAGGCTGAATGCGTACATGCGTTGACCGGCATTTTACTGCATTGTAAAGCACCTGTCACGGCAAAGACACACAAAACTATTGTGCACTGCACAGGATCGCATGTCACTGTACAACAGCACATCAAGCTCCTGTACAGTGACATGGATGAAGTATACTTTTTGTAGACTTCAAATAAAGTTTGTACCTCAAAAAACAAAAACAAAGCTGTGTGGTGCTTTATTTCAGGGATATGCAATTGGCCGACTTCCAGCTGTTACAGAATTTCAAGTCCCATGAGGCATAGCAAGACTGACAGCCACAACCAATGACACCCAGAGGCATGATGGGACTTGGTAGTTTTGCAACAGCTGGAGGTCCGCTATGTGCATATAACTGCCTTTTTTGCACACTACACTGCCCCCTACCACAGTCAGAACAGGCACAGCTGCTAGAGAGGTAAAGAGCTCTGGCAACTGTGTGAATCCAACATTACATTAAAGCAGAATTATACTCGCTTCTACTCCAGCAATGTGTCGGAAAGCTCCCTTGTCAGCCACAGACATCTTAAGATGGCCTTCTTTTGGGCTGGGAGTTCATATTTCTCTGCAGATGCCTAAACTGCATGCTGAGCTGTGCATGCGCAGCTGAGTGTGCATTGCGAACAAGCAGGTATGTCTTCTAAATTCAAAAGCTGCCTGTTTTGCATGTTTATTTTCTAAGTAAACGTCTATTTTAAGCCAATTGTATCTATATGTACATTTAAAGGGCAACTCCATTTTTGTGGGGACAAAATATATAGCATATATAATTGCTGCACAAGTCATATTGTAGTTTAATGTTATTAAAACTTTCTTTTCCTTTTCAAGCTGCAGCTCTGGAGTTTTCTTTAAAATGCATTATGGCAGCCTGGAGGCGTTCTGTACACAGATGGTGTACAGAAAGGCCCCCCCGCCAAAGGGATTTTGCATCTAGGAATGTAGACAATGCCACTTTCCTCATTAGAACCCTGCAAGTGCAGCAGCTGATTGATAATTCTAAAACCACTCACATTAACCACTTAACCCCCGGACCATATTGCTGGTCAAAGACCAGAGCACTTTTTGCGATTCAGCACTGCGTCGCTTTAACTGACAATTGCGCGGTCGTGCGACGTGGCTCCCAAACAAAAGTGGCATGTTTTTTTTTTTTCTTTTTGTTTTGTTTTTTTCCCACAAATAGAGCTTTCTTTTTGTGGTATTTGATCACCTCTGCGGTTTTAGTTTTTGCGCTATAAACAAAGAGCGATTTTGAAAAAAAAAAAATGTTTTGCTATGTCCCCCAAAAATATAAAAAAAAACAAATTTTTTCTTCCTAGGGCGATACGTATTCTTCTACATATTTTCCGTAAAAAAAATCGCAATAAGCGTTTGGTTTGCGCAAAAGTTATAGCGTTTACAAAATAGGGGGTAGTTTTATGACCTTTTTATAAGAAAAAATTTTTTTACTAGTAATTGCGCCAATCATCGCGTTTTTTTTTTTTTTTCGGTACTGCGACATTATGGCAGACACTTCGGACACTTGACACATTTTTGGGACCATTGGCATTTTTATAGTGATCAGTGCTATAAAAATGCATTGATTACTATAAAAATGGCACTGTCAGTAAAGGGGTTAACACTAGGGGGTGGGGAATGGGTTAAATGTGTAACCTGGGTGTGTTCTAACTGTATGGGGGGTGGACTCACTAGGGGAAATCACTGATCTTCTGTTTATACATTGTATGAACAGAAGATCAGCATTTCTCTCCCTGACAGGACCAGGAGCTGTGTGTTTACACACACAGCTCCCGGTCCTCGCTCTGTAACGAGCAATCGCGTGTGCCCCTACTGGCTGCTGGGCGAGGTGACGTTATATTACGTGCTCTTGTCCAGCAGAGTCAACCTGCCACCATAGAACTGCAGTGGCTGGTGTGGAACCAGTTAACTGTGCCCATGGACACAGACAAACGGCTACTTATTTAGAATAACCTAAGGTGGGAATCTGCAAAAAAAATCTTATTAAATCCTTGCCAAGTACAAGGATCACCCAGAGGGGAATGTTTGTGTGTGTGTGTGTGTGTGTGTGTGTGTGTGTTGTTTTTTTTTTTTTTATCAATAAAAAAAGAAAAAAAATTACTCCTTTAAAATGGATGTTCAGTGCAAAATTGTGTTCTAATGCTGCTTAAAATAAGGCTTTGAGCATGTAACATATTCACCTGTTTTGAATTCCTAGACAGTGGGAAATCTTACATTTGTCACAGAAGTAGTGCAAGTACAGTAGTGTTCATTCTTTATAAATCATGTAATTGTACAGAAATGCATTTGAAACCAAGATTGACTATTCTTAAAGGAGTTGTAAAGGAATTTTAACTTTTTTTTTTTTAATAACAAACATGTTATACTTGCCTCCACTGTGCAGTTCGTTGTGCACCCAGTGGCCCTGAACCTGGACTTCCGGGGTCCCTCGGCGGCTGCTTCCGCAGCAACAGGCATGAGAACTTGCATGGTGTGTAGCTGCTGCAGGCGCGCTCCCGTGATACAGTGGCGGCCATAGCCACCGCTGTATCACTCGGACCCGCCCCCCCAGCGTGCCGCGTCATTGGATGTGATTGACTGCAGCGCTAGCCAATGGCTGCGCTGCTTTCAATCCATCCACTGCAGCCAATCAACAGCCGGGCTTTGACTCGAGGAGGATGATGGGGGCGAGCACGGGAGTTTCAAAGGGTCAGGTAAGTAAAACGGGGAACAAATGGAAAAAGAAAATATGGACAGAAGCTCTCCAAAAAACCTTGAGGCTGGGTTCACACTTGTGCGGTGAGTATTTCAGCTCTTTTATCTCTGCAGATAGATAAAGGAAGTGTTCAGCAGATTAGCTCTGTTTCTGCTGCGAATTTGGAGACCTGGGAGAAGTTCCGAGTGAGAGGAGAGTGGGGGAGAAGTGTATTGAGCTGAATGAAATTCCTGAAGAGAACTGAACACATCTGCGAATCAGCTGCGTACCCATAGAAGATAATGGGACTGAATTCGCACCTGAGCCGCACCGCAAGGCATAAAATCCGCACACGTTTTTTCTGCAATGCGCAGTGCGAATGCATCGCACATATGTGAACCAGCCTCATTGAAAACAATGTATTTAGAAATGTTCTGCGTATTAAATGCGGTTTAAGCCGCACTCAATTCGCATATGTGTGAACCCAGCCTGATGGTTGTCTTTATTTAAAAAAGGAAAAATGCACTACAAGTCACAGCACGCATCACAGGAGTGAAACCACTGACGCGTTTCGCACTATAAATTCGTGCTTAATCATAGTAAAACAGGGGCTCGGAGGCAGCCATCTGTTTTTTTTTCACCTTAATGCATAGAATGCATTAAGGTGAATATTTTTTTAACCTTGTAAAACCCCTTTAAATAAAATGCACACATTTTGGGTTGGTTTGCTAGAGGTTTTTCATATAGCAGTAAAAATAAGCAGCAAATTTGACTCTGAAAAGTATATATTCAAGCTGTTTTCACGTTTATTTCACGTTTCTATCCCTTGCACATAATTGGGAATTCAAAGTGAACTTTTTCCTTGCATATTGCCGCGTACACACGGTCGTTTTTTGCGATGAAAAAAAACGACGTTTTTTGTGAAGTAAAAAACGACGTTTTTGAAACGTCACTTTCAAAGACGATGTTGCATACACACCATCGTTTTTTTCACAAAAAACGAGGTTACGTTCACCACACTTTTCCATTGAAGCTCGCTTCATAACTAGCTTCTGGGCATGCGCGGGTTGAAAAACGTCGTTTTAAAAGACGTTTTTGCTACACACGGTGACTTTTTGTGAAACAAAAAACGACGTTTTGAAAAACGACACAAAAAATTCAAGCATGTTGGAATTTTTTTTTGGTCGTTTTTTTTAAGACAAACGACGTTTTGCCCACACACGATCAATTTAAATGACGTTTTAAAAAACGTCGTTTTTTTTCATCGCAAAAAACGACCGTGTGTACGCGGCATATGATTTAATCATTTAAGTGAACACTGCTCTACTTCATTTACAAACCTGACCATTTAGAAAATCAACCCATGTCTTCCTTGATAAATTCTCCTTGGTGGCTAATATTTTTGATCAGTTCTTTAGACACCTTTTAACAGATGTTATAAGAGCCGGTTCACACAGGGGCGACCTGTCAGGCGACTCAGCCGCCTGACAATTCGTGGTCCGCTCTATTCAATGGAACCCTTCTAATAGGAGCGACGCAAGTCGCTCCGACTTAGAAAAAGGTTCCTTTACGACTTTGGGGGCGACTTGCATTGACTTCAATACAAAAGTCATTTTGCAAGTTGCCTCAAGTAGTCTTGAGATCGCTTGGCCGAGTCGCGCCCCCCCCCCCCCCAAAGTCGCGCCGCCCCTGTGTGAACCGGCTCAATGTATTTGTTATGAGGAAATATCTTTCTGTTTAGATCTACATTTTAGTCAGCAATTTGAAATTTTGTGTGTCATTCAGCTACATTGTTGTGCCTATGTGGCACTTGAATAGTTGCTGGCTGCCAAAGGCAGACCAATTAACCACTTAAGGACCGGACCAATATGCTGCCAAATGACCCAAGGGGTTTTTGCGATTCGGCACTGCGTCGCTTTAACAGACAATTGCGCGGTCGAGCGACGTGGCTCACAAACAAAATTTGCGTCCTTTTCTTCCCACAAATAGAGCTTTCTTTTGGTGGTATTTGATCGCCTCTGCGATTTTATTTTATTTTTTGCGCTATATACAAATATAGAGCGTCATTTTTGAAAAAAAAATAATATTTTTTACTTTTCTGTTATAAGAAAAATCTAACTAAATTTTAGTCAGACATTTAGGCCAAAATTTATTTAGCCACATGTCTTTATTAAAAAAAAAATCACAATTTAAAAAAAATTAGCTACCTAGCGGGAACAGCGATCAGAAAAATGATCGCTTAGTGATGCTGGCAATAGGGAGTGAAAGGGTTAACTAGGGCAGTGATCAAGGGGTTAAAACTTTATTAGGGGGGGGGTACGGGGGCTACCCTGGACCTAACACTGACTGTCACACTGACACTAAATACACTAATCATACATGTATGATTACTGCATTCAGTGACACTGTGACAGGGGGGAGGGGGCGGGCGATCGGGGGGGGTTAACCACTTAAGACCCGGACCAAAATGCAGGTAAAGGACCTTGCCCCTTTTTGCGATTCGGCACTGCGTCGTTTTAACTGACAATTGCGCGGTCTGTCGACGTGGCTCCCAAACAAAATTGGCGTCCTTTTTTCCCTACAAATAGAGCTTTCTTTTGGTGGTATTTGATCACCTCTGCGGTTTTTATTTTTTGCGCTATAAACAAAAATAGAGCGACAATTTAAAAAAAAATGCAATATTTTTTGCTATAATAAATATCCCCCAAAAATATATAAAAAAACATTTTTTTTCCTCAGTTTAGGCCGATACGTATTCTTCTACGTATTTTTGGTAAAAAAAATCACAATAAGCGTTTTATCGGTTGGTTTTCGCAAAATTTATAGCGTTTACAAAATAAGGGATAGTTTTATTGCATTTTTATTAATATTTTTTTTTTTTTTTTTTTACTACTAATAGCGGCGATCAGCGTTTTTTTTTTTTTTTTTTTTTTTTTTTTTTTTCGTGACTGCGACAATATGGCGGACACTTCGGACAATTTTGACACATTTTTGGGACAATTGTCATTTTCACAGCAAAAAATGCATTTAAATTGCATTGTTTACTGTGGAAATGACAGTTGCAGTTTGGGAGTTAACCACAGGGGGCGCTGTAACTTTCACTGTGACTGTGTGTTTACAACTGTAGGGGGTGTGGCTGTAGGTGTGACGTCATCGATCGCGTCCCCCTATTACAGGGATGACGCGATCGATGCTGCGGCCACAGAGAAGCACGGGGAAGTCGTGTTTACACACGGCTCTCCCCGTTCTTCCGCTCCAGGGAAGGATCGCCGCACTGCAGCGGCGATCGGGTCCGCGAATCCCACGGTCCCGGTCCTGGCGCTTCGGCTGGGTACTAAAATCAACGTGTATATATACGTTGATGTGCCCAGCCGTGCCATTCTGCTGACATAAATGTGCAGTAGGCGGTCCTTAAGTGGTTAAATGTGCCTATATGTAGTGTTAGTGCAGTGTAGTGTTTAGTGCAGACTTGCTTGTGTTGTGATCTCTCCTCAGCGGTGATCTCTCCTCAGCGGTGGTTGAAAAAACCGCTGAGGGAGAGATCACATCGCTTCCTCCTTCCTGTGTTTACACAGGAGGAGGAAGTGACACACAGACGGGTGCGCGCATTGGCTGAGCGATCCGGAGGGGGCAGACAAAAACGAATAGCCGCCCCCTCATCCTGGATCGCTCATACAGCCGCGCGGACTGCCACATGTACCGGGGGGGGGTCCCGATCGGACCCCCGACCCACCTCAAGGCACCAACGTATATATACGTTGATGTGCCTGTCGGTGCCATTGTGCCGACGTAAATGTACATGCGGCGGTCCTTAAGTGGTTAAGGACCGAGTATTAGTAGAAAGGGCATTTTGACCTTTCACATTAGACAATCTGCATGTTGCTGGTCACCTTTTATAGCCGAGGATACAGTGGAATTAAACGTGTTTGAAATATGAAATTGCAGTGTTCAGGGAAGCTCAAAAGGCAGAATGATCTGCATTGCCATTGATTTTTTTTTTTTGTTTTGTGTTTTTTATTCTTTTATTGATTTTTTTTTTTTTAAGTGAAGATGAAATCGCACACAATGTGTTTTTTTTTTTTTTTTTTTTTTTTATAGTCCTGTCCAGTACTGACTTATGTTATGATTTTTCCTTGGAAATGCCTTTAAGATACTTCAGTCTCAAAGTACTTTCTGCACGCTTACTCCAGTACTCTATGCTGGCATAAATGAGTAACAGTTTCACCCCTCGGCACAGTGTTCTCGCACATAAAACCGGCCATAGATGGAGCGTAATCTCCAGTCCCCCATCTACACAGTGTTAATCGGGGGATTTCTCCTGTGGTGCCATTGAGGTTGATGTACTAAAGGCAAATATACTGTGCACTGCAAGAGCACTTGCTCTAGATGTAGATGGGTAGCTCTGCTGATTTATATCATCCAATCGTTTTTTTTTTTTTTCAATGCATGTGATAGGATAGATCTTCAGTTTGCAACAATACCCAATTTTACTAAGCTCTGGCGCAAGTGCACAGTATATTTGCCTTTAATCAACCCCATTGTGTTCTAGTTGGGGGAGGGGGGCTGTCCCCACTGTGAGGACACAGTGCTTACTGCTAGTGGACAGAATAGCCGCCAGCAACTATTGCATGTAAAATCCAACAGGCTGGCTATACCCAAGTTGATCAATCAATCAACTTGGGTATGTTCAGCCTTGCCCATACATGGATCGAGACTCTGCCTGTTTCTGCTGAAGTGGCCAAGGTTCGAACCATCTATGTCTGGCTTAAGAGCAGTTTGTCACATTTACTGAAAGCAATGCAGCAGTCAGTGTGCCATTGCTTTTAGAAGGCAAGTAGAAAAGTACGGCTGCAAAAAGAGGCCATTAGTAAAAGGTCCATCTAACTGAATACCTATTTCTGTATCTTTTTAGTTTAGGTTTAACTGTGACTTGCATTATAGAACTATAAGAAATGTTTATATACAGATATATTTTTATTTATTTAGGTTTAGGTTACTTCTGCCTAAAGTTAAATCATTTTATGTTTTCTAGAGTTTTATTGCTTGAGTTAG
Organism: Rana kukunoris; assembly: GCA_029574335.1. Classification (NCBI taxonomy): domain Eukaryota; kingdom Metazoa; phylum Chordata; class Amphibia; order Anura; family Ranidae; genus Rana; species Rana kukunoris. Next base: position 367,799,591 of record CM056050.1, read on the forward strand.
ATTTGTCAGGATATAAATTGCGTTCAGAGAGTAAGAATGTTGTTGTTGCTGTGACGAAAACCAGGAAAAATACTGTGATATTAATATCCAAAGTAACCTTTGAATAAACTGCATTAAGGTCTATACAAAGATACTTTTCTGCACATTTATTTTGTGAGCCACTTGCTACACAGTCCTGAAGCAGAATTTGGATGTATCCCCATAACAATACGGTTTATTTTGTTTAAATTTGAAACAAAGGATTTGATTGCTTTGAAAAACTGCAAAATTGGCCCAAGCTGTCAATGCTTTTTTGTTGATAAATTGAACTACGTCACGGTTACAGGTTTGAGTTCCAGGGGGAGTCATATGAGCTGTGCACAGTAGTGTGGTCCTAAGCACTGTTTTTAAAGCTGGGTACATCCCTGCCAGCTTTGCACAGTCACTTTGCAGCAAATGCAGCCTATGTTAGGCCGTATACGGTGCAAATGTATTATTTCCTTCAAGCATTGGTTGTATAAACTGTGCTGATCAGGGAATCTGCAATCATCTTCTCCCTGGGGACGAAGACAGTAAATCATTAGCGGATATGGCAGGCTGGTTTTACCCAAGTTGACCGATCAATTCATTTAGCCTACCGATTTGAACGGAGTATGGCTGGCCTAAGTTTCCAAACAGAAAAAAATATTCTCCACCGCAGAACCTTTATTTTGCCAATAAATCAAAGCTGTTTTACACATCAGTAGCATGTTTACTTTTTAAAAATTTGACTTGGTAGTTGGGGTTGCATTACTTTCCAAGATGTTGTGAATGGCATACATTTAAAACCTCAAATGTAAGCATAAATTTGTTGTAATATACTGTATATTTTCTTTTTGTTTTGTTTACTATACTTCCTGGAGCCTAAACCATCTTCAAAGTTATATTACGTGACAGATTTGCTTTATGAGACGCTAAAGATAGGCCACTTTCTCCCATTTCAGTTTTGAGGACCATTTCTGCTAAGCAAGCAGCAGATGCTCTGTTATGGAAAGCACGTTTAGTGTGCCTGCTATTAAGTCATTGCTTTGTGGGTTTCAATAAGGTTCCAGCCTTCTCAGGTAGTGATTTGGTGTTTATTTTTTATTTTTTTAAGACCAGTGAAACATGATGCATAAAAAAAATCCCTGCATGTTTCTTGGCTCTTCATGTGTCTGTGATACAACTCTAGTTCTTTGTAAGAACACATTCACATATAAGGCACCTCGTGTTTGTGGTGCACAGCAAAATGTGTATGTTGCTATAAGCACCTTCATACTTCCATCCTGAGAGTCTATGGTCAATGCTGACTACTTCTAAACCTGCTTTGACCTGCCTTTTTTTGTGAGGCTGCCACTGCATAGCCAGATAAAAGCAGGGTTTTATATTGGTAAAGTTGCCCATACATGATGCTGTTTTTTTTTTTTTTTTTTTTGGTTGTTTTTTTGTTGTTCAGCCAGGTGGATGGAACCAGTTCCCCCATCCACACAGTTTGGTGTGCATGCATGGATCCCCCCTCTGTGCCATTTGTATTCTGGCAGCTGGGAGACCCCCCATGCCTCTCCGTTATAAGAATACACAGTTTAACACTGCAGCCTATAATGCTGCTTAAACCTAAATATTTGTCAGCAGTCCCGTTCATAAGAAGTCAAACGATAGCTTGACTTGTGAACAGGAATGACCATGTGTGTAGATCGCAATCCAGCTGGTCTCTGCTGAATTGGATGAATTTCGATTTAGCCACACTCCAGGTCTGCTACCTGGAGGCTCACAAATGGTGGGGTACTGTAATGCGTAAATGGCTGCCATATTTTGTGGCTGCACTCATTTTGATATCTGTCGATTTTTAGTGAGACTGCCTTCCCAGGAGGGAAGTGGGCAAAAGCCAGTGACCACTGAAGTTGCTTTCCCATTAGCTTACCTTTTTTTTTTTTTGTGCAAAGACCTGGTGGGCAAGTGCCTGCCGTGCAAGGTAAGCATTTTGTTTTTTTCACTACAGGTTTACTTTAATCATTTTTAAAATTGTTGAAGCTGGATTACTGAAAAGATGCTACAGAGTAAAAAAAAAAGTTGTAAACATATCTGAAGACTTGTATGTAAAAATGTCAATAAACCTTTTTAGTTCAATTTGTTTCCATTTATTCAGTACACCTTGACTGTATTGCTTTTTGAAACTGCTGTTAAATTGCATTACTAAAGCAGATCAATTTATTTAATTTTCCAATAATAGAGTGACAATGTGTTTAATTTTTTAAGTAAAATCTTGCAGCTGTGTTGTCACCCTGTGGCACAGGCTAATCTTTAGGTTTAAAATGTAAATGGCATTTATGTAAAGGATGATTAAAGCTTAACGTCATCTAACCCTATTTAAGCAGCTACCCTCCTGTTTGTCTCAAGTAACCCCTGTTACTTTTTCTGTACAGCTTGATCTGCATTTAAATGTGAAAAAATATAAAGGAATGTTAAATGAGAAATGATTTACATTTTGGATACAATTGTTAAACTGACCACGGGTTTCTCCCAATTCCGCAGGCTGCTTCTTTTGCTTTACAATTTGGCCCTGTTACAGGGCATGGAAAAATAAAACACTTTTTTTTTAAACCACCTCATTTCTGCGCTATAGCCAAAAGACTGCTACAATCATGACTTTGAGTGTAAGTGAGTATAAGGAAAACATCCTAAGCTTCTGCTTCAACTACTTCACAATGTCACTAAGACATTTGGGGGGGGTTACTTTTTTCCACTATATCATTGCGTTGGCACCTGAACAAGTAGGCCGAAACCCCAGGTTTCCTCCCACTATTTTGCAACCTTGCAGAATCGTCACAAATGTTATCACGCTCATAATGCACTTTTGTCTCTTTCTCGCTGCTGGTATCTTTTTCATTTCCGCACATGCTTTCTTCTGGTGTTTTTGTAATAACAGGATATCCAGACACTTGAATAGGGAATGTCTGGACTTTGGTCTAGTTTTCTGGAATAAAAAAATAAAATAACATTTCTTAATTCTTGGTCAGATTCTTTGAATTATAGCTTTTGGGTTTCATGCAGTCCCAGCAAGCTGACCCAATCAATTTCCATTAATAGTAAAAAGTGCAGGCTGTTTGTGCTGTATAAACTGTATGTATCGGCTATATACTGTATATAGCACTGTTTCAGCAGCAGTATAGGGTGATTCCGGAACAAAATTAAGTTGGGCTAAGCGCTGCTCTTTTGCAGGAAGCTTTTTTTTTAAAGCGGTTGTAAACCCTTATCTACTCTGCCAAATATTAATATTCCTTATGACAGTGTCCCGCTGTATCCAATGATCGTTATCTGATCATTGCAATTATCATTATTCGTGCTAAATCCTTACCTTTGTCCTTGCGATTCCCTGTACTAAGCCAGCGCCATTCCTCTATTAATCTTCCGCATCTATTGCTCTTCAAACTTCCGCCCATAGTTGATGACGATTGCTGTAATCCCGCACAGTACAGCAAATATTCAAGCCTCTTCTTCACATGGTAAAGATCCATGAGCCTCTTCGGGGGGGGGGAGAAATGTCTATGTAAAATATCGCGCGATTGTCGGGGCTGACGTCAACAGCAGGAAATGACGCAGCCCCGACATAAACAGCGATATTGACTGGCAGAGTATCGGCTGGCCGGATTAATGGACGGCGCATGGGCGGAGTGATGTCACCACTCGAAATATAGGGTATATCAGGAGAAGGAAGCAGGTAAGAACAAAAACGAGTACGAGTTGGCGAGAGCACAACAGAAAACACGCAAACTCCTGCGCACAGGTGGATTGTCCAATAATTGATCAACGGATCCTCATCTAAAGTCAGGAAATTGAAAAGAGTGGTGCTAGCAGTGACCTTGCTGCCCTTCGTGAATGGGGAAGTCCTGGTACAAACAAAGAAAAAGAAAGGCGCACCAGCCTAGTGCATTATCACTTAACACTTTATTCAATAGTAATAGTATTAAAAACTACTCACAAACAGCAGATTGAACAGGCTTGTCAACAAAATAAAGGTGAATTCCCTTCGAATCACACTCCACAATGGGGGGGGGGATACGGGGAATATGTTGCTGCCGGCTGACGCGTTTCGAGGCGTCTAGGGCCTCTTCATCAGAGCTCGACGAGTTGGCGATATTAGGCTGCTAATAGAAAAAAGATGAAATTGTGGGTTTACAACCACTTTAAGGCTTGGTTAAAGCGTTTACCCTGGGCTGCGGGATTGAAGCCCCACGATTTCAACTGCGATTACAGAGACATTTGTGCAGTTTCTGCACAGATGTCTATGTCAATCATGGGCCAAAGTTGCAAATGGTAGTACAGAAATTACTCTTTGAAATCCTGTCCAGCCCCACAGATGCGACGTCGCACTGATTTAGAACGGTGCCGTTGCCAGCAAATGCTGCCGATTTGACATGTCAAAACGCACCAGTGTGTACTGGAGCTAAAAGGGATTTAAAACTTTGGACACTTTAAAATAGAACTTTAGTCAGAAAATGTAGGTCCTGATAGATCACTTCAGCCTGGCCCCTTTTGCGGATATAGCTATGCGAGACATTATTATTATTAAGTGCCTATACTGTATAAAATATAAAATCCAGAAATACTATCTCATTCTGCACATAAGCCTCCAACACACGATCGGATTATCTGATGGGAATTGTGTGGTGACAAGCTGTTCTGCGGACAAATGTGGGATAGCATGCTTTAAAATTGTCTGTCACCAAATATGTCAGATTATCTGATCATGTGTACACAAGTCCTTTTGACAAAACGCCAAAGTACAAACACTCATGCTCAGCAGCAATGCTAACCATAATACAACTGTAACAGAATGGCCCGTGACACCCAGAGACGTTGGAAGGATGAGAGATACTCTTGTGCCAGCAGCACCAAAAACTCTTGGGTCGAAATCCACCCTGTGCCCTTTTGGGTATAGGGTGGCTAATAGTGAATCATAATTCATATTACATGTGATGGGACATTAATAATACTTCATATTGCAGGACTGAGATATCACAAGGAGTCATGATGACATGACCAGGTCAGCCAGTGAGTCATACCTTTTGTATAATAGGCTGTTGAAATATCCTAAGGTGTTGGCTATTCAATGTAAAGACACCCACTCTCACTGCCATTGTGTGACAAAGCTGTATAGATAACTTATTCAAGTAGATGTCTGTGTTATTATTAAAGGTTATTTGAACACTATTGAAGATGCGGGGCCGACCGGTCTACATGGTTAGCTTACCTGAATGCCTTTTAGAGTGTGATTGAAGCCCCCCATGGTGTGAAGGGGGGTGGAGATTACATTGTCCTGTGATTAACTGCATTATGTTGTACTGGATATAAGCAAGCTAAGAACCAATAAAGTTATTCATACATTTTGGAAACTAGAGAACGGAGCGCAGTCTCGTTTATTCTGGGAAATGGAATGGATCATGTCTGCCTGGTTGTTGGTGTGTCGGATAAGCTTGTCGTGGTTGGATGGAAGGTTGTAAGCGGTAGTAACCGTTACAACAACATTAGCAGAAGTTGCCCAAAGGGTGGTGCTAAAGAGCTGAAAAAACATGTAGTTTTGTGTTTGTTGGCCAACAATTCTTTGCAATTTCTATGCAAGACAAACTCCGGGCCAACGCCCTTCAGACAAAAGTCATACGCTTTGTCTGTAGAAAATCTGATTGGGTATGTGAGGCTTTAGGCTGGCCATAAACTGTGGGTTGCAGGAAGAAAATGTACACGATTCCCCTCGTCAACACGGAAATCCCAATTGCCAAGCAATTGCTTTCTTTCGGCCGTCCCAGCGACGCCATCAGGCTCGTTGTACCCAAGTTGATCGATCAACTTACTATAATCAGTCTGTCCAATAATGGTTTGAATCTTAGCCGGTTCCTGCTGAACTGGCTGAGATATAAACAATATACTGTATGGCCAGCATTACACTGTATCTTTAGGTACTGTGCCAAATTTGTAGAGGCCGATCTGCCAGCCCCTTCAAGCCTCGTTCACACCATATGTGTATAAAAACTGATGGAAATACTGTGCAGATTTCACGAGACACAAGTTTACATTAATGGGTAACTGCGCTAATGACATACAAAACCGCCCCTTAGGTCACACTATTGGTTATGTTTGGCTATGTGCTAATGTATACGTGATTATTAAGAAAAGTCCTTTGTATGTTTTTCTGTTTGTTGGTTTGTCTTAAATCTAATAAAAAATATCTTTAAAAATAAAGTCCACTTGTGCAAGAAATTATAAAAAAATATATATATATATATATATGTGTGTGTGTGTGTGTGTGTACAAGTCTGTAATTGCTCCTTGGTGGTTCTGGATTCCATTTTAGTACCCAAAACACTATTCCACACCGCTGTGAGTATAGCCTTTACCATAATGCACTACTCCCTCACCAGAGCTCCTTCAATACAGAGTATGTCCATCCACTCCACCAGGGATGTTGGAATCGGCTAAATTGCTCAGTCTACCCTTGGCCTTTTGAGCATCCAGGAATCCTGTGCATCCTTTCTTTGATCACACATATAGAAAAGGTACTATCGCCGCACAACATGTTTATTTTGTATAAAAGCTTAAAAATAAAATGTCTACTCCCATTTACAAGTGCCCTCCGACAGGCACAAAGTCTATCCAGTAACCAAATGTAAATTTGTCAGGCCGCTCCATATGTTGCAACCGTCGTGCGTTCCAATCTCAGCTGTTCAGTATACCATTTGCGTCCCTATGCCTTGACCTGTTTCGCATACTCCATACATCCATAAGGAACCTTCTTTTGTTATTTCACTCTGTAGGTAACAAATTTAATATACAGTCCTGATGAAAAGTTTAAGACCACTTGAAAAATAGCAAAAAATCATATTTTACAAGGTTCCAAGTAGAGCTTCAACATGCAACAAGAAGAAATGAGAGTGAGACAAAACATTTTTTGAGCATTCAATTTAACCACTTAAGGACCCCCGCACGCACATATACGGCCACAGAATGGCACGTACAGGCACAAGGGCGTAAATTTACGTCCCCGCCTGAGTGCGGTTCGGGGGTCCCATCGGTCCCAGCCTGTCACTTCCTCCTCCTGTGTTTACACAGGAAGGAGGAAATGATGTATTCTCTCATTGCAGCGCTGTTTCCCAGCGCTGCTGATGAGAGAAGACATCACAAGTAAGTGTGCACCAACACAACACTGACACACACTCACATAGGCATATTAACCCCTTGTGATCGCCCCACCCCCCTGTCACAGTGTCACTGAATGCAGTGATTTAATCACTGCATTTAGTGTCAGTGTGACAGGCAGTGTAAAAAACAGTTAGTGTTAGGTTCAGGATAGCCCCCCCACCCCCCCTAATAAAGTTTTAACCCCCTAATCACCGCCCTAGTTAACCCTTTCACTCCCTATTGCCAGCGTCACTAAGCGATCATTTTTCTGATCGCTGTATTAGTGCCGCTGTTCCCGCTAGGTAGCTATTTTTTTTTATTGCGATTTTTTTTTTTTACTAAAGACATGTGGCTAAATAAATTTTGGCCTAAATGTTTGACTAAAATTTAGTTTATTTGATTTTTTTTTAACAAAAAGTAAAAAATAGTGTTTTTTTTTTTCAAAAATGTCGCTCTATTTTTGTATATAGCGCAAAAAATAAAAATCGCAGAGGTGATCAAATACCACCAAAAGAAAGCTCTATTTGTGGGAAGAAAAGGACGCAAATTTTGTTTGGGAGCCACGTCGCACGACCGCGCAATTGTCTGTTAAAGCGACGCAGTGCCGAATCGCAAAAACACCTTGGGTCATTTACCAGCGTATTGGTCCGGGTCTTAAGTGGTTAATGAAAACAATGAATAAACTGAAACAGGCTGTTTTTCAGCTGATCAAAAGTTTAGGACTAAACCCTTCCAAAACAGAAATCCAACTTCCAAACATAAACTCAATAATGAGTAGCTCCGCCTTTTATTGTTGATCACTTAAATTTGTTTCGGCATGCTTGATGCAAGCATTTCCATGAGGTGAGTGGGAACATTTCTCCAAGTGGTGAAGACAGCCGCACGAAGGCCATCTACTGTCTGGAACTGTTGTCCATTTTTTTTGTAAACTTCCCTTGCCATCCATCCCCAAAGGTTCTCAATTGGATTTAGATCGGGAACACGCAGGATGTGCCAAAAGAGTGATGTTATTCTCCTGGAAGAAGTCCCTTGTCCTGTGGGCATTGTGTACTGTAGCGTTTTCCTGCGGGCATTGTGTACTGTAGCGTTGTCCTGTTGAAAAACCCAGTTGTTACCACACCGGCGAAGGCCCTCGGTCATGAGGAATGCTCTCTGCAACATCTGGACATAGCCAGCGGCCGTTTAACGCCCCTACACTTCCTGAAGCTCCATTGTTCCACTGAAGGAAAAAGCACCCCAGACCATTATGACGTCCCCTCCACTGTGGCGCGTAGAAAACCTCTCAGGTGGGATCTGATTGTCATGCCAGTAACGTTGGAAAACATCAGGACCATAAAGGTAAAAAAAAAATTCTCACCAGAAATTAAAACTTTCTTCCACCTTTGAATGTCCCATGTTTGGTGCTCTCTTGCAAAGTCCAAACGGGCAGTTGTGTGGCGTTCAAGGAGAGAAGGTCTTTGAATATTTTTTGAAGCCCTTCAGTCTCAGATGCCATCTGATGGTTATGAGGCTGCAGTCGGCACCAGTAAGGGCCTTAATTTGGGTCGAGGATTGTCCAGTGTCTTAATGAGAGACCCAGCTTATGCAGTTCAGCAACCCGACCACGTTCAAAAAGGGAGAGGTTTTTTTTGCCTTTGCCATCACAACGTGTGACTACCTGACAGAAAATGACAACAAATACACATCTTTGCACAGATTTGGCCTTTTAAAGGCATGTGGTCCTAAACTTTGGATCAGGTGAAAAACAGCCTGTTTCAGTTTAATCGTTATTTTCAATTAATTGAATGCTCAAAAAATGTTTTGTCTCACTCTCATTTCTTCTTGTTGCATGTTGAAGCTCCACTTGGAACGTTGTTAAGATCCAACAATGTAAAATATGTTTTTTTTTTTGCCATTTTTCAAGTGGTCTTAAACTTTTGGTGCACAGTTCAGTACGTTTTTATGCACGTTGACATCAGTTTTCATGCACTTTTTTTTTAATGCACAAACTGGCATTACATCCTGTGCATTCTGTCTGTCTCATCTGTGCCCACTATTCTTTTCTCCTGTGCCTGCCATTTTATTACCCGCCATTCTTTCCATAACATCAGCACCAGCCATTCTGTCTTCAACTGTGCTCACCATTCTGTCGTCCTCATTTGAGCTGCCATTTTTCCCCCACCATCACTACCCCTGGCCATTCCATTGTCCGCATTTGAGCCGCCATGCTGTTCCCTGCTATCATTGCCCAGCAACACCCCCCCCCCCCCTTTGTATCAGATTGCCAGGAATAGCAGCATTGTCCCAGATGGGTTTTGGCATGAGGGAAAGTAGGTGGGCAGTATAGACAGAGCACCACTCTGCTTTCCCTCCCTCGTGGGGTAATGCAGAGCAGGGCTGTCAGTTTTGTTCTGCGTTCCAGTGCAGAGCTTTGAGGAAAAATGCTGACATGCTGCATAATCCTGCACCACTCCACACAGGACATCACACCTGCATTTTGGTGTGAACAAGACAATTGTTTTCTGTGTGTCTTGCAGAGACCTGCGGTTCTGTGGTCTCTGCAAATGGTGTACACGACCCCCCTAGACATACTTCTCAATAAATCTTGCCTCTGAAGCGCAGTTGCCGATCATGATCCAGAGACTACTTACAGATGGTGGGGAAGTAATGCCTCCTCGCCACCTGTTTTAACCGCAGTTTTCCTAAAAAAACAGGGCTTTTCCCATTGACTTGAATGAATAGCGTTTGGTGGGCTTGCCGCCCACTAATGGCTACAAGATGGGTCAACTTCGCCATGATGTGAGACCTGTTCATTCATATACTGAAGCATAGTAAATGTTTACTATGCTTCGGTTGTCAACACGTTGAGTGATCCGTACCAATCATTCAGAGTGTTTATTCAGAAAAGGAAGTGGCTAGTTAATGACATATTGACCAGCCCCTTTACTCATCCTGGGAAATCCCTGTGTGCTTCTGGCAAAAAGGACAGGAGGGGAAGCTGGCAGCGCTGGGGAGGGGCAGGCGGCATTTAGCAGGAAAAATCGGATGGTCAATAGGAGGGGGGTGATCGGTGCAGTGGGGGAAGAGGGGGGCAATTGCAAGAACTGATCTGTGTGCAGCAGCTGAAAGCCAGAGGAGAAGCTGGCTATCGGCAGCTGCGGCGAGAGACACGCATGAGATTGGTTAATGTAATTGCACCCTTTCCCCCTGCTGCATTGATCGTCCCCTCCGGTCCACCATCCACTTTTTCTGCTGCCCTCCTTGGCTGTTATTTTATGTTATACAATTTAGCAAATAAGCAGTGGTGGCATGTCCCATTCAGGGCGCTACCCCCCTAATCCATGTGCCTGGCCACCTAATCTACACGTGGGATGCTGGACACATGGATTTCAATGGGGTTTTTATCTTTTTTTTTTTTTAAAGCTTGTGATAGGAGCCAGAGGCTTTAATAGGTTTTCATTTTTTTTTTTATTATTAATCTTCGCTTTTGTCTTCCTGATTCTCCTCCCGACCAATCACGAAGCGGGTCCTGACACCTGTCACTTAATTGTCCGAGAGGAGAAGCAATCGTATTGGCCACCATGGAGGAGAGAGGAGACATGGGAAGCTTTGTGAAGCACCAGGCGGAGGACACGCCGCCTGAAGGAAGTGCTGCCCGCATGTGAGCTAGATGGGGCAAGTGTGGGGCCAGTGACCGACCAGCTGCGGGGTGCCTGTGACCCGACTGGGGGGGGGGGTGTATCAGCGGGTGGATTGTTTTTGCCGCCACCCCCCCAAAAAAAAAATATGCCATCAGCTGCCAAAATAAGACATTTTTTTCTTCTTCACTGATGATCAGTGCCCTGATTTTCAGTGTAAACAATGTTCTGTCAGTCTTGCAGGTGGAAGCGTTGGCAGTAGAGCTGGTCTGGGGCAGACATATGGGAGCCTCGCCGGATGTTCACCTGCCGTGGAGTGCCCCATAATGCACTGCGAGATCATTGCATCGAAGATTGCTGATTGGCCAAAGCATGCACCTGCCCTGTATGCTTTGGACAATCACAGCACAATGAGCTGCTGTGAGAGCCATGAATAGCCAATCATGGCTCATGGGCCACACCCCACACTATATAAGGTTGCTTACACAGCAGCCGTGTATAGTGTGAATTAAGAGAGAGATAGGCAGGGTAGTTTGTGGATTTAGCGTGCAGTCAGTGTAGTATATATAATACAGTGCAGAGTATATAGTGCAGTCAGTGTAGTGTATACAATACAGTTCAGAATATATAACGCAGTGCATAGGATAAATCAAGAAAAAAAATGGCGTGGGTCCCCCCCCCCCCCCCCAGTCTATACCAGGCCTTTCGGGTCTGGTATAGATTTTAAGGGGAACTTAATTGGTATGCCCCCCTCAAAATCCATGCCATACCCTTATCCGAGCATGCAGTCTGGCAAGCCAGGAATGGGGGGAAGAGTGAGTGCCCCCTGGACCATACCAGGCAGTTTGCTCTTAACATAGGGAGGGTGTTTTGGGGTGCCCCCTGACCCCATGTTGATGGGGACAAGGGCCTCCTCCCAACATCCCGGGACGGTGGTAGTTGGGGGTCTGTGGGGGGGGGCTTATAAGAATTTAGAAGCCACCTTTAACCAGATACTGGACCCCCTATATGTGAATGGGTATCGGGTACATTGTACCCTCTACCCATCCACCAAAAACGTGTAAAAAAGTAAAAGCCAGAAGAGACTGTTTTTGACAATGCCTTTATTAAAAAAGTGTCTTACGGTATAAATTCACTGTCAATCACGCCGCCAGACGGACCCGAAAAATAGCAAAACGCTCCGCCTCCATGGGAGGCCTCCCGCCGACTGCTGTCTCTTTGCTTTGACAGCTCTTATATACAGTAGACAAGGACGGGGCAATCCGATGCTGTAACAGGGTGACCCCCACCCCCTTCTGACGTCATGTGATGATGCCAGAAAATTTATGATTTTCAATTACAATGGTAAACAGGACAAATAGCGGGTAAATCTCCCCAATGAGGACACAGACAGCAATAAAAACCTGAAAGAGTTTAATCTTTCTCCAATCCATCCAAAAAAAAAAAAAGTTTTCCCTTTAGTTATATTTTATGGATGTTTAGGTGATTTTTTTTCCTTTTAACTTTGACGGCTCACTCACACAAGATGTGTTGTACTGTGTTTATCTGCATTGATTGCATGGCTAAACACAAACACAGAGAGAAAACAATTGTTCTCTATGTGCCCTGTTCATACCATACATGAGTGTTGGTGTGTGTCATGTAAAAAATGCAGGGCAAACAAACCAAAAAATGTTAACCCCGCTGCTTGCCCACAGCAGGGCTTAATGTAAAACCTTTCTGGCACCCAGAACTGCATTTCCCCTGCATCAGCGGATATTATTTGTGCATCCTTGGGATGTGTTTTGTTTTTTGGGGGTGGCAAGAGGATGGTTGGGGGTTAGACTAATTAGACAAATATCCTTGCTCTGGCCCTGGTCAGTCTTCCTCTCTAACTTCGTCAAGACATACAATTAAGGCTGGAAATGTACAATTTTTGTTTTGTTTTCTATCAGAAAAAAGTTTTATTTGAGCACATTCAAGCATACATGTTCCATAAACACTCACAAAAGAATGCAAAGTTGTAATGTACAAAACAGTAGAAAACAAATAGGTAATTACAGCTTCCAACTGCATAGAGCTCACTAAAGAGAACATACAGCCCCACCTAGTGTTCAAAAACAGAAATGATAGTGCCAATAGAGCATTGATATTGCATACTCCAAATGCAGATATTAATAACCAGCATTGAGCAACCAACAGCATTTTACCCCAATATCCTATCTATAATCAGATCTACTGGGGCCAAGCCTGATGCATCAAGCCAACCTTCCCAAACGCTCTCAAACTTAGCAGGGCATCCACGGTGCTTGGAAATAACCTTTTCATATCTTAAAGTAGTACCCATATGGTCTAGCCATTCCATAAGGGATAGAGGGGATGTGCTTTTCTAGTGGTGGAGAATAATTTAACGTGCCTGAAACAAGGCTCTGGAAAAAGCTTACTTAGTAGGCATCTAGTATAATATCATCAAAAACTCCCAGCAGACAGCGACTGGAGTCAGAAGGAATGTGTGTTTAGAATACTCGATTGACTGTTGCAAGAACAGATGTCCAGCATCTGTAACTTGGGACATCTCCACAGCATGTGGATGAGATCCCCATGATCTCTGCTACATTTTGGACAAAAAGCTCAATTTTAAACAATTTCAAAATGTACACATTTTAATTTAAATAAAGTGACTTATACAGTCATTTTTGAGACCAAGGAGAGGGGAGAGGAAATTACTGCCCTGTGCTTCAGTAAAATGGCAGCCTCCAGCAAAAAGAAACAGGAGCAATGCTGGAGGCAATTTCCAGCACAAACTAATCTTGGAAGCATAATTATTTAGGTTGAACGTATGCTCTTTTGTTAAAGAATAATATTTGTTATTCAACTCTTATGGGTAAAGTTCTGCTTCAATTTAATAAAAAAAATGCATATTGTGCTAGTATGCATCATCAAATATTTCAAAGCCCTCCAGTGGCAAGATGTCACCGTTGAGAGGGCTTCCGGGTTTACAGTCTGTGGTTGTATAAGCGGCTGGAGCCGCGATGTCGCCGCTCCTGCTAATGCGTGCAGGAGCCCTATGGTCTAGCAAAAAGCTCTGAACGTCCGGCACGGTATGCTGGACCTTCAGAGTGCATTCGCCGGTGACTCCTGGCTGAATATCTCCTAAGCGGTACATGTTTAAGAGATGTTTATTTTACCTACACATATTTCCCAACTTTTTGAGATGGGAATAAGGGACACCGATAAGCAAAAGTATGTTGGTATAGGACACATCCCTGTCACGCCCCCTTAAAGGAGAATTATACCCAAAAAATTATTAGTTAAATCCATAAGTGCTTTTTTTGCCCCCCACTACTTTTACTTTATATTGGCTTCTGGAATTTACAAATGCAGAAATTTAGAAATTAGACGAAAGGTTTAGCACTGGAAAACTCTTTTTGAAAGATAGACATATCAGACACAAATGAGGAGGAAACAGGGACTTTGTTCCAAATCAGGGACAGGTGGGAGCTATGCCTACAGGTAAGCCTTATTATAGACTTTATGACCGCTTTAAACCACCAATACCAACATGTTTCTTAATTTACAAAGAAAAGTGTCATTGTGTGTGGGGTGTCCACTTTCCAATAAAGGTTTGTGTTGGGGATGTTTGTACTGTCCTGGCATTTTGATTTGATATATTTTATTAGGGCTGTCCCGATACCGATACTAGTATCGGTATCGGGACCAATGCCGAGTATTTGCGGGAGTACTTGTACTCCCGCAAAGACCCCCGATACTAAAATATAATACTTCCCCCCCATATTGCAGCCATGTCTCTTGTCCCTCATACTTGTAGATATGATGCCGCCGTTGCCGCATACCGCCCTTAATCCCCCTGCATTATAGCATAGCGCGCATTACAAGCTTTCGTTTTGAATACTTGTAATGCCCGTGCCGCCATGTATTGACACTCCCCTTCTTGGGATTGGACGGATCTGTTCAATCCCGAGCAAGGGGGAGTGTCTATGCACGAATCAGCGTATAGACACTCCCCCTTGCGTGGGATTGGACGGATCCCTCCAATCCCGAGAAGGCTGCAATATGTGGGGCAAAAAAATACAAGAGAGAGATGCGCCAAACTAAGTGCAGTATGTCGTTTTTAATCAGTAGTAAATTGGTACAATAAAGTAACTACTCACAAACATGGAGTAATATAGGTATTGGTGTGGCTATGAGGCCGGGGTCATCATAAGAGGTTCCTCCGGAAAAGGTTTCTTCGTCCCAGGCTTGTGAGCCGCAAGTGTGGTATAGTGGACACAGGAAACCAGGAAGAGCCGTCTGATGTGGCGTGCGTTCCACCGTGGAGCGCGGCGTATCGTCGTCGCCCCGGAAGTGACGCGAGGGACCCGGCCAGTCAATCGGATTATGCGTTTCACAGCGTCAGCTGTTTCGTCAGATCCATGGCGTCCGTATGGAACGGACGTGAGTTATACGAGCAGGATAAACGTGATTGGTTGGAAATGGCACACTCAGAAGGAGATGTTTAAAAGCAAAGGCATTCATTAGCTGCTCCCTGCAATTGGATCACCTGAGACTCAGTCCTCTCCTACCTCTACTCTGATACAATTAGGAAGGCCTCACGGTGGAACGCACGCCACATCAGACGGCTCTTCCTGGTTTCCTGTGTCCACTATACCACACTTGCGGCTCACAAGCCTGGGACGAAGAAACCTTTTCCGGAGGAACCTCTTATGATGACCCCGGCCTCATAGCCACACCAATGCCTATATTACTCCATGTTTGTGAGTAGTTACTTTATTGTACCAATTTACTACTGATTAAAAACGACATACTGCACTTAGTTTGGCGCATCTCTCTCTTGTATTTTTTTGGCTCTTCTAGAGGCTTGCTTCTGCTTCAGGTGCTGCCGCTAAGTTCCCACATCTATCTAACTGCTGAAACTGGACTGTCCGGAGTATTTTGTTACCATATGGACTTATACTGATTGATGTTTATTTCAACTTTTATTTTTAGACTAGGTTGCTTGCTCAAACTGATTGTGCGCCACAAATTTTTTTTTTTTTTTATTTTTTTTTTTTGCAATATGTGGGGGACATGGCTGGATATATGTGGGGGGACATGGCTGCATTTGGGGACACATTTAAAAAAAGTATCGGTATTCGGTATCGGCGACTACTTGAAAAAAAGTATCGGTACTTGTACTCGGTCCTAAAAAAGTGGTATCGGGACAACCCTATATTTTATACTTTAAAGTAAGGGACGGTGTTGGTTATCATTTGCTTTGATGCTCCTGAGACTGCTCCATCCAGTCGATTGCCACTATACAGAGATAACATTTTATCTACTACCCTTATCGTGCCACATTCCCCAGACGTCTGTAAAGCAATTTCTTGGAATGTCCTTGGCCTCACCTCTAAATTTAAACGTGACTTACTTTTCCATTACTTGAAACTTCACAAACCTCATATATTGTTGTTGCAGGAAACGCATCTCATGGGCAGCAAGCTAAAGTCATTTAAATTACTCTGTGTTAAAAGAGCGTACCACGCATCATACTCCACATTTGCCTGGGGGGGTCTCAGTTCTCATCAATAAGTCTCTTCCATGTGTTGTCGAGGCGATCCATTCGGACCCCCAGGGCAAATTTGTCATTGTGGTACTCACGCTCTGGGGCTAACAATATGTCATAGCTACAGTATATATTCCTCCACGATTCTCCCCGTAGGTTCTTGGTCTTGTTCTGGAGAGGATTTCCCCCCTACTGCCCTGCTACATTGCTTATCATGGGTGACTTTAATGCTATTCAATTACGTGATCTGGATAGACCAGCGGTACCAAAACATACCTCTGAGGACCTTAGAACATGGGCCCAGGCAGCAGGTCGTACTGAGGTCTGGAATTGGTTAAGGAAAAAAGGATGGACAGCCGCACTCCAAAAAAGCATAAGGTTGTCTTTAATATAAAAATTGAAAAATGCACTACAAAAACAGGCAGAGAACGGGAAAAACAGCCTACGCGTTTCACATAACAAATCCGTGATTAATCATGGCTTAATCTAGCCATGATTAAGCACTGATTAAGCTTTGTGCATTTCCGGCAACCTTGATTTCCTGAACCGTTGCTGATTGTTCAACATACCCACCTGGAGCGGTTACTCCCTTTCCCCTGTACTGAGGTCTGGAGGTGGAAACGCCCAACTTCCCGCTCCTGTTCTTGCTTCTCCACCCACAAAACATCTTCCTTTATAGACTTGGCCTTTGCTAATCATTCCCTGTTAATGGATGTTCAGAAGGCCACATACCTACCTAGTGGTCTATGAGACCATGCGCCCCTGGAGCTGGTCCTGCGGACCACAGCCTCTCGGAATGCATCCCTGTGGTGCCTGGCCCCGCACTGAGTCTCTCACCCTTTTTGGATTTTGGACTCTATGCCCCCCAAACGATCTGAATACTGGGATATCAACGGGGGGACCTCCTCTCCAGAAACCAAATAGGATGCCTTCAAGGCTTTCATTAGAGGACAGTACATATTCTCTATTTCTGCTATCCATAAAGATCTAAAGGCGACCACTCAGTCTCTACAACAGTTGGTGATTGATAAGACGGAGGTGTATAATGATAACTGATGATGACAATTTTATACATTTGCAGGCCACTCAGAGAGAGTTGAACATGCATTTAGTGGAGCTCACCCGCCTAGAATAGTACAGAACTAGCCAATCCTTCTTTAAACAAGTTGATAAGAATTGTCGTTTACAAGCATTATTGGCCCAGCATGACAAACTCCTCACTTCCATATCAGAGATACATGGGAGGATACGCATGAGGGCTTTGGCCAATACTATAGCACTTTGTATACCTCCACTTTCCCACAGGACTTCACCCCTCATTTGCTAGCTCCTCTTCTTGATCAGATGGCTCTCCAGTGGCTCTCAGATGATGAACGTCCCAATTGACTTCTATCGGACCCATTGGGTTTTTCTGGCCCCTATCCTAGCTAATCTGTTTACTCATTGCTTAGCTGAGGGTGCCCTCCCTCCCTCTGCGTGCCATGCCCATATCATCCTAATTCATAAACCACCAAAAGACCCCAGTGCATGTGCCTCCTACAGACCAAATTCCTTGCTCAACAATGATTTCATAATTCTAACTAAACCTTAAGCCCTGTACACACGATCGGTTTGTCCAATGAAAACAGACCGATGGACCGCTTTCATCGAACAAACTGATCACGTGTGGGCCCCATCGTTTTTTTTCCATCTGTAAAAAAAAAAAAAGAGACTGTTTTGAATTTGTCCTATGGATAAAAAAAAACAATAGAAAAAAACACTCGTCTGTGGGGAAGTCCATCGGTCAAAAATCCACGCATTCTCAGAATCAAGTCGCCGCATGCTCGGAAGCATTGAACTTAATTTTTCTCAGCACCTCCTAGTGTTTTACGTAACCGCGTTTTGACACAATTGGATTTTTGACCGATGGTGTGTAGGCAAGACTGATGAAAGTCAGCTTCATCAGATATCCGAAGAAAAAATCCATCGGATTAGATTCCATGAGATATCCGATCGTGTGTACAAGGCTTTAAGGTTGCAGGCAATGCTCCCAACAATCAGAGACCCAGACCAAACCAGTTCTATATCCCACAAAGCTACTGACATTAACCTTTATTGGCTGTTTACCAACATTCACATCCAACATTAAATGCAGGATCTAGAGTAGTGGCTCCCCTAGACATTGAAAATACTTTTAATACCATTGATTGGCCATTTCTGTGGGAGGTGCTCAGACACATGGGATTCCCATTACTCTTTATTAAATGGCTTTAAGTCCTTTATAGCTCCCCCACTGGCTTGGTTAGGTTGGGTGAGGGTTTGTCAGTCCCCTTTTGGCTATACAGCGGTACCCACCAGGCCGGCCCTTTTCACCATTGCGATTGAACCGGTGGCAGAGGCACTTCACACCTCTTCTGCAATTAAAGGGTCAACTTATTTCCAGATGACCTGCTATTGTTTCTTCCTGATGTTGGTCCCTCCCTCCAGGGTGCATTGCAACTCTTATATTCCTACTCCATGGTCCATACTATTCCCTATAGTCTCTGGAGCTCAAGACATGGCCTCACCAGACCTGCCACTCCAATAGGTAGAACAATTTAAATACTTGGGGGTCCAAGTTTCCTGCAGGGCCTCAGACTACTTGTCTCTTAATCTTACCCCATTAATGCAGGAGACCAAGCAGAGGCTAAAGACATGGGAGACACTGCCGTTGTCACTTTTGGGCAAAATCAAATTAATTAACCACTTGCCGACCACCTCCTGTATATATACGTCAGCAGAATGTCACGGCTGCGCAAAGCAACGTACAGGTACGTTGCTTTGAACTTGCTGCCTTGTGCCAGTGGGACCCGCGGACTCTATGTCTGCCGGTATCCTGCGATCATGTCATGGAGCTGCAGAAAAGCATTTCCCTGTTCTGTCTAGTAACAGGACAGTCATTGTGAGCAGTCGTGTCACTCATAGACCAGCCCCTCCATAGTTAGAATCACTCCCTAGGACACACTTAACCCCTTCCTCGCCCCCTAGCGGTTAACCCATTCCATGTCATTTACACAGTAATCAGTGCATTTTTATAGCACTATTCGCTGTCTAAATGACAATGGTCCCAAAATAGCGTCAAAAGTGTCCGATTTATTATAGCAACATTTTAAAAATATTGCTTTTTTTGTTTATATCGCAAAAACTAAAAACTGCAAAGGTGATCAAATACCACCAAATTAAAACTCTATTTGTAGGAAAAAAAGGACGTCAATTTTATTTAGGCACAATTGTCAGTTTGGGCACAATTTTCAGTTAAAGCAATGCAGTGCCGAATCACAAAAAATGGCTTGGTCATTGGACAGCCAAATCCTCCGGGGTTGAAGTGGTTAAAATGAAAATCCTACCTAATTTCACTTACTTATTCTGCCATTCCCCCTTCTTGTATCCTGAAGTAATTTTTTAATCAGCTCAATCAAGTTTTTTCCTCTATTCTCTCCCGAGATACAAACTGACCACCTTGATGCACCCTACTATTCAAGGGGACCTGGTTTTCCCTGATTGCCATAAATATTTTCTAACTACACATCTGGTGACAGCAGCTTGGTGGTTCTCCCCTGACCATGCCAATACTTTTGCTATGTTGGAGGCGGCGGTGGTTTCTTCCCTTGAATGACTGCAGCTCTTCTTGTTCAGAGGCCTGAAGGCACCTTACCCACTAACTCCATCATTGCTTACTACAATGCCCCCCCATTTTTATATGCTACCTGAACCGGGCATATGGGCCAAACATAACATGAAGTTAATTTCACACATTTCCTCAGATGGCTCTCTAAAATCCCTGTCACAATTGTCCTATGATTTCTTTTGTTTTTCTTTTTTTATAATTGACATTTTTTATTTGGTTTTAGTATTTTCAATACAAAGGTGTAAAACACAATTGTGGGAGGAAAAAGTTGGAAAAAAAATAAGTGGTAATAACTAGGGTTGTCCCGATACCACTTTTTTAGGACCGAGTACAAGTACCGATACTTTTTTTCATGTACTCGCTGATACCGAATACCGATACTTTTTTTAAATGTCATGTGACAGTTTTCAAACCACAATACAGACTAAGGATATTTTCTTTAGAATTATGAAGAACTCTAACTCAAGACATTATAAAAGAATAAAAATTAGTAAAAATGAATAAAAATGTTTTATTTTCTTGTCACGCAGTAGTAAAAAACTCAAAGAATTTTCACAGAACATGTTGATAAATACAAAAAAAGTATTCTATTTAGGCATCGGGAGCATTTGCGCGAGTACAAGTACTCCCGCAAATACTTGGTATCGGTCCCGATACCGATACTAGTATCGGTATCTGGACAACCCTAGTAATAACAAACTCTGGAGAGGGCAAAGACGACCTTCATACATCAGGATGTCCTCTGATTTCATTGTTTCCCTCACCTTCATTTATTTCGTTATCTGCAGCTCTCCCAAGCCTTTCTCAGTCAATTTCAACATTCCTCCAATACCATGGCTCAATCCTCCCTTGAACGAGTGCTTCATACAGACTGTATGGAAAAAACCCACCTCACACCTATATATACCCGATTACCACATCTATTCCCACCCTATCTAGTCTTAGAGCTAAGTGACAGTGGGACATCCCACCCCTGGATGATGACTGGGATGACATCTGGGATTTCGCATTTCATACTTTGGTTTCTTCATGGGAAAAACTGCTACAATTTAAAATTGTCCACAGGGCTTATTTTACACAACCCAGATTGCCTGCTATGAGGCATTCTCATCCTTCAGAGTGTTGGAGATGTGACCACTCCCTGGGTGATTTTCTCCACATTTTCTTTTCCTGCCTGGTTAGGTTATCACTTGGTTTTGGTCAGAGGTGTTGTCTGTTATCAATACGGTATCATTAACTTAAATACCCCTCTCTATAGAGATCTGTTAAATGGGTGTGATAGAAAACCTGATTCCTACTTTTGCAGAAATAACACTGGTTGGCCGCCTTCTTTTCTATGCCACAAAAGCTGTTGCGCTGCATCTAACCCCGCCTGGATGTAGCACTCTAGTGTGTGTTTTTGTGATCTTGGTTGGGAGTGACCTAGAGTAGTGCTGGGTGACTCACAGATGGTGTCACTAGGACCTCGCACTTCTTTTCAGAATCTTCTGGTGCTTTCTGGAAGGAGAGGTGGGGAGAGGAGGTGGAGCCACCTGGGGTAATCTGGGGAAACCCTGACCAATCCCCAATCTGGACTGGCAGGTTGGCAGGCCTCCTTAATAACCCAGGGTTAGCCCAACTTGGGGAGGAATTGATCAAGTGGATGATGGAAATGGAGTGTTAGGCTGTCAAGGCCTTTGAGGGAGCTCCCCAGTCTGGGGGGGGGGGGGGGGTGTGACCTTGGGCCTAGGCTCGGGTGCGAACAGAACCCTCTTACAACCAACAGAGGTGTCCTGACCAGGTGGCACAGGAAGAGCAAGAGAGGAGAGCAGAACACTGACAGGCAAGTCTCCAGGAGATCCACAAGGGCAGCCAGGAGGGCTGGTGAGTGTTCATACCATTGGGAGGACTGATAGGCATGCCTTCAGCAGCCCCTACGGGGGTACCGCTATATGGAAAAGCTTAAGAAATAATAGTCTCCCACTCTATAAAGACATCTATGTGAACAAGGGTTCACTGTATTTTTACCTGTTATTTGTACTGTTGTGTACTGTAGATCTGTAAGTTGGTGTTAGAATATGTATATCTTTAGAAAATTGTGGCAGCACTAGCTTCTCTATGCAGAACAAATGGCAGAGCCGGGCTTTGTTTATTTTAATTTTCTCTTATGGATTCTAGGTGGACATACAGTAACCGTAGTTTGGTATTTATAGTGGGAAAAATAATGATAAACAGTATATATTTATATAAAACATTAAATTGCTGTAGCGATGGACTTTAATCTCTTTAGCTGTAGTAGGGAATGGGTTTCATAGCATCTGCTCTTCTAGCAACTACTTTAAACCCTATGCTGGAAATAGATTCCTATCCTTTTAGAGCGTATAGATCACATTACAGCAAAAAGGGATTGCACACACTAGCAGTCTGACACTCCGTCTCAGTACCAGTTAGGCTGTATCCTGCTGAGCTGTGAAGATCCAGCATCAAGATGTCAAAAGAAGCGAGTAAGTTTTGTTGTGTGCCTAGGATCTCGGTGCATGCTGCAAACACTTTGACAAGCCAGACACCACCTAGTGCAGGCTTAACCGGTGGCTTTTCTTTCACTGTTGAGCAGCAGCTTCCAGACTGTATTGTCTGCAAGTGGCAAGCAAAAATACAAATAGGCTGGATAAATGGTTTAAATGTATAAGGGATGAACAAATCTTTTTCAGTTACAAATTTGGCATTTATTAAGGTGTGCATTATAAGCGTATTCCATCTGCCATTCATAAATCCTCATTTTATGTATTCAGGAACTGGGTGATTCTCTGTAGACCAGAATAATACAGTAGATGCACATATTTAGGTGAATAAAAAAATCTACAAATCTCTGAAAAGCTTGATTATTCAAAATTGACCAATTTTCAAAATTCCTATTTGCTCAGCAAAGTGTTTTACCCTCCAGCTGGACAGCTGCATGGAGTTTGTATGGTGTCCCAATGTTTGTGTGATCTTCCAAGCTTCCTCTAAAATTAAGTCTACTGTGTATGTATGACTGAATATTACATTGTAAGTTCCTTTAGCAGCAAGAACCAACGTGAATAGAAAGTACTTTGTAAAAGCAATGAAGCATTTGTCCTGCAATATATAAACATAGAAAGGGTAGTGTAACACCAGGCCTAGTGACACATCTCAGCGCCTAAATGCAAAATATTTCACAATAGAATCACTTATAAACAAGTTGACAAGTGACAGAATTTTAGAGAGAAAATATGTAGTCAAAACTATAATTTCATATTGCAGAAATATATAGTAGTAAAAGATTGTAGCAGCTATTTAAAATCTAACAGTCATAAAACTGAAGATGCACAAATAAATCAGGATCACCTATAGAACAAAATAGTCCAAAATGATAAACAGCGCTCTAGCTGTTGGTTTAAATGTCCAACATCATCACAAGCATTCAAATAGTGACGGATTTTCTTGCCAGTTTAGTGAAAACAGGTAGTGGTTGATCCTACACCTCTTCCCAGGAAAGATTACACCACAAGTGGGGCACACTCCCCTTCGGGGTACTCACTCACCAGATGATTAGTAAATGTAGGCAATAAAAGGTATCTTTCCACCAGATAATCCGTCTCTATAGCTGGGACCCGTCAGGATAATGCTCCTCATAAAACACATAAACACAGAACTGGCTCCAAATAGCGTAATCTCGTTTATTAAAGTTAAAAGCTAACAATCCCTCATATGCATGCAGCCTCCGCTTATAATGCACGTACCATTTAGTAGATTGTTACAGGCACAAATGACAGTAATGGTAGCGGTATCCTACTGGTATCCGATTCCCCAGAAGCCAAGCATGTAAACACAGCGTGTAGTCTACAGCGTGCAGATCTACTTCCTGGATGAACCACCCGTGGAACGCACGCGTCACTTCCGGATCGCCGTAAAGTCCCGCCCTTAGGGATCCGGAAGTGATGCGTGCGTTCCACGGGTGGTTCATCCAGGAAGTAGATCTGCACGCTGTAGACTACACACTGTGTTTACATGCTTGGCTTCTGGGGAATCGGATACCAGTAGGATACCGCTACCGTTACTGTCATTTGTGCCTGTAACAATCTACTAAATGGTACGTGCATTATAAGCGGGGGCTGCATGCATATGAGGGATTGTTACCTTTTAACTTTAATAAACGAGATTACGCTATTTGGAGCCTGTTCTGTGTTTATGTGTTTTATGAGGAGCATTATCCTGACGGGTCCCAGCTATAGAGACGGATTATCTGGTGGAAAGATACCTTTTATTGCCTACATTAACTAATCATCTGGTGAGTGAGTACCCCGAAGGGGAGTGTGCCCCACTTGTGGTGTAATCTTTCCTGGGAAGAGGTGTAGGATCAACCACTACCTGTTTTCACTACACTGGCAAGAAAATCCGTCACTATTTGAATGCTTGTGATGATGTTGGACATTTAAACCAACAGCTAGAGCGCTGTTTATCATTTTGGACTATTTTGTTCTATAGGTGATCCTGATTTAATATATAAACATACATATTATATTCCAGCAGCCTCAGTCTCTAGTCTGATCAGTGAAGAGTTGTTTTGTGACAGGTTTTAAAATGAAATAAAGACATTGGAAGGGCTACTATCATTTGGAAAAAATAAAATCTTGAATGCATTTACTTATATATATATATATATATAAATTATTGCACTGGATTGAAGCAATTTACAAAGAAAATAAAAGCCATTTTTATTTAAAAGGTACAATTTAAGTGGAATATATCAAATATGTAGTGCTGGCTAGAAAGAAAACTAAAGCAAGCAGCATACTATAATCAAAATGACACGTATTAAGGTCTTCTTATTACTTTTTAATAAAGTACATTTCAAGTCAAAAAATTAAAAATACAATACATGCACCTTCAAATTTTTTATTTTTTTTGTCTTTAACTATTTTGTTTTTATTTTCTGAAAGATTTACCCCCCCCCCCCTCATGACCAGGCCGTTTTTTGCCTACTGTACTGCATTAATTTAATTATTAATTCGCAGTCATGCAACGGTGTACCCAAATAAAATTGATGTAATTTTTTCTCCACCAATAGAGCTTTATTTTGGTGATATTTAATCACCACTACGATCACGACAAAAAAAAAATATATATATATTTTTTACTTTCTGCTATAAAACATATCAATTAAATTAAAAAATAAAAATAAAATCTTCATAAATGTAGGCCAATATCTAGTCTGCTACATATTTTAGGTAAAAGATAAATCCCAATAAGTGTATATTAATTGGTTTACGCAAAAGTTATAGCGTCTACAAACATTGGATATAGTGCAGTTTTTTTTTATACTACTAATGGCAGCGATCAGCGACTTAAAGTAGGACTGCAATATTGTGGCAGACAATATGACACTGACTGACACGTTTGAGACTTTGTGGGAACCAATGACACTAAAACACTTATCAGTGCTAAAAATATGCACTGACACTGGCTGGGAAGAGGTTAAACATCTAGGGCAATCAAAGGGTTAAATTGTTTTGTGTAGTGTTTTTACTAAGCGATGTGATGGATTTTATACCCTGTTGCAGGGGGGGGGGGGGGGAACATTACATCTCCACTGTCAGGACGGAGCTCTGCCTTGTTTACATAGGCAGAGCTCTATTCAGCCTCTCTCCTTGATGATCGGCAGGTGCTGACAGACATTCATCAATGTGATAAATCACAGCAGTAGCAGAGCACGCCCCCTACCTGAAAATGCAGAATCATGTGTATATATACGTGATTCTGCACAGAACGGCTGCCCTGTAACAGTAAATCTGCCATAGGGTGGCCATTAAATGATTAAAACCATAGCTGAAACTACAGAAAATATAAATGGTAACCCTGTCAGAAATCCAGTGATCTCCTAAAATGTTTAAGCTGACATTGCTACCTCTGATGCACTGAAATCAGAAGCAGTGATGTTAGCCGTGACTTCTCTTCTGATGGACTACAGAACGCCCCTCCCCCTTATGTTATGGAAAAAAGGGAAGGGGAGGTGATCTGTAGTCCAGAAGATCCTTGCAACTTTTCTACAGAGTTAAAACATAAGGAAATGCGCAAGTTGTCCAGACATGAACTGTAAAGGTCCACTTACAATTGTGCGGACCATTAAAATAAAAAGTTCTGGGGGGGGAGTACCTAACTTGTTTTTTTACCTTGCACTGTGATGCAGGTACTAGCCTGTGATCTAGCCTAGACTTAAGGGTTGATTTATTAAAGGCAAATAGACTGTTCAATTTAGTGGAAAGTGAAACTTCACCACATTCACAAATTTCTGGTGAAATGTTGCTTGTAAAATGCAAATTCTCTTGTGAAGTGAGTAGCCTATTTGCCTTTAGTAGGACTAGTTTCACCGGGGAGATCCGATCAGGTTCGGTTGTCAGTTTTTCAAGTGGACCTGATCAGTTGGGTAATTACTGGAGAGATTAATAAAAGACCACAAAAAATATTTTAAACAACAGACAGCATGGATTCATGAAAGACAGAAGATTTCAAACCAACCCGATTTCTTTTTATGAAGAGGTAAGTAAAACCCTGGAAGAGGCGTGGCTGTGGACGTGGTATACTTGGATTTTGCAAAAGCGTTCGATACAGTTCCCCACACACGGCTCATGTGTAAGATAAGGTCTACAGGATTGGATATATCAGTTTGTAAATGGATAGAAAACTGTCTGAAAGACAGAATTCAGAGAGTTGTGATTAATGATTCTTTCTCTTAATGGTCCAAGGTTATCAGCGGTGTACCCCAAGGTCCGGTGCTGGGTCCCTTACTTTTCAATATATTTATAAATGATATTGGGTCTGAGATCAAAAGTAACATCTCTGTCTTTGCAGATGACACCAAGCTATGCAGTGGAATAATGTCCTTGCAGGATGTCTCCAATTTGCAAGCCGACCTCAATGCTCTGTCTAATTGGGCGACTATGTGGCAGATGAGGTTTAATGTTGATAAATGTAAAGTTATGCACTTGGGGGCTAAGAATATGCATGCATCATACATGCTAGGGGGAGTACAACTGGGGGGATCTTTAGTGGAGAAGGATCTGGGGGTTTTAGTTGATCATAAGCTCAATAATGGCATGCAATGCCAAGCTGCGGTTTCCAAAGCGAGCAAAGTCCTTTCTTGTATTAAGAGAGGTATGGACTCCAAAGATAGAGATATAATGTTGCCCCTGTACAAATCATTAGTAAGACCTCATCTGGAATATGCAGTCCAGTTTTGGGCACCAGTTCTCAAAAAGGATATCGGAGAACTGGAGAAAGTGCAGAGAAGGGCAACTAAACTGATAAGAGGCATTGAGGAGCTCAGCTATGAGGAAAGATTAGAGGAACTGAATTTATTCACTCTTGAGAAGAGGAGATTAACCCCCCAGAATGCAAGCTGAACACTAAAAGACTTTCACAAAAATCCATGACAAATTATAAAAATAAAATGTGCAGCACAATAATGATTAAGCTGATATGATTAAACACTAGGAATAGTGTGAAATGCGTCAGCTGTCCAGTTTGCCCTGGCTTGTAGTGCTGTTTTATTTTTACTAATAAAGGCAACGATTGTTCGGAGTGCGGCTGTCCAGAAAGAAAGATATTTCTTTTTTTCTGCCTTGCTACATGCATTGCCTGCACCTGTGGTTTCTGTGAGGTGGATCATTACCAAAACTTTCCCTACCTAGAGCGGCTGCTTCTCTTTCTTGCAGCGCAATAAACACGTAGTCCAGTATGCTGGTGAACAACAAGTCTCAGAAAGATGAAAAGATGACTCCACCGGTGAAGATCAGCAATATCAAATGCATGGTGACAAACCCTCCACCTTCAATCTAAGTTCTACGCTCACCTCAGATCATGGACCCCTGAGCTAACAGATAGTCATGCAAGCAGTTCCCACACAAATGGTAGGCAGCAAAAACACATCAGTTTAAACGTCTCTGCCAGATCGGTAACATCAGTGGGGGGCATCCAACCGTATATAGATAAAAAGAGTTGAGATCTAAGTGCTCACTGTGCAACCAATTAAAAGTTTATTTAGGTCCAATTTGGACTACTCACATAAATAAGATCAAATACAGGCATATAGCACAACAGTCTGCTGAGTGTTTCCAAGGATGGCAGCGAATGACGTCACCCGTGTGTGGCTCCTCCCCCGTACGCGTTACGTTTGTCAGAACTTCCTTAGCGGGGAAGTTGATGTGTTGAAAGCAATAACAATGGGCATTGCAGTTTGTTATTTATGGGGCCGCATAGCTGCAGACAGGCCAGGGTGCCCATGCTGACCTGTGTTCACAGCCAAAAATGCCTGCAAAGGGCATGTGAGTGTCTGAACTGGACTACTGAACAAACGAAAAAGGTCTGATAAATTATATTTTCTTTTCCAACACGTCACCTTCCTGGGGAAGAGATTGTACCAGAATGCAGTATGTAAAGAAGGCAGGCTGGTGGAGGCAAAGCGGTGCTTTAAGCAATGTTCTACTGGGATCATGTCGATGTTCCTTGAACATGTACCACCTACCTAAACATTGTTGCTGATCAAGTATACCCCTTGATGGAAATGGTATTCTCTGATGGCAGTGAGCTTTTTAGCAGGATAATGTGCCATGTATTACTACAAAAAAACAGAAGAAAAAAAAAGATATATGTCTATGGAGACTTTAAGCGGAACTCTAAGCAGATTAAAAAGACACAAATAAATCAAGTTCTGTAATCATAAATACATAATTAAATACATGTTTTAAATACAAACAGTGTAAGTACCTGCATTTAAACTGGTATCAGCTTCTTGCAGTCCATGTACAGCAGAAAAAGGAAGAAACAGTACAATCAGCTAATCAGTTTATATGCTGACAAAAAGAGATGCACTCATCACTGTGCTCTTTCTGCTTTAACTGTCCAGTCAAAGGCTGGGGCGGGTCATGACAACCTGGGCTCAGAGGAAGTGGGTTTAATGATGCTGGATGTTAGACTGAGGACATCAAGTGGCCACATTTTTTTTACTGTGGGGGGAATCTCTGGATTGAAGATAAATATTGCAGAATTAATTTTTCCTTATTTTATCATTAACCATTTAAGCCCTGGACCATTTGGCTGGCCAAAGACCAGGCAACCTTTTCCGTCGATTTAACTGACATTTGCGCGGGCGTGCTACGTGGCTCCCAAACAAAATTGACGTCTTTTTTTTCCCCACAAATAGAGCTTTCTTTTCGTGGTATTTGATCACCTCTGCGGTTTTTATTTTTTGCTCTATAAACAAAAATAGAGCGACAATTTTGAAAAAAAAAACATTATTTTTTAATTTTTGCTATAATAAATATCCCCCAAAAATATATATAAAAAAGTGTTTTCATCAGTTTCAGCTTTCGCGCAAGCGTGGTAGGATTGGTCTCCTTGGCGCAGGTGCGTGACTGAGACCGGCCGTGACGTCATCCCGGCGGGTAATTTAAACTGTTCGAGCAGCAGCATTCCGGAGTGCGGTACCACTGTGGGCAAGGTAGGCTTGGCATACTGGTCTCCTGACCCTGGGGGGGAGGAGCCTTTAAAAAAAAAAGTTTTGTGTATTTAATTATAGGTATTAGAGTATAGTAATATGAATGTATGTTTTCCTTATGCCTTCCTAGCCCTGGTTGTACCTAGTTCTCAGAGTGGTTGTTTTCATTCTGTCATCACCATGGACTCATCTTCACCGCCGTGTGGCCAGCCCTGCCGCACAAGGTATGTGCGGAGGGGGTAGAGGGATGTTGTTAATAATGTGTTTTCGCAGCTGGAGGTTGCTAACGGTTATCTTGGTTGCCTTTCCTCCCCCTCCCTCTGTCTGTACTGTTTCATTACAGCCCGGCTAGATCAGATTATATCTGATCTGATCATCATCATCATCACTTATCCTCCAGGTCCAGACGCGACCCTCCGTCTGGGACCCATCATTAAAGGGAACATTCTCATTCCCCCTCTAAGTAAAGGAGATGTTCCCATTCCTCCTCTAGTCACCGCTACCACCACCGCGATAGTTGCTCTGACCACAGAGCCTGCTGGGGATGTAAGACCAGAGTCCCGGAGGGCAAATCGCTATGCGATCCATGTTATGCCTCAGCGGTCGGTGAAAAAGAGACGGAAAAAAAAAACCTTGAGTCTCTCGTTAAACGTGTAGTGCAGTAATGTATAAAGGAAATAGACACCTCCCACACGAGGAGCGAGTCTCCAAGCTGACCCAGCCTCCAAGCAGGCATGGTGTAAAATCCCCTTCAAGGGGTCCTACTTGTTTGGTAACAAACTTGATAGCGCTATTTCTAAAGCCACAGACAGGAAGTCGGGGTTCCTTCCTCAGTACAGGCACCTGTTCAACCAAAGAAGGCCTCAGCGTAGACGCAGTACAGAGTGCTCGAGGGAAGCACGTTCCTATAAGCCCGAACGGGATTTTAGGAGAAGTTGGAATTGGAATAGAGGACAGGCACCCTTTCAAAAATCCGCCAAGAAACAGGCGAGCCAACTAAGTCCTTTTGAGATTGGGCCCACCCAGCCGGGTCGGGTAGGGGCACGCTTAAGTCTCTACCGTCACATCTGGGTGGCCTCGATCTCAGATTATTGGACCATCAAAACGGTCTCCAGAGGCCACACATGGTCCTTCACCGAGATTCCTCCCTGCAGACCAATTCCTACCTCACTACCACGAAGCAAAGCGACAAGTTCTGCTGTCATACGTAAACGCTTTGAAAGATCAGGGAGCAGTGGTGCCTGTGCCAAAGAACAAGGAATTCCAGAGGGTATACTCCTCCCTCTTTCTAGTACAGAAAAATAATGGCTCCTGGCGCCCGGTTATAGACTTTACCTTTCTGAAAAAATTCATAAAGCACGAAAAATTCAAGATGGAGTCACTCTCAACCATCCAGAAAATCGGTCAACCAGGCGACTGGTTAATTTCAATAGATTTAAAGGACGCATGTTTTCATGTTCCAGTGGCAGAAGGATTCCACAAATATATTCGTTTTCAGGTTGGACAAGAGCACTTACAGTTTACATGTCTTCCGTTCGGATTGATGAATTCTCCAAGAGTATTTTTAAAAGTCCTCCTGGCAGTGGTGTCTCTTATCAGAATACAGGGAGTACGCCTGTACCATTACCTGGACGATCTGTTATTACTGTCCTAGGACAGGCAGCAGCTTCTATCTCGCAGGGAACAAGTCATTTCCACACTAATAGAGTTCGAATGGCTCCTAAACCAAGAGAAACGTCAGTTAGAGCCGACCCAGTGCCTAATCTATCTAGGAGCCCAGTTCAACACCATAGAGAACCCTATTTCTCTTCTGGAAGAAAAAATCACGGTCATTTGGGAAAGAATCTACTTAGCCCTAGACTCCTCACAGCTGAGGGCGTCACAGTGCCTAAAGATAGTCGGCACAATGGTTGCCACGACACCCATGGTCAAGTGGGCAATGTGGAGGCTTCGTCCCTTCCAAGTAGGTTTCCTTCAGCAATAGAGGTCAGACGACATCAATCAGTTGATTCGGATAACTCAGTTAATGAGGAACAGTCTCCTTTGGTGGCTTCAATGCAAAAACCTGTTAACATGCCACTCTCTTGCTCCCATCCATTGGGTAACTGTCACATCCAATGCCAGGAATGCGGGCTGAGGGGCCTATTGTGGGTCAGAACTGGCACAAGGCAAATGGGATGCCCATCTCCACATTCCAGGCTCAAACATTCTGGAACTGCATGCAGCATGGTGTGCCCTTCAATCTTTTTCCCATCTCCTGAAAAGGAAGTCAGTCCTACTCAAAATGGACAACACCACAACTGTGGCATATGTGAAGAAGCAAGGGGGCACTCTGAGCTTTGCCCTTCTCCAAGAGGTCGAGCCCATCATGACTTGGGCTCAGAGGAATCTGCTCAATCTATCAGCAGTCTTCAATCCAGGGGAGCAGAAGATACATGCAGACTTCCTGTCTCACAGCAAACTGGACAACAACGAATGGTCACTGCATCCACAGTCCTTCAAGTGGATCCTATCACTGGGAGTCGATCCCGAGGTGGATCTGTTTGCAACCCCACTGCAACTACAAAATCAGCAAATACTATACTCGAGGTCGTTGCAGTCAAGCCTTCGGAGTGGATGCGTTAACGAGTCAGTGGAACTTCGACAGGGCGTATGCCTTCCCTCCACCTCCGATCATTCTCAAATTCCTTCAGAGGCTTCAGTTAGAGACAGTCGAAGTGGTGACAATAGCACCCTATGATGCCACCGTCCATGGCGGGGAAAACTTCACCCTGTACGCCTTTGCTGATCGTTATCATTGGGCTTGGATATGAGGTAAACATGTGTTGGATCAGTCTTTTATATATACACTTGTTCAGATACTGCATGTTTTGTTGCGATCTCTTAACACAGGAGGGCTGCCTCTGTACATTAGAGCCTACCTCTCTGCTTACTGTCATTACATGCACAGACTACTCGGTTTTGTGTGTATTTATTGTGATACTTTCCATCGTTACTGTGATGGTTTTGTTTCTATCATTTAGAGGTGGGCGTACCCTTACCTAAGGGGGGGGCGGAGTCTGGTTTAATTGGCCTGATTAGGTTTTGCTGTTATATAATGAATCCTGACACAGTAGCCCCTTATCCGCTGAAGAAGTCCTGTGCCTGTGGACGATACGCATGCAGGGGGGCTTTCATTTGATGTCAGGACAGCCACCTACCTGGTCTTTTATTGCTGTATGCTCATTTCCATGCACTAGGACATAGTGCTTTATTTGTGAGTAGTTTTCTTTTATAATAAATATTACTGTCGTTGTGATCATACGGAGAGCACTATGTGTCATTTTTATACCTTTCCATGACACCACTTCACGTGAGAGAGTGCTTCGGATGACCATCTATCTAGAAAGGGAGCGTCCAAGGAGACACCGCTGAACCTATAATCCCCTCTTTTGAGGGACAGCGCATTTGACCTGCTGCTCACACACAGGTCCATTCGTTCAGGTGAGCAGCATGTACTTCCATTTTAGGACACCTGTTTGCTGTGTTTGATGAGTTGTTACATCTGAATACCTCAGTGAGGCGCAAGAGTCAGCTTGACTACTCAGATTGATCACTTTTTGGACTTGATATATTATTATTATTATCATTTTATTTTTGGTTTGGTCTGTTTTTGTTTGTTTTTTGTTTTTTAGCGCTGCACTGCTTCTTTCTAAATAGCACCCTACTGGCTGAGCAGGCCGTGGTTTCCCCTCCTGAACCAGATGAGCATCTGGGACCCGTTGTCTCTCCCTCTCAGGGCGGATATTCTTTCTCAGGGGGCAACCCTGCACCCCTGCCCAGGGCCGGTGCAAGGATTTCTGCCTACACAAGCGAAGCTCCACCCTCAGTCCTATTCAACACCAAAGATAACACACACTGATAACGTACAGATAATGTACAACACGGCCATACTAGTCGGCAGCCAAGCCATGCCAAGAACACAAGTTTCCAGAGATTTAACTGAATGCAATTCAACTAATGTGCTAGATAATGTAAACATTCAAAGTGAGCACTATAAAAATCTAACCTTTCTTGCTTGTGCGCTCACAAAATCAGAAAGCAAAGTCTGACCAGATCTGCCCCATTACATGACCAGACCTGCCCCATTACATGACCAGACTGTGCCCCATTACATGCCAGACCTGCCCCATTACATGACCAGACTGTGCCCCATTACATGCCACACCTGCCCCATTACATGCCAGACCTGCCCCATTACATGACCAGACTGTGCCCCATTACATGACCAGACTGTGCCCCATTACATGCCAGACCTGCCCCATTACATGACCAGACTGTGCCCCATTACATGCCAGACCTGCCCCATTACATGACCAGAGTGCCCCATTACATGACCAGACTGTGCCCCATTACATGCCAGACCGTGCCCCATTACATGCCAGACCTGCCCCATTACATGACCAGACTGTGCCCCATTACATGCCAGACCTGCCCCATTACATGCCAGACCTGCCCCATTACATGACCAGACTGTGCCCCATTACATACCAGACCTGCCCCATTACATGCCAGACCTGCCCCATTACATGACCAGACTGTGCCCCATTACATGACCAGACTGTGCCCCATTACATGCCAGACCTGCCCCATTACATGACCAGACTGTGCCCCATTACATGCCAGACCTGCCCCATTACATGATCAGACCTGCCCCATTACATGACCAGACCTGCCCCATTACATGACCAGACTGTGCCCCATTACATGCCAGACCTGCCCCATTTTACATGCCAGACCTGCCCCATTACATGACCAGACTGTGCCCCATTACATGCCAGACCTGCCCCATTACATGACCAGACTGTGCCCCATTACATGCTAGACCTGCCCCATTACATGACCAGACTGTGCCCCATTACATGACCAGACCTGCCCCATTACATGCCAGACCGTGCCCTTACCTTATCCCATGCGAATCGCGGCCGTGTAACCTAACAGTAACAGCTTACCTTACCAGAATCGCGGCTGTACGATTTTTCAAAAGCCACGCCTCCGACGTCTTCTGTTCCGTGATAGGCGGAACATTCAGCTTCCCATGAGGCACTGTGTTCAGTGTTCGCCTATCACGGAGGCCCTCTCGTCCGAGGACGAGAGGGCCTCCGTGATAGGCGGACACCAAACACAGGACGAGAGGGCCTCCGTGATAGGCGGACACTGAACACAGTGCCTCATGGGAAGCTGAATGTTCCGCCTATCACGGAACAGAAGACGTCGGAGGGGCGGCTTTTGAAAAATCGTACAGCCGCGATTCTGGTAAGGTCATTTTTTCGCCCCATCCCAGGCTGCGGACCTGCCCGCCCCAAGCGGCCGTTTGGTCCGCCTGGTGGTTGCGCCGGCCCAGCGATACTGAGACTAATGGTCTGGTTCTTAAGAGGGAGAGGCTAGAGTCTCTCGGCTGTGCTTCGAGAGTAATTTCCACCCTTATGAGTTCCAGAAACTCTCTACTTCTCTACTTCTGCAGGCAAATCGTGTAGAGACCCTGGAGTCCAAGATATTCTGAGTTTTCTCCAGTCCAGCCTGGATCATCCTTTATCTGTTAGTTTCCTTAGGGTGCAAGATTTAGCTTTATCAGCCTTTTCTGGAACATCATGGGCAGCTCACCCACTTATACGGCAGTTCTTTCGTGGGGCATCAAGATTCAGGTCTCAGAGGAAACCTAGGTTCCCCAAATGGGATCTTCCACTCGTCCTTGTCACATTGTCAGCCCATAACAATAAGGATCTTCCTTTTAAGGACTTGTCTGGATTGTTCAATCTCTTCTACAAGTTTACAGGGCAAAGGGCTTGGCTCCTCCAGAGGCGGTGACGGCTTATTCCACCAGAGGCATGGCAGCCTCATGGGCAGCAGCTCGACATGTGTCTCCTGATGTGATATGCAAGGCAGCCTCGTGGTCTTCAATCAACACTTTCATGTCTCATTATTGTATAGAGCCTGCTTCCCTTTTCTCTGTTAATTTTGACGGGAAAGATTAAATATTTTTTGTTCAGCATACCCTCCCGTGCAGATTGGCTGACTAGTTTTTTTCCACGTGTAGTCTGCCATGAAGTCTGTCAGGAAAACTGAAAATGTATTATCAAATACTTAGTAATTTTCCTTTACTGATAGACTCCATGGCAGACAAAGTTCCCACCCATGAATAATGCCGCGTACACACGGTCGTTTTTTGCGATGAAAAAAAACAACGTTTTTTTGTGAAGTAAAAAACGACGTTTTTGAAACGTCACTTTCAAAGACGATGTTGCATACACACCATCGTTTTTTTCACAAAAAACGAGTTTACGTTGACCACACTTTTCCATTGAAGCTCGCTTCATAACTAGCTTCTGGGCATGCGCGGGTTGAAAAACGTCGTTTTAAAAGACGTTTTTGCTACACACGGTGACTTTTTTTGAAACAAAAAACGACGTTTTGAAAAACGACACAAAAAATTCAAGCATGTTGGAATTTTTTTTTGGTCGTTTTTTTTTAAGACAAAAAACGACGTTTTGGCCACACACGATCAATTTAAATGACGTTTTAAAAAACGTCGTTTTTTTTCATCGCAAAAAACGACCGTGTGTACGCGGCATAAGAATATGAGAGTTGGACTATGAGTCGGCTAGTTACGGAACACAGTCAATGGAAGTGAGCTAAAATGTATGGGTAGGGAGTCCTATAGCAGTGGAGAGGAGGCGGCATTAACCCACACATAGTCTGCCATGGAGTCTATCAGGAAAGGAAAATTACGGTAAGTATTTGATAATACATTTTCAGTTTTCTGTTTATCAAATCAGACTTGCATTTTGCTGTGTTGAACACACTGCATACAACACACTGCATATAGTACATTCTTCTCTTTACTTTATCCTCTTATAGAAAAGGTCCATCGAATACTATTTCTAAAAATGCAATGAGTTAATTAGGTTTTATTTAATTTATTTACAAACATTTGTTGTTCTAAAGCCTCATACACACGATCAAATTATCCGACAGGAATTGTGTGATGATAGGCTGTTGTCGAAATATCGGACCGTTTGTACACTCCATTGGACAATTGTTGTCCAAAATACAAACACGCATGCTCATAAGCAATACTAACCATAACACAACATTATCAGAAGTTGTCCAAAGGGAGGTGCTAAAGAGCTGAAAAAACACACAGTTTTGTGTTTGTTGGCCAACAATTGTGTGCTGTTTGTATGCAAGACAAATTCCTGGCTAACACCAAGTACGTGCAGTAGTATTACAAAGTATTAACACATGTCAAAACTGTGAATTTAGTCTAAAAATACGCGTTAGTAATTTTGGGTCCATTGTTTCTTTTAGGTTTATATGTTTTTAAACTGTTGCTTAAAATCTATTTGTATTATTTACCATATATACATTTCATACATGACAAATCACAATACTATGGATTAGCCAAAAAGAGAGTACAGCAGACACTACTTGCTGTGAGGCCCTGTGTGTATGACTGCAACCTCTGAAATAGAGCTCAACCTGCTGACTCGAAAACATTTCTATGTGAAACTCCATTTTTTAAGCAAAATAATAATTGGATAATTGAAATGAACGCAGGCTAGTGATAAAATTATAAAATGAATTTGTGATCCTGTTATATGTAAACATAATTTCCTTCAAGCTTTCCCCTTCATAATTTACCAGGAGGCCAAATGGGTCAAGTATGGTCAACCAAATGAGGCTCACACACTGCTATTTCCAAGATTATATAAGAATGATGATACCTTTTAGGTGCCAAAGAACATGACCTTAGTTAGTATATAGCAGGCTGGCCTTGTGTAAGTCTTTTTATCACCTTATTATCTTGTACGCCAAGTTACAAGTTGCAAATCCACTGTGAATATTTTACCCAGGGATCTTGCTCATGACTGGCACAGCACAGGGAAATTGTTTGTCCCATAAACAAAGGTATCATCTTTGGGTAACACATTTTTAATGTTGAGCTTTAGGAGAATGAAAATGTGTAGCTTTTGTCAAAACATCTTATAGAATTCAGAAACAGCTCATTCTAGCTTCACATTTGAAAATCCAAGGATGTATGCAAATAAATTGATCAAGGCAAGCAATGCCTCTGATTCTGAGTATGACTTAAGGTTATTGGGCTGATAACAAGCCCCAGTTGAGAGTGCCTTTTCAGTGGACACTTATGGCCTTTCACTATTAGTGAAGAGTGAAGGGTCTGAAGCACAGCGCGTATGCCTCCATGCCAGGCAAGGATTGTGGCAGTCCTGCTGATTATTTTTATATCTGTTTTACAATATATAGTAGAACTATAGGCAAAACTTTTATTTTTATTTATTTTTTCATTTTTTTTCAAGTTATAATCCCTGTCAGATTTTTTTTCCCACCATCTGTGTCTTATTGGGGAGATTTACCTTTATTTCCTGTCCCACAGACAAACAGGCAGTGAGAGGAAATCCCTACAAAATAAGGGAATCCTTTGGGGGGGGGGGGCAGGTCACCAGAACTAGAACCATTGGAAGATTTCTTCCCCCTCTCCAGTACCTTTTTTAGTGTGTGTATGTGTATTCTGTGTGTATGTATACTGTGTGGCCCCATAATCTTTTGCCTTGGTTCCCCATAATCTCCTATTGCCTGGGGGCCCCATAATCTCCTATTGCCCGGGGGCCCCATAATCTCCTATTGCCCGGGGGCCCCACGAGTTGTCAGTCCGCCCCTGTTCCTTTCTATCTCTTTCCTAAGGACAACACAAAATTTGGGATTTTCATTTACGTTCTCTTTTACTTTCAATGATAACGGTAAACAGGACAAATAGAGAGGGTGAATCTCCCTGAAGGGGGCACACAGAACAATAAAAAAAAAAAACGAATCCCTTTGCACTCTATCTATCCCCTATTTTATAGACACTATGGGCCAGATTCAGGTAGAAGTTACGTGGCTTATCTGTAGATAAGCCGCGTAACTTCTAACCTACGCCGTCGTATCTGTTTTCTGTATTCAGAAAACAAGATACGCCAGGATTGAGTTCAGATACGAGCGGCGTAATTGTATTTCGCCGTCGTATCGGAACTGCAATTTTAAAATGGCCGCTAGGGGCTTTCCCGCTGATTTACGCCGAGAATATGTAAATCAGCGAGATACGCCAATTCACGATCGTACGCGGGCCCGACGCAGTCACTTTACGACGTTTCCGTAAGGGGTTTCCCGGCGTAAAGATAAAGCAACAAAAAGCACGCGTATCCTATGTTAAGTATGGCCGTCGTGACCGCGTCGAATTGAAAAAGTTTCACGTCGTTTGCGTAACTCGTCCGTGAATGGGGATTGACGTCATTGGCGTTCACGTAGAAAACACCGTCCTAATGTGGAGCATGCGCACTGGGATACATTGACGGCCGGCGCATGCGCAGTGCGTTCACCGCGGGATCGCGCCTAGTTTAAATACTACACGCGGAGTAACGTAAATGAGAAACGTTACTCAAGAATAAGCTATCAAAATAGGCTCTCCTACCTGAATCTAGCCCTATAACTTTTGTGCAAACCAATCAATATACGCATTTTGTGATTTTTATGTAGAATACATTATATCGGCCTAAACTGAGGAAAAAAATTAGCTTTTTTAAAAAAACAATTGGGGGTATTTATTATAGCAAGATGTACAAAATATTATGTTTTTTTTTAAATAGTCGCTTTTTTTTTTGTTTAAAGCGTAAAAATAAAAACTCCGGAGGTGATCAAATATCACCAAAAGAAAGCTTTATTTGTGGGGGAAAAAAGGACGTCAATTTTGTTTGGGTACAACGTCGCACGGCCGCACAATTGTCAGTTAAAGCAAACGCAGTACCGTATCGCAAAAAATGTCCTGGTCATTGAGCAGCCAAATCTTCCGGGGCAGAAGTGGTTAAGCAATATTAGAATAGATGACATGGTTGTTGGGTGGCATACATTTGCCCAAACATTTTCTCTTTCTACTACAATGAATCAAATGGTTGTTTTAAATAGTGTAAGTGGTGATGTATATTCTAGGTAATAGAGAGAGACTCAAGTAACACGTGATAGAAGAAGTCTTTGAATGGACTTGTAGCCCTATATGCAAGTGTCTAGAGGAAGAACTTTTCATGCCTCTCAGGCCGCGTACACACGATCGAATTTATCTGCTGAAACCGGTCCGATGGACCGTTTCAGCAGACATCTCCGATCGTGTGTACGGGCTAGCGGACATGTTTTCCCAGCGGACAAATTTCGAAGACATGTCCTTCGGGTCTGTCCGCTGGTTAGTACACTAACCAGCGGACAGAAGTCTCCGCGCATGCGTCGCATGGATTCGACACATGCGTGGAAGTATTTCACTTCCTCGTTTGGTGACGTGGCGGCGTCAACGTCACCGCCACGTCACCGCGTTCCCTGGCCGAGGGGATTTCCGAAAATCCGGAGGAGACATATCCGCTGGAAATGGTCCGTCGGACATGTTTCAGCGGACATGTCCCTCCGTGTGTACGCGGCCTCAAACTATCCAAGGTTTTCCTGTGAATCTTTCAATGCAGTATGGAAAGTCAAAATATAAATCCGTCTGGCTACTGTGAGCATCAAAAACAACTTTGGGCCCTTTCACACGTCCGCCTCCGCTCGTCCGTTTTTACAAGTCCGTAAACGGACTTGTAATGGTTCCCTATGGGATTGCGTCCGTTAGCGGATGATGCATCCGCTAACGTCCGCAAAGATCCGCGTCCGTCTGGATCCGGTTTTTCGGATGGAAGAAAACCCTATTTTTCTTCCGTCCGGCGGGAAC
Source organism: Rana kukunoris (assembly GCA_029574335.1). Classification (NCBI taxonomy): domain Eukaryota; kingdom Metazoa; phylum Chordata; class Amphibia; order Anura; family Ranidae; genus Rana; species Rana kukunoris. Next base: position 367,839,845 of record CM056050.1, read on the forward strand.
GGATCGGATGAAGACGGACAAACGGTCCGTTTTCATCCGATTCCCCATAGGGGAGAGCGGAGGAGAGACAGCTGAGCGGAGACACCCGGCTGAGCTGACGGACACACACGGAGCGGACCGAAAAACGGTCAGCTCCGTGTGAAAGGACCCTTTCTCTTCAGACCATAAATAAAGGTGGTTTGTTGTGTATGCTTTGAATCACTTGTTTCATTATGTTTAGGTTTCATTATTTAACCACTGTTTTATTAAAAGCCAGGGATACTTAGGCTTTATCTCTAGATATTTCATGTTTCCAAGTTTGTATTTAATCTATAGTAAATCTTGCTTTCATCCCTGCAGAAAGCAAAGAAGACATCCGTACATTAGCTGAGAAAGTGTTTGCAACCGAGGTTTTGGGTGACGATGCCAAGGATGAACTTAATCCCTTTGATGTCGTGGAACACTGCCCCATTGCACACCATGAAATGAACGATCACATGGTTCTTCTAGATACCAAGGAGGCTCAAGATAAAAGGTAAAAACATGAAACTATTGTCGATAGCAGTGGTTTTCAACATATCATACATTTAACCACTTGACAACCGGGCCTATTTTGGCACTTCTCTCATTCATGTAAAAATCTATTTTTTTTGCTAGAAAATTCATCAGAACCTCCAAACATTATATATATTTTTTTATTTGCAGACACCCTAGGGAATAAAATGGCGGTCATTGCACCTTTTTTTCTTGCACGGTATTTGCGAAATCATTTTTCAAACGCCTTTTTTTAGGGAAAATGAATTAAAAAATAACAAAACAGTAAAGTTAGCTAAATTTTTTTGTATAATGTGAAAGATGATGTTACGCCGAGTAAATAGATACCTAACATGTCACTCTTTAAAATTGCGCACACTCATGGAATTGCGCCAAACTAGTACTTAAAAATCTCCATAGGCGACGCTTTAATTTTTTTTACAGGTTACTATTTTCATAACATCGCGCCTAGGCCTCTGACGGTCATAGAGATGACTGGTGACCATCTGGTCACCAGTCATCTCTATGCTTCCCAGGCAGCACTGGCCGATTTGCTCTCCGGGCCCACGATGGCAACGGAGACCCCGGGGAAGCAGCGGAAGGTGGCGGGAGGGGGGGGGGACGTCCCCTCCCGCCGCCTATAAGAACTATCAAGTGGCGGAACTGCTGCTTTGATCATGCTTATCGTGCACAGAATCAGTGGCTGAAGACGGTGATATCTGAATGATGCCTGTAGCTGCAGGCATCATTCAGATATCATCGCACAAAGCCGAGGACGTTAAAAGGCGGCCTCTGGTTGTAAAGTGGTTAATATGCAGTGCACCACCTTAAGGGCCACAAGTAACTGGGATCCTTCACCCTGCACAGCCATGCACACTGAATCTTCATAGACAGAAAACAGTACAGTATTTTGTTTTTGTTATTTATTGAGGGATTAGAACTTGGAAAGGGATTGGAAAATTATGGGATGCCCACTTGACTTCAAACAAACTTCAGGGACAATTTTTCCTATATACAGTCTATATACACTCACTGCTTCCTCCAGCAGTCGCTTGCAGAAATCTGTTGTGTCACCTTATTGCAATTTGTTAGCCAAGGCCCATTATAGAAAGGGACTTGCAACCCCTATACATGAAGATAGGGTGACACAGCTTACACTTCCCCAACTCTCTCTGTGGTCACTGACAATGACGTCCCTAGGGTGGGCCAGAGGGGGCCCTGCCCCCCCAACATTATGCTGTGCCCCACCATGTGCCCCCCAAAAAATATATATATTTTTCTTGCATTTTTTGTATTTTGCTCGGGCTGCCGCTCCTGAGAGGGAGAGCATCCCCAGTCAGCTCCTGCAGTGGATTCCTCCCCTCTCCCTCTGCTCGCTGACACTGCATAATGCGAGCGCTCACACAACCACAGCCTCCCGATCTGCTCCTTCCCCTGTATCCTCATTGGCACGGAGAAGAGCGAATTGCAGGAAGGACTCAACGAGCACTGGGGGGGGGGGGTAAACCTACATCTCAGTTACTGGAAAAACAGACTGATTTCTCCCGTCCTTAGGACAGGAGAACCAGCCTGAAAATTCCGAGAGTGGTGACTGCAAGCTGAGCCAAGTGCCAGTCTATGACACTCTTTCACAGCCCAGTGAGTCCAGCCACCCCCCCCACTCTCCTCTAGGGTGACCACATTTTCAAACTACCATTCAGGGACACTCTCCCTTCCCAAAAGTCAGCTTGTGCTGTAACGAATCACAGCACAGTGATTGGACACAAGAAGCGTGATTTATGATTTCTCCAATCACAAGCAGGGGGTGGGGATTGTGCTCTTCCAGGCATTCCTGGCCAGGACAAGTACTGTCAGTGAGTAAAGCGGTGATATGGCTGCCTTTTTTGGGGGGCATTTGATTGGCCTGGGGGGTGGCTGTGTCAGTTTCATTCAGGGACACTGTATTGTCCTGGAATGAAGGTGCCCAGGACAAAATGCAGGACTGTCCGGGGCAATCCAGGACACGTGGCCACCCTACTCTCCTCACATACCAGCAGGGAGGAATACAGCTCCTCCTCCTCCTTCCAGTCCCGCCCACACTATCCCGGTGTGCTGTATCTGAAGAGAGGGGATGTGTGGGTGGGAAATATGAAAATCAGCAGCATTCCTGGCTGTGTGTGAATGACGCCTGAGATTCTAGCCTGGACCTGTGGGTAAGTGTGTGCACTGTAGTTTGCAGTACACTGTAATAACAGAACTGCATTATCTCCATCCTTTCTCTCCCCCATCTGTCTCCCCCTCTCCTGTTTTTTCAAGACATTCACAATTTACTTTCACTTTCAGTTAGGCAGGTAATATACTGTGCACATTTCTTTCTTGCGTCTACAGATTGCAGGAAAGAAACTTGCATGATTCCCCCATCAACACAGACAGTGGTGACAGGGGAATATGCCTCCTGCCCAGCAATTGTATTCTCCCGACAAACAGTGATTATCACTAGTGGCTATACAACAACCACTGGTGATAATCATCAGAAAATCTGCTCATTAATGGTTCAAATCTCAGCCAGGTCCTGCTGAACCAGTTGAGATTTAAACGGTCTATGGCTGGTCTTAGCTCTTAGGCAGCCCATACATTGATGATCAATGTATGAAAAAAAAGTGATCAATGATTGATCACTTTTTTCATTCAACTATTAGGTTGAATAATAAAAAAAAGAAATTATCCAATTCCCCCATCTACACATTATAGGTAGATGGGGGAATCCTCCCAGTGTGGACCAGTGCTGGAATAACCAGAGTTGCTGTCCTGTCCCGGATATTCACAGCTCTGGTCTCTATCTGCATGGCAACCGGCGGCAGCACATTGGAACCCAGTGCTGGTTACTTTATGGGGCTGATGTACAGGAGGGCCAGCACAAATTGTTGTTAGAGATGGGCTGGGCATGTTCAAAATTCCACATGCCAGAGCCTGCCAGGAATCCCACACTGCATAGCGCTAATTACAGGCAGTGAGAGATTTCCCGGTCCGCAGCTGCACAGATCAGGAAATGTCTCACTGGCTGTGATTAGCACTGTGGAGTGTCGGCTTCCTGGCGGGATCAGGCATATGGAATTTCAAACACACCCAAGCCCATCTCTATTGGTTATAGACAGTTGAGCTCCCTGTAGGTTGCTTAGCAGCAGTGGAGCCTTCTCTCACATGCTGATCGGGATGCAATCCAGGTGATGCTTCTAGTCAAATCCTAGTGTTAAATATCAGTGTTTTTATTGATCAAAGCCCACACTTTTTATATATTTGTGGTTGTACTATTGATGATAATTAATACTGTGTTTATTAGATCTGACTGGGAGCATCACCTGGATCACATCCCGATCAGCATGTCAACAGAGAAGGTTATACAGCATTACTGCTGCTAGATGACCAGCTGGGGGCTCGGCTCTCTATAACCAATAGTGCTAGCCTTCCCCTGCATGCACCCATAATGTCACCAGCACTAGGTCCTAGCAGCGCTGTCAATAGCAGGTACAGGACAGCTAGGGAACCCCGCCGTAGCAGAACACCAGAGCCTGGTGGCAAGACAACCTTTGCAACCCTGATAGTTCTCCCACTGCTTTGGACCCTTATATTTTCTTGGTGTGCTGGTGACATATATCTCTTGTTTTCTGCCACCCTGGAGGGAACTTGCTGCAAAACATGTGAAAGGGCCCGTTGTGGAATCTTAGTAAAGGGCCCCAGGATATATATATATATATAATTGCACTTTATATTTGCCCCCCCTACTTTCGTCCCTGTCCCCCCATGTGCCCCCCTATATATGAAATCTGGAGACGCCACTGGTCACTGAATCAGGCACCACCTCTTCAGGCACTGCCAGCCTGTCTGGCTGCAGCTGCCCTTTTCACTAGCCCTCCTTGTTAACTTCTCCACAGTCCTCCCAGACTGACACTCTTTCCACAGTTCTCCCAGACTGAACAATCACTTCTCAGGAGATCTCCCGAATGTGCTCCTCCCACTTGTTCTGTGCCTCAGAAGGGGTTTCCTCCGTGTGTTGTGGGGAACCCTTACAGGTTCCCCCCAGGCTTTAGGTCACCCCCCGACTAGGGGACACTCTCAAGGGCCACCGACAGCCTCCTCAGCACTCCATCTCTATCTTGCACCCGACTGCCCCTGCTGGCATGACTCATGCCTATTTATGTGGTGCCTACCCCCTTCCAGACCCTTTTTGCTGGTGATTGGTTGAGTATCTCATAAATATGCCAAACAGCTTCTCCTAACCGCCCACCACTACATCTGGAAGCTTCTCCAAGGTTTCAGAAAACAGAGGAAGGCACCAGAGATGCTGTTTGCTGAGTCATCAAGCCCACCTGCGTCACTCAACCCTGATCCATATTCAACCCAGGCCTGGATTTCAGCCAAACCAATTTACCTACACTATCAGTTAACTATATACACTAGCACATTAGTTAGAGGGTGTTACAATTATATAATTGCTGGATTAATAATAGTGGTCTCATCCTGTAGATGTCAGTACAACTCAGTTGTCTCAGATTAACTGAATGCTGTGTTCCTTAAAGTGGAACTAAACCCACCTCTGCTTTACAGACAAATAAGCTGCCATTGCAGCCTCTGTTTGAGCTACATTTATCATGGTGCTGCACATGTTATCAGTTATGACACCAGCCAATTATTAGCTTGACAGTTTTGGTTTATAGCACAAGCAGCCGTGACAGTGATCATTCTTCGCATGTACACAAATCCTGTTTTTCTGCACTTGATGAAAATGTTTTTAGTCCGATTAAAAAGAATGCAGCCACCATATCTAAGGACCGGTATCCTGAAAAAATATAACATTTTAGTTTTTTGTTTTTGTGTTCAGATACTCTTTCATGTAAACAACTGACATTATTGCCTTCTACATTTGTAAAAAAAAAAAGAAGAAGAGTCTCCTGACTTCATGGTCTTTAAAAATGCTTGCAAATCTGACTCCCATAGACGTGGACTTTTTTCTGCCATATATGAACAATTACTCTCTCATGTAATAGCTTCTCCTCCAACATAAACAACCAAATGGAAAACTGATCTTCATCTTCAATAGGGAGGAGCTCCGCGTTCGAATCGAATGTACTGTATGTATGATTCGAACATCGTCTGTTCGTACGTTCGTCGAAATTCGAACAAAACGGGTCGCTCGCGCCAACTTCGAGTGACGCGCCACGGCCCATAATTCACTGCGGCATTGCGCGCTTATGATTGGCCAAGCATGCACCATGACCCGCATACTTGGCCAATCACAGCACGCAAAAAATGGAGAGCCAGGGTGGCTTTGGCCAATTATGGCTCAGGGGGTTTAGTACATGCCCCACACTATAAAAGGCTGCCTGCTGTTAAAGAGATCAGTCCGAGAGAGAGAGAGAGAGAGAGAGAGAGAGAGAGAGAAAAAGACAGTGTCTTTATTAGTAGATAGATAGATAGAGCAGGTAGGCTAGTCAGTTTAGTTAAATTTACAGTGTGTAGAGGATATACATACATTCCAGGAGTTGTACATATATTTATACACTGTATAGCTTAGCTAGGTCAGTTCTTCCTAATTTACTGGCAGGCAGGTGATTGTGCTTTTTAAAGACGTTATCACAGGTATAGACACCCAGCAGGTACAATGTTTAGAGGATTTTTTTATTTTTTTATTTTTTATTTAAGCATCATTAAAATCACTGCTCCTGGAGCAGTGATTTTAATGATGCTTAAATGAAAAAAAAAAATAAGAAAAAGAAAAATCCCTTTAAATATTGTACCTGATGAGTGTCTATAGTTTGCCTGTGAAAACGTCTTTGAGAACTTGGGTCTTGCCCGAGGGAACATGTATCAATGGAAAGTCCTGCTCCTGAAAAAAATACAGTTTTTAAAACTTTTTTCCATTGATACATGTTCCCTGGGGCAAGGCCCGGGTTCTCAAAGACGTTTTACGACAATGACTTGCATATTAGGCTTTAAAATTGGCACTTTTGAATTCGAACGTTCGAGTCCCATAGACTTCAATGGGGTTCTAAATGTTCGTGCGAACGTTCGGTCCGTTCGACGGTTCTGGTGCGAACCGAACGCGGGGGTGTTCGGCTCATCCCTAATCTTCAACCAAATGAACTAGACTGGTATCAAATTTGGCAAACCACTAAATAAGCCATACCAAATTTAGTGGCTCTCGAAACAAGTTATAATGTGCTAACTAGATGGTGTCTGGTACCATCCAGGATATCCAAATTCTCCCCCCAATATCCCTCTCACTGTTTTCGAGATTTGGGATTTGGGATGGCATGTTACCCCATGGCTCCGGTGAAGTGTCTAGGGTGAATGATGAATACAGTGGCAATAAAGGAATGTCCGCTAAATAGGAAGTCTCTTTATAAGTGCTCTTTATTACCCAGCCGGTCAACAGGCGATGGGAAGGATAGACAAAGGTTTGAGGAAAGATAGCAGACTCAGGCCTTGGATATTGAAGCAGTCCTGCTTCCGACAATAATCAGTCTTTCTGCCCCACTCCAACTTGAGTGGGTATAGTGTACCTGGACAGGTCTCTCTCACAGGCCTGGCAGCCAGAGTATCACTTGAACTTGAGAAGGATGCCTCTGCCACAGGCCCTCTGAATGATCCTCAGACAAACGCCTCTGCCACAGGCCTTGCCCGAGTGTAAATTTGGAGGAACTCCTCCTGAGTAAAAGTTTTGCCTTCCTTTAATGTCGTCAGAGTACTGACTGAGAGAGGAATCAATCCCTCAGTGTCCAGTACCTCGATCCCCGATGGTTCGTTCCATTACTGTTGGGCCACCAGCCTCTCAATGGTGTCTCTCAACTGGACTCCCCACCGAACAGCTCAACTCGCTTGGGATCTCCGATGGTGGGAACCCAGTCAGTCACTGGGTCCCCATTGTGCTCAAAGTGAACTCTGCATAGCACCCACTCCCCGGCCAGGTAGGCCATAATGCACGGGGCACGGTGATCCTAAAGGTGGGTGCCGCACCAGTAACCAGAAGACCACCTAAAATGGCGTCTGCCTCATAATTACCCTCTCCCAGCATGCCCAGCGAGGCCCAGGCCTCCCGATTGGCTGCTTGAAGAGAGCACCCGAACCTCAGCTTACACTGCTGCCACCTGCTGTCCCGGGGTTGAACAACACCCCAGGTACAGCAGAATGAGACCACAGCACAGCCGAGCTGAAACAGAGAGCCCTAAATAATCACAATTAAATTAAATCTACTAGCAGCCGTACTTTGAAGTACATGGGCGCTACACATATATGGTGGGAATGTCCCATAGTAAGCTCCTTTTGGTCAGAAATCTTCAAAATTATTTCTACTGTGTTCAATATAACCCTTAATGCCGATCTAACGGTAGCACTTATGAACAGAAAACCACAGATCATAACACACCACCAATTCAAATTACTTATTTTTATAACTACGGCAGCTAAACAACCTACAGCAAAAGTGTAAAAATCAAACTCTCTCTGCATAGAGTCAGTCAAAGAAATAGTCACACAATCTATGATACATGCTAAAACTGAAGCTATACTACTGGATAAAGTTTCTAATTTTGAATCCTTATGGAGACCTTGGATGAAACACTATTTACTCCCTGGTTTGGACTGTTCATTTCTCCCTAAGAGATTATAATATCCACCCCACTACTATGATTACCTTCACCTGATTCTCTAACCATTGGTCCCCCTGAACATTTCTTTCTTTGTCTCTCCCCTCTGTGCCCTATCCCCTCTACTAAGTTTATTATTGTTAATTATCTGATATACCAACTGTAATAGAAGATGCTTTGAATAGTTGGGATTTTTGACCTTTGCATCAGTTAAAGCCAAGCCAAGAGAAGGAACTTGGCCCTGGTTTTGCCTAATTTATTACCCCAGGCTATTCTACAACACATTAACTTTATATTACTTTATAGGTTCATTCTATTATATTCTCTTCATAGATGACATAATTATATTATATTATTTCAATCAACTTAATTTCTCAATTACTTGTCATCAAATAGCTGCCATGAAGCTATGAGTATGACATTTCATGTTACATAATCTTATCCTACAATCCGCTAGGTCAGGGGTGCCCAACCTTTTGAAGAACGAGGGCCACTTAAGCAACTTGGTAACCAGTCGCGGGCCACAATGAGCAGAGCGGACGGATGACAGGTCATGGCTACTCTATTGGTTTTCCGATCCGCCCAGATGGAAAGGGATACATTTCCTTTTGTTTTTCGGATTGGAGGTAGGCGGGCGTAAACGAACATCTGTCGCTCTGTAGAGGTGAACTGAGGGTCCCATTTGCTCGGGCTGATCGTGTGAAAAGGGCCTAAGACTGCTTTCACACTGATGTGCTGCGGTTTACTCACACTGCGGGTACAGCGTAGTGCACCTGTGTCTAACCTGCGGGTTAGCTGAACTTTGCCATATGACTCCACCTGTGGCAAAAGCCGGCGCAGTAGAGGATGCATCTGCTTATGGGGCTCTGCTCCGCAGCTGCTTTCTTTCTCACAACACTGATGTTGCAGTATGGCAGGTCGGCAACCTGCGATCTGGGCTTGCCAAGCCGCCATTCCAGAGTAGGAGGTCGCGGGCCACATCAGTGGGCTCCGCGGGCCACATGTGGCCCCCGGGCCACTGGTTGGCCACCCCTGCGCTAGGTTATCTATTTTCATTTACATTTATAAGAGTTACTGATTACGCTTTTTTCTACTATACTATTGTACATGTTCTGATAATGGATAATCTATTTATATTATATTATTGTACATGCTCTGTTAATAGAATTTTGTTGATAATTATAAAATTCAATAAAATATTTGAAATTGAAAAAAAAGGAAGAGCAGCTAAATGTGGTCCTCTTATTGTCAGACTGAAAAAAAATACTGTCTATGCCCCCACTTGCCAATGGTAGTCTTTGTGAAAGACTTGTACAGTAATCCTTTCCTCTGTAAAATATATAATTGTGTTGTTTTTATTTTTCAATTTAAGGAAGAAGCGTATGCAACGTCTGAAGACAATTGTTCTCAAAGTCCCAGAGGAAGAGCAGAAACAAGTTTCTGTAGCAGATGCAGAAGATTCTGCACCTCTCTATCTAACTGTGCCAGAGTTCCAAAGGGTACAGATTACTGGAGACTATGCATCAGGGGTAAGGAATAAAATACTACTTCCTATTTTCATTTGATGGTGAGATTGCATCCCTAAGGTAATTTTTACACTGTTGTGGTGCATTAAATGGGCTATCAAAGCGCAGCAATGAAGGTTCTAACACGCCTGCACCTTTTTATTCACAGTGGGGCACACCACAGGATGCAGATGGTTCACAAATTAGGGAATGGAACTACAGTGCAATGCCGTGTGTTAAAGTGCATTGTGGTGATGGACAGTGAATCACATGTTTTACCATGCATATGTTAATGCAACTCATATATGCAAATATATTCTAGGACAGTGAGAAGTAGGATTAGTCTTTAAAAACCCCATCACCTGGCAATTCAAACTGAGCATATAATCAATGCGTAGTGCCACCCCCAAAAGGTTTTCCATTTTTCTATATTGCAGCAGTAATAGCTACCCCAGCCATGTGAAAACTGATGCCCTCTGAAATCCTAAGGAAGGACCAGCAGAAGAATTTAAAAGAGCAGCTGAGTATGCATGACCCCTAAAGGGGAATCCCCTCTTGCTGCTCCATGTACTAATGTGTGTGTGTGTGGAGTACCAGGCCAGCAATACATTTGTTACTTAAAGAGACAAAATGACGGACAAATATCATAATACAGATATCACATTTCTAACAATTTGAGATCAGTGATATTACCTGTTAATTCTGCCAGGAGGTCTGTTCAACGGCGTTTTTTTTTCTTTAGCTTTTTTTTAAACTGCTTCCATGGGGGGGGGGGGGCAACAGGACAATTGCCCCCTCCCCCCGAGGCAATCATGTCACATTGGCTTTTAAAAAATAAATAAAAATGTTTTAAACTGCTTTGCGGAGCATGCAGCTGCCGCTGCCGAGTCTCTCACTCTCTCTCTCTTCACCAGGGCTGGTAGACTGCCTGTCCTGAGGCTGCTTTGTGCTGACTGCAGCGCTCCCCTCTCTCCTGCGTGTATGACATCGGGCATCTCTGGCTGTGTGTGAGAGCTGGATCTGTGTTCGGCTGTGCTGCTTGTGCTAGATCTGCTCGTGTGATAGTAGATAGAGATGGAACACTGATTGAATCAGTGTTTTGTCTATCACACAAGTCCGTCTAGGTGGGGACCTTGCTAGAGCACACTGCCCTGCCGAACACAGACCTACAGCTCCTGTTTGTTCCATGACACACGTCGGGAGAGGAGATACCTGCTGTGTGTGATCGAGGCAATGTCATGGTGAGTGCCATGCACAGTGTGGCTGCATTATTAGACAAAAGAGGGCCTGCATTCATAGACAAAAGTGGGGGTGCATTCATAGACAAAAGTGGGACTGCATTAATATACAAAAGTGGGACTGCATTAATATACAAAAGTGGGCCTGCATTAATATACAAAAGTGGGACTGCATTCATAGACAAAAGTGGGACTGCATTTATATACAAAAGTGGGACTGCATTCATATACAAAAGTGGGACTGCATTTATATACAAAAGTAGGACTCCATTCATAGACAAAAGTGGGACTCCATTCATAGACAAAAGTGGGACTGCATTAATATACAAAAGTGGGGATGCATTGAGATACAAAAGTGGGACTGCATTGATATACAAAAGTGGGACTGCATTTATATACAAAAGTGGGACTGAATTTATACACAAAGGTGGGGCTGCGTTCATATGCACAGTGAGGCTGCAATGATGGGCACTGATGAGGCTGCATTGATCTCTTGTACCATGTCTTCAGTCTCTGACCATCCCTTGTACCATGCCTGCAGTCTCTGAACAACTCTTATACCATGTCTGCAGTCTCTGACCATCCCTTGTACCAGGGGTGTATTTAGGTTTTGTGCTGCCCTAGGCCTGACTAAACTTGTGCATCCCTAATTTAAATATGACCCACCCCTTCCTGTCAAGGCCACACCCCTTGCGGTTTAAGACTCACCCGAAATTTTCAAGTGGAGACACTAGTTCTGATGGCCCTTGCAATGGATTTGTTTAATTTGCATAGATTTCCTCTCACTTCCTGTTAAGCTATGGGACAGGAAGTGAAGGGAAATCTCTGCAATGGGACAGGGATGGTAAAAAATTAAACCCCCCCCCCCACAGTTGCAGAAGGCCAACCGCCCACATACTGGAAGCAGTGCGGCCAATTTATGGGGGCACTAAACTAATTTTCCTAACAGTGTAGCACAAGCCGGCGGGGACACTGTCTGTGCTGCCCCCCTGCAAAGTGCTGCCCTAGGCCTGGGCCTTGTTGGCCTAGGCCAGGATACAGCATTGCCTTGTACCATGCCTGCAGTCTTTTACCATCCCTTGTACCACATCTGCAGTCTCTGACCATCTCCTGTACCACGTCTGCAGTCTCTGACCATCTCTTGTACCACGTCTGCAGTCTCTGACCATCCCTTGTACCGCGTCTGCAGTCTCTGACCATCTCCTGTACCACATCTGCAGTCTCTGACTATCTCTTGTACCACGTCTGCAGTCTCTGACCATCCCTTGTACCATGTCTGCAGTCTCTGACCATCCCTTGTACCATGTCTGCAGTCTCTGACCATCTCTTGTACCATGCCTGCAGTCTCTGACCATCTCTTATACCACATCTGCAGTCTCTGACCATCCCTTGTACCATGCCTGCAGTCTCTGACCATCTCTTGTACCACGTCTGCAGTCTGACCATCCCTTGTACCACGTCTGCAGTCTCTGATCATCTCCTGTACCACTTCTGCAGTCTCTGACCATCCCTTGTACCACGTCTGCAGTCTCTGTCCATCCCTTGTACCACGTCTGCAGTCTCTGACCATCCCTTGTACCACGTCTGCAGTCTCTGACCATCTTTTGTACCATGTCTGCAGTCTCTGACCATCTCTTGTACCATGTCTGCAGTCCCTGACAATCGTCTACAAACTATGGGATAGATTTTTGGCATTTATATTTAAATATTTTTTACTAGTAATGGCGGTGATCATTGATTTTTTAGCAGTACTGCAACATTGCAGCGGACACATCGGACACCTAATTGAGTTCTGTAAGCAACACCTTATTTTCTAGCAGTGCCCCTCCTGAGACTAGACTCTGGATCCACCCTTGGGTCTGTTATGGTTCCATTTTCTGTACCAGGCTGATTGTTCTTCAGTGAAATCTCACAGCAGCAGTTTCACTCTGAGGACATACTAATCTTGGATGGGCATATCGTCTTAGATGGTCTATATTTTAATCAGTAAACTAATTAAAGCCCAACTCCAGCTAACACATTTAGGGGAGTCACAGCAACAGTATTTTTTCCTTTTGGAAAAACATACAACATAGAAACATAGGATTTGTTTTTAATTTTTTTACTTTGTCTGAATATAGATCTGTTTGTCCCAAGCATATTTAAATACACTTTCTACTGACCGACTCACTACCTGGTGGAAGTATATTCCAAGCATCAACTATTCTTTTGGTAAATAATACTTTATAAGATTAATTTTACATTTCCCCAATACTATGAACCATATTAAACAAAGCTGATCATTGTAGGCTCTTCTGGAAGTTTTATATGGTTTTTCCCAGCCGCTGAAACTGTCACTTTTGTTAGACAACTTTGTGGGGAAAAATATAAAGGCAAGTGAAAAACATAACGGCACCATTACATGTATTAACCATAACAGTTCTTTAATATTTACCTATATCATCAGCAGGTGGCGCTCCAAGTTATTTTTTTTGTATTTACCTTTCTAGTCTCTTCTTCTGTGTTGAACACAGCTTTTTTTTACACAGCTCAATAGCTCAAGGTGAAATTTGCTATGAAAGAGTCAGTAAGATTACTGATTTGTCCTCCTCCTTGCTTGTATTCAAACAACTGTGTACAAAGTTTTAATCAGAGGTAGAGATTCTAAAAGCAATTGGCTTCAGTGCTCTCTTTTTATAAAATATTTGGGGAACAGACCACAGTCTGGCCCCTAGTACAATCCCATATTCCCCACATGGTCAGTCTGTCCCCCAGTGTTTTGTCATGTTTTTAGGGTTGTGTTTGATATGTGCAAAGAGAGATCACACAAATAATTAAAATAATACATTTTATTAAACGTAATGACAGATAAAGATAAAGAAAATATTAGGGTTGTCCCGGTACCACTTTTTTAGGACCGAGTACAAGTACCGATACTTTTTTTCAAGTAGTCGCCGATACCGAATACCGATACTTTTTTTAAATGTGTCCCCAAATGCAGCCATGTCCCCCCACATAATGCAGCCATGTATATCCCCCCACATATTGCAGCCATGTATGTCCCCCCACATAATGCAGCCATGTCTGTCCCCCCACATAATGCAGCCATGTCTGTCCCCCCACATAATGCAGCCATGTATGTCCCCCCACATAATGCAGCCATGTATGTCCCCCCACATAATGCAGCCATGTATGTCCCCCCACATAATGTAGCCATGTCTGTCCCCCCACATAATGCAGCCATGTATGTCCCCCCACATTGCAGCAGCCATGTATGTCCCCCCACATAATGCAGCCATGTATGTCCCCCCACATTGCAGCAGCCATGTATGTCCCCCACATTGCAGCAGCCATGTATGTCCCCCACATTGCAGCAGCCATGTATGTCCCCCACATTGCAGCAGCCATGTATGTCCCCCACATTGCAGCAGCCATGTATGTCCCCCACATTGCAGCCTCGTATGTCCCCCACATTGCAGCAGCCATGTATGTCCCCCACATTGCAGCAGCCATGTATGTCCCCCACATTGCAGCAGTTATGTATGTCCCCCACATTGCAGCAGCCTTGTATGTCCCCCACATTGCAGCCTAGTATGTCCCCCACATTGCAGCCTCGTATGTCCGCCACATTGCAGCCTCGTATGTCCCCCACATTGCAGCGATGGCCTGTCCCTCATACCTTTAGATATGATGATGCCGCCGCTGCCGCATACCGCCGTTAATCCCCTGCAATATCGCGTAGCGCACATTACAAGCTTTCATTCTGAATACTTGTAAATGCCTGCGCTTCCATGTATAGACACTCGCCTTCTCCGGATTGGAGGGATCCCTCCAATCCTGAGCAAGGGTGAGTGTCTATGCACGAATCCGCGTATAGACACTCCCCCTTGCTCGGGATTGGAGGGATCCCACCAATCCGGAGAAGGGGAGTGTCTGTACATGGCGGCGCAGGCATTTACAAGTATTCAGAATGAAAGCTTGTAATGTGCGCTACGCGATATTGCAGGGGATTAATGGCGGTATGCGGCAGCGGCGGTATTATCATATCTAAAGGTATGAGGGACAGGCCATCGCTGCAATATGAGGGGGGGGGGGGAGTATTCTATTTTGGTATCGGGGGTGTTTGCGGGAGTACAAGTACTCCCACAAATACTCGGAATCGGTCCCGATACTGATACTAGTATCGGTATCGGGACAACCCTAGAAAATATGACCAGAATACTTGGCTTAAAGGGTCACTAAAGGATTTTTTTTTTGCTAAATAGCTTCCTTTACCCTAATGCAGTCATGGTTTTATGTCCTCATTGTTCGTTTTTGCTGTAATCCTTCTCTGTTCTGCACACTTCCTGGTTGTCTGTTTCCTAATGAAAAAAGTACTGGGAGCTTCTCTCTGTGGTCTCTAATCAAGAAGGTGTGATTACTGTGTGTCTAAAACCCCTCAGAACCAATCAGTTTCATTTTAAAAACAAACACTGCCCTGTATTGGCTCTTTGTCTCTGTCCGTCACAGAAGCATGAAACTAGATGAAAAATGAAACTGAAAGTGCAGGCACATTATATGATTGATTTTTATCAATTTTTAAAAGGAATCAGTTAACTATTAAGGGCCAGATTCTCATATATTTTCGGCGGCGTAGCGTAAGCCATTTACACTACGCCGCCGCTGCGTGCTAGAGCAAGTGCTTTATTCTCAAAGCCCTTGCTCCGTAGTTTGCGTTGGCGTCTCGTAAATCGCCAAGCGTAAACCCGCGCAATTCAAATGGGGCGGCTTGTATTTAAATTAAGCGTGCCCCCGCGTCGAACGAACTGCGCATGCGCCGGCCGGGGAAAAAGCCCAGTGCGCATGCTCCAGCTCACGTCGGGAAGCGTCGTTGAAACCGACGTCAAAACGACGTGAGCGTCATTTACGCAAGTCCCTATTCGCGAACGAGTTAGTAAAACGACGTAAGCGACGGAAAAAGCCGACGCTGACCCGACGCCATACTTAACATGGCGTCCGACGGGACACAACGGCATCCGACGGGACCTCGTAAGGTTACTCCACATAGAAGCTGGGGTAACCTTACGCGAACGAAAACGACGTACGCGACGACGGGGCGGCGTAAAAGCGATCGAGAATCGGCGTACTACTTCATTTGCATATGCAAATGAAAAAACAACGTAAAGGCCACCTAGTGGCCGGAGTTGTCATTACACCTACGATCCGAAAGTGTAATGCTTTTACACTTGTCGGATGTAGAAGCGTATCTATGCAAAAGTGATGCTCAGCATCACACGCATAGATACGAGACAAAAAAAAAAGGCGATACGACGGGGTATCTGAGATACTCCGTCGTAACGCCTCTGAGAATCTGGCCCTATGTCTCTATACCCTGTAAACAGTCATTTCAGCAAAACATTTTTTTTCCTTTACAACTCCTTTAAGATGCTGTTTCCGACTGCCTGTCTATTGTAATGCCTACACGCGTTTTATATGCATGTGAATTGTAAACGTTTACTCTTTTGCTATATACTGATATATGATTGTTACTGACATATAGATGTTCAAAAAAAATCGTACTTTTGTAAAAAAAATAAAAAAATAAAAAAGACGCTGTTTCCGCCATGGGTCCCCCATTATATGGCATGGCGCCATGTATCAGGTCCAGACACTTGCCTCATGGTAGTTCTGAGTGAGACAAAGGTTTTGGCTGTGGTAATATAGAACTTGTATGTAGGAAATGGTGAAGCCCATCTTCAGAGCAAAATTACCTGGCAAATTCCTGATGGAGAGGGGGTTGGCTTGTCCATGTAGGCAGTTCACATTCCAATAAGATGAGTCATGCAAGGTAACCAGAGTAACCAGGATATTAGAGGCTTTATTAGATATTTGTGAGGCCAATTTTAATAAGGAATATGAAATATGCAATATCCCGATAACCCAGTACAATCATTACACCTCCAGGTCAACTTGTCACAGTCTGCACAATAACCCCCTTCCTAAATTCACAGACCTCAAACAGAACTCAGTCATGGGCGATTTCCTTTCTCCCAGGCTTCTGGTGGTTAGAATTACATTATTGCCCCACCAGCACCTGGACAGCAACAGGATCTGTGCGTGACTGTGAGGCGCACAGGATCCAGGCAGTGACAGGCGTGGTTCCATTACCTGAGACTTGTCTATTCCATTGGGTGCAGCATGCATCATAGCCCAGTGGACCCCAATCCCTCAGGGGCCTATGGATGCACACATGGATGATACGCCACCGGGTCCATATACCCTTGCACATGGTGTCATCGAGCACATTACTGCAATGCAGTTCATTTTGAATGGCAGCCCAATGCACAAAGACCATGCACCTGTGCTGTAGCTTTGCATTTAAAAAAAAAGGGTCAATCATGATTTTTAACATCCTATATGTGTCCGTGACTTAATGCATGCTAGTGCATGTGTGCTAATGCACTGCAGAGAAGTAAATGGGATGAGGTGAGCTTAGGTCATCATGAGCATGACCAGAAGCAGTATGTGTATTTGACCTGGATAAAAGCTGGAGAAGATTATCATGTAGTGTCTGTGAAGGAATGAATTTAAGACATGAGTTATGGGAGAACCTGCCACCTAAAGTAGGTGGAGTGATAATTTACAAGTATCTGCTTTATTGGCATGTCTCCACAAAACTGAAGGATTTATATGAATGACCTTGGAGTATTCGAGAAGGACTCTGAGGCCGTAGACATCTGATGCTATGTAAAGTAATGGATATGTGATGGCATTCAAAATCCCTAGCTGCAGAGTTTATAAGCGTATGTGGTATAAACAACAGTTGATAGCTCCTCTTCACTAGTATTAGGTAACCCCTAACTGAATGAGATTTGGTTTCCTAAAGCACTGTGTATTATAAACTATTGTCATCATAAATCACTAAATCATATCACATTTTACACTTATGTATCATTGCACAGTATATCAAGGAATCAAGAGTCCTGTGTGTGGAAGGTGATCTGAGAGCATGTGCTTGCATACTTGCCAACATATTAGTTCTAGTCCACAGGATGTTGTCCCCCTCATCCATGGCCCACACTTAAAGCGGTATTTCACCCTAAATATAAGATCTCCCATGTGATCCAGCATACTGGCGTCAGCGCCAGTATGCTGGTTTTTTTTTTTTTAATCGCACACTTACTGTATTATGCCGGAATTTCTTTTTTTTCCCCCGTGGTGGACGGCGCCAGTATAGCGCGTCACATCTTCCTAAAATACCCGATATGGACTCGGGTAATCTCGGCGAAAATGCGGCGCCTGCGCACAGACCTAGGAGCTGACTGCGCAGGCGCCGTATTTCTCCGAGTCCTACGGCTATGGCGCGTCACGCCCTCCGAAATAGGACTCGGAGAAATACGGCGCCTGCGCAGTCAGCTCCTAGGTCTGTGCGCAGGCGCCGCATTTTCGCCGAGATTACACGAGTCCATATCGGGTATTTTAGGAAGATGTGACGAGCAATACTAGAGCCGTCCACCGCGGGGGAAAAAAAATGAAATTCCGGCATAATACAGTAAGTGTGCGATAAAAATAAAAAAAACCCAGCATACTGGCGCTGACGCCAGTATGCTGGATCACATAGGAGATCTTATATTTAGGGTGAACCTCCGCTTTAAGCACTTAAGGACCGCCTCCTGCACATATACGTCGGCAGAATGGCACGGCTGGGCACAAGCACGTACAGGTACGTCCTCTTTAATGCCCGCGACCCGGTCTGAAGCTCCGTGACCGTGGCTGCGGGACCCACGGACCCGATCGCCGCTGGAGTCCTGCGATCGGTCCCTGGAGCTGAAGAACGGGGAGAGCTGTATGTTCCCTGATATAGGGAAACACAATCAATGACGTCACACCTACAGCCACACCCCCCTACAGTTAGAAACACAGATGAGGTCACACTTAACCCCTTTAACGCCCCCTTGTGGTTAACTCCCAAACTGCAATTGTCATTTTCACAGTAAACAATGCATTTTTAATGGTCCCAAAAATGTGTCAAAATTGTCCGAAGTGTCTGCCATAATGTCGCAGTCATGAAAAAAAAATCGCTGATCGCCGCCATTAGTGGTAAAAGTTAAAATAAAAATGCAATAAAACAATACCTATTTTGTAAACGCTATACATTTTAGGCAAACCAATCGATAAACGCTTATTGCAATTTTTTTTGCCAAAAATAGGTAGAAGAATACGTATCGGCCTAAACTGAGGAAAAGCATTTTTTTTATATATATTTTTATTTATTATAGCAAAAAGTAAAAAATATTGCATTTTTTTCAAAATTGTCGCTCTATTTTTGTTTATAGGAAAAAAAAAAAAAAAAAACAACGCAGAGGTGATAAAATACCACAAAAAGAAAACTATTTGTGGGAAAAAAAGAATGCCAATTTTGTTTGGGAGCCACGTCGCACAACTGCGCAATTGTCAGTTAAAGCGACGCAGTGCCGAATCGCAAATACTGGCCAGGTCCTTTATCTGCCTAAAGGTCCTGGTCTTAAGTGGTTAATATGCCCACCTTTAACAGTCTTGTCCAGATCACAGCCACTTTCTGGGTAGTGCTATACCTAAATATACCGGAATATCCCAGTCTGCACATTCTCAGTGACTCAAAAATGATGCTGCTGTGATTTTGGTACACAGTGCGGGACACAGCATCATCGGAATAGAGCAGCTAGATGTGGGATGGCAAATTCAGTACAGTTGACATCTATGTATGTGCTTTTTTATGCAATAGAGAAATTCAGAAATGCACTGCTGCGTCTCTCTTATAGTAAGCCCCATGCTCATGCCTAGTACACATGACCAGTTTTCCCGTCAGGAAAGCTGACATGACAGCTTTTGGCCGGGAAAACTGGCCATGTGTATGCTCCATGGCAGTTTTTTCCATCAGGAAACCGCAGAAATCCCGGCGGGAAAAATTCTCTCTTTTTTCCTGCTGCAATTCCCGGAGGTCTTTTTCCCGGCAGTTTTCCTATGGGAAACACTGCGAGTGAGTGAATGAGTGAAAAACTTATATAGTGCAACACATGTGAACTTAATCGCCTCTGGGCGCATAGTATCTATTCTCTGAGTGAAACTTTTTTTGACCTCAGAAGAGATAGGTTTTGATCTTTCTTCTGAAGGCCAGGTGGTTCACCTCCAATCGGATAGTGGTTGGTAGAGCGTTCCACAGTCTAGGTCCTTGGAGTGCAAATCTACGTTCTCCTTTGGATTTGTATCTGGCTTTGGGTATCTGGAGTAGATTCTGGTTGGTGGATCGCAGAACGCGATTGGGGTTGTGAGCTTTTAGTTTTTCACATAGATATTGGAGGGCATTTCCTTGAATACACTTATGCGTCAGGCAGAGAGCCTTGAAAGTGATTCTGTCTTTTACTGGCAACCAATGAAGGGATCTCAGAGAAGATGAGATTGATTCCCATGTTTTTTTGACAGTCACTAGTTGAGCGGACGTATTTTGACCGACTTGCAGACGAGTGATTTGGTATTTGGGGAGTCCGAGATAAAGGGCATTTGCATAGTCAAGTCTGGAGTTGATAATTGTTCCCACCACGACTGCTTTGTCCTCTTTTGGGATAAAGGGGTTAAGTCTGCGTAGTAGGCGCAGCAGATGATGCGATCCGCTAACTACTGAACTCCATTTGCGCATTCAATGTCATGTTGGTGACGAAAATGACTCTGAGACTTTTGACTTTGGTGCTAGGGGCGATGGTTTTACCCAGAATGTGCAGGGGTAGCCATGTTTTTGCGGGATGATTTTTTCGGTTGGTGTGAAACAGGAGAAGTTCTGTTTTTGAGCCGTTGAGTTTAAGGTAACTCTTTGTCATCCAGTTTTCTATCAAGGTAAGGCATTTCTCTAATCCAGATAATGATCCTTTTTATTACAGATGCGGAAATACAATTGTGTGTCATCTGCATAAGAGTGATAGAGTAACTTTTGGTTACTAATGATTTCAAAAAGAGGGCGGAGATAGATATTGAACAGAACAGAACAGGATCCCTGAGGGACTCTGCATGACACCGTGCGTTTTTCAGAAGTGAAAGGACAAAGTTTCACTATTTGTGATAGGTTTTCCAAAAAGGAGAATCAAGATAAATCACCTTCCGCGACTCTGGCTACTTCAGTTAGCCGAGGCAGTAATAATTTGTCTACAGTGTCAAAAGCAGCACTTAGGTCCAACAGTACCAGAAGACAAGATTCTCCTTCCTCTGCGGCCTCTAGAGCGTCATTCCATATTTTGAGCAGTGCTGTTTCTGTCCCGTGACCGGGGCGGAAACCCGATTGAAACGGATCGAGTAATTTATGTGTCTAAATGATGTTGTAGCTGTTGTACAACTTCTTTCTCCATTACCTTGGAGAAGACATTAAGGGCAGTTATGGGACGACGGTGGTTAGGGTCTTTGTGGTCGAGGATGTTTTTTTTTTAGAATTGGTTTGATTATACCTTGTTTCAGCAAGGGTGGCACCAAGCCCTCCTTGAATGACTGGTTTATGAGCTGCATGATAGCTGGTGCCAAAATATTGGCACATTCTTTCAGCAGTTTTGTGGGAATGATATCATTGGGCGCTGTGCTATTTCGCAGAGTCGGGAATGATATTTTTAGTGGTATCGATGGAAATGAGTTTTAGAGTGAAGTTAGGTGATTGTGTCGGAATTATGTGAGCATTAGGTTTGTGATTTACGGGGGGGTAGATGGAGGTTGTATTTTGCTGAATACTTTCACGGATTCTTTCAATTTTGTTGATGAAATAATCCGATAATTTGTTGTAAAATTCTTGTGAATCAGAATTAGGGCCTTCTAGACAGACTGGGTTCATGGTCTTGGTGACTAGATTGAAGAGTTCACGGGGGCAGTTTAGGGCATTGGTGATAATATTGGAAAAATATTTTTTTTTGGCAATAAAGATTTCTTTATGGTATTTTTTAGTTATTATCTTACAAATAGAGAGGTTTTCCTCTGAAGAGCTTCTTTTGCAGGCTGCTTCAGCTCTTCTGCGCTCTTGCTTTAGCAACGAGAGCTGGTCGTTAAACGGTGGAGCAAACACACGGCCGGGTTTCCTGGCCAAAGCTCTCATGGCAGTTTTCCTGCCAGAAAACCGGCCATGTGTAGGGGGAAAAAGCTGCCAAGTTGGTTCTTGGCTTTCCCCTCGGGTTTCCCGGTGGTAACAAGTCAGCCAGGAAACGCGTACGTGTGTACGAGGCATAAGATATTTTTCCCAGACAACAATCAGATTTAAACCTACTTTAAAAGTTTCAATGCAATTGGTTAACAGAACTACCAACAGGATAGCGATGCAGAGCAGGGTAAATACTCACCTGGTTCCATGTGTCACTGCTTTTCTGTCTAGATGAGCACATTATTACTAGTAAGTTATGTTCTGTTTCATTAGCAGTGGAGTAAAATGACTTCCTCATCTGTACAGTGAGAGAGTGAGACGTGGAACCATGTGAGTGATTACTGTGCTCTACATTGCAATCCTGTTGCTAGGTTATTGATATGTAAAAAGTCCCTCAAACTAGAGTTCTGTTATTACTCATTTCTCTACAGTTTGAGTTTCCATCAGTGAACAGCCATAAAATTTAAATTACAGATATAGTTGCAATCCTTTCTTGATTAGGTCCCATTACATAACTGGTAATATTCAGACAGTTTATGACCGAGAGCAGGCTATTAGATGACAACCTTGGACTCTGTGAGAAGATATGTCTACCATATTAATAAATACGGCCAAGACATGGGTATTAATTTACAGATGGATGTCAGCTGTTGACCTGGATGACTATTATATTGCAATTTTAAAAGATCACTTGAAATAGACTTCTACTCTGCTCAAGAATTAGGAATGTGCAATGTGAGGGAATGCACTGCTGGGCTTACACCACCTAAGAAAAACATTTACGCACACATCAAAAATTAATGAATCATACATTTCTAAAAGAGGGGTCTATGGGACTTTATATGAGGAGATGACGTTGTCATCAATCTCCATCCCTATTAAAATATACAAGGGAGAACAAGGATGCAGGACTTTGACTAATGTACATCGAGGGGTCAAATGTGTGGAGTTATAATTAAAATATCAATAATATGAGTAGGACATTTGTCTCATAAAAATTCATAGTCAATAGAAAATTGATATACTACACACATAATTAAATACCTGCATAGAGTAAAATATTGAATGAAAAACTTTATTTCATACATAATTCATAAATAATCAAAAATGGATAGCACATGATACGTATAAAAAAGCCCAAAATTTGACAGCACATGATTGGAATATAGTCAAATACATGATGCATGAACAGAATCCACAATGATGTGTTAGGATAGAGTATACGATTTAGACATGCATCTGTTGGCTCAACGCGTTTCGTGGCCTGATGTCACTCATCAGGAAAAAACGTGTAATGCCTTGTACACATAATCGGAATTTCCGTGGGGATGAACTCAGGGCTCTTTCACACGGAGCGGATCCGTATTGATCCGCCCCGCGTGTGTCTGTCTGCTCAGCGGGAATCATCCGTAAATCCCCGCTGAGCTGTCGGCTGACAGGGCGGCCCCGCACAATGTGCGGGGACCGCCCTGTCTTTTCTCCGAACTCCCCTATAGGGAACCGGATGAATATGGACCGTGTGTCCGTATTCATCCGATCCACCAGACGGAAGAAAAATAGGATTTTCTTCCGTCCGAAAAACCGTATCTTGACGGAGGCGGATGATTACGGACGTTAGCGGATACATCATCCGCTAACGTCCGCGATCCCATAGGGAAGCATTGTGAGTCAGTAAACGGACATTTGAAAAGCGAACTGTTCGTCCGCTCGTGTGAAAGGGCCCTCAGACTTATTTTTCTGATGGAATTCCGTTCAAGCTGTCTTGCATACACACTGTCACACCAA
This sequence comes from Rana kukunoris, assembly GCA_029574335.1. Lineage (NCBI taxonomy): Eukaryota > Metazoa > Chordata > Amphibia > Anura > Ranidae > Rana > Rana kukunoris. Next base: position 367,863,612 of record CM056050.1, read on the forward strand.
ATTCTGACCGCCCAAAACATACAACACTACGGCAAGCTGAGAAAAATGAAGTTCAATGCTTCCGAGCATGCGTCGACTTGATTCTGAGCATGCATGTTTTTTTTCCTGTCGGAGTTTCATACAGGCGAATGGAATTTCCAATAGAATTTTCTTTCATCAGTAAAAAAGATAACATGTTCTCTTTCCAAGTCCGTCGGAATTTCCGATGGAAAAACTCAGATGGGCACACACACGGTCGTAATATCCAATGAAAAAATTCTGTTGGACTTTTTTCCATCGGAAATTACGATCGTGTGTACAAGGAATAAATGTAAGATATCTCTTGGTCTTATATAGTCACAAGTGTGGGAAAAAAATATATACATATAAAAAGAAATAGGGGTAAACCACCCTATATGATACTTACAGGGTATACATGTGCAATTGATACGGTACTGAGGGTCATGAGTATCCCCACATGGGGAATATCTTTTCTGGGAACTGAGATTATATGTTAAGACAGCCCAACAGGCAACCCTTTCAAAGGATGGTCCATGCAGGGCCGCCATCAGGGGGGTACAGGCATTACACCTGTAAGGGGCCCGAGGGTCCCCAGGGGCACAGCTGGCCCCCCGATGGTCCCCAGGGCCCCTTACAGGTCCGGCTGGCCCCCCTCCCATTTATTTTTATTTTTGTATTTATTTATTTATTTTGCATTACACCTGTAAGGGGCCCGATGGTCCCCAGGACCCTCCCCCCGCTTATTATCTCGCGTCAGGAGAGAAGAGATTACACTTGGTTTTTTTCGTCACTCCTCCCAACCGGTTCTCTGCTCCAGGGGGGCCCTGCCTAAAGCTGTTTAAGGGTCCCCAAAATTTGTGATGGCTGCCCTGGGTCCATGCATCAGGCTGTGATATATGCATGAGCATGTGTGATCACAAAAACCAAACTGGGACTGTAAAAAGTAATTTAAAATGAAAAAAGTTAGTGATATGTGTATTAAATAACAGTGTGTGAGATCGCTAGTAGGGAAAAAGGGAAAATGGTGCATGAAATTGTATGAAGTAGACAAATACCAGGAATCCGACACCCATTTTTGCCTGAAAAAGTGAAAAGCATAATATATACAACGTGATGGGAATTATATATATCACATAAAGAGAGAGAGAAAAAAAAAAAAGGAAAAATCGCATGAAAATCATGCAATACCCCAAAGGAGAAAGGGTGAAGGAAAACAAAGAGGTGTGCAGTCTGGGTGGTAGAGAGGGAATCACAGGGATAGTTACCTGATGACATCGCACAAAGACATGCTCTGAGACATGATGTACATGTGTGAGAAGAAAAGCCAGAGTGTGAACAAGAATACCAGTGGGGGTAAAAGTAACACCCAACACTCCTTGGGCACCTCCCATATTTAATCGTTGCCTGCAAAAGTAAAGAGTATAGTGAAAACAAAGTGACAGAAAACATACCACAAAAGAGGAAAGGTAAAAAAATCGCATGAGGATCACGCAGTTTCCCAAAAGGGGTAGTAGAGTGAGGAAAAACAAAAAGGTGTGCAAAACTGACTGACAGGACCAGAAAGTAAAGAGTGGGATGGTGAGAAGCAGAAGGAATGACATGGAGTGGAACCAAAAGGGAGGTAGGCTGTGTATGGTGTCCAAAGGAAGGAGCAGAAGCCAAATGCTAGAACCATCCAAAGGTGACGCCTATATAGGCATTGCCACAGAAGACCCATGAATGTCACATATATGCGAGCAAATGGAAGGGGAGGCACCATCATCAATGCGGAAGAGCTGCCTGGTGGTTTGGCGCCAAAACAAGTCTCATAACGCCTTGTAGATTAAATGATCGCTGGCAAATGCAGCGCCACAGAACCATCGCTCATGTGGGGATACTCATGACAGTGGCGGAATTTTCAGGGTCGCAGCATTTGCGACTGGGCCCTATAATTCGGTCATGTCCGGGGGGCCCCGCCACCCGTCCGTGAGAGGAGCCCGACCGCCACCTGTGTGAATGGCCCACCTGTCCTCCTAACTGTTTCTGGTGCGGCGCTGCGTGCTGTTAGTTCACCCGCGGAGGTAAGGACTGAGGAATGCAGAGAGGAATGCAGAGCAGGCTGAGCTCAGGCACACACAGCGGCAAGGCAACACTGACACTCACTAACTGAGATTGTGCACCGCCCCTGCCTATCCAGAGACACAGCGATCTAGGGAGGCGGGGCGGACTAGTCAGCAGACCAGTTTCACCAAATGAGAGAAGGGGGAGGAGCGTCTACCCAGGCATGATGCAAGGCATCCTGGCGGGAGAAGGACTGGCGGCTGGCACGCACTGTGAGGGTGACTCAGTCACCCTGGCCTGACCTGACCCATGGTGACAGAACAGATCGGATTCCCGGGCCCCGGAATCAATTGATTGACGGTAAGTCAATCAAGAAGTGACAGAGCTCAGACTCAGCTCAGCAATCAATGCCAACCTCCGTCAACCACCTGTGTGCCTCTTATTAATCCCACCCCCCCTCGGCCCCACCACTGATCTTCTCATCTCATTATCCCAATCCCCCTCATTACTTCTACAACAGAGGTGGTGGTGGTGGGGATAGGGATGAGGGCAGTGGTGGGGGGATGGGATCAGTAAGAGGTGTTGGTGGGAGAGGATGGCACCACCACTGCGGCCACAGCCACCACCCCTGAAGTACCACCGCTGCCGCTCCCCTTAAGTACCACCGTGCCACACCCCTCAAGTACCACCGCTGTCGCACCCCCCTCAAGTACCACCGCTGTCACCCCCCCCCCAAGTACCACTGCTGCCTCTCCCTCTCTAGTACCACCACAGCCCTCAAGTACCACCACAGCCACACCCCTCAAGTACCACTGAAACCGCCCCCCTCAAGTACCACCACAGTTACCCCCTTCAAATACCACCACAGCCTCAAGTACCACCGCTACCACCCCCTTCAAGTACTTAAAAGGGGTGGTAGCGGTGGTACTTGAGGGGGGTGGCAGTGGTGGTACTTGAGGGGGATGGCTGTGGTGGTACTTGAAGGGGGGTAACTGCGGTGGTACTTGAGGGGGGCCAGCTGCAGTGGTACTTGAGGGGGCGACTGTGGTGGTACTTGGGGGGTGGCTGTGGTGGTACTTGAGGGGTGGTGGCTGTGGTCGTACTTGGCTGCGGTGGCAGTGATGGTGCCATCCTCTCCCACCACCACCTGTGCCTCTTACTGATCCCATCCTCCCACCACTGATCTCATCCCTTTCCCCCATTACTTCTACAACAGAGGTGATGGGGGAAAGGGATGAGATCAGTGATGGGAGGATGGGATCAGTAAGAGGCACAGGTGGTGGTGGGAGGAAAGGGATGAGATCAATGATGGGAGGATGGGATCAGTAAGAGGTACAGGCGGTGGTGGGAGAGGATGGCACTGCCACCGCAGCCATCCCCCCTCAAGTACCACTGCAGCCACCCCCCTCAAGTACCACTGCAGCCACCCCCCTTAACACCACCACTGCCACCTCCCCCTCAAGTAACACCGCTACCACCCCTTTTGAACATAGCTTCCACCCCCTCAAGTACCACTGCTGCCACCCCCCCTCAATTACCGCCGTTGCTCAAAAAAAAGTATCAAAATCATGCTTTTTTTTGGGGGGGGGGGGCATTTGTGATTTCTTGCACTGGGGCCCAGAAGTTTCTAGTTACGCCTCTGACTCATGACCTTCAGTACTGTATCAATTGCACATGGATATCCTGTAAGTATTATATAGGGTCGTTTACCCCTATTCCTTTAAATATATGTATATATATTTATATATAATTCTTACACTTGTGACTATATTAGACCAACTAGAAATGCATAATATATCATTACAGATACCTTATACATTTACACGCTTGCTCCTAATCAGTGACATCAAGTCACGAAACGCGTTGAGCATTTGTGTCTAAATCGGATACTCTTACCACGTCATTGTGGATTCTGTTCATGCATCATGTATTTGACTATATTCCTAACATGTGCTATCCAATAAATCATAATGTTAGGACAGTAGGAATATTAACAACTCAAAGGATCACTAAAGGAAAACATTTTTTTTGGATGAAATGACTGTTTACAGGGTATAGAGACATAAAAGTTAACTGATTCCTTTTAAAAATGATTAAAAATAGATAAAAATCAATCATATAATATGCCTCTAGTTTCACTTTCGTTTTTTAAACTGGTTTTGTGTTCATGTGAAGTAGAGACAGAGACAGAAGAAAAACAAACAAATCCAGGGCAGTGTTTTATTTTTAAATTGAATCCCAGGGCAGTGTTTTGTTTTTAAAATGAATCTGATTGGTTCTGAGGAGTTTTAGACACACAGCTTGGACCACAGTGAAAAGCTGCCATGAGATTTTTCATAAGGAGCCAGACAAGCAGGAAGTGTGGAGATCAGAGCAGAATTACAGTAACTTCAAAGCAAAAACGAACAATGAGAACATGAAAACATCACTGCATTAAGGTAAAGGAAGCTATTTAGCTAAAACATTTTTTTCCTTTAGTGATCCTTTAAGGACTGGAAGAATTGCCTTCTTAACCACTTCAGCCCCGGAAAGAATTTACCCCTTTCTTGACCAGAGCAGTTTTTGCGATACGGCACTGCTTTGCTTTAACTGACAATTTTGTGGTCGTGCGATGTTGCACCGAAACAAAATTGAAGTTCTTTTTTCCCCACAAATAGAGTTTTCTTTTGGTGGTATTTGATCATCTCTATGGTTTTTATTTTTTGTGCTATAAACAAAAAAAAATCGAATTTTGAAGAAATAGCACTATTTTTTACTTTTTGCTATAATAAATATCCCCCAAAAATATATAAAACAACAATTTTTTTTATCTCAGTTTAGGCTGATATGTATTCTTCTACATATTTTTGGTAAAAACATCGCAATAAGCATATATTGATTGGTTTGCGCAAAAGTTATAGCATCTATAAAATAGGGGATAGATTTGTGGCATTTTTATTATAATTTTTTGTTTTACTAGTAATGGCGGCGATCTGCGATTTTTATCGGGACTGCGACATTATGGTGGACATTTCAGACACTTTTGACACTATTTTGGGACCACTGTCCTTTATGCAGTGATCAGAGCTAGCCCTAAAAATAGCCACTGATTACTATATAAATGTCACTGGCAGGAAAGAGGTTAAGTGTGTTCCCTAGGGAGGTGTTTTTAACTGTGAGGGGAGTGTACTGACTAGAGGAGGAGAGAGATCGCTGTTCCTGTTCTCCCTGTTCTTTTGCAGAAATAAATAAGGCTTTCTATTTATCCCACACAGCCCTGACCTCAGTGTCCAGCTTGTTGCATAAAAAAAAAAGTCTCTATTACTTCCTGGACAGACCTTAGGACGTGAAAACTGTTAAGACACCAGAAGGAGTTCATCAGCTGACTCCATTAACACACACGCTGTACCTACCCTCCTACTTCAGGAGATCGCTCCCAGCCTCCCACCCACCTATACAGGTGCAGGTTTTTCCAATGCAATCAGTTCTCACTAAATACACAGGCATCAGTTTTGTCCACCTTACTTTCATTTTGCATAGATCGTCCATTTGTCAGAGTGTGCAGGAGCTGAGCTATCAGATAACAGCCTATGTGGATCAGATCTGTATTATTGAAGTATGTCCTGGCTAAGATGCACTATACAATCTGATTGTACAATCACCTTTAGATCTACCATTAACTTTGTAGTGCAAGGGCCTGCTTGATTGGATACAGAGTGATTGAATAGATGGTGTGGCCTTCTATGATATAGTTTTGATAAATTTAAAGGAGATCATACAGAGATTCTACAATCAAATTGTATAGTGTATGGTCACCTTTATACACCTAAAAATAACTAGAAGCAAACACACATTTTGCCACTTGAAAAAAAGAGCAACAAACTCAGCAAAATGCACAGTAAAAAACGTGCAACCGTCAACATGGCAAAATGTCACATGAACTACTTTGTCATGTGTAGTGCAGCCCATTAAAATCAATGCCTTTTAATGGCAAAAATGAGACAAAAACTTGCAAAACCTAGGCTAGATGTGAATTGGGCCTGAAAGGGAAATTGGTTTGTTTACACAAGCACAATGAGGCTCAATACATGTCTTAAAACAAACCTGATTTTGTTTCACTATGTGATCCAGACCTTTATGGTAGGGTGACCAGACATCCCCAGTTTCAGGGGACAGTCCCCTGATTGAGGACACTGTCCCTGGACCAAGTCTGTCCCCGGTTTTGTCCCCAGATTGGATTTAATAGGGGGCAGGGGCAATTTTAAAGACAGTCAGTGCAGAATTAAAATAAAAAAAATAGAATTACATATCCCCCGCTCCACCGTGCCTACTAGCATAGGGGGGTTGTATTTTTACCATTATCTGTGCCCCTTTCTGATGATCATGTGATGGTCGGAGCAGAGGGAATATTTCTTCAGTTTCGGGTGCATGCCCATTCAGCTCCGCTCGCATGTTCTTCTGCCTTGGCTCAAATCTTTCCCAGCCACCTGCCTATCTCCTTGCCTTCCCTGGCAGAGTGATCTTCCTCCTCTCCCCATCCAGTAGTAGCCGGGGTCTGAAGAGTAAGACTTGAGAGGCTGTGAGGCGAGCGGCGAGGGGGTAGAGAGTCGCTAATTGCCGCCATTACTAGTAAAGAAAAAATATGTCCCCGGATTTCATTTAAAAAATCTGGTCACCTTAGCATAGGGGGGGTTGTATTTTTACCATTACCTGTGCCCCTTTCTGATGATCATGTGCTGGTCGGAGCGGATGAAATATTTCTTCAGTTTCGGGCGCATGCCCATTCAGCTCTGCTCGCATGTTCTTCTGCCTTGGCTCAAATCCTGGCCAGCCACCTGCCTATTTCCTTGCCTTCCCTGGCGGAGTGATCTTCCTCCGCTCCCCATCCAGTAGTAGCCGGGGGGGGGGGGGGGCCTGAAGAGTGAGACTTGAGAGGCTGTGAGGTGGGCAGCGACGGGCAGAGAGTCACTGATTGTTGCCATTACTAGTAAAGAAAAAATATGTCCCCGGATTTCATTTTAAAAATCTGGTCACCTTACTTTATGGCCATGAAACCAGGTAAGGTCAGAACTCAGTAGATCAGAGAGGGTTACAGAAAATGCTTTTCTTTTGATAGCTGCTTTTTTAAAGTTTTAAAATTGAGTAGGCCACTGACTAGTAAACCTTTTATTGTCTACAGATCAATAGTTTGTCTAAAAAACTGGCACAGCTTTAGAAACAATGCATATTTAGAAGTCTTTGCAAGTTTGCACTTGTGTACTCATCTATAAACTGGAAGAGCGACACCCTCTAGTGATGAAAAGTGAAAATACAGTTGCAGACTTATTGTTTTCCTTATTGCTTCATAAGATCTCCACTCAAAATAATCTAAGGGTTCTTTTACATTTGAATTGCCCTCTGAGGAGTGATCCATGATGGAATGCTTTTCAAATGGTGTTTGACAGACATCACCTGTTTTAACCCTGTAAATTCTGCATGTGTTCAATCCACATGTAGTTTTAAGGCAGTTGTGGAGGCCCATTTACTTGAGGGCCTACAAAGCAAGACATAATGGCTGTGGCATGTGTACAACCCCCTCTGGCCTCTGTGTTCTGTTAAGGGGGATGGATGGGGGACTGTAAAACTGCAGCTCATCTGCCTGTATTTATTGGCCCCCAGCTGCAAGTATAAATTAGGAAAACCTACTGTCAGATAAATATGTAGACTTATGCTGGAAATGCTAATTACCTGGCTGTGATGCTTACCCAATGCTTCAGTACTTTCAGTGTCAATGACGCAGCCCAGAACAAGAATGCAGATCAGTCTGATTATATTTGCCGTTCATGCTCTGCATTCTTGTTTTGCTTCAATGCTCAAGGTACTGATGCAAGAGCCAGCCAGGCAGGCACACAGAATTTCTCAGAATGATGCAAGCACAATCAGTCTATATACTGCTGGTATAAGAAAAAGCCACCCTTTAAAATAACAACATTTTGTTGTTGTTGCTTGTTGCAGCCTGAAATGAAGACAGACGCAGTTTTTGTTTTATCAAGCTGTATTTACTCAGTGCAACCTATAACATCCAAGTAAAAGATAAAACACCATGTCAGAAATAATTAAAAACAATTCAAAAACAGAATTACTGAGTTGGAAAAGCAATTTAATTTTCAACTGTGATTAACTGTGGTCATGTCGATTAGCTCAGCATGAAAAGAGCCTTTTCTGGAGCATTTTAATGCCTGTTAGTGCATCTGAAGCAAACAATCAACTACGGGTGGCAAGGCACTGTCAAAAGATCTCCAGGATAAAGTTGTAGACAGTCACAATTTAGGAGATGGATAAAAAAAATCAAAGGCTTTATCAATGCCTAGAAGCACAGTGAAGTCTATTATTAAGAAGTGGAAGGTATTTGGTACAACACAGACCCTCCCTGGATCAGGATGTCGCTCCAAACAGGATAAAAGAGCCAGGAGGAGTGATCATTGTGTGTATGTGACAACAATATCACTAATTCTCCACAAATGTGGCTTGTATGGGAGAGTTCCAAGAAAAAAGCCACTCCTCAAAAAAGCCACATGCAGTTATGACTGAGCTTTGCCAGACCGCACCTTGAAGATTCTGAGGCCACATGGAAAAAATGTGTTATGGTCAGATGAGACTAAACTTGAATTATTTGGCCTCAACACCAAACCACCTGTCTGGAAGAAATCCAACACCGCATACAATCCAAAAAACACCATTCCTACAGTAAAGCATGGAGGTGGTCAGGGCTGGTGCAAGGATTTTGGACACCCTAGACGTCTCCTCATTTTGCTGCCCCTTCCAGGCTCCACCCCTGATTCCACCCCCTTTGCCCAGCCCATGTATACCCCACCTTTTTAATGAAGTGCCTATCAAATGCAGTCTCACCAGAGCCCATCAATGCAGCCTACCAGCGCCCATCAGATGCAGCCTCGCCAATGCCCATCAAATGCAGCCTCACCAGTGCCCATCAAATGCAGCCTACCAGTGCCCATCAATTAATGTTTGCTCACTTCCATTCATTCGGGAGGCGGGACACAGACACAGTCCTTCATCGTCGCTGTGCCTCTGACACTATGTGCGAACGGAGTGACGGCTGCCTGTTGATGCTGAGACTTAGTTGCTTGCTGCAGAGAGAAAAGAGTAGGAACACCACTGACTGGGTACCCTAGGCAGCAGTGCACTCCAGGTGGCTGCCTAGTTTGCCTAGTGGTAGCACTGGTCCTGGAGTTGGTAATATCCTGTTATGAGAGTGTTTCTCTGCAGCAGGGACTGGAATAGAAGGAAAATAGATGGGGCAAGATACCATCAAATTCTTAAGGGAAATCTGCTGCCCTCTGCCAGAAAGTTGTCAATTGGAGGAAGGTTTACCTTCCAACGTGACAACCCAAAACACACAGTGGTTGAATGAGAAAAATGTTAATGTCTTTGCATGGCTTAGTCAAATCCCAGACTTAAACCCAATTGAAAATCTGTGAAATGACTTGAAGACTGCAGTCTACAAACGGTCAAATTTAATTGAACTTCTGCAAAGAAGAGTGGTCAAATATAGCAAAGTCTAGCTGTTAGCAGAGACATGTGCATGGTTTCCATATCTATAACTACCCTAGTGCTTGACAATTTCTGGCAAACACATAGAAAGATTGATTATTAACAGCTTGTGGAATCTGCTGGATTTAGTTGCATACTTGTGCAATGGCCCTTCTGTGTGTATTGGTACATCAATATAATATATGGTCTCACAGGCCAATTAGACATCAAGGGAAAAATGAGGCCAACCAACAGCTTTAACTGGGAAGTCAATATTTAACTGGGGCTTAGATGTTCCCAACACATTACAAATAAGCATATGGATTGGAGATACCCATTATTGCTTTCACAGTGACTGATAACAACGATAATTAATCTGCATGTTTGCTTTGATTATATATAAGCAAAAGAAGAAACAAAAAAATAAATTAAAAAAAACATGCAATAAAGAGAAACTTCCAAAGCAAAGTCTGTTGAGAGCTTTTCTAAAAAAAATAAAATATAAAAAATAAAAAAAATAGTATATAATCAACCGAAGTTAAATTATTTAATACTCTTTTATTTAAAACAATGATTGCTTATGGAAATGTAATATATTTGATTTACTTGTTTTACAGGTGACAGTTGATGATTTTGAGTTGGCTGGAAAGGGTCTGTTTCGAGCATTGACCATAAGGGAAAAATATATGCGTGCATCTTTACAGAGACATCCAAGAACAGTAGCTCAGTACCTCCGAGACATTGAAGGTAGATCTTGGAAAGAGGAAGATGAGATCTATCCAGGTAAGACATGCAAAAAGTGCAATATATATACGTATATATTAGGGCTGTCGCCTTAACTCTGAATACATATTAATTACACTGTGGCTGATTAAGGTGGTAATTAAACTCACTTAGTGCATTATCTGCATTAAATTAACCACTTAAGGACCGCCTCCTGCACATATACTTCAGCAGAATGGCACGGCTGGGCAGATGTACGTACAGGTACGTTCTGTACTACTACCTAGCCGTGGGTCACGGGCGCGCTCCTGTAACCCGGTCCGAAGCTGCGGGACTTGTGGACCCGATTGCCGCTGGAGTGCAGCGATCGGTCCCCGGAGCGGAAGAACGGGGAGAGCTGTGTGTAAACACGGCTTCCCCGTGCTTCACTGTGGCGGCTGCATCGATCATGTCATCTCTGTTATAGGGGAACACAATCAATGACGTCAGACCTACAGCCACACCCCCCTACAGTTGTAAACACACATTAGGGAAAACATAACCTCATCAGCGCCCCCTGTGGTTAACTCTCAAACTGCAACTGTCATTTCCACAATAAACAATGCAATTTAAATGCATTTTTTGCTGTGAAAATGACAAGTGTCCCAAAAATGTGTCAAAATTGTCTGCCATAATGTCGCAGTCACGAAAAAAATTGCTGATCGCCGCCATTAGTAGTAAAAAAAAAAAGTAAATAATAAAAATGCAATAAAACTATCCCCTATTTTGTAAACGCTATAAATTTTGCGCAAACCAACCGATAAACGCTTATTGCGATTTTTTTCACCAAAAATAGGTAGAAGAATACGTATCGGCCTAAACTGTGGAAAAAAAAAATATTTTTTGGGGGATATTTATTATAGCAAAAAGTAAAAAACATTGCATTTTTTTCAAAATTGTCGCTCTATTTTTGTTTATAGCAGAAAAAATAAAAACCGCAGAGGTGATCAAATACCACCAAAAGAAAGCTCTATTTGTGGGGAAAAAAGGACGCCAATTTTGTTTGGGAGCCACATCACACGACCGCACAATTGTCAGTTAAAGCGACGCAGTGCCAATTTGCAAAAATGGACCTGGTCCTTTAGCTGCATTTTGGTCCGGGGCTTAAGTGGTTAAAACCAGAACCCATGTTCTTAACCTCCCTGGCGGTATGATTCTGTCTGGAATTACGTACCAAAAGCGGTACAATTATTTTGTATGGAAATTCTGCGTTTTATACTGTAGGCCTGCAATTTTTAGGAATAACTCACTTAAATTTGTCCAAACCAGAGTCTAGTAGACATCCCGGGTATGATAAAGTTTGAAACACAAAATCATAAAATTATAATATAATAAATAACTATAAATAATTATAACAAATAATAATGTAATTATAATAAAAATTATTCACTAATGTAATCAAATCAAAATCACTGAAATTTGCTCAGTTGCAGAATTGTCGCTGTCATTACTTTTATTTTTTTATGACGAATTTCCCCACAAATCGCTATCACTCAATTCTGCAAGTGATTATAATTTATTATCGCTGTTTTCTAGCTGCTCTAAAATCACTTTTGACATAAAGGGACACTTTTGGTTGCTATGGACAATCTACAGTTTGCAGGCACAAAAAAAATGTTTTTATTATGTAAAAGAACATGCAGGGCACTGGGCAGACCACTAGGGACAAGGGGGGTGTGTACTTTTTACATACAGTACTGTAATCTATAAGATTACAGTATTCTGTATGTAATGTGTTGGTTTACTTTTTTGAATTTGCCGCCGGTCTTCGCCCCTGTGCGCCGTTACGTCGCAGGAAACGGAGATCGGCGGCACGCGGGCACTGTGTGAGTCGAATGGAGGACGCCACTCGCTCACACAGCGGGGATGCATCGCTGGATCCAGGGACAAGGTAAGTACAGTACCCCGCCTGGATAAACAGGTAAGCCAGCGCGCGCTGCAGGCTCTGCATTCACCTCGAGCGCGACTCGGGGATATCGATATTTTCATAAAAAATCCAACCCGAGTCGCGCTCGGGGATACCGGCAGGGGGGTTAATATGTGTATGGGTTTAAAGGGATGAGGAGGTGGCAGCCCTAGTATATATACAGTATATATTGTGACAGGGAGTCAGGTAAATCTGTGGGTGTTGTCACAGACAGGAGATACATTTCTGCCTTGTTTAGACAATTCACCAATTACTATGAGGCCTCGTACACACAAGGCAATCGATTTGTTCAAAACGGTCTGTCCGACCGATTTGAACAAATCTGTCTGCTGGCATTTTGGTTTGCTCGCGTGTACACACGAGCAAACCAAAATCCCCGCCAGCAGACAGCGCGCTGACGTGCCGGTGACGTGTCGGTGACGTTGACGCCGCCACGTCACCGCACCAGGAAGTAAAACACTTCCGCGCATGCGTCGAAATCATTTGGCGCGTGTGCGAGAAGACATGTCTGCTGGTTAGCATACTAACCAGCAGACATGTCGGGCGGATGGGTTACCAGCCGACAGATTTCAAAGCATGCTTTGAAATCTGTCGGGTGGCCAAATCCGTCGGCTTGCCCGTACACACGATCAAATCTGTTTGCTGGGACGGTCGGGCCGACCGTTTCCAGCAGACAGATTTGATCGTGTGTACGAGGCCTTAGGTGTCGGCTGCAGAAATGGCCAGAAAGGTTTAGGGCGTTGGAAAACTTCAGCTGTTCAGAATGAGGCAATTAAGGCCTCTATAAGTCACCCAGAGGATGACTACTGATTGCTGCATCCTGAGGCTTTTTGAGTTAAGGAGAACAGTGAGAAAGACTTCTGAAGAGGTGAGGCTATTGTTTCTCTGCTGTATGACCAGCAGTGTCTGCCCAGCAGTAGGCTGTGCCAGACTCCATAGATAGGTTCCTGTGGGGTGAAGGTAGATGCCCCAAGTGGCCAGGGTTTATTTTATGTTTTGTTTATGCTGTTTGGATGCTTGCACTTGTTTCCAGCAATATGGAAGAATAAAACAAACTCTTTGTTTTCAACCGTCTTCGGCTGCCTCTCTGTATAGTTCAGTGTGTAGTGAACCCATCCAGGGGGTCACACACCCCCGCTACCGAGCAAACCCCACATATATATATATATATATATATATATATATATATATATATATATATATATATATATTGTATCAACTTAAGAGCCACTGGTTAAGATGGATCCTGTGTTGTTTGCCTCAACCTCCATAAAAACTTCAGCCCCTCTGACACACTAGGTTGAGTGTACAAAGCATGCAATAACACTGAAAATCACTAAAAGTTATATCTGGTAACCAGTAATAATACCATGTTCAATAAAACAGGAACTGAACCAGTTAGTAAAGGTAAACTTATTATATTGTCACCCGATTATGGTAGGTAAAGAGGCAAGCATGAAAATGGATTAACGAAGACAATAACACAATTTAGAAAACAGGGTGATTAGTAATAAGAACTAGGCCTAAGATGACACTTGGCATCCAGATCAACATGAACAGTAGCAAGGTCAACTAAAGTGCAACAGTGGGCAGTAATAAAGCTTGATTTACCATATACAGGAGACTATACTGCTATACTGAATTGCCTAAATGGTGACTAAGGTAGGCCTAGACCAATTAGATGTGCACTGCCCATACAAATGAAAGAAAGGGAAGCAAGATGGTTTTGCTAGAGGAACAGTCCTTTGTGTTCTTTTGCCAGCTATCGTTGGGGCCCTTTAAGAGGTGGTGGTGCAGATAACAACAGTTTTCGTAAACCAGCGTGCAGTATAGTTGCAGTAAAGATACAGTAAAGATGGAGGTCAAGGTGCGGTATCGGTGTGGTACAGGTGCAATGTAGATGCAGATCAAATGCTGTTACAGTTCGGTATAACTGCAGTATAGGGTAGTTTGGGTGTAATATAGGTTAGTAGAAGTGCAGTTTAGGACTGGTATAAATGCGTTATGTGTTAGTTGCACTTAGTGCCCTGCTCCTAGTGGCTCAGTTTCTGCAAGCAGTATCAATAATGGGCGGACAGCCCTCTCACCAGTTCCCAGGATGCTGCTGTGGATTCTAACAATAGAAGGGGCCGCCTCTGGTGATCAGTAGTAGAAAGCAGAGTGCGAGTGGATGCTTCAGCCTCTCCATGGCATGGCTGTGATGCAGGTGGAGCTGTGCTGCCTCCAGGTGTCCTACGTCTCAGGTTTGCATCCCTGCAGGCAGATCAATCCTTGGACAGTGGTGCTCTCTCTCTCCTCAGCACCAAGAAAAATTTCTTTCCTGGGCAGTTTCATAAAAATCCTCTCCACCCTCTGCATTGTGTCCTTTGGAATCTGTCTTTTAAAGAGTTTTTGGGTCCCATTATATGGCTGCCATTCTAAACCACAATTCCCAGGATACTCAGTGCTCTGTATAGAATACTTAGGCTTGCTTAGCTTTAACTCTGCCCCTGCTAGCCAGAGGAGAATGGTGCAGTTTTAAAGTGATTATAAACCTTAGTTTTTTTTCAACCAAAATAACAAACATGTCATTCTTACCTGCTCTGTGCAATGATTTTACACAGAGCAGCCCTGATCTTCCATATCTGGGGTCCCCCACTTTCGCTCCAGGCCCCTCCTTTTCGGTGAATGCCTCCAGGCAAAGCCTCTTTCCCTGAGGGCGCCCATGCCTGCTCACTCTCAGTCTGCATCTATTGACACAGACTGGGAGACTTGGCCCCGCCCCCCTGCTCCCTCGTCTCAGCATTTGATTGACAGTGGCAGGAGCCAATGGCTGCTATCAATCTGCCGAATGAGGAGGGAGACAACGGCAAAAGCCACTGCTCGTGTGCACGTCGCTGGATCAGATTGGGCTCAGGTAAGATTAAGGTGGGGGGGGGGGGGGCTCCTGCAATACAGAAGGTTTTTTACCCTAATGCATAGAATGCATTAAGGTAAAAAAAAACCTCAAGGCTTTAGAACAACTTTAAATCAGTATCTCAGTAGAAAGTAAACTGATTTTAAAGGGGGAAATGTCTTCCCCTCCATGTTTCTCTAGTCCAGAACCTGGTTACATATAATACAAGTAAAACTGCAGGCTACTGTTCAAAACCAATCATTGAATTCTTAAAGTGGCATTAAAACTAAAATCAGAAATGTAATATACTGTAGCTTACCAATTATTATATGTGGTGGCTGCACTTTCTTTTTTAAGGCATTCTTCCCTCTGTTTTTGCCTGGTGATCTGGCCAGTAACACACCTCCTGTATTGGAGTACCCCACACGGGATGAAGGAGCACAGGGGGCAACTTTGGACAGCAGTATTGTCAGTCTGGAGGGAGAGGGGAGTGGTAAATGTATTAGCAGATTTAAATATATGTATTACTACCTAAATTCAGTCATCCAAGGCAGATTTGAATCTGGTGCGTCTTTATGCAGGCTCCATAAAGGAGAAATACAGCCAAAGCTTGTTTTGCTGGACTTCTCCTGTTGATCACAGGAGTGCAGTTCGTTTTGCACTCCTGTGACCTGTTTTTAGCAGAGCACGGGCTGCCGAACTTGGTGCAGGCTCCGCGTCATAACGACAACGCAGTCTGGATCCGCCAGATCCCTGGACCGACACCCGGCTCAGCCTCTCAGCGAGCCGCCTGAGAGGCTGAGCCAGCCATCCCCTCCACAGCTCAGCGCTCCAATGAGCGGGGAGGAAGAAGAGCAGAGAGCTGTGACTGATAGTCAGCAACTCTCTACTCATAGAGCTCTGAGAGTCGAGCAATTGGCGGTGTTTGATCGCTCGGTTCTCAGTGTGAGGCCTTGTACACACGACGGGAAATATCCGCTGTAAACGGTCCCCGGACCGTTTACAGCGTATATTTGCGCCGGGATGTTTTGATCCGATGGCTGTACACACCATCGGATCAAATTCCCCGCCGGCGGACAGCGCGGTGACGCGGCGGTGACGTTGACGCCGCCACGTGACCGCCACGTCACCGCACCAGGAAGTAAACACTTCCGCGCGCATGCGTCGGATCCATTCACAGGATACGACGCATGTGCGGCAAGATATGTCCGCTGGTTTGCCGTACTAACCAGCGGACATATCTGCCAGCCAGCTATCCGGCGGAAATATTTCAAAGCATGCTTTGGAATTTTTCCGCCGGATGAATCCGGCAAAAAGCGTCCGTTTGCCCCTACAGACGAGGGGATTTTTCCGCTGAAATGGTCCGTCGGACCATCTTCAGCGGATTTATTCCCTCGTGTGTACAAGGCCTTAGAGGTGCCGAGGGACAGATGCAACATCGGGCCAATGCTGCATCCACTTGGTAAGTATGATTCTTAAAAATAGAAAAAAGAAAAACATACTTCTCTTTTAATAACAGATGGTAATTAACATGCAAAGACAAAAAAACACAGATGTGTAATTCACAACTTGGTCTTCTTTACAGACTTCAGCCCACCACCACAGAAGGGAGAAGACCCTTTCAGAACTGATAATCTGCCTGGTGACGTTGGATACAAGTTGGCAATGAAAAATGGCGTGATTTATGTTTACCCAGACAAAGATGCCCTGTCCAAGGGTAAACCTAAAGATTTGAACTACCCAGATATTCATGAATTTGTGGATGATATGAATTTTTTGATTATGCTTATTGCTCAAGGCCCTGTGTAAGTACCAAGGCAAAAATATATATTATCTTCTCTGCTCACTTTAATTGTAAGTG
This sequence comes from Rana kukunoris, assembly GCA_029574335.1. NCBI lineage: Eukaryota > Metazoa > Chordata > Amphibia > Anura > Ranidae > Rana > Rana kukunoris. Next base: position 367,880,586 of record CM056050.1, read on the forward strand.
CCGGTTCACGCCAGCGCGATTCCAGTGCCGGTTCCCGCATTGCATAGAACACTGCCCTGTGCAAACCACTGCGGGTGTTAATAGAAAGTAAATGGTACCTACGGATTGGTTTGCATATTGCAGGGTGAACTGTGAATTTGGACAGGGACCAGATCGCATAGGTGTGAATACCCATGTGATCCAATTCTGGTGCGGAAAAAAAAAAACGGGGTCTGCACGATTTTGGTCTGAATGCGATGCAAGTTCAGTCATACAATCTGTATGGCTGAATTCGCATAGCACAGACATTGTATGTAATCTTCACAACAGTGCGGTGCAAATCACATGAGATGTCTGCCATTGCACAAGTGTGAACCCGCACTAAAAGGGCTGCCAACAGGAACTTACCAAAAACATTTTGGTTTTGAAATTCTGATGCCACCTCTCTTGTAAATTCATCTCACAGAATTTTAATATCTAAAATAAGTAACCATTTATCCCCCTTTTTATAGCCCACCCAGCCCCCCTCAACTTTTTAACATTTAAACAGAAAACTAGACCTGATTAGGGGGATTCAAAATGAATGACTATCACTCCAAATTTGGGCCAATAAGTGTAAAATTATGCTGAAGTACCGATCTGTTTCAAATGCCGCTTTACGCATTGACATGCCTCCTTTGATCCAGTCAGTCCAGACAATATGATCACCTGCTGACTTGGCAGCATCAACAGGCAGCTTAACTCTTCAAGACACAGAAGCTGAATCCATTACAATTTTACTTCAACTCAAAAAAAGAGCATCCCTAACCAAGGCATAACTATGTATGATTTTCATAGTACAACACTATATAAGTAATAAAATCCAATATCTTTATTATTACAAAATTTTAAAAACAGTCTATTAAAGACCCCTAGTATTAAAGCGGAGTTCCACCCAAAAATTGAACTTCTGCTTTTCGGGACCCTCCCCCCTCTGGTGTCACATTTGGCACCTTTCAGGGTGGTGCAGATACGTGTCTAAGACAGATGTTTGCACCCACTTCTGGGCATAGACTCCCGTGGGAGTCACACCACTCCCCGTCCCTCCTGCTGTCTTCTGGGAAACACACTGTTCCCAGGAGAGAGCAGGGACCATTTACAGTGCGCCATGCGAATCGCACATTCGCAGTAGGGAACCGGACAGTGAATCCGCCATCATTCACTTCATGATTCCCTCAACGAGGCCGTGGCTGCTGACATTGGGGGCATGCTGGACAGGTAAGTGTCCATTTTTTTTTAAAAGTCAGCAGCTGCACTATTGGTAATTGCTGGCTTTTAAAAAAAAATTGGGTGCACCTCCGCTTTAACCCTTCTTATAGGGACTTTTAATAGACAATTTTTTTAAAGAGAATTTGTTTTTAAAGATTTTTTTGGAGTTAATATAACAATACAGCACATGGTACCAATAAATCTCTAAAGCCCCATACACACAATTAGATTTTCTGCAGATTTTTGTCTTCAGATTTACCTAGCCATATAATAAGAGGTGAAACCTTAAGGCCGCGTACACACGATCGAATTTATCTGCTGAAACCGGTCCGACGGACCGTTTCAGCAGACAAATCCGATCGTGTGTACGGGCGAGCAGACAGATTTTTCCAGCAGACAAGTTTTAAAGCATGCTTTAAAATCTGTTTGCTGAAACCCATCCGTCCGACATGTCCGCTGGTTAGTACGCCTAACCAGCGTACAAAATTCTCCCGCATGCGCCGAATGGATTCGACGCATGCGTGGAAGTATTTTACTTCCTGGTTCGGTGACGTGGCGGCGTCAACGTCACCGCCACGTCACCGCGCTGTCTGCCGGCGGGGATTTTGGTTTGATTGTGTGTACATGATCAAACCAACATATCCCAGGAGACAATTCCGATCAAAACGATCTGTCAGACCAATTTGATCGGATTTGTTTAGTCGTGTGTACGCGGCCTAAGAGTTCCAATTCATATGCAATCAGACAGACACTTGTACTACATGGCTTTGGTAAATCTGAAGACAAAAATCTGCAGAAAATCCAATAGTGTGTATGGTTTTAGTAAAGCCCCATACAAATTCACTTATATTCTTTTGCATACAATTTTACTTCAGCTACTGGCAGTACAGAGGATGTTTTTCCAGTCTTTTGAAGTGTAAAAAGACAATGACTTCCTTGTGCACTGTCTTTGTGAATAACTAACTCTGAGTGGGGGAACATGAAAGAAATGGGGAGGGTCTAGCAGCATGAGCAGTAGGGGAGGATAGAAGAAGATACCAAAACCACATTATTATACAAGTTGCAGTGGCCCAAAACTGCCACTAGATGTCAAGATACTACAGAAAACAGCTAACCTCATGCAATACAATACAAGACCTAAAAAATACATGAACGTGGGGGGCAGGACGGCAGACTTTTGCCCAGTGTTCTATGGGAAAAACTGCGATGGAGCATACACACGGCCGGGATTCCCCGTGAGATGTTCAAAGCTTGGGATTTATTTTTATAACCTAACCCTGCTTTAAACTTCTCCACAACTTTATCCTGACCTGTCTGGTTTGTTCCTTGACCTCCATGGTGCGGTTTGTTCACTAAGGTTCTCTAACAAACCTCGGAGGGCTTCACAGAACAGCTGTACTGAACTTGAGATTAAATTACACACAGGGGCATGCTATTTACTAATTAGGTGACTTCTGGAGGTAATTGGCTTTACTAGATTTGAGTTGGGTGTATCAAAGTAAAGGGGGGCTGAATACAAATGCACGCCACACTTTTCAGATATTTATGTGTAAAAAAAAAATTGAAAACCATTTATAATTTTCCTTACACTTTACAATCGTGTGCCACTTTGTGTTGGTCTATCACATAAAATCACAATAAAATACATTTACATTTTTGGCTGTAACATGACAAATTGTGGTACATTTCAAGGGGTATGAATACTTTTTCAAGGCACTGTAGCAGAAGGCCTCTAACTTCATAAACTGAGGCAGGTTGGTAATGCATAATAAACAGATCTAAACAGATCTGCCTTTCGAACTATAAAAATGTTTGCTTGGACCAGCTTTTTTCTGTAATCTAATATCATAACTACACATGTGTTTGACTGCAGTAAGACCTACAGCCATCGACGTCTTAAATTTTTGTCATCCAAGTACAAAGTCCATGAAATGTTGAATGAAATGGAAGAAATGAAGGAGCTGAAAAATAACCCACATCGCGATTTCTACAATTGCAGAAAGGTAATGTTTTTAATAGTACTGAAAAGTGAACCCCACTGTTCAGAATATTAGAACCGTAATATTGATTTAACCCCTTCTCTTGCACTGCATTTCACGGTGGGTTGTATCCATCAGCATTATGATTGCCCTCCGATTGCCTAACAAATTACATTCAAAATATTAGGAACAACATACAAGGCCATTTATAACTCTGCCCCAAGCTACATCACCAATTTTATCTCAATATATCACCCCAACCTTCCTCTCTCTTCCTCCCACTCTCTAGCTCTTTTGTCTTCTCCTCGGATACTGGTCTCCAGGATTTCTCCAGAGCCTCTCCCATCCTCTGAAACTCTCTGCCTCAATCTGTCTGTCTATCTCCTTCTCTGTTCACTTTTAGGTGACCCCTGAAAACTCATCTCTTCAGAGAAGCCTATCCTGTCTTATGCCGCGTACACACGATCGGAATTTCCGACAACAAATGTTCGATGGAAGTTTGTTGTCTAAAATTCTGACCTTGTGTAGGCTCCATCGGACATTTGCTGTCGGAATTTCCGACAACAAAAATTTGAGAGCTGGTTTTCCGACAACAAGTTTTGTTGTCGGAAATTCCAATCTGGTGTACACAATTCCGACGCACAAAATTCCACGCATGCCGCACTGGCTATTGAACGTAATTTTTCTCAGCTCCTCGTACAAGTTGTATGTCACCACGTTCTTAGCGTTTGGAATTTCCGACAACATTTGTGTGACCGTGTGTATGCAAGACAATTTTGAGCCAACATTCCGTCGGAAAAAAAACCACAGTTTTGTTGTAGAAATTTCCAATCGCGTGTACACGGCATACGACTAATAACTGATTAGCTGGTGAAAACCCGGTACATTAAAAAGAAGTGCACACATAACAAAACCTGCTATGCTCCTGAATAGTTGCAGTTTGCAAAGTGTTAGACGTTTATTAAAGGGGTTGTAAAGGTACAATATTTTTTTCCTAAATAGCTTCCTTTAGTTCAGTGCAGTCCTCCTTCATTTACCTCGTCCTTCCATTTTGCTTTTAAATGTCCTTATTTCTTCTGAGAAATCCTGACCTCCTGTTCTTCTGTCTGTAACTCCACACAGTAATTCAAGGCTTTCTCCCTGGTGTGGAGTGTCATGCTCGCCCCCTCCCTTGGACTACAGGAGAGTCGGGATGCTCTCTACATTGCAGATAGAGAAAGGAGCTGTGTGTTAGTGGGCGTCCTGACTCTCCTGCAGTCCAAGGGAGGGGGCGAGCACGACACTCCACACCAGGGAGAAAGCCTTGCATTACTGTGTGTAGTTACAGACAGAAGAACAGGAAGTGAGGATTTCTCAGAAGAAATAAGGACATTTAAAAGCAAAATGGAAGGATGAGGTAAGTGAAGGAGGACTTCACTAAGGTAAAGGAAGCTATTTAGGAAAAAAAAATTGTACCTTTACAACCCCATTAATTTTAACCACTTGCTTACTGGGCACATAAACCCCCTTCGTGCCCAGGCGAAATTTCAGCTTCCGGCACTGCGTCGCTTTAACTGACAATTGCGCGGTCGTGCGACGTGGCACCCAAACAAAATTGGCGTCCCTTTTTTCCCCACAAATAGAGCTTTCTTTTGGTGGTATTTGATCGCCCGTGCGGTTTTTATTTTTTGCGTTATAATGAAAAAAAGAGCGACAATTTAAAAATATATATATATTTTTTACTTGTTGCTATAATAAATATCCCATTTTTTTTTTTTTTTATATATTTTTTTCTCAGTTAAGGCCGATACGTATTCTTCTACGTATTTTTGTAAAAAAAAAAAAAAAATCACAATAAGTGACTGCTTTGCGCAAAAGTTATAGCACCTACAAAATAGGGGACATAATTATGATTTTTTTTTTTTATATTTTTTTTTTACTAGTAATGGCGGCGATCTGCGATTTTTATTGGGACTGCGATATTGCGACGGACACATCGGACACTTTTGACACATTTTTGGCGCCATTCACATTTATACAGCGACCAGTGCTATAAAAATGCACTAATTACTGTATAAATGTGACTGGCATTGAAGGGGTTAACACTAGGGGGTGAGGAAGGGGTTAAATGTATTGCCTGGGTGTGTTCTAACTGTATGGGGGGAGGGGGGTGACTGGGGGAGGTGATCGATGCTGTCTCCCTATGTACAAGAGAAACAGCATCTGTCACCTCACTGACAGGACGTGAAGCTCTGTGTTTACACTCAGAGCTCCACGTCCCTGCTGTCTCACCGACGATCGCGTGTACCTGACGGACATCGCGGCCGCCGGGTACACGCATCGGATCCTCGGTGATGCGTCGGGACTGTTTTTCCCCGCCGCGCGCCACCCTGTGGCGTGCGCGGGGAATTACAAGCAAATCACGTCCAAAGACGTCAACCCGGCGCCTCAGGTCTGCGCTGTTCACGTCTTTGGACGTGAAGGTGGATTGAAGTGGTTAACAGTTTTGAAATACTTTACATTATATTGCCTGTGTGAATATACTGTGTATATCAACAAAGTCCCTGTGAATTATTATTTAGTAAATGGAAAAAAGGATTGTTATTATTATAATTCTACTGATTGTCATTTTTCTCTTAAAGGTTGACACTCACATTCATGCTGCAGCTTGCATGAACCAGAAACACCTTCTACGTTTCATCAAGAAGTCATACAGGATAGATGCAGACCGTGTAGTGTACAACGCAAAGGGAAATCAGTTGACCTTAAAACAGGTGTTTGAAAAGTTGAACCTTCACCCCTATGACCTCACAGTAGATTCTCTAGATGTCCATGCTGTAAGTATTTATAGTTACGTTTCATGTATCTATTTAAAGGTTATGCTCTTGCAAAATTACCATAATAAGCACATAGGGGTCAAATCGCAAACGTTTACGGCATGTAATTTGCGGTCAAGTGACTAATTTGCATAAATGATCACATGCAGTAAATAAAGTCTAATTCACAAAAAAAAATGATTATGCGGTATTTACCGCAAAAGGAAAAATGTACTGGTAAATATCGTAAAAAAAAAACATGCGGTAAGTTCTTAATGCCATTTCACAAACAAACCAGAGAGTAAAAAACATACAATATTCATCACCAGGGTTTTGCTGGCGGTATCACATACTGTATTTGTCAGAGAAAGACTGGGGGTCCCCCCATTAGCTAGCTGCCAAGGAGCGGGCTGGAAAGCCTGCCACCGCGTCCTAAACAAAGTATGATTCATCTGCTGTGAGCAGGTTTCCCGCTGACAGCTGAATGTGAAAAAAAACATGCCATCAATAAAAAATTATGAAAAAAAAACATTGTGGGCTGTGGTTGTGGGGGTCTGCAGGGGAGGCTTATTAGAATCTGGAAGCCCCCTTTAACAAGGAGGCCCCCAGATCCCAACACAGTACCCCAACTCATTACCCAAAAAGTGTAAAAGTGAATAAAGACAGGACAAAAGTTTTTGACAATTCTTTTATTAAAAAATACTGTCCCCCAATGTAGATCCATCGTCAATCACGCTGCCCGCCACCGCTGAACCCGAAAAAATAAAAACTCTGCTCTTGACGAACGCTCCCGTGGTCTGCCTGCTCTGCCATCAGACAGTTCCTAAATAGGTAAGGGGTGGGGCCACCCGGTGATATCACCTGGAGGCACCGCCCCCTTGGGAAGTCACCGCCCCAGCAAGCACTGGTCGGTGACATCACAGGGTGGGGCAGTGCCACCAGGTTCTGATAAGCCCCAGCCCGCAAACCCTCACAACCACAGTCCAGGGTTATGGGGAAGGGGCCCTTGTCCCCATCAATAAAACTGACAGCATGCCGGCCCGCTCCTTAGCAACCAGCTCAATGCGATAAATTACTACATGAAAAAATGCAGTAATTACCATTCAATCGAACAGACACTGCATTAGTTATTTAATACAAAATACTTAATGAATTGCACTTTCAAAACTGATTTAACGCAAGAGATATTTTATCTCATTATTTATTTGCTGTTAATTAACTCTAAGGCCGCGTACACACGATCAAATTTATCTGCTGAAACTGGTCCGACGGACCGTTTCAGCAAACTTCTCCGATCGTGTGTATGGACTAGCGGACAGGTTTGTCCATCGGACAAATTTCAAAGCATGCTTTGAAATTTGTCCGCTACAAACCTGTCCGTCGGATATGTCCGCTGGTTAGTACACTAACCAGCGGACAGAACTGTCCGCGCATGTGTCAAATGGATTCGACGCATGCGTGGAAGTATTTTACTTCCTGGAGTGGTGACGTGGCGGCGTCAACGTCACCGACACGTCACCGCGTCCTCAGACCGAGGGGATTTTCGTCCGATGGTGTGTACACGCTATCAGACCAAAATCCGATGAGACATGTCCGCTGCAAACGGTCCGTCGGACATGTTTCAGCGGACATGTCTCATCGTGTGTACGGGGCCTTAGTGAATTGGCCCCCATAATGAGTTCAGACAATTTTGTTAATGTTTTTTAAATTCTGTATTCTATTGTACTGTAATTATACTTTTTTGTTTAGATTCTATTCGTTATTTACATACATTTGTTTAGTTAAATTACTTTAATCTGTTTAATTTGTTTTTGGAATTCAATTAATTTTCTCGTATTTGAATCGATTCAAATTTTCTGAATTCAAATCAATTTAAAATGAATTTCGAATAGTTTTTGTTTTTGAATTTTGAATAGTTTTTAAATTCAAATTCGAAAAGTTTTATAATTCAAATAGTTTTCAAATTCTAATAGTTTTCATTTTTTTTCCATTTTCCAAAGAGAATAAAATAAATTAGAAAATAAAGGAATAAAATAGAAAAAAATATAATAAAATAGAAAATAATATAACAGAAAATAAAATAATAGCATATAATAGAGTAAAACAGAACAAAATAGAATAGAAAAATAACAGAATATAATATAATATAAATTAATAGAATAGAATTTAGAATAAAATAGAATATAACCATCTTCTGAAATCCGAATAGAAAAGAATAGGATTTAAAAAAAAGAGAAAAGAATAGAATACAAAGAAAATAACCATTTCCCAACAATTATAATAGAATAATTTTGAATGGAATATAAAAGAATAGAAAACAACAGAATAAAATAGGATAGCATAGACAGAATATAACCATCTTCCTATTATTAGCTATTTCTATTCTATTGAAATTTGAATTGATTCAGTTTGAATTTTGGTTATATTCTTTCTATTCTATTATTTTTCTATTTGTTTATTCTATTCTATTATTTTCTATTATATTATATTCTATTCTATTTTGTTCTTTTCTATTTAAATTGGAATTTGATCTATTCTAGATTAAAATTTCGGTAGATGGTGATATTCTTTCTATTCTATTCTGTTGTTTTTTCTATACTATTCTGTTATTTTATACTCTATTGTACTATTCTATTCAATTTCAAATTGATTCTATTAGAATTTTGGAAAATTATTATATTTTTTTAAATTCTATTTTTTTTTTTACATTCTATTATTTTCTATTCTATTATAGTCTATTCTATTTTATCTATTCTATTATTTCTTATGTATTCAAGATGTTATATTCTTTTTATTTTATTCTATTAGTTTTCATTCAATTTTATTAGTTTTTATTCTATTGTATTTTGTTATTTTATTTTCTAATCTATGTTTTTCTGTTTCACTTTATTATATTCTTTTATTTTCTGTTATATTCTTTTCTATTATATTCAATTTTTTTACTATTCTATTTCTTTATTTTCTATTCTATTTTTTCTCTCTTTGGAAATTGGAAAACAAATCAAACAATTAGAAATCGAAAAATGTATTTTAATTTCATCCCATTTTTTTTTACGTTATTTCAGATTTGTTTAAATTCAGTATTATTGTAATTAAAAAATTCGGATACATCCGAATTTCCGAAAACAAAAATGTATCAGTATTTCAATTTGGAACAAAACTAACTGCACGTAGTAATTATAATATCCATAAGCCACTGGCTGGCAGGATTCTGCAGTACAAAGCCCTCCTGCATGGAAACTCTTTTTTTTTTGCTGACTTGCTAAATATAAGTGCAGGACAAACCTGTTGGACTGTTCCTGGGTGTCTCTGTCTCAATCCCAGTTGAGTTGATATCTCTTACACTGTCAATCTATCTTTTTACACACCTATCTAATCCATCATGTCTTTTTATAAAAAAAAAGTGCTGACTGAAAAAAACATTGTAGCTTTACTTTAAAAAATAAGTGTACTTTTTATAGTCATCCAACACTCCTTCAGTATCACACAAATGTACTTATCTGTCTTCTGTTCTGCCAGTTCTGTCTACTGGGGGTGATGGGGGGGGGGGGGGGGTTAAAGTTAAAGGATAACTGTTAAAGTGTATGTAAAGCCAAATTTTATTTAGCTTTACTTTAGCTTTAGGGAAGGGTTAAATCCAGTGAAAACTGGTGCTCCATCGGTCGGGGGGGCGGCAGACGGACTTGACCACAGACCCCCCCTGCTCGCTCGAGGCTGTGCGGTGCACCATACTCACCCCCCTCCCTTGTCGCCTGCTCACTCATCCAAGACATCCCCCCTAAGTCTCCTCTGTGTCCCGGCTCCATCGGTCGGGTTTCTCATGCCTCTCCTCGGCTGTACGTCAGCCTCCCTCCTCCTTCCTCCTCATAGCCCAATAGGATGGCTTCTCCTTTGAGAAACCTGATTGATTGGGAGAAGATGTGGTGTAAAAATAGTGAATATCCATTTGCTATTGTCACACAACTGGGTGAGCTCAGCCTCAGTGCTCTGTGCCCACCCTTTTTTCAAGCCTGTTAGAGCTTCTGGCTCTAATCACGTTCTTCAAAAAAAAAAAACACCTCCCCATTGGAATCTATGCATCCGGCACCCTGCATGTAGATTAGGGGGCCGGATGTATGGATAGGGGGGCAGCGCCACCACTGGTTAAACCCTTTTAGACTGGGTTGATACGGCAGCATGGAGCAGCTCACAGCAGGGTTCCGGCAGATCTCCGTTCACCGTTTCAGGTCCGATTTCAGCCCAAATCTTTGGCTGAATTCGGACCTGAAACGGACCAGAAGATGCACAGCAATTTGCAACAGAGCCGCTTCAGAGATATGTGAACCGGCTCCATAGAGAGCCAGTTTGAACCCAGCCTAAGAGAGGCTATCCATTATGCATCCCAATGATAGACAGTTTCTCCACAGCAATGAAAGGAGAAGAAACTGTCTGACCAGGCATATTTACAATAGAAGCTATGTGGCTTCCAGGAGGCCAAACAGCAAATATCTGGCAGGAGCTAAGGACAGGTGAGAATGGGGGGAATCATCAGGGGATAACTGTTTAAATGTACTGTATCTAAAACCATAACTTTTTTTGTTTAAAATAGGGTAGGGAGTGGCAAAACCCCTATAACTAAGCAGATGTCTCATTTGAAAGTCTCATGATTTGAGAGTTAAAAGAGGTGTCATAGAAACTGATGTCCCTGATTTCCCCCCACTTCTTGGTCTGGAAAATTTAGATTTTTCTTCAGTTCCTTTCTCAAAAACAGTGGATATCGGAACAAAGAAATGATGGATCTCACTAGTGGGAAAACAGACAGGAGTAAAAACCTTGATAATAATCCATGCTTATTTTTCTCCAGGGAAGACAAACATTCCAGCGCTTTGACAAGTTTAATGCCAAATATAACCCAGTAGGTGCCAGCGAATTACGAGACCTTTACATGAAAACAGAAAACTTCATTGATGGGGAATATTTTGCTACTATCATTAAGGTAAGCCTTATTATTTTTATTACAGTGTTGCAAAATCATTTTATTGCTTATGCAGGGGTCTCCAAACTACAGCACAAGCAACACGATTTTACCTGACCTTCAGCTTATGTGTATATGTAGCATCCTTGTCCTGAACAGGCTGCTAGTAAATTTAGCTGTGCTAGGTGGTAGCTAGCCTGGCTAATTTGTAGTCTATTGATCAAATGGGCTTCCATTTTCCAACTGTGATTTCTCCCTTTTGTCAATAGGTGGCACTGTTACATTTGGCATCAGTGTGATGAATTGCAGTGGATTCAGGTTATGAGTGTATATACTTCTCTCAGCCAATCAGCAGGAGTTTCTTTGGTTGCCGAGGATGCTGGGAGAAGGTATTTATTCGTAGAAGGTCAGGTGATCTGGGTTGTTTTCCACTCAAGCTGCGGCCTGGGTGGGTGTGTGTGGAGCAGCAGCAGAGGTGAAGCCTGGGCCCTTGCCATGTGTGTCAGGGGGTCTGTCAGAGAGTCTGGACTTTCCCAAGGATGCAAGCAACAGGAAGTTGCCAGATGGTCAACCACTCTTGTTGCCAGAGGCATGTGTAGAGGGATGAAGTTCTGAAGGAGTCCCAGAGGAGACTCTTCATCAGCCGTGGACTGTGAAGTGGCTGGAAAAAAGCTTCAAGAGAGAACTCATCCTAGGAATCCAGCAGGTAGGTGTGAGTTGAGCTTGAGGAATCCAGCAGGTAGCTGTGAGCTGAGCTTGTTACTACAGGAGACAGCAGTTGCTACGAAATACAGCTTAAAGGCACTTATCTGTATAGCTGTCTGCCTAATTCTATTTTTGTCTAAGGATGTTGATGAAAGGGAGGACACTGATGTAAGGCTGGACTAGGATGTGGACACTGGTGTAAGGAAGGACTCTGATGAGAACACTGATGTAAGGGGGACTTTGATGAAGACCCAGATGTGATGGGGGACTCTAGTGGAGACCCCGATGTAAGGAGGAGCTCTAATTTGATGCAATGATAAACTTTTTTTTCTATTTTGTTCTGAATCATATCATGCTGATTACAAAAATTGTTTTCTTTTCATTTAGATTTTTTTTACCCGTGAATAAAATATATTATGTGGGCCTCATACTGAAAAGTTTAGAGGCCCCTAGTTTATAGCACTGGAAAAGACCAACGGCAGTTAACACAATTTTAAACATTTAGAAAACATAGGTTCATAACCTTGGTTCCAAATGAATGACCATAATATATTGTAATGATCAATTATCAAAATAGCATTTAGTTGTATATCAATATTTAGCCCCAGAAGTTGTACAGAACCAATTTTATAAAGACATCTAATTTTAAAGTAGAATGTTAGGCAAAATAAGGAATGACATCCAGTATACAATGCAGACTGTCTCTAACATTAACAGAGCAGCTTTAATTTTTCTGATTTCCTTAGTTTTAATAGCTGTTGATCCTGCCAGTAGGTCCATTATTTGTCCACCTTCTGTGAGGCCCCGTACACACGGCAGAGATTCTCGGCAGAAACCAGCGAGAAGCTTGCTGGGATCATCATTCTGCCGAGAACCTCGGCCGTGTGTGCGGTTTCGGCGAGCATCCCGTCGGGAAAGCCGTCGAGCCAAAATAGAGAGCAGGTTCTCTATTTGCTCGATGGCCCATCGAGAACCATGGCTCGGCGCCTTTCCCCGACGGCTTGGTCGACGATTTCGACGGCCGGGCGAGAACCTCGACGGGCAGAACGATGTGTTCTGCCCGTCGAGGTTCTCGTACGTGTGTACGGGGCCTCACAGACCAAGCTGCTGACCAGTAAAATTTGCAGTCACAGGCTTTAAAAAAAACATATTACACTACTGGGGTTGCTTATAGTTAGCTTTTATTCATATGGCTTAAACCTTTTTTCCAAAAGAAAAAAAAAGTTATATTAGTTCACACTTTAATATATAAGGCTCTAAGCAGCAAAGGCACTGTTTTAATATAACAAGGTATGTTTTATTTCTTGCTTGCATTAAATTAGTATCACCAGCTGCTATTTGTACAAAAACTAATGATTAAAATAAAAATGGGTTTTTCCAAGTCATATTATCATGTTAAAGCTTATATGAGATGCTAGTGGTTGGGTTTCTACTTAAACCCCGGACCATTTTGGTGGTTAAAGACTGGGCCACTTTTTGCGATTCGGCACTGTGTCGCTTTAACTGACAATTACGCGGCCCTGCGACGTGGCTCCCAAACAAAATATATGCCTTTTTTTTTCCCCACAAATAGAGCTTTCTTTTGGTGGTATTTGATCACCTCTGCGATTTTAATTTTTTGCGCTATAAACAAAAAAAGAGCGAACATTTTGAAAAAAAATAACAATATTTTTTTACTTTTTGCTATAATAAATTCCCCCCAAAAATATATATAAAAAAACGTTTTTTTTTTCCACTGTTTAGGCCGATACGTATTCTTCTACATATTTTTGGTAAAAAAAATCGCAATAAGCGTTTATTGATCGGTTTGCGCAAAATGTATAGCTTCTACAAAATAGTAGAATGCGGTTCATGCAGAGGGAGTGACAGCATCACTGCATCTGGTTGCAGGCTATGGGTGGCAAGCGGCACTGCATCTGGTGGCAAGTGGCACATTCACCAGACAAATAACCCTTCGCCAAATTCCCCATCAACCCCGATACTACACCCCCCCCCATATCTTTTTTTGGGGAAGGTGAGAGAGGAGGTGTGTCCCTGAATGGCAGTTTGGAAATGTGGTCACCCTATCCCTTCCATCATCCAAAAGAAGGAAGAAGAGATAAAGGGAGAAGGAGAAGAGTTGAGGGAGTAAGGGGGATATAAAGAAGGTAGGAGAGGAGGACTAGAGGGAGGAGAGAAAAATGCTATATGTGTGATTTTTCACAGATGAAGGGCAGCTAGCAGGTTAGTACTGTTGTCAAACACTACCTTCCTGCTTGAAGATGGAGTCTAGTCAGCCATCTCTTGATCTGGGCCTGGAGAGGAGCCAGCAACTCTGGGCTCTGGGCACTTGCAGGGGACTGCTGGTTCCAAGGAGTTGGAGGATGAGACCAGTGAGAAGGAGAGGGGGTACAGGTGACTGCACTGTTCCCATCAGACAAGATAAGTGGTGAGATCACCAGCTCGACCGGTGGGCCCCACCCTGAATCCTTAACAGCAGCCAGAAGATATGTAGCATCAATTCCTATGCTATTTGGACCAAAAGTCTGTAGTCAGAGTGGTTTAGTGACACAGACATGTTATGTTCCACGTGCTGGTGGAAGGCAGAAATGGTCTTCTTGGCTAAATAATGGTGGCTGGGTACCTGTCACTGTGATGTAGCACAAGCCATAAACTTGTGGAGGGGAGTTGATCCCATGAGCCAGAGTGGAAGCAGCTGCAAAACCAGCAGTTTTGCCAGGCTGGGCTGGGTATGTGGGTGATTTGGGGACATTTTTCTTCACCTAAAGAGATATTTAAAAAAAAAAGGCTCACACTGCAGATCTCTGTGAACCAGTTTTGGAAATAGCAGTGGCCTGCACCTGTGGGGAAGTACTGCCAGATGCATTAGAATGGCTACTCTGTCCAGTCCACTGTAAGCTGCCAGAGCCCTGGATATAATTCTTCCACATTGTTGTTCTTCCTCTCCTATCGGGGACACCCACCTCACAATCGACCCCCTCATTATTGCTGGAGCCCACTTCCAGCTGCTGAAACATCACTACCCATTTTTTCCCCACAAATAAAGCTCTGTTTTGGTGGTATTTGATCACCTCTGTGGTTTTTATATTTTGCGTTATAAACTATTTTTTTTAAAACCCATAATTTTTTACTTTATGCTATAAAACATACCCACTAAAAAATCTAACTGAATCAATTTAGGCCAATATGTATTATAGATGGATAAATATAACAACGCTTGCAGACTATGACTATAAATGCAAGTGGATGACCAAAATAAACATGGCACAAGAATATATATTATATAAAGTGCTAAGTACTCCAAAAAGTTCATAAGTGCTCCAATAATATTGCTGGTGCTCCACAAATATTGATGGTGTCGCGTGTCACACTCCCCTCTTGTGACCCCCACTCACCAAATGGCATGAACCCACAGCTTTGCAGTCTGGGATCAAAAGTGCAATAGGATCGAGTATAAGACAGATGGGTTTCTCTGGAGCCTCTCACAAAAGTGGTTTCCATAGACGTTCAAAGGCAGTCAAACTGTGAAGTACTGTTTAAATGGAGAATAATGTGCTGGCTAGGCGCTACTTACAAAAAAACGATTCAAACAGGCACCAGTATGCAGCTCCGGCGTGCATTCCACGGAGAGCAAAAGTTGCGTCAATGGTTAAGTGGTCGGAAGTGCGTCAAAGCGCCTCATCCTCTTCCAGGGTAAATAAAATCCCAATAAGTGTTTTCGCACAGGAGGGCTGCCCTGCCGCACTATATATATGGGGCGGTCCTTAAAGCAAATTTCCAGTCCCCAAATATCTTATTTTTTTAATGATCTCTGTTATTGTTCCTACATCTACTTTAACATTTCAATACAGTAAATATCGTTTTCCTTCAAGTTTGTTTTAAATTGTGTAAATCATACCTGTTCTCCTAAACAGGCAGGGTCCATTGTGGCTGTGGGCATCTGAAGTCCACTAGTCTTAATTTCTGGTATTTTGGAGCAGCTGGCTACCCAGCATGCACCCCCCAAATCTCGCTCCTGTACAGTATTGTCACTGTACGGCACTAATTACAGTAATAGGCGATTCCCATGGACTGCTGGCATATCTGATGCTGATATCCCAGCAGTCCATGGGAATTGCCTGGTGACGTAACCGCCTAGGAGGCCAGACCGGAAGGGCTGCAAGAAACAAACAAAATAAGGTATTTAGAAAAAATATATATATTTTTCCCATTTACAATATCATTGCGGATGAACTACTAGGAAATGCTTACAGGTTAAAAAAAAATGGGTGGAACTCCGCTTTGAGAGGTTAATGACATTAGGGTAAACTTTCCTATAGCTGTTATGGCTTCTACTTCAACTGGTCAATGCGGACCTATTATAATTTGATAAAAATGTAGGTGTCGCAGCCAAAATTACATAAAAAGCCTTTTTCAAATTTGAAATGAATCCGATTGGGGTTCTGCTGTATTATTTAGTTCACGCTAAATGTGAAACCTAAAAAGGCAATTACACATACAAAATATGTGGTGCCAGAATACAGTGATCCTGACAGGCCTCATACGGCCTAAAGGCATCAAGCATGTAATTGGTGTTTGGTGTTTTTTTTTTTTTATGCCACCCTTGAAGGCACATTAAGGCCTCTTACACACGATACTCCTGTTTGAGCATCTACTTTCTCAGTCTTTTTTGTATGTATCTGTGTATATTTGCACGCCTTTTCGCGCAAACTTATTCTCGTCTTCTTGTTCTGCGGTATGTAAATGGACATTTGCGCAAATTTTTTTAGTTTTTTATTGAAAAATGCACAGCTCTTGTTTACACGTCTGTGTGCATAGGCACATTACAATTAATTAATTATTTTAGCTCAGTAGAAAATAAAGCTGTTCTGAGCTTTTTCAAGCTGCAGTGTGCAAGAGGCCTAAAGGAATCCTCTATCCGCTGTACAGTATTTTTATTATTTTTTTCAAGTTCTATGATAAGTGTCCCCTATAGCAGTCCCAATGCTCTTATTTTGATAATAGTTTACCTTGTATTCTTTAAAATGTCCAAGATGTAGTGGCACCCCCCCCCCCCCCCCCCCATCGACTTCAGTGGAGTTTGCTGTTAAGTTCAATGGGGTTATTAAAGAGAAAGCTAGCTATGGATTGAAAAATAATTGTCCCTAGCATGTCATCTTGAATAATAATAAAAAAAATCCTGTTTTGATGATCTTCCTAAACAGTGTTTTTAAAGTTATAAAAATGATTTCATTTGCACAAAGTAACCTTTTAAATGTAAAGAATAAGAAATGAATACACTGTTACATAAGCGTAATCCTTAATACAAACATCGTTTTCCTAGGAAGTGGGATCAGATCTAGACGATGCTAAATACCAGTATGCTGAACCCCGACTCTCAATCTATGGGCGCTCCCAAGATGAATGGACAAAACTTGCATTTTGGTTCAACAAGCACAAAGTCTACACTCCCAACATGAAGTGGATGATTCAAGTGCCAAGAATCTAGTAAGTATTACTTCATAAGTGCTGCAATTGTTTCTTATGTAGCCCGATGAAAGGGAGCTGTTTGTAACCCCAAAATGTAGCGGCTTTTTTAATCTGGGTTACCCTGCCTACAAATTAAAAGGCTACTATTTTTTACTCTAATGCCGCGTACACAAGATCATTTTTCGGCATTAAAAATAAAAACAACGTTTTTCGGCATGTAGAAAAAACAAAGTTTTTCCCAACTTCATCATTAAAACGACGTTGCCCACACACAAAAAATGCTCTAGCAAAGCGCGGTGACGTACAATGGCACTATAAAGGGGACGTTCCATGCGGATGACGCCACCCTTAGAGCTGCTTTAGCTGATTTCCTGTTAGTAAAAGACGATTCACGCCTTTCTGTCTGTTACAGCGTGAAGAATGTGCTTACTCCATTACGAATGCTAGTTTTACCAGAACGAGCGCTCCCGTCTCATAACTTGCTTCTGAGCATGCGTGGGTTTTTAACATCTTTTTAGCCCACACACGATAATTTTTTACAACCCGAAAAACAACATAGTTTAACCACTTGTCCACCGTAGGACGTCATATGGCGTCCTCTACTTTGTGCGGTGATATCTGAATGATGGCTGCAACTACAGACATCATTCAGATATCGCCGTGTTCAGCCGCCGATTCTGTGCACTATAAGAACGATCAAAGTGGCGGTTCCACCGATTGATCGTTCTTATAGGCAGTGGGAGAGGACATCTCCCCCTCCCGCCACCATCCGGTGCTTCTCTGGGCTCTCGCACTCTCTGTCCCCGTTATCTTGCGCGCAGAAGCCAACACGCATGCAAGTCCTGCCCACATATGTAAACGCCGTTCAAACCCCACATGTGAGGTATCGTCGCTTGCGGTAAAGTGTGTGCAACAATTCTAGCACTAGACCTCCTCTGTAACTCGAAAATAACAACCTGTAAAAAATGTTAAAGCGTCACCTATGGAGATTTTTAAGTACCGAAGTTTGGCGCCTTTCCATGAGTGTGCGCAATTTTAAAGAGTGACATGTTAGGTTTCTATTTACTTGGCGTAACATCATCTTTCACATTATACAAAAAAAAATGGGCTAACTTTACTGTTTTGTTATATTTTAATTTATGAAAAAAAATTTTTCCCAAAAAAAGGCATTTGAAAAATTATTGCGCAAATACCGCGCGAGAAAAAAAAGTTGCAATGACCGCCATTTTATTCCCTAGGGTGTCTGCTAAAAAAAATATATAATGTTTGGGTGTTCTGATTAATTTTCTAGCATTTTTTTTTTGATTTTTACATGAAGGAGAGAAGTGCCAAAAAATAGGCCCGGTGGACAAGTGGTTAAAACGTTGTTAAAAAATGCAGCATGTTCGGAAAAAAAATTGCAGTTTTTAAGAACCCGGAAAATGATGTGAAGCCCACACACGATCATTTTAAATGACATATTTTTTAAAACTTTGTTTTTTTCATGCTGAAAAATGATCGTGTGTACACGGCATTAGACTAGTAGTGTGGTACTATGGTTACTCTCTTCACCATAGCTTTCCACCCAGGATGTCTCTTGCAGGTGAGATCTGCCTAACCAGAGCACTTGCACTCTATTAACCAGATGCAGTTAAATGATATTGGACTGCAATAATTTAAGATCCAGTTTCTCAATCCTGATGTGACAGCCAGGGCCAAACTTCCTGGTTTCCCTTTTTAACCACTTCAATACTGGGCACTTTTGCCCCTTCCTGCCCAAACCAATTTTCAGCTTTCAGCGCTGTCGCTGTTTAAATGACAATTGCGCAGTCATACTACAGTGTACCCAAACAAATAGAGCTTTCTTTTGGTGGTATTTGATCACCACTTTTGAAAATTTTGAAAAAAATAAAGTTTTTCTTCTTTTCTGTTATAAAGAGTTGTAATTAAGTAAGTTTTCTCCTTCACTGATGGGCACTGATGAGGCTGCACTAACAGGCACTAATAAGGGCACTGATAGGTGGCACTGATATGCAGCACTGATGGGCACTCCTAGGCGGCACAGATGGGCACTCATAGGTGTCACAGATGGGCACTAAAAGGCTGCACTGATGGGTACTGATAGGTGGCACTGATGGGCATGAATGGACACTGATGAGTGGCAGTGATGAACACTGATAGATGACACTGATGGGCATCACTGCTATGGAGGCATTGGCAGGCATTGCTGATGGGCACTGATTGACATATGTGGGCACACATTGGCAACCCTGGTGGCCATGGATGACATACCTGGTGGTCATCAGTGGTTGCCATCCCTGGTGGTCCTGGTGGCAGCCCTGGTGGTCCTGGGTGGGCATCCTCAGGTGGGCTGCGCTGATTATCAATCAGTGCAGACCCCCATGTCAGGAGAGCTGACAATATATACAAGAATTACAAAAAACAAGTGGTTGTTATTACCCTTTCTTAAAGTGTTTGTTACCCTAAAATAAAATTTTGATCCTGTTCCTTTAAAGAATCTTATACTTATATATAGGGTTGTCCCGATACCACTTTTTTAGGACCGAGTACAAGTACCTATACTTTTTTTCAAGTACTCGCCAATACCGAATACCGATACTTTTTTTAAATGTGTCCCCAAATGCAGCCATGTCCCCCCACAAATGCAGCCATTTACCCCCACAAATGCAGCCATGTCCCCCACATATGCAGCCATGTCCCCAGAGGTGTATTTTGGTTTTGTGCTGCCCTAGGCCTGACTAAACTCGGGCACCCCCTAATTTAAATATGACCCACCCTGTGTTGTTTAAGACCTGCCCTGAAATTTTTGAGTAAGGACACTAGTTCTGAGGGCCTGGGGGGGGGGGGGGCAAAGGATTCCCTTAATTTACTTAGATTTCCTCTTACTTCCTGGTTGCCCATAGAGCAGGAAGTGAAGGGAAATCTTTGCAATGGGACAGGGATGCTAAAAAATAAACTGACAGGGGCTATAGCCTTCCCTTACTCTATCCAAAATGAAAAAAAAAAAGTGTTGCCTATAGTTCATAAGTAGATGGTGCAGCAAAAACATATAGCACAGTGAGGAAGGTTTGTGGTCCCCCCCACAGTTGCAGAATGCCCGCCGCCCGCCCGCATACCAGAAGCAGTGCGGCCGCTTTTTGGGGGCGCTAGACTAATCTTCCTAACAGTGTAGCCGAAGCCGGCGAGGACTCTTTTCGTGCTACCCCCCTGCAAAGTGCTGCCCTAGGCCTGGGCCTTGTTGGCCTAGGCCAGGATACAGCTCTGCATGTCCCCCACATATGCAGCCATGTCCCCCCACATATGCAGCCATGTCCCCCCACATATGCAGCCATGTCCCCCCACATATGCAGCCATGTCCCCCCACATATGCAGCCATGTCCCTCCACATATGCAGCCATGTCCCCCCACATATGCAGCCATGTCCCCCACATATGCAGCAACATCCCCCCCACATATGCAGCCATGTCCCCCACATATGCAGCCATGTCCCCCATATATCCAGCCATGTCCCCCCACATATGCAGCCATGTCCCCCCACATATGCAGCCATGTCCCCCCACATATGCAGCCATGTCCCCCATATATGAAGCCATGTCCCCCATATATCCAGCCATGTTCCCCATATATCCAGCCATGTCCCCCCATACCTAGATGCCACCGCCGCCTGGTTAATCAGCGTGCCGGGAACATCACAGCTTTCATTTGAATAGCTGTATTGTTCCCCGCTGCGCCGCGTATAGACACTCCCCCTTGTTCGGGATTGGACAGATCACCCGTCCAATCCCAAGCAAGGGGGAGTGTCTATACGCGGAGCGACGGGAAACATTACAGCTATTCAAATGAAAGCTGTGATGTTCCCCGCACGCTGTTTAACCAGGCAGCGGCGTTGCGGTATGTGGCGGTGGCTTTCGTTGCGGCGGCAGCGGCGGGTGGGGGACTAGTATCGGATGAGGCATCGGGGGCATTAGCGGGAATACAAGTACTCCCGCAAATGCTCAGTATCGGTCCCGATACCGATACTGGTATCAGTATCGGGACAACCCTACTTATATACTAATGTTATACATGTGCTGTGTAATTTGGTCCTCCTGTATCACCTAAAAAACCTGGCTGATCCTGCCAGTTTCTGCCCACCACTCTGTAAACTGACCACGGTATAACATTGCTGCTGAGCTCTGACACTGTGGTCAGTTTATGTGCCTCCGTCATCTGCAGCTCTGCTCTCCTCTGTGCTCCTGTGTCCTTCTCCCCTTCCCTGCCTGTCAGCTCCCTCCATTCCACGATCCTCCCCTCTTGCTCTAAAAATAAAAGTGGGAGTGGTTTACTAAAACTGGTACACACAGAATCTGGTGCAGCTCTGCATAGTAACCAATCAGCTCCTAGGTTTTATTGTCAAATTAATTGAACATGATAAAGTTAGAAGCTGATTGGTTACTATGCACAGCTGCACCAGATTCTGAGTGCCCCAATTTTAGTAAATCTCTCTATTATAGTTCACTGTGTTATATAACAATAATCTACCTAGTGAATGTCATTTATAAAAATATGCACTATAATACCTTATTTCTGAATGCCGCTCAGCGCTCATGTGACTGCCTGCTGGTCTCCTCCTTTCCTCTCCTCATCCCAGCTGACATCAGCAGGGGATACTTAGCACCTCCCCCTGCAGATATCAGATTGGGAGAGGAGAAAAGCGGACAGTCATGTGAGCGCCGAGCAGCACTCAGAAATAAGGTATTATAAAGAATTTTTTTTTTATAAATAGGAACTATAAACTATAATAGGAAAAAAAATTGGCTTGACAAACACTTTCATGATTGAAAACATCCTGATATTGCTCAATTTTACAGACTGAAATATATATTACACATCCTTCCAAAAAACATTTGTACGTACATTGCTTTCTATAATGGAAAATATAGGTCATCTTTCTTGCAAAAAACAATTTTCCAATTAAGTTTTGATGTAAAATCTTGTTTATAAATCCAGCTATAAATAGAAACCTGGGCTGTGGCAACACTGGGGTGGTTTGTTTTTGTGCTGAAGATTCTACATAATGCCACATCTGATTTGTAATAAAGTAGGCTTGTTCAGGCTTGCTCAATATCTATATATTACCACAGCATAAAATTGCAAAAAAATCAGACATTAATGAGTTATTACTTACTTAACATTAGAAATTGTTAACATTTGTGTAAAAGTGTAATTTATGCCATAAGGTGTTTATTACAATCCAATAAATAAGTAACTTTACAAACTTTTAACCGCTTGCTGACCATATATTGTATATATATACAGCAACAAGGTGGCTCTCCTATGCAAGATCACATACCTAGTACGTGATTCTGTACATCTGGGTCTGGGGCATGCATGCCTACCACTGGTGACCAGCTTTCACTGTGATTAGACACGCGAGAGCTGATCTGTAGGTATTGCTGACTTGATGTCCACCAGCACCCTCCGATCATTAGGCAGAGAGCCTGAACGGCAATCTGCTTATGTAAACAAGGAGGTTGCCATTCTGTCAGTAGGTAAAGCATTGATCCTATGTTCCTGCAAAGCAGGAACATAGATCAATGCCTCCCCATAGTTCAAGCACCTTCCCCACAGTGTGAAAGCACAGGCTAGACACACAGTTTACCCTTTGATTGCCCCTGATGTAAACCCCTTCCCAGCCAGTGTCATTGGTACAGTGACAGTGCATATTTTTAGCACTGATCACTGTATTAGTGTCACTGGTCCCCACAAAGTGTTAAAAGTGTCAGTTAGTGTCCGATTTGTCCTACTATAAGTCTCTGATTGCTGCCATTACTAGTAAGAAAAATCCATAAATATATCCCAGAGTTTGTAGACACTTTAACTTTTGTGCAAACCAATCAATATACACTTATTGGGATTTTTTCACCGAAAATATGTAGCAATATACATATTGGCTTACATTTATGAAGATATTCGATTTAAAAAAAAAAAAATATTAGATTTGTTTTATATCAGAAAGCAAAAATGTATTTATTTGTTTTCTTCAAAACTCTCAGGTTGTTTGTTTATAGCAAAAAAAAATTAAATGTCAATTTTATTTGGGTACAGCATTGCCTGTGCAATTGTCAGTTAAAGTGGTTGTAAACCCAAATAAAATAAAATAAAAAAACCTGCAAGACAAAGGCATAATGAGCTAGTATGCATCACATATGAAATACTTACCTTGGATCAAAGCTGTTGCAGCAGTTACGCTGTGACCAGCGGCATGTCTTCCGGAGTTAATTCTGTGATTAGCCGGAGCCGTGATGACATAACTCCCACACATGTGCACGAGAGCCGGCGGTCACGGCACAGGCCCTTTAGAAACGGCACAATCGAGCCGTTCTTCAGTGCGCATGCGCCGATGACGGCACAAGAGTATATGGTAAATATCTCCTAAACCGTGCAGGTTTAGGAGATGTTTACAGTACCTACTTATTATAGGCTTACCTGTAGGTACAAGTGATGTAACAGAGTTTACAGCCACTTTAAAGTAACGCAGTGCCGTATCACTAAGAATGGCCTGGTCATGAAGGGGGTAAATCTTTTGGCGATCAAGTAGTTAAAACTGACATTATTACATCTGCAATGTGTATGATTAAAGGGTCACTAAAGGATTTTTTTTAGCTAAATAGCTTCCATTACCTTACTGCAATCCTGGTTTCATGTCCTCATTGTTCGTTTTTGCTTTGAAGTTGCTGTAATCCTGCTCTAAACTCTCCACACTTCCTGCTTGTCTGTTTCCTTATGAAAAAACTCATGGGAGCTTTTCACTGTGGTCCATGATCAAGGAGGTGTGATTACTGTGTGTCTCAAACTCCTCAGAACCAATCATATTCATTTTAAAAACAAACACTGCCCTGTGTTTGTTAGTTTTTGTTCTGTGTGTCTCTGTACTTCACAGAAACCTGAAACTCATTTAAAAACTAAACTAAACTGCAGGCACATTATATGATTGATTTTTTATCTATTTTTAATCATTTTTAAAAGGAATCCGTTAACTATTATGTCTCTATACCCTGTAAACAGTCATTTCAGCAAAACATTTTTTTTCCCCCTTACAGCTCCTTTAAATGCAGCATGCTTTCATGTACTATAATCTTGCATTTAATATGCTTCTGATCTGCTTAGAGCTATTTGCGCTTTATTGACTTGTGTGAGGAAAAAAAGCAGCTTTGTCAGAAATAACTGTCAGTGAATACAAGCTCTTCCTGACTTGACACCTGTAAAAGGTCCCTGTCTACATTAGGCCTGTCCAAAAACTTAGTCAATCAGGAAAGGTCCACTGCATGCAGAAGTCTGCCAACAAAATCTCCAAAAATGTGTGAGAAGGAAGGGGCAGTACTGTAACCCCACCAAGCTTTATTATACTGCACAGGGAGCTAACTGGTAGACCAGTATGAGTGGTATGACATCATCAATGTATTGCTGCCCCTTCACTATTCAATAACAGACTAAAATGGTTCTTGACCAAGGCATTTTACTTCAACTGCAATAGAGTTGGCCATAGACAGTGACAGTGATCACTGCACAGTGTGTAGCCAGAATACACTGCAGCCGCTGATCAGTGTATTCTGGCAACAACGGTCCCGCTGTTGGACAACGGCACTTTACCGTTGTTTTTGCGGTGTGCTTTTAATCCCTGCTAGTGGCCGAAAAAGGGTTAAAACCGCCCACAAAGCTCTGCTGCGATTTCAATGTGGTGTATTCACCACTCCTAAAGCGCCTTAAAGATGGATTTTACCGTCCAGCGTAAACTTTTGGGCTTTCACACTGGAGTGAAAGGATCTTTAAAATCACGATAAATCGCAATAAGTGTATATTGAACGGTTTGTGCAAAAAGATATCGCGTCTATAAACTACAGGATAGATTTATGGACTTTTTTTATTTATTTTTATTGATAATGGCAGCGATCTGCAATTTTTTGCGAGACTGTGACATTGCGGTGGACAAATCTGACCACAACTTACACTTTTTTTTTTTATAAACTACATTCACTGGGGAGCTTATTGGTATATAACAGAGGGAACTATAGTAGGAAAAAAAAACGGCTAAACAAACACTTTCATGATTGAAAACATCCTGATATTGCTCAATTTTACAGACTAAAATATATATTACACATCCTTCCAAAAAACATTTGTACGTGCATTGCTTTCTATAATGGAAAAAATAGACCATCTTTCTTGCAAAAAACTATTTTTTATCAGCGTTAGAGAGTTTTTACAACTGAAACTCGTCTCTCAGAACCCACTAGTTTTTTTTTAACTGCTCAGAAATGACACTGCCCAAAACTGCTAACAGCCTATGTGTGCATGGACACATAGGATAACATGATGGAGAGTTTATTGACTGTAGAAAAAAATGTCTACTGCCAAAAACAACTGCTGTAAAAAAAACGCTCAGTGTACTTGAGGCCTAAAAGTCTTATGCCGCGTACACACGATCATTTTTGTGATGGAAAAAAAACGACGTTTCAAGTGATGAAACAAAACGACGTTTTTCAAACTTCATTTTCCAAAACGACGTTGCATACACACCATCGTTTTTCCAAAATGCTCTAGCAAAGCGTGGTGACGTACACCACCTTCGACGGCACTCTGTTCCATTGAAGCTTCGTCTCATAACTTGGTTCTGAGCATGCGCGGCTTCAAAAACTTCGTTTTCAACATCGTTTTGCCCACACACCATCACTTTTTATGACACAAAAAACGACGTTTTGAAAAACGACACAAAAAATTCAAGCATGTTCGAATTTTTTTTTGGTCTTTTTTTGAAGACATAAAACAACGTTTTGCCCACACACAGTGATTTTAAATGACGTTTTTGAAAACGTCGTTTTTTTTCATCACAAAAAGTGATCGTGTGTACGCGGCATTAGTATATTTTCATGATGCTAGAAGGCATCCAATGACACTTTGCACAAATATGACGCCTATTACTTGCTGTGACTGTACACCTTATAGTGTGTGGACTGTAGCTGTTTCGTAGACTGCTATATATGACTTTAATTTCCATTTATAAGTAGGGCAGCTGGTTCCTTGCCATGGGAATAATAACATCAGGGCGGATATAGGTAAAGGTGGTTATTTTAGCAGTGAAAGCAGGAGGTGCTACTATGGAATACTTGGCAAAGTCTTGCAAATGGCCCCTTTCCCTCAATTAGGGCAACATCACAAAGCCACAGCCCTTCTATGAAACAAGAAAAATAAGCCGTGTTAAACTAGTTTCCATGTACATGCTAATGATATACACTTCTCTGGTAAATTCCTTGATCAGTAACACACCTCTTCTCACTGTCTACCACCTGTTGGCACTAACTCCCCAGCAAAATGCATTTTTTCTTACAACTTCCCAAACCTAACCCAGCCAGTACCAACTCATATCTATGACCACGATTTACTAAGGAAGTAGAGCATGTTTACTTTGTGTGAATTTTCAATTTGTAAAATACATTTTTACTTATCTTAGTGAGTAAGGTGACTGAAATAGAGTAAAAAGTACACTCACACCCTCTGGAGTCCTGTACCAACCTGCTGCAGAAGTTATTAATATAATATTCTGCTTCAGACTCAAATTAGCACTGTATTTAGGCCAGACACAAGAGTCAAGTGAACATCGCTCTAGATTAACCCATAGTAATACCCAGGCCCGGACTGGCCATAGGGCATACCAGGTATATTCCCAGTGGGCTGCCTGCGGCCCGCGACAGTTTGCGGTGGCCCGTGGGCCACAAGTCACGTCTCTGTAATGTAGGGGGGGTCTGTATGGGCTGTATTGTAGAGGGGGGCTGTAATGTAGGGGGGTCTGTATTGTAGGGGGGGTCTGTAATGTAGGGGAGTCTGTATTGTAGAGGGGGTCTGTACTGTAGGGAAGGGGTCTGTACTATAGGGAGGGGGTCTGTACACAGCCCCCCATACTGTGGGGGCTGTGTAATGTAAAGGGAAACAGAGTTGCGGTGCTATGTAATGGAAAGGGGTCCAGAGGTGCAGGGTGCTGTGTAATGTAAAATGGTCCAGAGGTGCAGGGTGCTGTGTAATGTAAAGGGCTCCAGAGGTGCAAGGTGCTGTGTAATGTAAAAGGGTCCAGAGGTGCAAGGTGCTGTGTAATGTAACGGGGCCAAGAGGTGCAGGGTGCTGTGTAATGTAAAGGGGCCCAGAGGTGCAGGATGCTGTGTAATGTAAAGGGGCCCAGAGGTGCAGGGTGTGGTGTAATGTAAAGGGGTCCAGAGGTGCAAGGTGCTGTTAAATGTAAAAGGGTCCAGAGGTGCAGGGTGCTGTGTAATGTAACGGGGCCAAGAGGTGCAGGGTGCTGTGTAATGTAAAGGGGCCCAGAGGTGCAGGATGCTGTGTAATGTAAAGGGGCCCAGAGGTGCAGGGTGCTGTGTAATGTAATGGGGCCCAGAGGTGCAGGGTGCTGTGTAATGTAAAGGGGCCCAGAGGTGCAGGGTGCTGTGTAATGTAAAGGGGCCCAGAGGTGCAGGGTGCTGTGTAATGTAAATGGGCCCAGAGGTGCAGGGTGCTGTGTAATGTAAAGGGGTCCAGAGATGCAGGGTGCTGTGTAATGTAAAGGGGCCCAGAGGTGCAGGGTGCTGTGTAATGTAAAGGGGCCCAGAGGTGCTGTGTAATGTAATGGGGCCCATAGGTGCAGGGTGCTGTGTAATGTAAAGGGGCCCAGAGGTGCAGGGTGCTGTGTAATGTAATGGGGCCCAGAGGTGCAGGGTGCTGTGTAATGTAATGGGGCCCAGAGGTGCAGGGTGCTGTGTAATGTAATGGGGCCCAGAGATGCAGGGTGCTGTGTAATGTAAAGGGGCCCAGAGGTGCAGGGTGCTGTGTAATGTAAAGGGGCCCAGAGGTGCTGTGTAATGTAATGGGGCCCATAGGTGCAGGGTGCTGTGTAATGTAATGGGGCCCAGAGGTGCAGGGTGCTGTGTAATGTAATGGGGCCCAGAGGTGCAGGGTGCTGTGTAATGTAATGAAGAACAGGTGCTGGCTCTGAATGTGATGAAGGATTGAAGGAAAAGCTGGAAGGCCGAACTCCGTTATAACTTATTTATTGAATTCTGCAAAATCTATACAGTTGCAAAGACATCAGAACCACAGGGACAAAAATACTGGTGCATTTCACACCACTATGGTGTGCTTGATTTAGCACGCCATAGTGGTGTGAAACGCATAAAAAAATAATTGTTTTCATTTTTTAATCCATGCTTGAATTCAGTTTTTGTTTAAGTGGAAGATAAAAATATAAGGCCCCGTACACATGACCGAGAAACTCAACGAGCAAAACACATCGTTTTTCTCGTCGAGTTTCTCGTTCGGCTGTCCAAAAACTCAAGACAAATTTTCCCATTGCCGTCGAGGAAATAGAGAACATGCTCTCTTTTTGGCTCGACGAGTTTCTCGACGGTTTTCTCGGCGAAAAGTGTACATACGACCGGTTTTCTCGGCAGAATATGAATATGAATATGAATAGAAAAACGGTCGTGTGTACAGGGCCTCAAATTTTGGCTTCATGTATACTGCAGAAAATAGCGAGTCTTTATATTTCAATATCATCTGCAACTGACTGCTAATAACTTTATTAAAATATTGTATGTAAACCCAATCACTAAAATCTCATATATACTTTAACCACTTGTCGACCGCTGCACGCCGATATACGTCAGCAGAATGGCAGTGGTGGGCAAATAGACGTAATTGTACGTCCCCTTTAAGAAGCCGTGCTGCGGGCAGGCCCGCCACACTCTCCTGGAATGTGCCTGCGGGCCCCGTGAACTCGATGTTCGCCAGCGGCCCGCAATCGTGCCATGGAGAGGCAGAACGGGGGGATGACTGTGTAAACAAGGCATTTCCCTGTTCTGCCTAGTGACAGGACACTGATCTACTGATGCCTGTCATTGGGAGCAGTGATCACTGTTATTATGTCACTTGTAGCCCAGCCCCCCCACAGTTAGGATCACTCCCTAGGACACACTTAACCCCTTCCTCGCCCCCTAGTGGTTAACCCCTTCCCTGCCAGTGTCATTTACAGAGTAATCAGTGCATTTTTATAGCACTGATCGCTGTATAAATGACAATGGTCCCAAAATAGCGTAAAAAGTGTCCGATGTGTCCCCCATAATGTCACAGTCACAATAAAAATCGCAGATCGCCGCCATTACTAGTAAAAAAAAAAAAAATAATATAAAAAATGCCATAAAACTATCCCCTATTTTGTAGACGCTATAACTTTTGCCCTAACTGATCAATATATACGCTTATTGCAATTTTATTTACCAAAAATATGTAGAAGAATACATATCGGCCTAAACTGAGGAAAAATATATTTTTTGGGGATATTTATTATAGATATTTATAGATATTTATTATAGCTTTTTTCACAATTGTCGCTCTTCTTTTGTTTATAACACGCAGGGCCGCCATCAGGAATTTTGGAGCCCCTTACACAGCTTCAGGCATGGGCCCCCTGGAGCAGAGAACCGGGGGGGGGGGGTGCTGCCGCATAAAATTGAGAAGCGGGGGGGGGGGGCTGCTGGCGCGAATTGAGAAGCAGGGGGCCCTTTACAAAATAAAGAAAAATATATATAAAAAAGGGGGGTAGCCACCCGGGCCCTGGGGACCTCTGTGCCCTTTAATAAAAAGAAAAAAAGAGAGAAAAAAAATATATAATATATATTTTTTTCTCTCTTTTTTTTCTTTTTATTAAAGTGCCCAGAGGTCCCGAATGGAAAAGCCCCCTTTTTTTGTAATTTCCTTTTATAAAAAAAAATATATATAAATATATATATATATTTTTAAAAATGGGTGGTTGCCAACTGGGGCCCCGGGGACCTTATTTTTTTTTTTATAAAAGGAAATTACAAAAAAAGGGGGCTTTCCATTCGGGACCTATGGGCCCTTTAATAAAAAGAAACCTCTGGGCCCTTTAAAAAAAAGAAAGAAATAAAAAAATATATATATAAAAAAGAAATAAGCATTTATATATAAAAAAACAAGGGGGTTGCCTTCCAGGGCCCTGGGGACCTCTGGCCCTTTAATAAAAAAAAAATATAAACAAAAAATAAACAACAATAAAAAATACAATTATAAAAAAAGGGGGTTTGACACATGGGGCCCTGGGGACCTCTGAGCCCTTTAATAAAAATACATCTATATATTAAAAAAAAGAAATAAAATAATATAAAAAAGTAAAAAAAAAATATAAAACAGGAGGATTGTCATCCGGGGGCCCTGGGGACCTTTAATAATAATAATAATAATATATATATATATATATATATATATATATATATATATATATATATATATAAAAGAAATAAAAAAATATATAAAAAAATTATATATTTTTTTATAAAAAAGGGGGGTTGTCATCTGGGGATCTCCAGGTCCCTGTGGACCTCCGGACCTCTAAAAAAATAAAAGAAAAAAAATTGTCCCTTTAATAAAAAAGAAAAGAAAAATATATTAAAAAAAAATATTTTTTTATAAAAAAATATTTTTTTTTTATAAAAAAATAAATAAAAAAGAGGGGGTTGCCATCTGGGGCCCTGGTGGCCTACGGGCCCCTAGACCCCTAAAAAAATGGCCCTTTAATAAAAAAATAAAATAAAAATATATTAAAAATATATATATTTTTTTATAGAAAATAAATAAAAAAAGGGGGGATTGTCATCCGGTGCCCTGGGGGCCTCCGGGCCCCTGTGGACCTCCGAACCTCTAAAAAAAAATAAATAAAAAAAATTGGCCCTTTAATAAAAAAAA
The DNA here is from genome assembly GCA_029574335.1 of Rana kukunoris. Taxonomy (NCBI): domain Eukaryota; kingdom Metazoa; phylum Chordata; class Amphibia; order Anura; family Ranidae; genus Rana; species Rana kukunoris. The sequence continues at coordinate 367,911,497 of CM056050.1, forward strand.
TATATTAAAAAAATATATTTTTTTATAAAAAAATATATTTTTTATTAAAAAAAAGGGCTTGCCATCTGGGGCCCTGGTGGCCTCCGGGCCCCTGGGGACCTCCGGACCGCTAAAAAAAATAAAAGAAAAAAAATGGCCCTTTAATAAAAAAAAAAAAAAAAAAAATATATATTAAAAAAAATATATATTTTTTATAAAAAAAAAATATTGTTTTATAAAAAATATATTTTTTTTATAAAAAAAAAGGGCTTGCCATCTGGGGCCCTTGGTGGCCTCCGGGCCCCTGGGGACCTTCGGACCCCTTACAGGTGTAATGCCTGTACCCCCCTGATGGCGGCCCTGATAACACGACGTTGGGTGCAACGTCGCACGACTGCACAATTGGCAGTTAAAGCAACGCAGTTCTGAATTGCAAAAAGTGCTCTGGTCAGGAAGGGGGTAAATTCTTCTGAGGCTGAAGTGGTTAACATGTTAATGTAATTAACATGGCAAAGATTTTACAATATTCTAAATCTACAGATTTTTTCTTAATATAAAAAAATACAAATAAATTGTTCCTACTATGAAGGTCCTTGTGCAGGCACTTAATGATATAGGCCAGTGATGGCGAACCTTGGCACCCCAGATGTTTTGGAACTACATTTCCCATGATGCTCATGCACTCTGTAGTGTAGCTGAGCATCATGGGAAATGTAGTTCCAAAACATCTGGGGTGCCAAGGTTCGCTATCACCTATATGGGCTGACAACCTTATAGCTTTGGTCACTGTCTCCCGATTTTGCACCTTGTCATACAGGCATCTTTATATTATATAGTGGAAATATATATTGTACCTTATGTGAAGTGTTAAAGCGGTTGTAAAGGTTTGTTTTTTATTTTCTAAATAGGTTCCTTTAAGCTAGTGCATTGTTGTTCACTTACCTTTTCCTTCAATTCCCCTTCTAAATGTTTATTTTTCTTTGTCTGAATTTCTCACTTCTGGTTTCTCCTCAATAAGCTTGCCACCATCATCCGAGCCGTTCTGGCTGGAGGTTAGTCAGCCAGAACAGTTTACTGAGGAGGAACAGGAAGTGAGAAATTCAGACAAAGAAAAAAACATTTAGAAGGAAAAGGTAAGTGAACCAACAATGCACTAGCTTAAAGGAACCTATTTAGAAAATAAGAGATCCAACCCCTTTAAGATGTATTGGATCTCATTTAAAAAGCATGCACATCAAAGTCAAGGCAATATTCTTGAATATTAATCCCTTTTAAAAATTTTACATTATAGTGATATTTTCAGAGCTCAGAAGTTTGTGCCGCATTTTGGAAAAATGCTGGAAAATATCTTCTTGCCAGTGTTTGAAGCCACTATTAACCCCAACGCAAACAAAGAACTGAGTGTGTTCCTCAGACACGTAAGTGTGTTACTTCAACATGTAAATGTATAACGTCAGCAATCCTCCACAACTTAATTCTCCTTCTGTCCTTTTCAAATACTGCAGCCAAGATAATGGTTTACTTGACTACATGCAGTATTGTGCCTGCCACATGCTCATCTAATACTGTATAACAGACAAATTGTTCTCAATAAATCTTCTGTGCTAGGATTGTAAATAAGCCTTTATAGAAGCATTATGGTTGATTTACTAAAACTGAAGAGTGTAAAATCTGGTGTAGCTGTGATTGGTTTCTGTGAAAAGCGGTATCATATTTTGCACTCTCCAGTTGTATTAAATCAGCCCCAGAGTGTATTTGTATTCAGAGCCTGCATAGCCAACATAGGCCATAGTAGCCCATAGGAACTAGGTAGAAAACATCAATTGCTAAAACCCACATCTAAATGTTACAGGATACTAAATATCATTGTTAGGTGATGTGTGTTGTAAAAAAAAAAAAAGTCTTTTGTAGGGTTTATTTTAATCTTTCAAAATTAAAGCCTTACCCAACATTTTGTAAGTTTAGAGAGGGGGAAGGGTTGTATCCTTCATCATGTGTCTATTGTAATCGGTGTCCACATTGGCAAACTAACCAGTTTACATCTTAACCTAGTTGTGGGTGTACATAAGTAGTCTATAAAAGTAAATGTCCCAACATACCTAAGGTTTGGTTAAGGTTGGGTGTTTGTTGTAACTAATACATTTTAAGCTCTATAAATCATATAAAGTATAGTTTAAAAATTGCATAATTTACAAGTGGTAGAAAACATATACATTGTTTGAAACTCTGGCATTTATTTGACAGATTACTGGCTTTGATAGTGTGGATGATGAGTCTAAACACAGTGGTCACATGTTTTCAACAAAGAGTCCAGCACCCCAGGAATGGACCATTGAGAAGAACCCATCATACACATATTATATCTACTATATGTATGCCAACATCAGAGTGCTGAACAACCTTAGGCGGTAAGTTATAGATATTTATATACGTTCTAGATTATCCAGATCTTATAGATCTGGGGTCTGCAAACTTTCTAAACAAAAGGCCAGTTTACTGCCCTTCAGATTTTGAGGGGGCTGGACTGTGGCCAGTATAAGTAGAAAATACTCTGGCATCTATGGGACTAAACAGTGCCCCGCCATTGGCATTGGTGGGAGAAATATTGCCCTATTGTTGGTGTCAGTGGAAGGAATAGGGCTCCATCATTGGTGTTAGTGGGAGGAATAGTGTCCCATCATTGGTGTCAGTGTAAGGCTGTGGCGGCTGGTGCTCAAAATTTTTTGGGGGGCGCAAACGAAAAAAAAACAAAAAAACAAATGCAGCCACTGTGCCATGCCATCAAACGCAGCCACTGTGCCATGCCATCAAACGCAGCCACTGTGCCATGCCATCAAACGCAACCACTGTGCCATGCCATCAAACGCAGCCACTGTGCCATGCCATCAAACGCAACCACTGTGCCATCAATTGTCACCACTGTGCCATGCCATCAAAACGCAGCCACTGTGCCATGCCATCAAAACGTAGTCACTGTGCCATGCCATCAAATGCAGTCACTGTGCAATGCCATCAAACACAGCCACTGTGCCATCAATTGTCACCACTATGCCATGCCATCAAACGCAGTCACTGTGCCATGCCATCAAACAGAGCCACTGTGCCATCAATTGTCACCACTTTGCCATCAATTGTCACCACTATGCCATGCCATCAATTGTCACCACTTTGCCATCAATTGTTGCCACGGTCCCCCCGCAATTGTCGCCACTGTGCCCCGCAATTGTCGCCACTGTGCCCCGCAATTGTCGCCACTGTGCCCCGCAATTGTCGCCACTGTGCCCCGCAATTGTCGCCACTGTGCCCCGCAATTGTCGCCACTGTGCCCCGCAATTGTCGCCACTGTGCCCCGCAATTGTCGCCACTGTGCCCCGCAATTGTAGCCACTAAATGCCCAGCCCCCCCGGCACTTAACTTTCTGGGGTCAGCCGTGCTTCTACCGTCCCTCGATGATGCTTCAGCCAATCAGTAACCTGATTACCAGAATCAGATTACCTGATTGGCTGAGACGCCTGTCAGTCTTATCCAAGGAACGCACCGCCGGTACGTCCTGAGGATAAGCTTCAGGAAGCCGACTACAGCCTAAGGGCTGTACTTGGAAAGCCTATCAGAGCTTTTGGCTCTGATAGGCACTTCCATACAGCCAGCCAGCTGCCGTTATTCAGCTGGCTGGCGCTCAACATCCGGACAGCTGAATAGCGGGCGGCAGCGGCGAAAATATATAGATTCATACAATGCATGAATCTATATATTTTAGTGGCTGTGCGAGAGCCATAGGGGGCGGCGCTCCAGCGCCCTCTGTGGACGCACCGCTCCTGGTGTAAGGAATAGTGTCCCATCATTGCTGTCAGTGGAAGGAATAGTGCTCCATCATTGGTGTTAGTAGGAGGAATAGTGCCCCAAGGGCTAGATTAAAGCAAGCAAAGGGCCGAATACGACCCCCGGGGGCTTCAGTTGGCAGACCACTCGTATAGATAAAATAACAGTCTTCCTTTCTAATATTATAACTTTACATTATTAGTTATTAATATCATCAAAGGATATGCCTAGGATTCTGGGCAGGACAAAGCATATATTGTCAGAACCACAGATGCAGTTGCAATAATGTAATACATGAAGGAAATTATAACAAACATGCTTTGCACCAAAAGTCTATAAATAATTTTCCAGTTTTTACATAAATGTTCAATGTTACCTCATTCCATAGTTTAAGTGAACAGGCATACTTTTATGATCTAAATCCATAAAGGCCAAAAAATAATTTAATGATTCTCATGTGTCTTTATGTCATTATACATAGGATCAGGATAAATGTTGACCTAAAGTTAGGGATCCTTAAAGGGAAACTGAGAATAGTGGTTCTAAGTCAGTTTCATTATTTTTTATATATTTTTTTAAATCATGCATTTTTTTTCTTTTACTGTTGTTTTAACCCTGTTTTTATTGTTCATAGATAGGGATGAGCCCTATGTTTGAGTCGAACATAAGTTTGAGTCGAACATCGGGTGATCGCCTGTTCGCCGAACAGCGAACATTATGCAGTGTTCGCGACAAATTCGAAAGCCGCGGAACACCGTTTAAAAGTCTATGGGCCATTAACCACTTCCATAGCGGGCCTATTTTGGCACTTCTCTTCTACATGCAAAAATCATAATTTTTTTGCTAGAAAATTACTCAGAACCCCCAAACACCATATATGTTTTTTTAGCAGATACCCTAGAGAATAAAATGGCGGCCATTGCAACTTTTTATCTCACACGGTATTTGCGCAATCATTTTTCAAACTCATTTTTTTGGGGGAAAAAACGGTTTCATGAAAAAAAAATAACAAAATAGTAAAGTTAGCCCAATTTTGTTGTATAATGTGAAAGATGTAGTTACGCCGAGTAAATAGATACCTAACATGTCACACTTTAAAATTGTGCACACTCATGGAATGGCGCCAAACTTCAGTACTTAAAAATCTCCATAGGCGTTGCTTAATTTTATTTTACAGGTTACCAGTTTAGAGTTACAGAGGTCTAGTGTGGTTTGAACGGCCTTTACATATGTGGGCGGGACTTACGTGTGTGTTCACTTCTGAGCGCGAGCTACCGGGGATAGGGGCGTTATTTTTTTTACTAAATTTTTTTTTTTTTACACTTTGAAAAAAAAAATATTTGGATCACTTTGATTCCTATTACAAGGAATGTAAACATCCCTTGTACTATGGAGAGATGCGGGGTCAATAAGACCCCACATCTCTCCTCCAGGCATAAAAGCATGAGATTGTGAAAAAAAAAGCACGGATCTCATGCTTTTAGCCGCAATTGCGGGTTTGTTTGCATTCCAGTACCCGGGCGTAACTTCATAACATCGTGCCCGGGCCTCCAACGATCATAGAGATAACTGGTGACCATCTGGTCACCAGTCATCTCTATGCCTCCCATCTGGCGTTGGCAGATCGTTTCTCCGGGTCTGCGATGGCACGGGAGAGCCCGGAGAAGCACCGGATGGCGGCAGGCGGGGGGGACGTCCCCTCCCGTTGCCTATAAGAACAATCAAGTGGCGGAACTGCTGCTATGTTTATTCTTATGGTGCACAGGATCACCGGCTGAAGAGATGGATACCTGAATGATGTCTGTAGCTGCAGGCATCTTTCAGATATCCCCACTGAAAGTCCAGGACGTCATATGACGCCCTTGTGCGGGAAGTGGTTGGAAAGAGAGAGGGGACACCAATTGGTGCTTGGGACTTGTGAGATTGAGTGAGATTACAAAATGTATCTCCATCCCGGATTCAATATAAAAAAAAAGGGGAAGATTGGGACTTTGAATGAACCAGTAGGCTAATGGGGGTAAAAAAATGAAGTTAAAAGTAGTACACATGTATTAAATAGATAAAATATCTACACAGTAAGAACAGTCAGCGTGTACAGTGACACATAGCATAACCAGAAGTACGTCCATAATACAAGTTTTAACAAATAACAATGTTCAATAAACATGGACACATAGGAACTGGGCAGCACATACTTAAAATTGTACCATAAATTGTAAACAAGTCATAAAATTAGTAGATTAGAAAAAAGTCCCATTCGTGCAATATAGCTACATCTTTGTAAGCCCGACGCGGCGTTTCATGTATAGAAAACACTCCTCAGGGACAGATGAAAAATGGGATATCTAAAATAGCAAAGTAAAAATTAATCAGAATATTAATTAACTTACACCAGAAATGATAGAGCCAATTCTGGTTACTTACATTGGTGATGAGTGTGAAAAGTTTTGGTTAACATGAAAAAACAAAAGTGCTAATTTTAAAGGCTTATATGCAAGTTATTGTCATAAAAAGTGTTTGGGGCCCGGGTCCTGCCCCAGGGGACATGTATCAATGCAAAAAAAGTTTTGCATTGATACATGAAGGGGGTCTGGTATGAATTTCAAGGGGAACCCTGCGCCGAAATAAAAAAATTGCCTAGGTGTCCCTCCAAAATCCATACCAGACCCTTATCCGAGCACGCAACCTGGCAGGCTGCAGGAAAAGAGGGGGACGAGAGAGTGCCCCCTCCTGAAAAGTACCAGGCTATATGCCCTCAACATAGGGGAATGGGTGCTTTGGGGCAGGGGGGCTCTGAGCTCAAGGTTTGGAATGGATTTTGGGGGGACCCCTAAGCCATTTTTTTTAATTTTGCCACAGGGTTCCCCTAAAAACCCATACTAGACCTTAATAACCAGACCTGAAAGACCTGGTATGGATTTTGGGGGGACCCCCATGCAATTTTTTTTAATTTTGGTTCGGGGTTCCTCTTAATATTCATACCAGACCCAAAGAGCCTGGTAATGGACTGGGGGGACCCATGCTGTTTTTTTCAATGAGTTTTATCTTTATTGAAGAGACCCGACAATTCATTACAGCCACGTTTTCTTCTTTTAGAAATGTGATTTTGCTGCAGGGCTGGTCTTAACACGAGAAAAATGCACCATTTTACAGACCTACCCCCCAGACACAATATTTAAAGAAATATTTAATTGTTATTGTTTCACTTTAAGCATTATTAAAATCACTGCTTCCAAAAAAAGTATGTTTTTAAAACTTTTTTTTCATTGATACATGTCCCTTGGGGCAGGACCCGGGTCCCCAAACACTTTTTTTGACAATACCATGCATATAAGCCTTTAAAATGAGCACTTTTGAGTTTTCATGTCCATGTCCCATGGCACAAGTGTGCACGCTGTCGGTATAGGGGAAGTTGGGTATGGAGCATCTTCTAAGTAAAAAAATAGCAAGCAGCCAGAAAAAAGATTCAACAGGGCAGATTGATTCTTCTCCTTAATTTAGTCAGACAGCTTGCATAAGCCAAAGTTTGCTCACAGATATATTGCAATTTCCTGATTTGTCTGCAATCAGCCAGATTAAATATCGCGTTGTTCCGTTTATGTACCAAAAAACATCTCTTTTTAGTAACTCAAATTGCATTGTTATTTTAAAGAAATACACCGAAAAGTACTACAGGAGATTCATGTTCAAAATTACAGTTCATGATCATTTAATTTTAGCTTTAGTTTTATGGAGCCCTTGCATCTCAACCTAAACTTAAAAGGGTTGTAAAGGTATATATTTTATTTTATTTTATTTAAATAACAAACATGTCATACTTTCCTCCACTGTGCAGTTCGTTTTGCACAGAGTGGCCCCGCTCCTGGTCTTCTGAGGTCCCTCGGCGGCTGTCTCGGCTCCTCCCCGCAAGAGCTAACCCCCTTCTTGGTAAACGCTCTCCCAAGGGGGTTAGCATGCGGGCACGCTCACTTGATACAGCCGGCAGCCATAGCTGCCGACTGTATTACTTGGCCCCGCCCCCTGGCACGCCGCGTCATTGTTTTGATTAACAGCAGCAGAAGCCAATGGCTGCACTGCTATCAATCTCCAATGACGACTCCAATAACCATGCAAACATCACGTGGCCATTGGTTGTAATCTAGATGGTAGGTTAAGTGCTGGGATGGGAGGGGTTTAAAGGGGTTGTAAAGGTTTATGTTTTTTCACCTTAATGCATCCTATGCATTAAGGTGAAAAAACCTCTTTCGATTACAGGCCCCTGTTTTACTTATCTGAGCCCTGGAAAGTCCTACGTCGCGAACGCACTCTTCCTTTGCCCGGACTTCATGGCTCTTCATTGGATAGATTGATAGCAGCGCAGCCATGACTAAGCACTGACTGTAAGTGCAAAACGCGTCGGCCACACTGTATATTGTTGGTTGCAGTGACTGTGTGTACAGTTGAAAAATAAAAGACAACTTCTTTTAAGTGATTTCGGAGTGCGGCTGTCCAGTTTTCGTCCTTCCATTTGCTATTATTAGCATTGCCAGCACCTTGGCGGTTCAACAACCCTTGATTGCACACGGGGCTCACCTGGAGCGGTGAGAAATCTGTCTGATTGGCTCGTGCTGCTGTCAATTAAATCCAATGAGGCGGGGGACGGGGCCGAGTCCTGTGCTATGGATGCTGAAAATAGGACTCGGGAGCGCGCCCGCAAGGTAACCCCCTTGGGAGAGCGCTTCCCAGAGGGGGTTATCTGAAGTAGGGAGGAGCCGAGAGAGCTGCCGAGTTATCCCAGAAAACGCAGTTCGGGGCCACTCTGTGCAAAATTAGCTGCACAGTAGAGGTAAGTATGACATGTTTGTTATTTAAAAAAATAAAATAAAATTGAACCTTTACAACCACCTTAATCTCTACTGGATGGAAAGTACAGTTTTGGAACATGATCAAAAGGATTCGAGGTAGCACTGTTGTAATGCAAGGAATTTTTTGGCTGTATTCAGTTCAAGATCACTGTAACTTTGCACTAAAGAGGCAGGTGAATAACCGAATATTTATGTTATTCTTTAGGGGTACTTAATAACTTTAAAAACAATATACAGTATATAAACAAATACTATAAACAGAAATTCGTAATTATGAATTAATTATGAATTAAAGTGATACTAAACACACAGGGCCAGATTCACAGAGCGATTACGCTGGCGTTACAGGAGATGTGCGGCGTAAGTCTAAATTTGCGCATGCGTTTCGATGCGCCGCATCCCCAAAACGAGATACGCAAGAAATCTACTTTTTTTTGACCGGCGTATCCGTCCGTGCAAAACTGCGCTAGACACACCATTGATTTGCTATTCAAATATGCAAATGAGGGAGTTATGGGGATCCACAAAAGAACGTTGGTGCAGCGCAGGCTACGCGCTGTGCGCAACAGCTGCACGTCCTGTCTAAAATTAGACCATAGAAAAGGTGGTATAAAATTAGACAATCCGTCTACATGTCAGCTAAAACAACACTGTTAGTGAGGAGCTGAGCAGTCACACTTGCTGCACAACAAACTTTATGCCAAGATGCCCGGGGCATCCTCGCTCATAGCTATACTAATGACTTTAGAGGAGCAAAGAAGGAGGAGGGCACGGAGGAGGGCACGGGAGAGGATATACCGCACACGCATAGACCTCTTTGGCATGAGTGATTCTGAGGTGTATCGCATCTTTAGATTCACCCCTCATGCCATCCTGGAATTAACCATAACCCTGCAGGATGACATCACCAGCCGAACACACCACTCACATGTAGTGCAGCCACTGGTCAAGGTCATGGCAACACTCCATTTCCTTGCCAGTGGCTCTTTTCAAAGAACAAGTGGAGTGGTGGTTGGGATGTCACAATCCTCCATGAGCAGATGTGTGCACCAGGTTATCCCTGCAATTCTCAGACGCATGGCCAACCAAATCATCAAACCAACCACTGAGGACCTTCGGCTGAAGGCAATGACAGATTTCTACAGAATTGCCAGATTCCCACACACCGTCGGGGCCATTGATTGCACACATGTGGCACTCCAGCCCCCCCATGAGACAGAGCACATATACCACAATCGGAAGCATTGGCATTCCATCAACGTACAGGTGATAGTCGATGCCCAAGGCCTCATATGGCACGTCCGTGCCAAACACCCCGGATCCAGCCATGACAGCTACATTTACAATCAGAGCCCCATCCCAATGGAATTCGAACAGAACGTGTATGGGGACACCTGGCTGGTTGGTGAGTGACATGGGTGGCAGGCATGACTGTCCCCCCCATGATGCACACATCACAAGGGGCACATACATGACTAACATCCTCCTGTCTTTTCCCTTACAGGTGACTCTGCATATGCACTGGGACCCCATCTCATGACTCCTATCCGGAACCCCCAAACCCCAGGAGAGGAAAGATACAATGAAGCCCACGCCCAAACACGTGCAGTGGTAGAGCGCACCTTTGGCCTCCTGAAGTCACGTTTCCGATGCCTGGATAAGTCTGGGGGTACCCTGTTGTATTCCCCAAACTTTGTGTGCCAGATCATTGGTGCATGTTGCATGCTACACAACTTCGCAGTGAGAAAGGGCCTGCAGATTGACATACATGATGACCTGACCCCCGAACCAGACAATACCCCCCTAAGCGAGGCTACCCCGTCTTCTGAGGGAAGAGCAGCCAGGAGACAGCTCACATTAGGCATATTTGCACGTTAAACACACACATTAATCATGGCACAATGAGAATGCATGCACACCACTGTGGTCCCTAGCACAGACACATCACATCCTCATCAAATTGGATTAGCACAAGCCCACCATGCTGGACTTGTGAGCAGCAATGCCACGCCACGGCTCCAATTATGTCACTGTACATTCATACACCATTCACACAGACCTGGGGATCACTTCCCCCTGGTCCTGGGGAACCCTTCTCCACCACAAATGAGGGTGACACCCCTTTTCTGGCAGGAATATCACCCCCACATTCCAAAATCATTCACAACACAAAAAAAAAAAATGACCAACAAAAAAAAAAAAATTTCCAGCAAAAAAAAAAAAAAATCATGGAAAAAAAAGTCCAGAAAAAAAAAGTCCAGAAAAAAAAAGGGGGAAACCAAATTAATGCCGCTGGCGTGACCCACGCCTGGGGCGCCCACGGCCCCGGCTTCTTAGGGGAGACTCATGGGGGGGGGGGGTAATCCGGGGAAGGAGGAGCAGCCCCTGGTCTCTGCCCACCTGGCGGCCTGCCCTCCAAGGCCACGGCAATTCTGGTCAGGCCAGCACTTAGTGATGCCGTATTGGCCTGGATAGCCTGTATGAGGGCCCTCACATCCTGCCCAACGTCTGCTGTAGTAGTCTGCAGTACGTTTAGGCAGTTTGTAAGAGCCAGGGAGTGGCAGTCCAGGTCCCCAAGCGTATCCTTTATGGAGGACAGGCTCTCCTCCATCCGCCCCAAAGTCTGGCTGACCTGTCCCAGATGGCGGGTCTGAAGGGCCTGGTCCCTTCTCAGATTGGCGGGCAGAACCTCGGCCACCCCCTGGTCTTCTAGGACGGCTTCCTGCCTCCAGCTGATGCTTGTGGCTGGGGAGAAGAGGAGGCCCTTGGGAGGGGAGCCCTGTTGGGGGAGGAGTGGGAGGGGCTAGCCCTTATTGAGGGCTGGCTGCTGCCAGCCAGAGAGGAAGACTCCTCCAAAAACAACAATCCACTGGCTGACATGACATCCTCCTCCTCCTCAAACTCCTCCTCCTTCAACTCCTCCGAGGACTCCGGCCTTGTCGGGGGGGCCTCATCAGGCTGGTGTCCCGGGGATGGTGCAGTCAGGCCAGATGGCCCAGCACCCTCCTGCACATCTGTGGATGACACAAAACATTCACAGGTTGGAGGATCCACACACTTGCCACATATTCCTTTCCCCCCTCCCCCACACATGCTACACACCAGATAGGAAAAAAAAACTTTACCTGGCATCACGGCTTCATGACTGGAGTCATAGCCAGGCAGGCCCTCCACTTGTTGCCTATTAAAGGTCTGGGCCACCGCACGCTCCTCCACTGTCAGCCTAACAGGGTATGGTGGGCCCCCTCCAGTGCCCCTGGCATGGGCTGCCATTTTGGCCAGCTTCTTGCGGACCACACGCCGGAGGTCATCGATTTTCTTGACGATCCCCTCGCATGTCCGGGTCTCCCCCCCCCAATGCATTTACCTGGTCAGTAATGTTCTGCAAAATCTCCTTCTTCCTGGCCGGGGTGGTGTTGGCACTCTCCGAGCCGTGGAGGAAACGCCCATATTGGGTAAGGGCCCGGGCAATAATTTGTTTCTCCCCCAAAGAACAATTGCTCTTCCGCTTCCTCTCAGTCATACTCATACAAAAACTCTCTCCCAAACAATCAGCAAAAATCACTCACAAAAACAAGCAGGAAAAATCAAGCAACAAAACAAACAAACAAAATCTATCAAACAAAAAGTCTCACAAGCAGTCACCAAAAAACACTATCAAATATATTCTACAAAACACTAGATCAAACAGTCAACAAATATCACAAAGACAAGTCACAACGCAACAAACAACAGAACAAAAGCACCTTGCTGTATAGGAAGGGATACAAAGGGATGTACTTTTGCAAAGCAAGTGCGTTTGTGTGTGTCTATTTATGCTGTCTGTGTAGTTCACTAAGTTGCCCAGGACCACTTCCAATTTCACTGATTGCGCCGTTCCCGAGTTGTGAGCATGCGCACAGAGGTGCTGACCATGGTCTGCTTCATGTGCGCATGCGCGAGCCGGCCGGCCGGCCCTTCATTTGCATGGGGTCACGGGTCATTTCAATGTAACACGCCCACATCCTTCCCAATTTAAATTACTCCGCCTTACGCCTCGGAATTAACGTTACTCCGGTGCTAATTTCTGCGCAAATACTAAGAGAATACGGTGATTGCGCCTCTACATTGCGCCAGTCTAACGTAAAGGAGGTGCGCTACGCTGGTCAAAAAATGCGCCAATGTACGTGAATCTGGCCCACACTGTTTCATTTACATTGTCCCTTTTATTTCTGTATGTGGATGATGGCACTGTAATTATTTTAATAAAAAGAAAAAACATCTAAGTACCCTTTTCCTAATCCATATACAGCTGTCACATGACCCAGATCTTTTCTAGCCCATCTGCAGGAAAACATAAGCAGGAGGAGACTCTAGTTCTCTGCTGCTGTTCACATGTTCAACAGAAAAAAACAGCATTTGGAATACAAAGTAAAAATAAATAATATCAATATTTTTTTTTAAATTGGCATACAAATATATATTTGAAATCAAATCTTTATTATTTTGTGGAAATAACATGGTGTGGGCGGATTTCTGCCAGTCACAGGCTGTCCTATGCCCCTTAAGCCTATGTCTTACAATAAGAGGGAGGTGAAGCCACCATTCATCTACATGTAATATCCCACTCCCATTGTGTGTAGCTGGTTAGTGAGCATGGAGAATGTGGGAGGAAGTGGGCTGGACTTTACCACTGTGTATACACTGACATGTGTGACTCTATAGGCACATGGGCTGCTCAGATATGATAGGGAGGAAATAAAATCCCCCGACCCCGATTTTTATCGAACATAAACACATGCAAAATAATATTTTATTAAAAATTTTGCAGTAATATGGTGTGACATAAAAAATTGGAACTACCATTATTTTATTCTCTAGGCCCTAGGGGTGTCAAACTCAATTTCATTGTGGGCCGCATTAGCATTATGATTGCCCTCAAAAGGGCCGGTTGTATCTGTCGGATTAGAAGTCCAGCGCATCCGCTCCCCTTACATTAGATGTCAAGAGCCACCCCACCATCAGAAGTTGAGTTCCTCACTCTCCCTAACATCACAGGTTACCTCCCTTTCCTTATGCTGCTGCTGGGAAGAAGCTGGATGCATTGCTTGAAAGCAAAAAGTACAGGGTCTGAAGAAGGACCAGAGGAGGGCTAGAGGTGCGAGGGCCACATGAAATGGCCTGGAGGGCCGGATTCGGCCTGCAGGCCTTGTGTTTGACACCTGTGCTCTAGGGTGTTTGCTTTCAGAAAATATATAATGTTTGGGGGCTTTATGTAATCTTCATGCCTAAAATTATTTTTTAAACATGTGTGCAAAAACGGCTCTGGCAGCGAATAGATTACCAGGTGTATAGCTGCAGGAATTGCTAAAAAAAAGCCCCCAAACTTTCACATACTAGTTTGTATCTGTTAACTGTATTAGGGAAATTGCTTTATCCGTGCATTTACATGTTAATCATATACATGGCTGAGACATCCAAAAACAGACCATGCCTTCCTCACAACACTAATCCTGGCCGAAGAATAATGAGGACCCTGTAAAGTAAAGGTTTCAAAGGTTCAGGGAACTGTGGGGCAAGGGCGGATCCAGGAGGGGGGGCAACGGGGAAATTGCCCCCCCCCCTGAAAATCTGACTGCAGTCCCCTCTCTCTCACATCGGTATAATCAGCAACCGATCAGCGGTGGTGAGAGAGAGACTCTGGTCATTACGCCGCACTGGAGGGAGGAGGTGGGTGGAGCTGCGTCACTGGCTAGTGTTCCCCTGCCCTGGTTGCTAACGCCTGTGCCACTTGGCGTGTAGCAACCAGTGACGTCAGTCACGTCGGAGGCTGGAGCCACTGCTGATGAGGAGGAGAGCCCCAGCAGTTAGAACAGAGCCTTCTTCATTTTCCGCCCCGAGTGAGAGTGTTGACTCCACCCACCTCTTGCCTCCATCTTCTCCACAGCACAGCATGGCGTGAACACAGGAAGAAGCAGTGACTGTGTGGCACTGACATCTGATGCTGCCAGTGCAATGCAATTAAGGGATCCTGATCCTCTTCATTGCTCCTGCATGGGAGCCCCTCCCCCCCACCAGAGCACCCAAAAAAAAGTGAGTAAAAGGATTAATGAATGTGTAAAATTGCTAAATATTGTGTGCCATACTGCCATTATTTATGAAAAACAAATGCTGCCTTTTTAGTTTTGTTCAATCTAAACCTCTTCAGCTCCGGAAAGTCCCCCCCCCCCCCCGTGAATAGGCCATTTTTTGCGATACTGCGATGCGTTACTGTAACTGACTGAAAATTGCCTGGTCGTGCAACGCTGTACCCAAATAAAATGTATTAATGTATGTCTTTTTTTTTTTACTAATAGCACTTTAGGTGATCATTTATTTTTTGTGATATAAACAAATTGACAATTTTGAAAAAAAAAAGCAAAATGTTTAACTTTTTTCTATAAAAAAAAAGTCTTCCTCAATTGAGGCCAATATGTATTTTGCTACATATTTTTGGGTAAAAAAATCCCAATAAATGTATATTGATTGGTTTGCACAAATGTTATCGCATCTACAAAATAGGGGATAGATTTATGGTATTTTTATTAATATTTTACTAGTAATGGCGGCCATCGGTAATTTTTTAGCGGAACTACAACATCGCGGCGGACAGATCAGACACCTAACTGACACTTTTTTGGGGACCAGTGACACTAATACAGTGATCAGTGCTAAAAAATATTCACTGTCACTGTATTGACACTGGCTGGGAAGGGTTAACATTAGGGGTGATCAAAGAGTTAACTGTGTCCCTAGGGTGTGCTTGCTAACTGTGTGGGGATGGACTCACTAGATGAACAGAGTGATCCGTGTTCCTGGTTAGCAGGAACACAAGATCACTCTGTTCATCTCTGACAGAACAGCGATCTGCTTGTTTACATCAGCAGACCGCTGTTCTATTTCTGTGGGGAGAGATTGAAGGTGGCCAGCGGACATCACGTCCACTGGACCCGCTCATTGGCTCCCCCTCTGGCCAATCAGCACGTGTGCCTTTGCTGGCTATTGCACAATATGGCGTACAGGTACACCTTATTTGCTGGCAGTGCCCCTCCCGAGACTAGACTCTGGATCCGCCCCTGCTATGGGGATGTGGCTTTCCTGGATTCTCTGCTTACATCATTCAATTTAACTTAATATTATGTATAAAAGCCTAATATATTCAATTATATATTGGGAATTCTGTCCTGCCTTGCACAGTATGCACATGTCTTCTAGGGACCACCATCCTAATGTTGGTCTTAAGTGCGAACAAAGGTAAATCCAACATGTACTGTAACTTAATCCAAGAAGAGGGCTTCTTCTATGTTTGTCAGCCCCCTCCATCGTCGTTGGAGCACCAGGAACAAACCCAAACAAATCATAGGGAGAACACATGAACTTCAAGGATTTCATGTCCTAGGTGGGAACTGAAACCAAAGACTAGAGCTGTAAGGCAAGCTCCTAACCACTATTATCTTGGTGCTTGCACAAAGCTAACTATTATTTGGTAGTTTTACTTTTTTTGGTAACGATTGGACTGGCTTTGCTGTAAAATACAAAAACAAAAAAAGCAAGTTTAATCTGGTTATTTATAACACTGTCGTTGCAACATGAGTCCTCCTAATATATGCGACCCAAATTATTTACTATTATAGTTTTAGTCCTACCCATCTTGACTGTAGTAAAAAAAAAAAAAAAAACTTAATGCAAGAATGTGAGCTGATGCCTGTCAAAATTGCTTCATATTCTACATCCACCCCATGGGAAAATGATTATTTTGCAATAATAGTTGGATTACTTTGCTTGTCATAGTTATCAATGACATATCTTTTAACTGGATGTCAATAGTGCAAATCTCTTTAACAGCATACAATATACTGTACCTGTAAATCAGGTACTTTTTCTCTTGTAAACTAATAATTACCTTGATGTGTACCAAATGCAGAGTTTGTGTATTAAGTTATTAAGGTATTGTCTAGATTACAATAGACTTGTAAATTTAGAGATTATAATAAATGTGGTAAATGTCGTGCTAAGTTTACAAGCTAATACTGGCCATTCAATTTAAGAAGACATATTGGTTATGTGAATGCTCACTGTTGTGTGGTAGCTGTTTGTTTACTAGGTTTACATTGGTTAAAAGCCTTCAAGAAGTTAGAATCTTGGTTTGACATCTTGTCGTTTGAGTCACATTTCAATAAAACTTTAAGTGAATGTAAACCCCCCCTATAGACCCAGTGAAGTGAACAGCCTTAGATGATACACAGGGATTAACCAAATCTCCCTACACAGGTTTTATATGTATATCTGCTGTGTTCACATTTATATATTGTTTAGAATGTTGAGATTGTGTTAGGAGATTTTCTCTTCCTGGTTAACACGGAGTGTGATGTCTGGGTTTACAGCCAAGATAGCTAACATTGCTGATTGGAGCAATGGCATCTCCTCAATGGCATAGACTCTCAGAGCTGTTTTGTAATAGGAGCTGCTCTCTGCTAATCTATTATAGCAACATCCTTTGACAAAAGATTCAGGCTGTTTGTGTCTAAAAAGTAAAAAAATATGTCAGGAGTTCTCAGGCTGATAATAGAGGAACTGTTCAGAAGAGAGCTATAAGACTTGGCTCATTGAAAAGAGATAACAAAAAACTGCAGATATATGTGCCCAGCTCAAATTGAATGAATCGGGTTTACATCCACTTTAAAGTGTTTCTAAACCAAAAAATAAAACATAATATATTGCACTGTACCATTTGTAAGATGTGACAGCTACTTTAGTTTTCTGTTTGGTATTTTTCCCTTAATTTTTATGTAGAGAACCTGCCAGTGACACATTTTTTTATCCTAAGGTGACAATGCTCACCCCCTACTCACCCTACTGTACCAGGACAACAGTAACAGGATAGAACTATTGCAATCTCTCTCTCCCATCTTTATAACATTGTCCATTCGCACAAGGAGCGTGGCTCGTCCTGCTATCTTCTCATTGGATGAAAATTATGCAAAACTTTGCAAAATGCTATCAGAAGCTTCTGGCAACCTTGTCTGATGAGTTGATGGTTTCAAAACACAGCCTGGGCTTTTCCCTTCAACTAAGCACTTTCACCCCCTTCCTGTCCAGGCCAATTTTCAGCTTTCAGCGCTGTCGCACTTTGAATGACAATTGCCCAGTCATGCAACACTGTACCCAAATGAAAAAAAAAAAAAAACAAGTTTTCTTCGTCATTAATTTAGAATAAAATGTATTCTGCTACATTTCTTTAGTGAAAATAACCCAATTCGGTGTATATTGTTCAGTTTGTAGGAAAGTTATAGAGTCTACAAACTGTGGTATATACAGTATCTCACAAAAGTGAGTACATCCCTCACATTTTTTGTAAATATTTTTTTATATCTTCTCATGGGACAACACTGAAGACACTTTGATGCAATGTAAAGTAGTGGGTGTACAGCTTGTATAAAGGTGTCAATTTTCTGTCCCCTCAAAATAACTAAACACATAGCCATTAATATAGATAATTGGGTCTAAGTTCCCCGGACCAAAGAACCCAAAGCGAGCGAGGGGCCAGTAGGACTATTACGGTACTGATAGGAAAAATTACAATATCAAATTACAAAAATTATTAAAAGGTAAAGTTTATTAATTACAAAACAATAAAATGACACATAATTAAAACAGTAGTAACCGAGCACAACACCATAAGAAGATCCCTAAAAGGGATGATACAGTGGGTTGGAGGTCGCAGAAACTCGACTAGTTTCGTGGCATAGCCACTTCATCAGGAGCATATCTGAAAGTAATCATAGAAAAACAAACAATGAAGATCACAGGGGGGAAAAAGGCAATATAACAAAAAGGGGACAAAGGGCTCAGTCGCTTACCTAAAAAAGCCCACCGAGCGAAGCACGGCAAGGCTGGCTGGGCGCAGGTCCCATGTGGTGGCCATAGGAGGGCATGTGTATATATGAGAACCTACTTGGCAAATGTATAAGATAAAGTAGGATTAGTATCCAGAGCCATGTAATGAATATGGGACAAATAAAAGAGGTGGTGCAACACACGTGGTGGCTGAGTGATAGTGGATGCAATAAGGTGAATGGTGTTGGGTGATAAGTGAGGAAGATAGACAATGAAGGGGGGGGGGGTGTGGAGGAGACGGAAACCAAGGAAAGGTACAGGGAGGGGCGCAGGAGAGGGGGGAGGGAAAAGAGGGGGAGGGAAAGGTAAGGGGGGGAGGGGGGGGGGAAACAAGAGGGGGGGAAGGTACAGGGAAGGAGAAAGGAAAACCGGGGGGGGAGGAGGGAGGAGAAAGGAAGGAAGGGAAGGGAGGATAGGGAAGGGAGGGGGAAGGGGGGGTTTGGAGAGGGAGGAAACGGGAAGGAAAGGGAGGGAATGGGAAAAGAGGCGAGGAAAAGGGGGGGGGAGGGTCAAGAACAAGGGAAGGGTGGTAGGGAGGGAGGGGAGGGGGAGGGGAGGACAGGAATAGGGGAGGTGGAGGGAGTGGAAAAGTGGGAACGGGGGGAGGGATGGGAGTGGGAGAAGAGGGGGGGAGGATAGTGAGGGGGAGTGTGCAACTGAGCAAGGGGAAGTGTAAATAAATGAACAAAAAATGATAATTGAATAATACATACTGGGGTCCTGGATAAAGGAACCCGGCTGAAAACTGTGTAGAAACATATATATGCGCGACAGGTTATGTGGTTGATTAGGAGGGGGATCGATAGTGGTCCCAGAGGAGCGTCAGGGTACTGGCGCTGAACAGTGTCGCCTAGTGGAAAGAGATTAATGAAGGTAAAGGTTGTGTAAAGGTAAAAATATCACAAGGAGGAAGAGATGGGAGTGTTCCCCTAAGTGAAAATGTCCAAATTGGACCCAAAGTGTCAATATTTTGTGTGACCACAATTATTTTCCAGCACTGCCTCCTGGGCATGGAGTTTATCAGAGCTTCACAGATTGCCACTTGAGTCATGTTCCACTCCTCCATGACGACATCATGAAGCTGGTGGATGTTAGAGACCTTGCGCTCCTTCACCTTTAGTTTGAGGATGCCCCACAGATGCTCAATAGGGTTTAGGTCTGGCAACATGCTTGGCCAGTCCATCACCTTTATCCTTAACTTCTTTAGCAAGGCAGTGGTCAACTTGGAGGTGTGTTTGGGTTCATTATCATGTTGGACTACTGCCCTGCGGCCCAGTCTCCGAAGGAAGGGGATCATGCTCTGCTTCAGTATGTCACAGAACGTGTTGGCATTCATGGTTCCCTCAATAAACTATCGCGCCCCAGTTCCGACAGCACTCATGCAGCCCCAGACCATGAAACTCCCACCACCATGCTTGACTGTAGGCAAGATACACTTGTTTTTGTACTCCTCACCTGGTTGCCACCACACACGCTGGACACCATCTGAACCAAATACATTTATCTTGGTCTCATAGACCACAGGACATGGTTCCAGTAATACATGTTCTTAGTCTGCTCATCTTCAGCAAACTGTTTGTGTGCTGAACACATGCACTCAACTTCTTTTGTCGACCATGGCTGTATGGTCTTGGCCACCGTACTGCAGCTCAGTTTCAGGGTTTTGGAAATCTTCTTATAGCCTTTATGTAGAGCAAAAATTCTTTTTTTTCAGATCATCAGAGAGTTCTTTTACATGAGGTGCCATGTTGAACTAAAAAGTGACCAGTATTAGAGAGTGAGAGCGATAACACCAAATTTAACACACCTGCTCCCCATTCACACCTGAGACCTTGTAACAATAACGAATCACATGACACCGGGAGGGAAAATGGCTAATTGGGTCCAATTTCGACATTTTCACTTAGGGGTGTACTCACTTTTGTTGCCAGCGGTTTAGATGTTAATGGCTGTGTTGAGTTTTTTTGAGGGGGCAGCAAATTTACACTGTTATACAAGTTGTACACTCACTCCTTTACATTGTAGCAAAGTGTAATTTCTCCAGTGTGATCACATGAAAAGATATAATAAAATATTTACAAAAATGTGAGGGGTTTACTCACGTGTTGTACAACATCATCATATAAATGCTGTGGTGGTGATCAGGGACACTGACTGATGACAGTATATATATAAAAAAAAATTGCTTTGCATACTGTGACCAGAGCAATACAGTGTTATAGTAACACTGCACAAGGTAATCAGATTTTTCCCCCCACATGATTGCTTATAACAGTGAATATCACTGTAAAAAAAAAAAAAAAAATTGTTTACTATTGTGATAAGCTGTGATTGGCCACAGCTAATCACATGGCACAGATAGGCTGTGATTGCCCCAGTCTGTACCATGTGATCACTGTGACCAATTACAGAGGTCAACACAATAGTACACAAGAAATGGCCCCAGTGATCACATGGTACGTTACCAGCAGCAGGCCGATACACTGATATGTCATACGTTGTGTCCAATAGACACAGTGGGTGACAGAACGTGGTGTAGCATGGCCCGTGGGACGTGCACAAGTTTGGGAGGAAGTCATACAACCTCAACCTGGATCTAGAGCAGTCATTTGACTATAAGCCAGGCAGGAACTGGTTAAAAATTCTACCAGGGATACTAAGGTAGACTTGTGGGTCCTGGGTGCACTGGCATTCAAGCTAAAGGAACCCAGACAACAGCAGAAGCAGATATAAGGTAGAAACAGTCTTTGGAGCGACCTATGATCCCTTTCTCCTAGAAACCTTTTGGGACTCCAAACTGCCTAAAATAACACAAATTTGAATTCATTTTGGGATATCAGAATTCATTATTTTGGGCCCGAATCCAATGTCATCCAAATTTCAGGTTCAATGCTAGTCAGACCCAGTGCTTTTAACTGAAATTCCTGCAATGCCAAGACATGCAACACAAGTGTGGGCAATGAGTGGAGGAGAGTGCTTGAAGACCTCCACAAACCTGAATCTTAATATGTGATACAAGAATTATGAACAGTACTGTATCTACAATATTTCCATGGTGTATGGATATTCCCTTATCTGTAGATTGATGTTAATGTGGGTAGCAACTGGGGCAAACTGAAAAATGACCTGTGATTTTCAAAAGAACTCTCCTATACGCAATAATGCTGAGATCGTCCAACCTGCATTGGATAATAAATGTGTATGTTGAGCAAAACTATAGAAGAATTTGATCTATCTTTGTCAAAAAATTTGATTTCTGCATTGAATGCACATCAAAAGTATCTGAAAGGCTACCATCTAGATAATTTTAAATGTTTTCCAGTCTTAATGGTGTTGCCCCTTTAAAATAGGTTGCTAGGTTGGTTAGGTAAATTTAGTTATTTTTGCTCCTCTGTATTGTAATCAGTGGAGCAGAGTGTGATTGCTCTCGCCTACACTGAATTTGACTGGCTGTGGGTTTGACTGCTTCCCCCTGCCTTCTGGATAGTTATAGAATGTAGTGGGCTGGATAAAGCAAATCAGCAGCTGAATATTTATGTTATCTCAGCCAATTCCTGGAGTGGGATGCTCAGATGGGGGCTGGGAGTGAGAGTAAATAGTCTGAAGCCTGCAGCTGCTCTATTCTTGTCTAGGAGAAGTTCCCAGCCTGGAGGGCAGTTGCCCTCTCAGGAAGCCCAGCTGACAGTTACTAGGAGCTCATCAAGATCCCAGCTTTGCTAAAGCTGGGAGATCTATTTGCTTAGAAACTATAAAGTTAAATAAGGGGGGTTTCACCTAGGATCCAGTCTGGAGAGTATACTAAAGGAATGTATGCCTGACATCCAATTTCCCAAGGACTTGTGAATACAAACTTGAGAGTAGGATCAGGGTAACTATTGCAGCTGGTAACCCCCACTAATCTTAACACAAGTTTACCACTCTAGGTAGCAATCCTGCTGCTACACCTCCCCTGCACATAGAGATGGTGCTGGCTCAATGTTCAATGGACATGCAAAAGGAAAAATCTGGATAGCCACACTCCAATGCAGTCACCTTTTATTGATGTAAAAAACAGTCGATATAGCAGACAGAGGTAAAAAAACATTAAGCTGTAGCTAATGCGTTTCACCTCCTTACTGGTGCTTATTCAGAGCTACTAATAGCCTGCCTGGCCTGGGACCTTGCTTATGGTGTCCCAGTGCTGTTCATTCCCTGAACTATTGTTGAAGGCACTGTTCTAAGAAGTAGCTCCAGTGAGAGTGTTTCAGTGCTCTAGAGTATTCCACTGCTGCTTGTGCCCTATGCAAATTGTCAAGCAATAAGCTTTAAAATGGTGACCCCCTAGACTATCAATTGAGCCAGAAGAGTGGATGTTGCTGAGTGCCTAGCTGCTTTTAAACATACTGGGGAGCAAATCCCGGGGGCAAATAAGCGGCTCCTATATGGGTAGCACCACAATGGGAAAAAACACTTTTCAAAAGGTTATATTTTTTATAAACAACTTGAAAATATCAATGGCTTTAAAATGAAAGCATGGTTATAATTTTGTTTGTATTCAATGAATTTATACTTACGAAATCATCACTTTTTTTTATAGGGAGAGAGGAATGAACACTTTCCTTTTCCGTCCTCACTGTGGAGAGGCTGGTGCTATCACTCACTTACTGGCAGCATTCATGACAGCAGACAACATCTCTCATGGCTTAAACCTTAAAAAGGTACATTTGTTTGTTAATTGTTAAAGAGGAAGTAAACTCTCTCTTTTTTTTTTCTTCCCTGCAAAGTAAAGACATCGCATCATATCCTAGCACATTATGGGCCAGATTCAGGTAGAGTTAGGCTGGAGTATCAGGGATACTCCAGCCTAACTCTCACTTTGAGCCGGCGTTTCTGTTTTCTGTAAGCAGAAAACAAACGCCGGGTTGGAGTTCCTATACGAGCGGCGTAATTGTATTTCGTCGTCAATTTTAAAAATGGCGCTCGTGGCGTTCCCGCTGATTAACGCCGAGAATATGTTAATCAGCGAGAATCGGCAATTCACGATCGTATTCGGGCCCGACGCAGTGACTTTCCGACGTTTCCGTAAGAGATACGCGGCGTAAAGAAAAAACAGCCCCCTAGTGGAGTATCCTATGTTAAGTATGGCCGTCGTCATCGTGTCAAATTTTAAAATTTCCGCGTCGTTTGCGTAAAACGTCCGTGAATGGGGATTGACGTCATTGACGTTCACTGACAGAATTTGGAGCATGCGCACTGACAGTCGACGCATGCGCAGTACGTTCGCCGCGGGATCGCGCCTAGTTTAAATAATACACGCCCCCTACCCGCCCAATTTGAATTCCGCCGGCTCATTTTCGCTACGCCGCCGCAACTTTAAGAGCAAGTGCTTTGTGAATACAGTACTTGCTCCTAAAGTTTCGGCGGAGTAACGTAAATGAGAAACGTTACTCCAAAATAAAGATTCACCCATCTACCTGAATCTGGCCCTATGTGTCAAAGTGTCTGAATTTATGTAATTGCTAAATTTTTGTATCAATAAACCCCTTTTTCTATGCGGCACGGCCCACATTTGGCATCTTTATCTCCGGTAGGACAAATTCCTCTTGTTTTTCCTCCCGGAGGGGTCTTTTTGTATTGCATTATGTGACACTTACTTGCAAATGAAGCCCGGGTCGTCCCCGCCGCTGGAGGCCAAATCCATCTTCGCCCATCTTCCTTCCGGGGCTGCGGCCTCTGGCTCTGTGACTGGCCGAAGCTGCATGATGTCAGTCCCGCGCATGCACACGGAAGCCACCAGTCACAGCACTCGCTTCTAAAGAAATGACAGAGGCCGCCGTTCCTTCAGAAAGTGTGCACCGATGGCCATCATCATCGGCGCAGTGTACAGTATATATCTCCTAAACGACGCACGTTTAGAACATATTTACATTACCTATGGAAAATACTTTTTCTAGGCTTACCTATAGATACAAAAGTTTTAAGGAAGGTTTACAACCTCTTTAACATACACTGATCGCATCTATAACAAAATGTACTTTTTTGCCATACTGGCATTTGGAATTGCAATACTGATGCTTATACATTTGAGGAAAGCATCTTTTGCATATCCAGAAATATTCCTACCAAAGGTACCGCAGGATATGTTGACCCTCACATATTCTAAAGAATACCATCTACAAGATCAAAAGTTTGTGAACCCCTGGTAATCACAGGTAGGTTAGCAGAACATGAGTACATTTTTGGTGCCAAATTCAAACCTCATTGAGGTCAATGTAAACCCGAATGTTAGACAAAGAGTAATGGCCATTTTCTAGATTGCTAGTCTAGGGATTGTAAAACAAATAGCATGGAGGGTTGAGCATTGCCCAGGGCAACATGTACCAAAGCAAAAATAACTTTAAAAAATTCAGTTTGAGCAGGGGAGCAGTGTTTTCAATAGTGCTTTAAGGACAACATTGAAAATGCTAAATTCCTTTAGAAACCATGCAAGGAAGATGTCTTTAGCCTACCTGTGAAATGGTGCACCTGTACAATGTATACAACCTACTACAGCAAAACTGACATTTGCAAAGAAAATAAATGCTGTTTAAATTGCTGGCAAATTAAAAATTCCGAAATGTTATTCCCTTTTTTTAACAAAAGCCCATGGATTCCCTTTATGCATACTAGACCCTTATCCCAGATGAGGGTGTGATATAAGGCTTAATGCAATCCTGCACACACACATACAAAAAAAATAATTGTGTGTGGTTCCTCCTAAGATTTAGTACCAGACCCTTATCCTTGATGAGGGTCTGGTAGGGATGTGAAGGGGAATACACACAAAGAAAGGAAAAAAAAACCCTTGGCGCCATATTTTGGTCAGAAAGGTCTTGCTAACCCCACCCATTTTGTGTACATAGCAAGAGGATTCCTGCCCAGTAAATTAATGGGGCCGGGTAATGTCATTGGGAATCTGTGGGTGCCAGCACTTAACGCTTCCTAGGAGGCTGTCCTGTATAGTCAAGGTATATTTCCTACTACTATACATGATGCTCGGCCCCCACCAAATTAATAAAAAGCCCAACGTTCAGAGGAATGCGCGAACAGCCAAGGTAAGTCTGAACTTGTTTTCTGCCCTAGTTACTACTAATACATACAATGATAGAGTTTACACACAAATACTTGGCTCTTCAACATTTTGGTAAAGCTGAACTCCAGCTAAACAGCTGAAATTGTGTTTTACCTGTCAAAGGTCCTGTTCAGATCTGCACTTTTTAGGTGTTACGAGTATGGCACATTGGAAATAGCCCTGCTTGCTTTATCTTTGATGTGATTTCTATCAAAATGACAACATAGCTACTTCAGGTACAAGAGTAGTATCTTAATACATACCCCCCTTGCTAATTGAGCAGTCAAGGAGAAGAACTTTGACAGGGTTATCCTTATGTTATTTTTCTTGCTCCACCTACCAACATACTAAATGCCAATACATATTCACTTTTGCATAGCCTGTTTGGCTTCTAGTGCTGGCTTTCTTTCCCCAATGTGAGTGCTGCTACTTAGGGGTTTCCAGAACAATGACATCAATACATCATGTTATTGCATATTTGCATTAAAATATGTATTTAAAAAAAAAAATGGGCTCCCCCTTCGTACACCTGCCTTTAATTTATCCACTGCTATATGTGCTCCAATTTATAGACTCTCAAAGATATAGAATTAGGACCACAGTATAAAGAGGAGCAATGGCAAAGCACTGTGGCTTTCACATATATTTGCAAATGTGTGTAACTAAACTCTCAAAAAAAATTTGGCTAGCTAGTAAGTTTTCTGTTTGAGCATCAATGTATTACTTCAATACAGGTATCAAAAGAAAATTGTGGTTACTGTGATTTGTGATTGGTATTGTATATTTTCTTATTTTCATGGTGTGTGTTGTTTTTGTTGTATATCTGAAAATAACTTAATTTTTTCAGAGCCCTGTACTGCAATACCTATACTTTTTGAGCAAAATCCCCATTGCTATGTCACCACTGAGCAACAACAGTCTATTTCTGGAATATGCCAAGAACCCCTTGCTGGACTTTCATGAAAAAGGCTTGGTGGTCTCATTATCTACAGATGACCCTATGCAGTTCCATTATACCAAGGTGAAATAAAGCTACGGTGTTTTTGTTGTATGTCTTTTTAGTGTTTATTACGTTTTTTTAAATGAAAGGACCATCAATCAAACTGTAACTGTAAAAAGGGTGTATGAATATATTCTTAACATGTCACAACATACAGCAACAGTATAATAATAACAACAAAAAAAAAGGAGACTTCAGTATTGATCAATAAAAATCAGCCCTTGAGCTCCATGTCATGTACACACAATCAGTTTTCCCAGCGGTAAAAAGTCTGCCGGGAAAACCGAGAACCTGCTCGGTAGCTTTTTTCCCCTACACAAAGCCTGGTTTCCCGACAGGAAAACTACCATGAGAGTTTTGGTCGGGAAACCCGGCAGTGTGTACGCTCTACCGCAGGTTTTCCCCATAGGGAAAATGCCGGCTTAAAAACTGTCAGGAATCCCGGTTCCCGGAAAATACCGGTTTTCTTTTTACCCGCCGGGAACCCCGGCGGTTTTCCTTGTGGGAACACTGCCATGGAGCATACACATGTCCAGTTTTCCCGGCCAAAAGCTCTAATGGCAGATTTCCTGCTATTAAAACCGGTCGTGTGTAAGAGGCATCCGGGTCTTTTCCTAGGATGAGAATGTGCCATCTGTCTGCTGCAGGTTAGTGGAAGCATTTTGTTATTCTGTATCAGTGCGCTACCAAAATTCAGGTGCAAAATATTATGACCATATAGAAGATTAAATTGGAAGTTTAGCCAAAACCTGACTCTAAATCTTCTCTCAGCCACATTCTAAAATTAATCTATCTAAAATCTTTGAGATTGTAACGAAAGACACCTATTAACAAAGGTATGTAGGCATAGGACACCCCCTTAACCCTTTTGCTGCAGCCACCGAGATTGTGTGTGAAACTGACAGGCAGACTCCTGCCTGTCAGGCTCCACTGATGCCCGATCGCTCTCACACCCCTCGGTACCGATGCCCCCCCCTGCCGCCACTTCCAGCCATGCTTAACGGGCTCCGCTTGCCTATCGGCGGGCCCGGGATCTCCATAGCGGGTGCCGACACGTAGAGGGGAAGGAGAAGAGTGGACACACGTCTGCTCTACTCCCCTTCTTCTTGTGACCCGGAAAGCAACGTCTCTGACGTCACTTCCGGGTCAAGCTTTCGGTGTCCCCGGCTCTGCTAGGAAAGGATGTTTTGCAATGCGATCTGCATTGCAAAACTTTTCGTAACATACAGGGGAGACATGCAGGGTCTTTTAGAACCTGCATATCTCAATAAAGAGAACCTGTCACCTAGAAATCATCACGTAGAAGACTGTTTGCCCCTTATGTGATGAAAAAATAGAGTTAAGTAAAAAAAAATATATATATATTTTTTGAAAAAATATAAAATTTACACCCAAATGCATTAACCCCCCAATAATTTTTTGAGGCCCCCCCACCCACACATATATAAACGCATTAAAACGTTGATTGTGATACACATGTTACATATCACGCGTACGTTGGAGTGAGAGCAATAATTCTAATACCAGCCCTTCTCCATAACACTAAACTGATACCTATAGGGGGCTTTTGAAGTGTCGCCTATAGCAAAAGTAGCGCCCCCCCCTTATTTCGTGGGGCGTTACACTAAAGTTAGTGGGGAATGGGAGAGTTAAGTTTGCTCCCATTGGCAAATTATTTAGACTGGTACTGCTGCCGGTTTGGAACTGCCTTGTAGGTCAATCTGCGTGTCAGGGGTGTGTTATCACCCCTGGGTGACAGTTGGCACTAGAGGGGTTCTGACAGACCCACCTTTCCCCAGCAGCCAATCAGAGGAGCGGTTCCCTCTCTGGGCATGCTGGCGGAGGGGTATATCTGGGGCAGCCGCCATTAGTGTGGGGTGCTACACGGGGCCCAAGTTCCAGGTGCGGCATCCACCTTCAGGGTGCGCACATCCATGGGCCCCGCCATCGAGGCCCACCTGGCCGAGGTTGCGCATCAAGTGGAGCTTAATTCGGATGCAAAAAGGGGCCCCAGCGGCTTGCTGGGTCCCAGATCCTAAGCGGGAGCTGTACGGTGGAAGATTGGCTCGGGAGAACCCAGAGTCAGAGGTTGTCCGCGAGGCCTGGACGAACCACCGGGGATCCGGTCACGATGCCACACAACAGGTACACTTCAGATGTCAATTGGTGACCTTACTGGGAGGATTTATTAGTTCTAACTCTGATAACTTCAAAATTTACCAGGCCTGTGGCAGAGGCCCTGTTTCTTCCCAGTGACTTTGTTTGAAAGTGGCCCTTCGGCTGGCAGGCTCAAGTTAATCGCCTGTCCGAGGGCACTTTACCCACTCTGGCGAGAGTGGCGACGTTTGAACTTGACGATGCTGAGAGCAGTCTTGCTCTCTCTTTGATATCCAATGCCTGATACTGTAGTTCTCTCTCTGCTCATCAACCTTTCTCTATTGTGTGTTGTGTTGATGTTGGCCGTGTTGGGCCCTGGAATAAAGCATTGAAAACTCAAGTTGATGTCTGGACACTTGCTCTGTATCCACCCTCACCAATATTGTCCCTAGACAAGAATCACTGGTAACATTAGCGGCTCCTTCGGGGGTGAGCGCTACACAAATATAGGGACTGAAGTTTGTCGCCATTTTACGTGCACATAAATTAAAGGTTTGGCATGTTGGGTATCTATTTACTCGGTGCAACCTTTTTTTTTATATTTTACCAAAAATGTGGGTCATTCATTGTGTGTGTTTGCCCTAAATTTTACGTTAGTGTGTTTTTTACTGAAATGTATTTTATACTAGTTTTTCAAATTTACATATGCAGCAATTTAGAAATTGGATGAAAGGTTTAGCAGGAGGGGTTACGACAACTGCAGGCTGTCCTACACAGAAGTCAAAGTGCTGTTCATTCACCCTGCTCTCCTCTTGCCTATTCACAGAACACTTTGTATCCCATTAATGGGTTCATAGGATGCAATGCGTTCTCTATATGAGCAAGGGGAGTGGATGGGGCAGAAAAACGACAATGTGGCTTTTCCGCATGAGAGCCACAGACTAATGTGCTTATATACAATTAACCCAAGCCAAAACCAAATTTGAACATGGTTTGTTCTGGTCTACAGGAGCCCCTTATGGAGGAATATGCTATTGCTGCCCAAGTCTTCAAGCTTAGCACCTGTGATATGTGTGAGATAGCCAAGAACAGTGTGGTGCAGTGTGGTATGTCTCATGAGGTAAGTGCATTTTTCCCTAAATCTGCCATACCCAAACCTTTTCATATTGTGAACAACATTTGAACATAAAATGTGGCAGTGAGTCACACTGGTTCTGAAAAACTTTCAAAGTTTACCACTTACCATTTGATATCCTTTGTACAAGCTCTGCCCCTTGTGACATTATTTGTTTCTGCCCCCAATTCTTCTTTTGCTCACTGCCTGGACCAAATACCTTCATCACTGTGCTATATGTTTTCTGCTGCATCTGTTCATTTCCCTTCATTTCCTGCCCCATAGCCAAACAGGAAGTAAGAGGAAATCTGATTAACCCCTTCAGATCCGTGCTATAGCTGAATGATGGCTACAGCGTGGAACTGCTCCCCTTTGCACGCTCCCCGTGCACCCCCTGCAGGTTGCGCGCTGTGATCACTGAGTCACTGAGACCCCCGGCCCCTTACCATGTGATCAGTTTTCAGCCAATGACAGCTGATCATGTGATGTAAACAAAAGCTCTGTAATCGTTTTTATTTTTCGCCTCTCGCTAACAGCGTGTGGAGAAAAAAGATGATCACGACTTTTGTGCAAGGGACATCGGTCCTAAAGAGAAAGAGGCACATCCGCCTCATCTGTTCCCACCAGTAACGCCTGCCAGTGCCACCTGCCAGTGCCCACAGTGCCACAAATCAGTGCCCACCAGTGAAAAACAGTGCCACCTATCAATGCCCACAAGTGCCATCTATTAATGCCCACCAGTGGTGCCAATCAGTGCCTCATGAGTGCCACCTAGCAGTGCTTCCTATCAGTGTCACCTGCCAGTGCCCATCATTGCCACCCATCAGTGCCCATCACTGCTACCTATCAGTGCCCCCTATTTGTGCCACTTCTTAGTGCCCACCAGTGCCGCCTTATTGGTGCCCATCAATGCAGCCCATTTGTGCCCATTAGTGCAGCCCATCGGAGCCCATCAGTACAGCCTATCAGTGCAGCCTCATCAGCGTACATCAATGAAGGAGAAAAATTACCTGTTTGCAAAATGTTATCACAAAATCTAAAACGGTTTTGTATTTTTTTTAAATATTCAGTCTTTTTAAATTTAACAACAAATAAAAACTGCAGAGGTGATCAAATACCACCATAAAAGAGCTCTGTTTGTGGGTACAGTGTTGTATGACCGCGCAATTGTCATTCAAAGAGTGAGAGCGCGGAAAGCTGAACATGGTCTGGTCTGGTCAGGAGGATGGTTTAAGTGCAGTAAGCAAGTGCAGAGCAGACAGTGGTGACTGACAGTCAACAGCTCTCTGTTCAGGGAGCTATGAGAACCGAACAATCAGTGGTGTTTGATCGCTCAGTTCTCAGCCTTAGAGCTGGCAGGGGACATAGGTATGATTAAAAAAAAATCCTGTACTTCTCTTTTAATACATTGAGCACAATAAAATAAACATTGCTCAGTAAACTATTTGTTAAAACTCTTACTCCAGGGCTTGACGTTTACAACTTTCAGTACTGCTTGATCCTGCTCCCTCAGTACAGTTTCCCTGGACTTCCCAGGTTTACAGGAAAGAGTAAGTGGACAGTGCAGTCTTAAGTCAGTCTTTTAGCTTGGAGACGGGAGGAGGAGTGCCTTGCCATCCTCAGCTATGATGCTGTGTGTCTTTGTTGATGCACACAGTGTAGACTGACAGACACTACTCTAGTGCTTGCATGCAGGGGTGGCTCCGTAGGAAGCTTCAAGAGAAAGCCACTTTGAAACAGGAAACCAGGGACAACAGTCATGGTAGCAGCTTGAACAGAAACATAGACATGGATTACAAAATTAAGAAGCTGCATACACAGGAAGTGATTCAATTTACTGCTGAAAGTGTTTAAAAAGGACGGAAAGTTTCTGACCCCATTTCTTTCTTTTCAACAAACACCCTTACTTCGCATTGTTGTTTATGTATATGTTTGGTTTTTAACTAATCTCCCCTTCTGGGACACCTGGGAGCTTTTTGTTTTTGTTTTTGGGTTTCCTAGACAGTCCTCTGGTTTCCAACCGCTCTGGGTACTCCAAACGTACTATTATGCTTAATGCGCAGGGGAATGGTATTTGCCACTTTTTTTTAGAGTGACGCTAGTTTGAGGGGAGGCCTGGCCACATGGTCCGGGTCGGGCCGAGACGGGTAGGGCACGCCGACGTCTGCACATTGCGGATAGCAGTTCTCCCTGGTGAAATGTGATGGTTGTATATGCTTGGGCTATACTAAACGTGTCCTCTGGTGCCCCTCCTTCCCCTCAGTACCCTTCCCTTTCCTCTATTTTTGTTTGTTATCTGTTCTCCCCCAGGCCCCTTACATTCCCCTCCCTCCCCAATTGTTGTGGCTTTGTTGTGAAGTCATACTGTTTGTTTTTTTGTCTTTTGTTTTTTTTTATTTGAAAATAAAAATAAAGATTTATACAAAAAAAAAGGACGGAGAGTTTAATCACTGTAAGTAAATCAGCCTAATGCCGCGTACACACGGTCGTTTTTTGCGATGAAAAAAAACGACGTTTTTTAAAACGTCATTTAAATTGATCGTGTGTGGGCAAAACGTTGTTTTTTGTTTCACAAAAAGTCACCGTGTGTAGCAAAAACGTTGTTTAAAACAACGTTTTTCAACCCGCGCATGCCCAGAAGCTAGTTATGAAGCGAGCTTCAATGGAAAAGAGTGGTGAACGTAACCTCGCGTTTTGTGAAAAAAACGATGGTGTGTATGCAACATCGTCTTTGAAAAGTGACGTTTCAAAAACGTAGTTTTTTACTTCACAGAAAACGTCGTTTTTTTTTCATCACAAAAAATGATCGTGTGTACGCGGCATCATTGTTTCCCAAAAATGTTACTGTTAGCTGGCAGTGTAGCTGTACTATATTATACTATACTAAAATAAGGTATGAACTAGGTATCCAACTTATTTTTTGAGAAATACTGAACCATCAAAGATGAAAAGGCACCTAGTAGATATTGGTGCCTGTAGACATGCGTCTCGTTTGCTATATGGATAACCCGACTCAACAATACAACCATAAGATATGTCCAGTGTGTAATTTTTCTTTAGGATAGTATAACAGATTAGTATAGTCAATTTTATTATGTGCAATATTATTATGTTTCATGTATTTTATTTCTCTAGGAAAAGGTACGTTTCTTGGGTAAAGACTATCGCAAGGAAGGGCCTCAAGGAAATGATATCCGTAAGACCAATGTAGCTCAGATAAGGATGGCCTACAGATACGAAACCTGGTGCTATGAGCTTAATTTAATCATCCAAGTTCTAAAAACATCAGAATAATGAACTTTGTTGCCTTCTTGACCCATTGCTGAGGACATTTCCACCGCATGCAGAGAAATACCTTTGTTGTATAATTCATGTTCTTAAGGGATACATGATTTGTGAGTTTGAAACAAAATAGAAATGGAACAATAACTTTACTGGTCCTAGAATTTCACTGAACTGTATAATATTACTGATTTTGTACTAAAGTGTTACTAAACCCACAACAGTCAAATCTGTTTGTATATGCAGAATAGCATGCTTGTTATACTCACTGTGGAACTTAGGGGGTTAATCCTTTGCATTGTATAAAAGGGCTGTTTGATCCTGTGTGCACAGATCTTCCCCCTCCAGCAGGGTCTCTCTTGGCAAGCCAGATAAGACACAGTCAGGTTAGTAAAGCTCCACATGCTCAGTTTTGTCTCTATTGCTGGAGAGAACAGTTCCTTGTTGAGCTGAGCTTTTCAGGTCACATGATATTGACATCACAATTTGAATGTATATACAGATCCTAAATGACAGCCCAGTCCCTCCCTCCTCCTCCATGCCCAGTAACTAAAAAAGAACACAGTGGAAGGGATGTCAATGGATGATCGGCCTCCCATAACAGCATGAGGACACAAGCTGTAGTGAAAATCTCCTCCTACCTGAACTCTCAGCACTCAGGCAAACCCTGCAGTTTATCACATGATAGGTATATAGTGGCAGTATTTTAATGTAAAAAGATTTATAAGCTGTGAGCACTGCGGTGGGGGCGGATGAACTATTTTCATATTACTGGGTTTTGTAACACTTTAACTGTATCGAACATTTTACATATCATGTTTAATCATGTAATTTATTACACTTTTTTTCTCAAATTTTAAAAGCTGCTTCCCACAGACAGAAAATAATGCTAACTGCTACAGTTGCATTGTGTGAAGATTTTACTATGCATTGTGTGTGTAGTTGTAATACTACTTACATCCTGTATCATGACACCTCCCATCCAACAAATACCTACAACTCATAAACTTATAGTCAAATAAAAACAAGAAGTGTGCTGCAACCACAACTGCAGGGCAAATATAAAAAAAATACTGTACTACAGTACTGTATACTTTTGGGTTTGGAAACAATGCAGATGTATGTACTGTTTTTTACAAAGGAAATTGCACTGTATAATGAAAGGGACAATGGTGTCTCTTGATAGTCTGTACAGTACTGTATTTTAGGACAACCAATAAGGGAGACATTGAAGGTTGTATAGACAGATGATATGTCACAATGCTGCTTTCTTAGACCCCTTTGACACGGGTGCTAAAAACAGCGCCCATAAAGCACCTGAAAAGCCCCTCTCATGCTTACCCAGTGTGAAAACCTGAGTGCTTTCACACTGGGGCGGTGCGCTTGCAGGACGGGAAAAAAAGTCCTGCAAGCAGCATCTTTGGGGTGATGCAGGAGCAGTGCATACACCACTCCCAAAACGCCCATTGAAATGAAGGGGCAGCACTGCCTGCACAATGCTTCAGCAGCGGCGCAACACAGCTGCTTTTAACCCTTTGTTTGGCCGTTAGCGGGGGGTTAATATTTTTTTTTACAGGGTATAAAAGTGAAGAGAGGCACCTATAAGTGTAGCAATAAGTTGCTAAATGTTGTACCTTCATTAAATGTAACCATATTACTAAACTTAGAGGCTCCTCTCTTCTTTTTTATACTCAGTTGTTACATGACGCTACTCTTATATCAAGACATCGCTTGTATATCAAGGCAAAATGTATTAAAACATTTTGCCTGTCTTGCAAAACGCTCACAAACCAAGTCACTCCCAAACCAAGGTTTTACTGTAGTTGAAACATAGTGATTGGGTCAATCGTGTGCTTGGTAAAGTGTATTTTTATGTAAACCGGCATCAGAATGGTAATACAGACACCCAGAGGTACTAACACATATCTCCAGTTATGTCCTAAACCTTCCTCCCTGGAGGCTCTAAGTCCCTTGAACTTCTTTTAGGAAGTCAGTGTTTGGCCCTTCCCCTTTTTGAGCCTCATAAACAGTGATGTCACTCATCACATCTGTGAACTAATGGCAAAGGATGAAGGTTGCGGGTCTAACTGCCAAAGTTCTTTATGAACTTGCAACTTTGAGATAGCTTTCTTTTTAGATTTTCATTAAAAACAGATTATACATACTGTGAGGGATTGGCTTGGTAGCGGGTGTGTGTGACTCCCTGGATGGGTTCACTACACGCTGAACTATACAGAAAGGCAGTTGAGGATGGTTGAAAACAAAGGATATGGTTTATTCTTCCATATTGCTGGATACAAGTGCAAGCATCAAAACATCATAAACAAAACATAAAATAAACCCTGGCCACTTGGGGCATCTACCTTCACAACACAGGAACCTACCTATGGAGTCTGGCACAGCCTACTGCTGGGCAGACACTGCTGGTCATACAGCAGAAAACAAAAAGTCTCTTTGATATTTATCACACAGAAATACTGATACGACCTCACCTTCAGAAGTCTTTCTCAGCCCACTGCTCTCCTTATCTCAAAGGCCTCAGGATGCAGCAATCAGTAGTGATCCTCTGGATGACTTATAGAGGCCTTAATTGCCTCATACTGAACAGCTGAAGATATCCAACGCCCTAAACCTTTCTGGCTACCTCTGTAGCCGACACCTAATAGTAATTGTTAAATTGTCTAAACAAGGCAGAAATGTATCTCCCGTCTGTGACCACACCCACAGATTTACCTGACTTCCTGTCACAATACATTTGTATTAACAAAAGTGTAAATGAGAGACCACTTTGTTTTTGAATACAGATATACATATTTATACACAGTTTGTACTTTAGTGGTTAGCATTGTTGCCTCACAATGTTGAGTTCTTGGGTTGCTTCCAATCAAGGATAGTATCTGCAGTGCTTTGTGTGTTTGCTTACGTTTGCATTGGCTTTGTTCACAATCTAAAACATACTTGTAGGCTGGTTGACATTTATCACTGTGTGTCCATGTGTATGATAGTGGAAGAGAAAATTAGATTTAAATGGGACAAGCAGTGATATTCTCAGCAAAGTGCTGTGCAAACTATATATGTTATATAAATTAAATGAGAGAAATAAATCATGTATGTGTGTATTTATGAGAGAAATTGGATGTACTCAGGGAAATTCTTTATGTATTCTGTATGTATGCCTAATGTTATACTGATTTTTTTTTTTTAGTTTGCTAACATTATACAGCTTCCGAAATCTGAGATTTTTACTATAGCATTAAATAATACTGTACTTCTGTGAACAAATACAGAAAAGGCTCCCGCTCATCAAAATAAATATGACTATACTGTCCTCAAATGGCACCCTTACTCCCTCTGCACTGCCCTCATCTTTACATGGCAGTGTTCTGAGCAGAAACCAAACCTGGCACCACTTGTGTACTGAGCAAGGGGTGCCCTAATAACATTTTAAAGGAAAATGTCCTACTATTGCAATGTATGCCAAACAGGAGACTGCACCTTAGAATCCTATGGGCAACCTTACAGTATAATATATTGTTCGTAGCACAGACAGCAATCAACAGAAGAGTTTGTGATAGCAGGTGATTGGAACAAGGCTTTGGAACCACTAAATGTGTAAAACCCCAACCCCTTGACCCCCATTCAACAAAGAATTACTTTTTTTCTTTAAAGGGGTTGTAAAGGTTTGTTTTTTATTTTCTAAATAGGTTCCTTTAAGCTAGTGCATTGTTGGTTCACTTACTTTTTCCTTCGATTTCCCTTCTAAATGTTTTTTTTCTTTGTCTGTATTATTTCACTTCCTGTTTCTCCTCAGTAAACTTGCCACCATCATCCGAATGGTGGTTAGTCAGCCAGAACAGCTTACTGAACAGCTCACTGAGGAGGAACAGGAAGTGAGAAATTCAGAGAAAGAAAACAAAGAAAATCGAAGGAAAAGGTAAGTGAACCAACAATGCACTAGCTTAAAGGAACCTATTTAGAAAATTAAAAAATGAACCTTTACAACCCCTTTAATTATTCCTACAGTAAAGGAAATTTGTGGTGCAGTCAATTACATAATCAAAGTGTTTATTCTACAATGAAAATAACCAAAGCTTGAAGGAGTATCACATTTTTGATGCAAGGAAATACACAAACCCTATGTTTGGTAAGATCACAATTCATATTTGATATGTAAAAACAAAATAACCTTTGTGATCCAATTATAATATGCCGTTGATGTTCTCAGCAATAAATATCATATGTAAAGACTAAAGACTCAAGTGTCCTTCCTTTTTTTTCTATGCACCCTCCCATTTCCTTCCACATGACTGCACCCTGCCTCTATATATGGAATCTGCTAGAGCAGTATAGGATGCAGGGTCAAGAAACACATAGCTAACAGGCACTGAAATTATGCAACAAACAAGGCTATTTAAGGGTCACATTTGTGAAATGCGACAAAGGGAAATAAATAAGTTCATTTCTTTTGACAGGTTTGCTTGTACTAAAATGTGAGCAATATGAGTAAGTGTCTAGACTTAGATTGTTTTGTAATAACAGTAATAAAAATTCAGCAGGTGATGATTTTGTAATGTGCAGAGAAATCAGACAGCAGAACAAAAGGTCTGAACATAAATAAAATGAGGTCTCAGAAAAAATAGTTTTCATCTATTTCAATTATGTAAAATAAATTGTACCAAGCCTCTAGGTCAGTGGTAGTCAACAAAAAATATAGGGGACCTCAAGCGGGGTCCTTAACACCCCAGTGGGCTACACAATAGTGACGTATATTCACACCCTAACACCCAAACATCTTGCTGCACTTTTTCACAGCTTATTGCAATGCACACTGAAAAAGTTGGAGTACAATAACCCCCAGCATTGGTGTCAACGGATGCAAAAACAATCCCAAACATTGGTGTTAGTGGACACAATAGTAACCCCCAACATCAGTATTAGTGGATGCAATAAAAAAACATTGGTGGTTGCTGGTTGTGAAATTTAACCTCCTACACACGCCCCCACCTTGGTGGTCAGTGGCAGTAAAAGTAAATGCCCAACCCCCTTACTACTGTACCTGTTTCCCCAAAAATAAGACCTACCCTGAAAATAAGACCTAGCGTTATTATCCAGGAGGGCTGCAATATAAGCCCTACCACGAAAATAAGCCCTAGTTAAAAATGCTTGTAAAATCCTATAATCCACTCTATTACAGTAGTATATAATGTACAATGTGTGTGTTTCTGTAATATAATTGCGGGGAAGAGAGCTCCGGTGGGTAACAGAAGTGCGGAGCGGCGCTATAACAAATGTATTTGGCACAATTATATTACAGAAACGCACACATTGTACATTATATAATACTGTAATTGAGTGGATTATAGGATTTTACAAGAATTTTAACTCAGTTCACACTGGGGATTCCTGACAGGCAGGGAGGGAGAGAAGTTAGCACATTACATGGTAAGACCTACCCCGAAAATAAGCCCTACTGTGTCTGTTGTTGGCATAATTAATATAAGACCCGGGCTTATTTTCGGAGAAACACGGTATGTTTAAATGTAAAAATTGGCGCCACGCCAAACTTTGACAGAAATCAGATACCGTAGGTATGCCTGTGGGTTGAGGTGAGATCTGTGCAGGCCACTCAAGTTCACCCACACCAAAATTATCAAACCATATCTTTATGCATCTGTCTTAGAGAACAAGGGCACATTCATGCAAACTGAAAAAGCCTTCTCCAAAATGTCTACCACAAGGTTTGAAGTGTACAATTATCTAAAATGTCTTTGCATGCTGTAGCATCAATACTACTCTTCACTGGGGCCAGGGATCCTGCTGATATGCTGACTAGATCCTAGCCATGATAAAGCACTAACCAATAGTGTGAAACGCGTGTGACAACTACCAAAGTTTTTTTTTGCAGTGCGGCTGTCCATTTATCTTCTCTATCACTTGATAAACTCCAAGCCTCCTTCTACAATCTCTCCACCACCTGTTCCCAATATTCCAGCTCCTGTAGCAATTTTATAGAATTTTCTTCACTAAGATTATTGTATTTAGAATATACTTGTTCTAATGCAAAATAGTATTCCAGGAAAGCAGGCAGAAATGCAGTTTCTGCCCACGTTTTTCAGAAATGAACAAAAAATGTGTTAAAACATAGAATGCACTCGGTACCATAATTTCCTAGTCGCACCCCAAACGCAGATAGTAGTCCCGTGTTTTGTTGCAC
This sequence comes from Rana kukunoris, assembly GCA_029574335.1. NCBI lineage: Eukaryota > Metazoa > Chordata > Amphibia > Anura > Ranidae > Rana > Rana kukunoris. The sequence continues at coordinate 367,950,851 of CM056050.1, forward strand.
GTTTGGTTCTGCTGAAATCTGGACTATGCTCCTGTACATTAAGCATTTTTACATGATTTGACCATCTGCATGATAATTCCTCTGTGCAAAATTAACAGTATCCACTCATGCCCTTAAACAAACATGCCTGCTGTCTTCCAGGACCTGTAAATGATGTCTTCTGGGATCTGCTATGCCTACTATCACCATCTCCCAGGGGGTTGTCATGAGGAATATATGCATAATGAACTGGAGATAGAGGAAACAAGATTTCTCTCATAAATGCCCTGTTAGTTTGGGGGCACCAAGTAAAAAAAAAAAACCCACAGTCGCATCTACTGCTTTCCTAATCTGTTAAAGGGGTGTAATGTTTATTAAAAGTAAATTTTAATTTTAATAAACAGACACTTACCTTCTCCACGTTCCAGCGACGCGCCGACTGGGGCTCCGCTCCTCCCCCCCCTCCCCGGCCGGCGTCTTCATTTCGACTGTGGGCACCCAGCCGTGACAGCCTTCGGCTTCACGGCCGGGCACCCACTACGCATGCGCGAGCCACACTGTGCATTCGTGCGTGGCGCAGCCCGCCGCTGATTGGACAGGCGATCGTCTAGGACCTGTCAGTGTCCTAGACGATCGCCTACGGGAGGGGCTGCAGTAAGGCGATTAAGCCTAATCACCTTACCACCCCCTCGGCGGAAGCAGGAAGTGGGACAGGAAGTCCCACTCCTACTGAAGCCCCCACTCCCCCCCCAAAAAAATTACATGCCAAATGTGGCATGTAAGGGGGAGGGGAGTGGATTAAGCGGAAGTTCCATTTTTGGGTGGAACTCCGCTTTAATCTCATATCAAATCAAGTAGCCCTTTCCACTGCATATATGTTTGTAGATCTAAACTGCAATGTAGCCAGTTTAAAACAGAACTAAAGATTGTTATACTTCTTTCCAGCGATACATCTACAAGCTTCCTTACTGGCACCAACACCTTCCTCTGGTCTTCTTCTGGGTTTCAGCATTTTCAGCCATCTTGATAAATTATGGGCCGTGACACGCCACTCGAATTTGGCGCGAACAGCCCCGTAACGTTCGTATTTCGACGAATTGTCGAACATACGATGTTCGAGTCGAACGTGAGTTTGACTCGAACACGAAGCTCATCCCTACTCCAGTATTAATAAATCAACCCCAATGTGTTTGAACAAGGCACTTATTAATATTTAGTATTTAATACTGAACAGTTGTAATTGGGCACACAATAGGCTTGGAAAAAATATATATTAGCCCAGGTTCACACTGGGCTGCGGGAGTGAAGCTGAACTCACACGGCTTCACTCCCGCCCGGCAGTCCCCATTTTGGCTGGAATTTCAGAGACATCTGTGCAGGTTTCTGCACAGATGTCAATGTAAATCACGGCCCCAAATCGCAAAAAGTAGTACAGAAACTACTTTTTGAAATCAGTGCAGTGCAGATGCGGCATCACACCGATTAGGACGGTGCCATTGCCGACAATTGCTGGCAAATTCCGCCGATTTGAGATGCGAATTGACATTTTAAATCGCATCTCAAATCGTACCCAGTGTGAACCAGGGCTAAAAGCTTATTTAAAGCCTACACTTTTTAGTATTGAATAGAATTTGGAAGTGCTGAAATCTCTGTCAGATTCTGATTGCTGCCAGCTGTGACAGTACGACCTATTTGTCCTGATGATCACCGTTAAGCTGGTTTCACACAGCCATTCTTAATGCGCATTCACGTGCTCAGAAGGGGATCTCCCCACTGAGCAGGCTGATGACAGGTCCGTGTCTGCTCTACTATGCAAAGAGGACATGGACACAGCCCCGCTGTTTTCTATGGGGCAGTCAGACGGAAACAAACCACCTGTCTGTTTGCATCTGACTGTTATGCGATCTGCTGTTTTTGGTGGACAGAATCAGATCGGACACCAGAGGGTGTCAGTGGACACATGTCTGCTGACATCCACCACTCAATATAGAGCTATGAATGGTCCGATCAGGTCCTCCTGAGAAACTACAGGCGGACATGATCAGACAGTCAGTGTGAAACCAGCCTAACTGAGATACAAAGTGATGGGAAATCCAGAATGTAATAGTTATCATCATACCAGAAGGTTGGGGGATATTTTCCAGTGGGATAACCTGTTCCAAAGTGAAAATTGGGGGATATACCCTGACTTTAAAGATTTTCCCTTGCTTATCTGTTTTTCTGTTGTTCTGTTGTGTGATTAGAACTCTCCCCAATAGAACACAGAAAAACAAATCACAAATAAAACAGAAAATGTAAAATATTCCCCACTTTATTCAAATTGTTAAAAACAAAAAGATTTGGCTTTAGATATACTTTAACCACCTCCCATCCACGCTATACACCAAAAGACGGCTACAGCACGTACCTAATTTTCAGGGAGGGCGTCCATGGAAGTCCTATCGTTTTTGAGTGGCCTGCGCGCCCCCTGCAGGGCGTGCGCGGCGCGCTCTATGATCAGAGAGTCAATGAGACTCGGCTGATCACAGATCGGTGTAAGGGGTCAATCCCAACCCCTTACCACATGATCAGCTGTCAGTCAATGACATCTGATCATGTGATGTAAACAGAGCCGGTAATCGGTTATTTTTTCTTCTTATGTTGATAGCGTGTGCCGCCTAACAGTGCCGCCTAATAGTACACAACAGTGCCGCCTACCAGTGCCCATCAGCGCCACCTACCAGTGCCACCCATCAGTGCCCAGAATGCAACCCATCAGTTTTACCAATCAGTGCCTTCCATCAGGGCCAACTACCAGTGCCCATCAGTGTCACCTACCAGTGCCATCCACACAGAGGCCCCCCCTTACATAAGAGTCTGCACAGAGGCCCCCTTACATCAGAGTTTGCACAGAGGCCCCCCTTTACATCAGAGTCTGCACAGAGGCCCCCCCCCTACATCAGAGTCCGCACAGAGGCCCCCTTTACATCAGAGTCTGCACAGAGGCCCCCCTTACATCAGAGTCCGCACAGAGGCCCCCAATTACATCAGAGTTTGCACAGAGGCCCCCCTACATCAGAGTGCGCATAGAGGCCCCCCTTACATCAGAGTCCCCCTCTTACATTAAAGTCCCCCCTTACATCAGAGTCCCCCCATTACATCAAAGTCCACACAGAGGCCCCCCCTTACATCAGATGTAAGGGGTGTTCTGGGAAACTTGATTTAAAGGTGCATGCTGTGGTCTATTGTGTAAAGAGGGTCTTTGCTCACCAAAGCCTGCCCCCTCCCCTTTAACAAAGTCCACAGAGCACCCCTTTTTATACACTGGGAGGCAGGAGAGACTAGAGAGGGTGAGTTTACCAGGATGGAGGCTGGGGAGCAGGCAGGCTGTCTGATGCTTTTTTGGGTTTAAACTTCCTGTCCAGTGCCCACACATGCCCGGGGAGTGTGGGCAGAGCAGACTCAGAAGGAGGAGGACCAGATGAGCTCTATCTCTCCTCGTGTCTGTGCAGAGAGAGAAGGGGATGTCAGCGCTGGTGTGCGCTGAGGCTGAGCTATGTGTGAGATGAGACATAGCTCAGCTCTGCAACCATCTACCTCAGAGCTGACACAGGCACGGCTGCACAGTGGAAGGTGAGGGGGGGCCGTGACCTGTGTTAACAGAGCTCCAGCAGGCATAATACTGCTCTGCATAAACAGCATTTGGTAGTGGCAAATGTCATCAGCCCAGGGGGAGATTTCCACCCTGCCAGCCCTCCCCTGCATCAGTGCCACCTATCACTGCCACCTATCAGTGCCCATCAGTGCCATCTATCAGTAATACCTATCAGTGCCCTATATCAGTACCACCCATCAGTGCCATCTTATCTGTGCCCATTAGTGCTGCCTTATCTGTGCCCATCAGTACCGTCTTATCTGTCCCCATGAGTGCCGTCTTATCTGTGCCTATCAGTGCCACCTTATCTGTGCCTATCATTGGCCATCTGTGCCGCCTCATCAGCGCATATCAATGAAGTAGAAAAATGTTTCATTTTTTTTGTTTGTTTAACAAAAAATAAAAACCCACAACGTTGTATGACCGCGCAATTGTCATTCAAAGTGTGTCAGCGCTGAAAGCCGAAAATTGGTCTGGGCAGGAGGGGGGGTTTATGTGCCCAGTAAGGAAGTGGTTGAATTCACATTAATAAATGATTAATTCATGCACACACACCCAGATATGTTACAATAGATATTGTTTAATTTCTTTAGCGTTTTACTTATTTTATTCATGCTTTGTCATCAGTTAGGAATTTGTATTTCCATTGTCCCAGAATATGACACAGAGATGCTCACTAAGTACAATTATATCAGACAGCTCAGAAGAGTTGTTTCATAGCTCACAGGTGGAGGAAAAGGACTACCATTAAACATCTGTAGCACTATCCCCGTATGAGCTGCTGGTTAGTTTTGGGCCTGCACGCTACCTCAACACGCCAATGTCCGCACAAGATGTAAAACCTCTAACTGTCAGGTTTTATTATTTTATTATTTTGCTGAAAACTTGTGAAGAAGGTAGGATACGGGGAAGGGAAAGTTCAGGTACACGGTACAGGTCACTGGGGAAAACCCCTAAACTTCAAAGTCATTTACCACTCCCTCTTGAGTGGGTATTGCTCACCCGCATAGACCCCTCTCATCTAGCCTAGCAGCCGGAATGATGCACAAACCAGTTCGCTAACAGTCTCTGCCACAGACTGATTGAGAACAATTTGAACAGTCCGGAATCCTCTGCCACAGGATTTAACACCCAAACTTCCAGCCGTACAGTTAAAGATCCAGTTTCGCTCCCCTGCCTTTTTTTCCTCAATTTTTTTATTTATTTTTTTACTTTCATACATTATATTTTGTACTGTTTTTTATTTGAATTTGCAATAAATAATTATTAAACAAAAAAAAAAGAATTGTTGCCAAAAAAAAAAAAAATACCTTCAATGAGTAAACAAGACTCAACTATGCACAAACACATAGAAACTAGGGAGCAGAAAAATGCTCTGTTGTCCCGCGTTTGCATTTAGAAGCTTTGTTTGCATTGTTAGGATCATTTGGCATTTCAAATGCTAATAAACTTCCGTCCCAAACTATTTTTTTTGGGCTTTCAAAATAATGTCACTAAACTCAACTGCCTCTAAATGACTATAAACTACCAGTGTACATGGGCAGATAAGATAACATAGAAGAGAGTTCAGGGGCTGCTAAAAAAATGCCCAACTGCCCGTTTATCAGCAGCAGTGTACATGAGACCTTAAACACTTCTATTTCTAAAAGCATTATTAATTTACTGCATTTTTTCCATGCCTGCCTAAAACTATTGCACATTAATATATACTGTGTGTGTGTATATATATATATATATACATATACAGTCGTGGCCAAAGGTTTTGAGAATGACACAAATATTAATTTTCACAAAGTCCGCTGCTTCAGTGTTTATGATGGCAATTTACATATACTCCAGAATATTATGAAGAGTGATCAGATGAATTCCAATTAATTGCAAAGTCCCTCTTTGCCATTAAAATGAACTTAATCCCAAAAAAAGTCCAGCAAGTGCCAGGACCATCTCCACTGCAATTCAGCTGCAGGGTCAGGGCACCACCAATGCAGAGCTTGCTCAGGAATGGCAGCAGGCAGGTGTGAGTGCATCTGCTCGCACAGTGAGACAAAGACTTGTGGAGGATGGCCTGGTTTCAAGAAGGGCAGCAAAGAAGCCAGTTCTCTCGAGGAAAAACATCAGGGACAGACTGATATTCTGAAAAAGGTTCAGGGATTGGACTTCTGAGGACTGGAGTAAAGTAATTTTCTCTGATGAATCCCCTTTCCAATTGTTTGGGGCATCTGGAAAAACCCTTGTCCGGAGAAGAAGGTGAGCACTACCACCAGTCATATGTCATGCCAACAGTAAAGCATCCTGAGACCATTCATGTGTGAGGTTGCTTCCTAGCCAAGGGAGTGGGCTCACTCACAGGTTTTTCCCATGAGTAAAGAATGGTACAAAAACATCCTCTGAGAGCAACTTCTCCCAACCATCCAAGAACAGTCTGGTGAGGAACAATGCCTTTTCCAGCATGATGGAGCACCTCACCATAAGGCTAAAGAGATAACTAAGTGACTTGGGGAACAACACATCAAATTTTGGGTCCATGGCCAGGAAACTCTCCAGACTTTAATCCCATTGAGAACTTGTGGTCAATCCTTAAAGGATCAGTAAAGGAAACATTTTTTAATGCTAAATAGATTGCTTTACCTTATAGCAGTCCTGCTTTCATGCCCTCCATGTCAGTTTTTGCTTAGAAGTTGCTGTAATCCCTTGCTGAACTCCACACTTCCTGCTTGTCTGTCTCCTTATGAAAAAACTCATGGTAGCTTTTCATTGTGGTCCATGATCAAGAAGATGTGATTACTATGGGCCAGATTCTCAAAGAATCCCCGGCGGTGTAGCGTAAGCCATTTACACTACGCCGCCGCAACGTACTAGAGCAAGTGCTTTATTCTTGCGGCGGCGTAGTGTAAATGGCCCGGCGTATCCCCGCATAAATCGAAGGGGGCGGCTTATATTTAAATTAAGCGCGCCCCCGCGCCGAACGTACTGCACATGCGCCGGCCTTAGAAAAATCCCAGTGCGCATGCTCCGAGTTATGACGCTGTTTTCGACGTGAACGTAATCGACGTAAATCCCCATTCACGGACGAGTTACGCAAACGACGTAAACATTTTTAAATTTCCCTCGGTCACGGCGTCCATACTTAAAGGGGTTGTAAAGGTACACGTTTTTTTACCTTAATGCATCCTATGCATTAAGGTAAAAAAACATCTCACAGCACCGCCCCCCCCCCCCCGAGCCCCCGTTGTACTTACCTGACCGTTCGAATCTCCCGGGCGCGTCCACGTCGTCCTCTTCGGTTCCCAGCCTGGCCGTTGATTGGCTAGGCTGGGCGGATTGATAGCAGTGCAGCCACTGGCTAGCGCTGCTGTCAATCAGAGCGGATGACGCGGCGCGCCGGGGGCGGAGCCGAGTGATACAGTCGGCGGCTATGGCCGCCGCTGTATCACGGGAGCGCGCTCGCAAAAGCTTTCCTCCATGCGAGCGCCCTCGCATGAAGAGGGAAAGCTTTTGCGAGGAGGAGCCCAGACAGCCGCCGAGGGACCCCAGAAGACAGCTTTCCGGGCTACTCTGTGCAAAACGAATTGCACAGTGGAGGTAAGTATAACATGTTTGTTATTTTTTTTTTTTAAAAAGCCCTGACTTTAGTGTCCCTTTAACATAGGATGCACCACCTTCGGGCTGCTTTATCTTTACGCCGCGCAAACCTTATGGAAACAACGTAAACTACGACGGGGCGGCGTAAAAACTTTCGGGAATCGGCGTATTAGGCTCATTTGCATAGGCAAATGAGAAAACAACGTAAAGGCCACCTAGCGGCCGGCGATGTCATTACATCTACGATCCGACAGTGTAATTGTATTACACTTGTCAGATCTTTAGTGTATCTATGCGTATCTATGCATAGATACCCATTGAAAAAAACTGAGATACCCCGTCGTATCGCTGCTGAGAATCTGGCCCATTGTGTCTAAAACTCCTCAGAACCATCAGATTCATTTTAAAAACAAACACTGCCCTGTGTTTGTTTGTTTTTGTTCTGTGTGTCTCTGTACACACAGAACAAACTGAAACTAGTCTAAAAACAAAACTAAACTGCAGGCACATTATATGATTGATTTTTATCTATTTTTAATCATTTTTAAAAGGAATCAGTTAACTATTATGTCTCTATACCCTGTAAACAGTCATTTCAGCAAAAAAAAAAAAAAAAATCCTTTACTACTCTTTTAAGAGGCAAGAATGGGCTGCCATCAGTCAGGATGTGGCCCACACGTTGATTGCCAGCATGCCAGGGTGAATGACAGTCTTGAAAAAGAAGGGTCAACTGAAAATATTGACTCATTGCATAAACCTAATGTAATTGTCAATAAAAGCCTTTGACACTTCTGGAATGCTTGGAATTATACTTCAGTATATTATAGTAACATCTAACAAAAATATCCAAAAACACTGAAGGAGCAGACTTTGTGAAAATATTATATTTGTGCCATTCTCAAAACTTTTGGCCACAGCTGTATATATATATATATATATATATATATATATGTAGCGCCCCTGTACTTCCAAGTACAGACGCTGTTAAAATTTAGAGGGGGATGAGAGAATTACTCAGCTCTCATCTATGTGGATTATGTTAGTTTAGTGCTGTGCTGTTGTTTCATTCTGTGTTCCAAAGATACCTTTCCATCTTGAAACGACAGGTGGCGGCAGTGGAGACCAGCAGGAGTGCCTTCTTGCCAGCAGCCAATCAGAGGAGGTTTTCCCTCGTGGGGCATGCTGGGGGAGGTTACTTCTTGAGGGCGCCATCTTGGCGTCGGGAGTTCGAGGTTGGATCCAGGTGAGGCACCCACCTTTAGGGTGTGCGCACATCACGGGCCCCGGCGATATGGCCTATCAGGCCGGGGTGCATGTGCTACGCAGAGTTCCTGACTCTGGGCCCCCACTTCTATGAGAAGATCCCAAATGAGTTGTGCTGTTCGGTGGGGAGTCAGTCTGAGGAGAGCCCGGAGGCAGGCGATCCAATAAGGCCTAGACGATCCATCGGGGATCAAGGTGACCGGACACTGGGAGTTTGTTTTATTGCAACCTGTCAGTCGATCACCTAAAAATCAAAGACTACCTGAAGACAATTCAGGCAATAACTATACTGAGAAGGAACCGCTACATCAAGTTGTATTCCAGAGCAAGGGCCTGTGGCAGAGGTACCACTCCTATTTCCATTGAGCCAAGTCTGTGGCAGAGGCTTGTTTCCTTCTCAGAGTTCCGAGTGATATTCCGGCTGCCAGTTCTGTGAGAGAGACTGTCCGGGTACACTACACCCACTTCGGCTGGGGTGGCGACGAAGCAAAGGTATTGTAGAAGCAGGACTGCTTCTGTACATAGTTAATGCCTGAACCTGCAACTTCTTCTTTCACCATCTTTCCTCTAATCACCTGAAGTTACCTGTTGCCGTGTTGGGCACAAGAACAAAACCACAGAAAACGACACTTTGCTGTTTGGACATTCCCTTATTACTCACACTATCTACTTTCATCATACCCCTAGACAAAGCTACATAGGTAACACACTGATCCCAAATCTAACCAGCGGCTCCTGCGGGGTAGCGATACATAAATATATATCTCAGCCCTCAAATTTTCCACTCGCCTACTCGCATTTTGCAAAAGAAAAATGAGGGCTGACGAGGAGCTGGGCTGCCTGGGAGAGGGGGGCAAGCACCTCCGGCGGGATTGATCGGGAGACGTTCTCCCAGCGCAATGTGGAAAAGAGCATATAGGAAGAGGAAAGCTGCGGGATCGCAGATCGGTAAAACACTGACATTGTCTCTGCTCTGCTCACTCTCACACAGCCCTTCCTCCTCCTGACCCCGTGATTGGTCCAATGCTGGGATGCAGTGGCGTATTAAGTGGGGGGTGGGCCACAACTGGGTGCCACACACTGGGCGGAGTCAGGCCGGCGCCCCCCCTTCGTGACTGAAGCGCTGACAGCACCAGTGCCGCGGACTCAGAGTGACTTTAGGCAGCGCCGCGATACCACAATACAAGGGGGGTTGTGGGGTGACACAGCTGCACCATCCATCCCCTCCTCTCACGGCCACGGGCTGTGAGCGGTTCCTGTTAGCGGTGCTCGGCACTTGACCTGACGTCACACAGGCACAGCCAAGTGAAGCCGCCTCCCCCTCCAATCTGTTTATGTGTACAGAGGGGGAGGGGACCTTCTGTCCATGTGCCGTCACTGCGCTTATCTGAGGTACTGAATGGGGAGGGGAGTTTGCACTGAGGGGGTCTGCATTGGGGGGGATTTTCACTCAGGGGGTCTGCACTGGGGGGGTTGCACTGAGGGGGGATTTTCACTGAGGGGGTTTGCACTGGGGGTGTCTGCACTGAGGGGTGTCTGCACTGAAGTGGGATATGAACTGAAGGGGGTCTGTGTAACATGCAGGGGGTCCAGAGCTGTGGGGGCTATATAATGTAAAGGGATCCAGAGGTGCAGGGGACTGTGTAATGTAAAAGGGGTGCAGTGATGCAGGGTGCTGTGTGATGTAAAAGGATCCAGGGGGCTGTGTAATGTAAAGGGGTCCAGAGGGCTGTGTGATGTAAAGGGGTGCAGGGTGCTGTGTAATGTAAAGGGGTGCAGGGTGCTGTTTAATGTAAAGAGGTCCAGAAGTGCAGGGTGCTGTGTAATGTAAAGGGGTGCAGGGTGCTGTGTAATGTAATGGGGTGCAGGGGGCTGTGTGATGTAAAGGGGTCCAAAGGTGCAGGGGGATGTGTAATGTAAAGAGATGCAGGGTGCTGTGTAATGTAGAGGGGTCCAGGGGTGCAGGGTGCTGTGTAATGTAAAGAGGGGCAGGGTGCTGTGTAATATAAAGGGGTGCAGGGGGCTGTGTAATGTAGAGGGGTCCAGGGGTGCAGGGTGCTGTGTAATGTAAAGAGGGGCAGGGTGCTGTGTAATATAAAGGGGTGCAGGGGGCTGTGTAATGTAAAGGGGGTGCAGGGTGCTGTGTAATGTAAAGGGTGCAGGGTGCTGTGTAATGTAAAGGGGTTCAGGGAGATGTGCGATGTAAAGGGGTCCAGAGGTGCAGGGGGCTGTGTAATGTAAAGGGGTGCAGGGTGCTGTGTAATATAAAGGGGTGCAGAGGTGCAGGGTGCTATGTAATGTAAATGGGTGCAGGGTGCTGTGTAATGTAAAGGGGTGCAGGAGGCTGTGTAATGTAAAGGGGTGCAGAGTGCTGTGTAATGTAAAGGGTGCTGTGTAATGTAAAGGGGTTCAGGGAGGCTGTGTAATGTAAAGGGGTGCAGAGATGCAGGGTGCTGTGTAATGTAAAGGGGTGCGTAATGTAAAGGGGTGCAGAATGCTGTGTAATGTAAAGGGGTGCAGAGTGCTGTGTAATGTAAAAGGGTGCAGGAGGCTGTGTAATGTAAAGGGGTGCAGAGATGCAGGGTGCTGTGTAATGTAAAGGGGTGCAGAGTGCTGTGTAATGTAAAGGGGTGCAGAGATGCAGGGTGCTGTGTAATGTAAAGGGGTGCAGAGATGCAGGGTGCTGTGTAATGTAAAGGGGTGCAGGGTGCTGTGTAATGTAAAGGGGTGCAGAGTGCTGTGTAATGTAAAGGGGTGCAGGCGGCTGTGTAATGTAAAGCGGTCCAGAGATGCAGGGTGCTGTGTAATGTAAAGCGGTCCAGAGATGCAGGGTGCTGTGTAAGCTGTTCAGTTAGTGGAGAGGGGGTACACAGTAGTAACAAAGAGATATTGAAGGATACAGAGGTATGCAAGGGGCACAGTGGGTTGTTTTTACATTTTAAGTGGGGGGTGCCAGATATTGTATTCGCCCCGGGTGCCAAATGCGGGGTCAGGAGGAGGCGGGGCTGTATGAGAGTAAGCAGAGCGGAGACAATGTCAGCTGTTACAGCGTGTTTCACCGCTCTGCGATCCCGCTGCTTTCCTCTTCATATATGTTCTTTTCCACAGGAGCGATCGCGCTGGGAGAACGTCTCTCATGGCTCTAATCTTCCTCCAGTCATGTCCTGGCCACCCTCTCACTTCCTCCACCCTAGCGAGGCTGCAATTTGGGGCACAGTGAGGCTGGATTTTGGAGCACAGTGAGGCTGGATTTTGGGGGAAAATGAGGCTGGATTTTGGGGCTCAATGACATTGTGGCTGCAATTTGGGGCACAGTGAGGCTACAATTTGGGTCACAGTGAAGCTACAATTTGGGGCACAGTGAGGCTGCAATTTGAGGCACAGTGAGGCTACAATTTGGGGCACTGCAAGGCTGCAATTTGAGGCACAGTGAGGCTACAATTTGGGGCACTGCAAGGCTGCAATGGTGGGCACAGGTCACACTGCATTGAGGGGAACTGATAAAGTTGTTGTTAATATTTATTTTTGTAATGTAATTCTGCATAAAACATTTAAGTGTCATTTCATGATATAATTTATTAGGGTGTGATTAGGGGCGGGGCGGGGGTTGGTTTAGGGGAAACTGGTGGCGAGTAACCCTTGAGGCCTGGCTAGTAGCTCAGGACTTGAAATTTTGAGCCCTGTGTAAATATATATATATATACTTAATAGGTATTTATGTGTCAACAATTTACACAGCGCTTTATGTATAATGTACATTCACATCAGTCCCTGCCTTTAAGGAGCTTAAAATCTTATGTCCCTATTTCACCCACATACACAAACTAGGGCCTATTTGTTCAGGAGTCTATTGATCTTACAGCTTATGTTTTGGTGTGGGAGGAAACCAGAGGACCCAGAGGAAACCTACGCAAGCACAACACACAATGAAAACTCTATGCAGGTAGTGGGTCACTTGTTTGACCATGTTGTTCCCCTAAAATTATACACCTAAATAAATGTATCAGTTAGGTTGGGAATCTTTTATGAAGCTTCATTCATACTGTGATTTGCAGTGCTTAGCACAGTCATTGTGACATTTAGGCATATATCATTTATAAAGGCAGTATCTCTAAATTCTGTGCTACATTTAATAGTAATATTTTCTATTATGTATGTTTTTCCTAACTCTTTTTATTGGAACGGCAAGTCTCTTCTTGTACATAAATCATGAGTGTAATTGGATTTGTCATAAGATTTTAAGTAAGGTGTGTGTGTCGTTTCTCATGGCCACACCCCGTTTATTAAGCATGTATCTCATTTCCCTTTGCTCTTCGAGGTCACCAGTTGCTTATATTTAACCTTGAGATTGTAAAGCTGTGTTCAGACATGCTTGACATGAATTACATTTTCACATGCACACCCTGGTCTATCTAAATAACAGGTGGCTATGGAAGATGTGTCAAATGATTACATTTTAGCATCAGCTGATCTTTTATACTTTCATGTATGAATATAAATATAAAGATATATATATATATATATATATATATATATATATATATATATATATATATATATATATATATTGTTCTGTCCCTAGATTTAGGTCCAGTTGTTTGTGTGTTTATCAGTTGACATTGCATTCTTTTCACCTGTCTTGTAATGCATGTACATTGTGTGGTAACAGCACCATCTACTGACCAGTTCATGTATTTTATTCAGCCTGTTTTCTCTGTGCATTATGGGAGTCCCAGTGTATTCTGGGTAGTTCCTGGTCCTTGCTAGTCTTGTCCTGTACAGCAAGCAGTCGCCATCTTGTGTCTCAGGAGCCAAAAACATTCTCACTGGGTTCCTTCCTCATCATCTGCTATTTAGCCTGTTTTCAAGCATAGTCGGTAAGAGCACTATCTTGGGACATTTACCATAGCTTATATGTGTTACTTGTTTTTCATAGCTCGTTACTATCATTTGTATTACCCCATGTACTGCATCTATAGCAGATAATTCTGTGTCTTAGGCCATGTACCATGGATTTATGTTCTAAATGCTACTGTTTTTATTCTGTAGTTTCACCTTTCCTGTCAATCTACTATCAATAAAAGAGAAAGTTAAAGCAGTACAGTTTTCTCTTCTATAAGACAGAATCGGTTTAGCTACATGTCAGATTACACACCGTGCTACGTGTATGAGGACAGTATAAGGAAACGACTGCTGAGAACAAGCTCAGACGATCAGGCTATACGGAGCCTGCCATTATCCACGCAGAGCTTACATAAGGATATCGCAGCAGTCTCCTAACAGTCACAATACGGAGCCCGCCATTATCCATGCAGAGCCTACATACAGATATCGCAGCAGTCTCCTAACAGTCGCAACATGGCTAATAGTTGAGCGTCTTCACTTAAGACAAGGTCTCAGATAAGTGGCTCTAGCAGGACATCAATCAGCGAAGCCGCCACCATTGCCCGCACAAAGGCAGAAGCTGCAAAGGAAAAATCCAGCTTCCCAGAACAAGAGATGCAGATAAAGATGGAGAAAGCGCAACTCGAAGCTGAGAAAACTTGAAGCGACTCTAGAAAAACTCGCTGCAGATAAAGAGACGGCTGCTGCCATAGCAGAAGCAGAATTTCTAGAAGCCACGGAACTCCAGGAAACCAAGAGTCATCGCAGCATCGTCCATCCAGGACTTGAATCCCAAGATCCGCAACAGCGAACTTCACAATACGTCTATCGACATTCCAAGTCAGATGACGACCCAGATCCACAGCTTAATGCAAAGCAGTCTGTTGACAAGTCAAACCAACATGCTTATTAGGATCATCAGAAAGTCGACTATCAGCCTCCTTGCAGCAAACTGGAGAATACACATCAGAGTGAAACCGGCTACAACAACGTCTCTCCAGAACAGAGAATCAGGAATCGGCCCCTGCTAAGAGAAATGCCTTTTGCTTCAGAACGTTATTATACCAGATTAAACCAGAGACTTCCAACAGGTATGGTCGTGCATCACACATCACTCTGACAACACAACACCAGCTGGTTCCAGCGCCAATCAAGCCACAATGGACTTTGCCAGGTACCTTGCTCGACATGAGCTGGTCATCAAGGGACTTGTAAAGTTCAGCGACCACGCTGAGAATTATAGAGCTTGGCAAGCTTCCTTCCAAAATACAACCAGAGACTTAGGTCTGTCATGTAGTCAGAAATTGGATCTCCTGGTGAAATGGCTGGGAAATTAGACCGCCGGACACGCTAAAAGGATTAGAGACATCAATGTAAATTATCCAGATGTTGGTCTACAAAGGGTCTGGGATAGACGATGAGATTTATGGCACAGCAGAGGTCATAGAAAACGCCTTATTCAAGAGAATTGAGGACTTTCCTAAAAAAGCGAACAAAGGCTATTCAAAGCTTAGAGTTAAGTGACTTATTAATGGATCTGAGTGTAGCAAAGATTGACATTCCTTGACACTGCTACAGGTGTAAATCCTATAGTTCAAAAGCTCCCATACAACCTGCAAGAGAAGTGGGTCATGCATGGTTCTCGGTATAAACAGACTTACAATGTACCATTTCCTCCATTTAATGTGTTTGTAGATTTTGTCTCTGAACAAGCAAAAATCAGCAATGATCCTAGCTTTGATTTCATGATGTCATGTGCCACCCCCTCAGTCAGTAAACCTTGTAGAGCAATTGTAGAGGTCCATAAAATTAACATTTTTTCCACAGGTTCAGTCCATAAAGAGTTCAGCTCCTATCAAAGAGGAGACAAACCCAAGGACCCGAGCATTCAGTGTCCCTTACACAGAAAGCCTCATTCCCTACTTAAGTGCAGAACCTTCAGAGGAAAGTCATTGGAAGACCGCAAGACCTTCCTCAAGGAGAACAACATCTGCTTTAAATGCTGCTCTTTAACTTCACACTTCGCCAAGGACTGTAAGGTTAGTGCAAAGTGTGCAGAATGTGACAGCACGGATCATAACACAGCTCTACACCCTGGGCCACCAACGTGGGCTTCACCCAAAACCCAAGAGCATAGCGGGGAGCGAAAAGATCGAAATACTGACATTTTGGCAGTTACTTCTAAATGTACAGAGGTTTGCAGAGACCTCAGAGGAGGCAGATCCTGTTCTAAAATCTCCCTAGTGAGGGTTTACCCAGCAGACGACAATTCTAGACGATCAAAGTAACAAGTCGTTAGCGAAGTCTGCCTTCTTTGATAGCTTCGACATCAGAGGACCCAGTGCCCCCTACTCTTTAAGAACTTGTGCAGGTACTGTGGAAACAGTCAGAAGGAGGGCAAGTGGGTACCTAATTGAATCCAGCGATGGTCAAGTGCGTCTGCCTTTACCAACTATACTAGAATGTAACCAGATTTCTGACAACAGGTCTGAGATACCCATGCCAGAAGTATAGCAGAGCATCAGCCTCACCGGAAGCATATAAGACACCTGATCCCGAACCTTGATCCTGAGGCTCAGATATTCTTACTCCTCGGGAGGAATATCCTACAGGTCCACAAAGTTAGACAGCAGATCAATGGACCTCACATTGCACCATACGCCCAGAGACTCGACCTAGGATGGGTCATTGTAGGAGAAGTCTGTTTGGGAGGTGTACACAGACCAACAACTGTCAACAGCATGCTTACCAGTACACTTGTGAATGGACGCCCATCTCTTCTCCAACCATGTAAAAATCACTTTTTCATTAAAGAACTGCCTCAAAGCACTTCATCATCAGGTGCCCTTGCAGGTCCTGCCTACGATGACTTAATCTGGGATGGCAATCAAGACCACCTGGGATCCACAGGGATCTGGGATCCACAGTTCCGCAAGACTAAAGAGGACAATCGTATAGCGATGTCATTCGAAGATAGACTGTTTCTAGAGATAATGGAGCAGGGAATGGTGCAGGACAAAACAAGAAGCTGGGTTGCACCTCTACCCTTTAAGCCTCAAAGACAGTGCTTACCCAACAATAGGAAGCAAGTTTTCAAACGATTTTTCTCTCTCAGGCACAACCTACGAAGCAAACCTGAGATGAGAGATCACTTCTTTACCTTCATGGAAAAGATATTCCGGAAAGTTCATGCAGAGCTAGCACCTGTACTTCAAGATTCGGAAGAACGCTGGTACCTGCCCATGTTTGGGGTGTATCACCCGAAGAAGCCAGATCAGATCAGAGTGGTGTTTGACTCAAGCGCCAAGTTTGAAGGTGTATCACTAAATGACGTTTTGCTGTCAGGCCCTGATCTAAACAACAAGCTCATAGGAGTGCTTCTCCGTTTTCGCAGAGACTCCATTGCATTCACAGCTGATATCCAACAGATGTTACATTGCTTCCTAGTCAAGAAAGAACATAGAAATTTCTTGAGATTCCTATAGTTCAGGGACAAGGATCCCTCTAAAGATGTTACAGAGTATCGTATGAAAGTTCACATCTTCGGCAATAGTCCATCTCCTGCAGTCGCCATCTATGGATTAAGATGCGCAGCTCAGAAAGCAGAAGAAAAGTATGGAGCGGATGTCAGACTCTTTGTAGAGAAGGACTTCTATGTGGATGACTGTCTGAAATCAATGCCCTCAGATGAGACTGCAACCAGACTCCTTAACCACTTGCTTACTGGGCACATATACCCCCCTCTTGCCCAGGTGAAATTTTAGCTTCCGGCAATGCGTCGCTTTAATTGACAATTGCGCGGTCGCGCGACGTGGCTCCCAAACAAAGTTGACGTCCTTTTTTCCCCACAAGTAGAGCTTTCTTTTGGTGGTATTTGATCGCCTGTGCGGTTTTTATTTTTTGCGCTATAAACAAAAAAAAGCATCAATTTTGTTTTTTACTTGTTGCTATAATAAATATCCCAATTATAAAAAATAAAAACATTTTTTTTTCTCAGTTTAGGCCGATACGTATTCTTCTACATATTTTTGGTAAAAAAAAATAAAAGATCGCAATAAGCGACTCGTTTTCGCAAAAGTTATAGCGCCTTCAAAATAGGGGACAGAATTTTTTTTTTTTTTTTTTTTACTAGAAATGTGGCACAAAAACAAACAAATCCAGGGCAGTGTTTTTTTTTTAAATTAATCTGATTGGTTCTAAAGGAGTTTTACACACAGAGGCGACAATGGGCACAGTGGCATCATGGGGCACAGTGATGACAATGGGCACAGTGGCATCATGGGGCACAGTGGTGACAATGGGCACAGTGGCATCACGGGGCACAGTAGTAACAATGGGCACAGTGGCATCATGGGGCAGAGTGGTGACAATGGGCACAGTGGCATCATGGGGCACAGTGGTGACAATTAAAGGGCACAGTGACATGCACAGTGGCATCAATGGGCACAGTGGTGACAATTAGCACAGTGGCGATAATTGAGGGGCACAGTGGCTACGTTTGATGGCATGGCACAGTGGTGACAATTGATGGCACAGTGGCTGCGTTTGATGGCATGGCACAGTGGTGACAATTGATGGCACAATGGCTGTGTTTGATGGCATGGCACAGTGACTGCGATTAATGGCATGGCACAGTGGTGACAATTGATGGCACAGTGGCTGCGTTTGATGGCACAGTGGCTGCGTTTGATGGCACAGTGGCTGCGTTTGATGGCATGGCACAGTGGTGAAAATTGATGGCACAGTGGCTGCGTTTGATGGCATGGCACAGTGGTGACAATTGATGGCACAGTTGCTGTGTTGCATGGCACAGTGGTGACAATTGATGGCACAGTGACTGCATTTGATGGCATGGCACAGTGGTGACAATTGATGGCACAGTGACTGCATTTGGTGGCATGGCACAGTGGTGACAATTGATGGCACAGTTGCTGTGTTGCATGGCACAGTGGTGACAATTGATGGCACAGTTGCTGTGTTGCATGGCACAGTGGTGACAATTGATGGCACAGTTGCTGTGTTTGATCGCATGGCACAGTGGTGACAATTGATGGCACAGTGACTGCATTTGATGGCATGGCACAGTGGTGACAATTGATGGCACAGTTGCTGTGTTGCATGGCACAGGGGTGACAATTGATGGCACAGTTGCTGTGTTTGATGGCAAACCAAAAATTTTGAGCACCAGCCGCCACTGGCCCCTATACTCATTGAAGGTAAAGCTATGTGAAGAGACTTCACCAGAGAAGGGTCGAACTGGGATACTCCTCTTCCAATGAAGGAAAGAACCACGTGGATGGCCTGGAAGAATTCCCTTACAGTCTTATCCAATCTTCACATAGCTCCTCCATATGTTTCTGTACCAACTACCAAGGTTGAGACTCAAAAACATTGTGTTTTTTGCGATGCTTCAATCAAAGCAATTGTGGCTGTAGCTTACTTGAAGACAATAGATACCAGTGGACATTGCCATGTAGGGTTCGTCATGAGTAAAGAGAAACTAACGCCACTCCAGGAACACACAATACCACGCCTGGAACTATGTGCCGCTGTGTTAGCGGTGGAGTTGGCCGAACTCATCGCTGTAGAAATGGACCTTGAGATTAACCTCCCTGGCGGTATGATTCTGTCTGGAATTACATACCAAAAGCGGTACAATTTTTTGAATGGAAATTTGGCGTTTTATACTGTAGACCTGCAATTCTTAGGAATAACTCGCTTAAATCTGTCCAAACAAGACATCCCGGGTATGATAAAGTTTGAAAAACAAAATCATAAATTTTAATATAATAAATAACTATAAATAATTATAACAAATGATAATGTAATTATAATAAAAATTATTCAATAATGTAATCAAATCAAAATCACTCAAATTTGCTCAGTTGCAGAATTGTCGCTGTCATTATTTTTTTTTTATGACAAATTTGCCCACAAATCGCTATCGCTCAATTCTGCAAGTGATTATAATTTATTATCTCTGTTTTTTAGCTGCTCTAAAACCATTTTTGACAAAAAGGGACACTTTTGGTTGCTATGGACAATCTACAGTTTGCAGGCAGAAAGAACAATTTTAATTATATAAAAGTGCATGTAGGACACTGGGCAAACCACTAGGGACAAGGGGGGTGTGTATTTTTTACATACATTACTGTAATCTATAAGATTACAGTATACTGTATGTAATGTGTTTGTTTACTTTTTTTAATTTGGCGCCGTTCTCCGCCCCGTGCGTCGTAACGTCACAGGGAACAGAGATCGGCGGGACACAGGGACACTGTGTGAATCGAGCGAGGACCAGCTCGCTCACACAGCGGGGATGCATCGCAGGATCCAGGGACAAGGTAAGTAACTTTGTCTGGATGCTGCAAGGTAAGCCACGCCGCTGCACACTCTGCACATCTACCCCGAGGGTGACTCGGGGTTACCGACTCTAGCATGGAAAAACCACCCTGAGTCACGCTCGGGAATACCGCTAGGAGGGTTAAAGACTCTGAGTTCTATACAGATAGTACTGGGATATATCTGTAATGAAGCTAGACACTTCAATGTCTACGTCAACATCAGAGTTCTAAGGATCAGAAGATCTACCTCTCCCGAACAATGGAAATATGTACCTACACATCTCAACCCTGCGGACCTAGCAACTAGATCCGTTGCTACTGACCATCTCAAGGATACAATTTGGTTTACAGGCCCCACCTTTTTGTATAAGCTGACGCCCAACACTACAGAAACTGCCATGTTTGAACTAGTAGACCCACATACTGATGTTGGGGTATCTGTGTTACATACGGAGTCTCTGGACCACAACCTAAAATCCCACAGATTCAGTAGGTTCTCTACTTGGAGATCTCTTGTCCGTGCCATCACTTGTCTAACTCATATTGTTCGGTCGTACAAAGCAACCTCATCGGCAGATAAAAATATCTGTGGAGGCTGGCATCATTGTAAACGTGTCTACACAGCTCTCGAGCTAGAGCGGTCGAAGAATGTAATCATCCAAGCTGTACAGCGTGAAACCTATGCAACAGAAATCGACTGTGTAGTCAGCCAAAGACCCGTGCCCAAAGGTAGCGTTTTAAGGAAACTTGACCAAGTGATCTAAAAGTGAATAAGTGAGGGTAATGGCGCTGCCTAAGGGAGATAGATTTGCTGAAATGACTGTTTACAGGGTATAGAGACATAAAAGTTAACTGTTTTCTTCTAAAAATGATTAAACATAGATAAATCAAATCAATCATATAATGTGCCTCCAGTTTAGTTTCACTTTTAAACTGGTTTCATGTTTCTGTGAAGTAGAGAGACACACAGAACAAAAACAAATCCAGGGCAGTGTTTTGTTTTTAAAATGAATCTGATTGGTTCTGAGGAGTTTTACACACACAGTAATGACAGCTTGGACCACAGTGAAAAGCTGCCATGAGATTTTTCATAAGGAGCCAGACAAGCAGGAAGTGTGGTGATCAGAGCCGAATTACAGCAACTTCAAAGCAAAAAACGAACAATGAGGACATGAAACCAGGACTGCAGTAAGGTAAAGGAAGCTATTTAGCTAAAAAAAAAATCCTTTAGTGATCCTTTAAGACTAATATAAAATTGGATAAATGAGTTACAGGTGTGCCAAAAAAAGGTCAGATCAACCAATAACTAAACACGTGTATGTGAAAGTGAACCTGTGATAAATAGATAAATAGGTCACCCTACACCAAATATATGTAAATAAGATACATGCATAAATTAATATAATGTAAATAACGTACTCCCAAGAAGACCACTAGGTAATGTGACCAAAGGCCCACACAACCCTATAATATCACCACCTAGGATCACAAGAGAGTACTGTAGAGCAATCCAATAAACAGAAATAATACAAGTAGTATAAGTGTAAGGCCGCGTACATACGATCGGTTCAACCCAATGAGAATGGTCCGACGGACCGTTTTCATCGGTTCACCGATGAAGTGGCCTGATGGTCTGATGTGCGTACACACCATCAGTCCAAAATCCGATTGGGTCAGAACGAGTTGAAAGGCTTCTATAAATTTCAGAGGTGTCTGGCTTGTAGAGTTAGAAAAACTGAGCTTAAATCGAGAACAGACCATAAAACATATAAAATTAGGAACCTCATTACCTGCAACAAAACTCATGTAACCTACATAGTGGAATGCCCATGCCACCTTCAATATGTGGGGCGAACAACTAGGGCACTATGTATTCGCATACGCGAACATTCTATTAATATTCGTAAGGGGTTTCCTAAACATAATCTATCTTGACACTTTGATGAATTCCATCATAAAGATCCATCTGGACTCATCTTCTACGGGATAGATATGGTCAAAGACAACTGGAGAGGGGGTAACAAACAAACGGCCATATCCCAGAATGAGACCAGCTGGATATACCGTTTAGGAACCCTCGTATCTCATGGTCTAAACGTGGACATTGACCTTAATTGCTTCCTGGCCAACCCTTAATATGTCATCTCTTATTCTCTTTAATTAGTGGACCTGTAGGCAAATTAGTGGACCCGTTATCTGACCCTTGGTACCCCTATCTCCACAATTATGGGGTTGGAGGGACTACATAGGGTATATCCGGGGCCACACCTGCCTATTATCGTATGCCAGTTAAACCACCACCATATTCCTATATACACATCTTTATTGTTCACATTGGATGAGGGGCTAGGGACCAGCTCCATTATTTATAGGGGTTTACCTCTAATACTATCCAACATCTTTTTCTATACCTATATTATGTTTTCAATTCTGCAGACTATGGGCCAGATTCACGTAAATCGGCGCATTTTTTGACTGGCGTAGCGCACCTCCTTTACGTTAGACCGCCGCAATGTAGCGGCGCAATCACCGTATTCTCGTTTGATTTGCGCAGAAATTAGCGCCTGTGCAACGTAATTTCAGAGGCGTAAGGCGGAGTAATTCAAATTGGGAAGGACGTGGGCGTGTTACATTGAAATGAGCCGTGACCCCATGCAAATGAAGGGCCGGCCGGATCGCGCATGCGCGCATGAAGCAGACCATGGTCAGCACCTCTGTGCGCATGCTCACAACTCGGGAACGGCACAATCAGTGAAATTGGAAGTGGACCCGGGCAACTTAGTGAACTACGCAGACGGCATAAATAGACAGACACAAACGCACTTTCTTTGCAAAAGTACATCCCTTTGTATCCCTTCCTATACAGCAAGGTGCTTTTGTTCTGTTGTTTATTAGCGTTTGTTTGTTTGTTTATGACGTGTCTTTGAGATATTTGGGGACTGTTTTGCAGAGTGATTTTTGTATTTTATGTGTTTTTTTTGTTGTTTTTTTTTTTAATTAGATTTTTGCTGGGCATTTTTTATTTTTGCTGGTCAATTTTTTTTTTTGGTTCTGTTTGTGAATGATTTTGGAATGTGGGGGTGACATTCCTGCCGGAAAAGGGGTGTCACCCTCATTTGTGGTGGAGAAGTGATCCCCAGGTCCGTGTGAATGGTGTATGAATGTACAGTGACATAATTGGAGCCGTGGCATGGCGTTGCTGCTCACAAGTCCTGCATGATGGTGGGCTTGTGCCAATCCAATGTGATGAGCATGTGATGTGTCTGTGCTAGGGACCACAGTGGTGTTGCATGCATGCATTCTCATTGTGCCATGATTAATGTGTGTGTTTAACGTGCAAAGATGCCTAATGTGAGCTGGCTCCTGGCTGCTCTTCCCTCAGAAGACGGGGTAGCCTCGGTTAGGGGGGGATTGTCTGGTTCAGGGGTCAGGTCATCACTTATGTCAATCTCCAGGCCCTTTCTCACTGCGAAGTTGTGCAGCATGCAACATGCACCAATGATCTGGCATACAAAGTTTGGGGAATACAACAGGGTACCATCAGAGGTTCCTTATAGGAGTCATGAGATGGGGTCCCAGTGCATATGCAGAGTCACCCTGAAGGGATAAGACAGGAGGATGTTAGTATTATTGTTTATTGTTTGTTTCTTATACAAGGCGCATAGTTCACAAAACATGTTTGCATCAATGCGCCTGCTTCCCGTCCAATCACGTTACCAAAAACATGCCAAGAGAACAAACTTTAAAAACAACATAAAATCGAGTGGCGGTTACAATAAATATATAGACATTCTAAAACTCGGTACTGCATGTATGCATAATAAAAACGTTAAAAACTGCATAAAAACAACAAAATAGGAAGGGAGGGGAAAGGAAGGAAAGGGAGAAAAGGGAAGGGGAAAAGGTAGAGAAAGAGATATCTCACCCCAAACCACTAGTAGTGCATGTGCCCCTTGTGATTTCAGCATCATGGGGGGGACAGTCATGCCTGCCACCCATGTCACTCACCAACCAGCCAGCTGTCCCCATACATGTTCTGTTTGAAATCTGTGGGGAGGGGGCTAGGATTGTATATGTAGCTGTCATGGGTGTCATGGGTGGTGTCATGTGTTGGGCTGGTGATGTCCTCCTGCAGGTTTGTGGTTAATTCCAGGATGGCATGAGGGGTGAATCTGAAGATGCGAGACACCTCAGAATCACTCATGCCAAAAATGTCTATGCGTGTGTGATATATCAAGTGAAGAGTGAGGGGCTTTTATCAGATTAGATTATTATATCCATCAAGGTTTTAAAGGGCTATTGAAAGATAGTGAGACCGTGTTTGTAATTTGCATGTATGTTATGTATTGATGTATATATGTATGTATTTTTTTGGTAAAAATGTTTATAAAAGCAAAGAAAAATGTTTTGGAAAAAAAAAAAATCCTCTCCCGTGCCCTCCTCCGTGCCCTCCTCCGTGCCCTCCTCCTTCTTTGCTCATCTGAAGTCAGTAGTATAGCTATGAGCATGGATGCCACTGGCATGTTGGCATACAGTTTGTTGGGCAGCAAGTGTGACTGCTCAGCGCCTCACTAACAGTGTTGCTTTAGCTGACATGTAGACGGATTGTCTAATTTTATACCACCTTTTATATGGTCTAATTTTAGACAGGACGTGCAGCTGTTGCGCATAGCGCGTAGCCTGCGCTGCACCAACGTTCTTTTGTGGATCCCCGTAACTCCCTCATTTGCATATTTGAATAGCAAATCAATGGTGTGTCTAGCGCAGTTTTGCGCGGACGGATGCGCCTGTCTATCGAAATTACACGGGTCAAAAAAAAGTAGATTTCTTGCGTATCTCGTTTTGGGGATGCGGCGCATCGAAACGCATGCGCAAATTTAGAATTACGCCACGCATCTCCTGTAACGCCGGCGTAATCGCTCTGTGAATCTGGCCCTATGTCTGGGGGACCACCCACATATATAGGATATTAGGGTAGACCTACCTAATTATTAATCAAACTTGCAGTCTGTATTCATATGAACATTTTTTTCCACATTTTTCCACACTTTTAATACTGTCCCATCTATCTTTGGTTATATTTGGCAGCATTGGTGTTAATTGGGTACCCCACCACCAACGTATGAGAGGGAGTATAGGCCATATATTCCTTTTCTCGTCTGGCTCGGTATGCATCCTTGTGTCTTCTTTCCTTAGCACCAATGCTCTCACCTTTGGTAGTAGAAAAATAATGTAGTTGCGCTAAATATAAGATAATTATGTGATAATTTATATATAAAGTGAAATTGATAAACAAAGTCCCAAGTGCTAATTGAAGCAAACAATAAATTTAAACCAGTGAAGCCAAAAAATGGAAGAGATCACCACCAACAGGAAACACCGTAAGAAATGCACGCTTACCAAAAGGCAAGCATATAGGGCTTGCGGCTGAAACCCCAGCCAGGGCCTTTAAACTGGAACTGCCTCCAACATCAAGGGTTAAGATCCTCCCGGTTTCCGGGGATAACAGTAAGCCCCCAGAAAAAGTAAAACTCACAATAGTGATGTATCGTAAAAATAGAGAATTTAATATAAAAATTGCACTTACAGAAATATCTTTCTTAAAAGCATAAAGGATAAGCCGGCCGGATCTCACGAACGCCCGTCCTCATGGACCGTAACGCCACACGTCAGCACGTCTCAATATCCCAGTGTGGCTTCATTTGACATCCTGGGTTTCCTCCTTCCTCCCCAGCAGGTACACAATCCAACAATGGATCCTCTCAAACACAGCATGTTTTATTGCATTTGTATTATTATTATATTTTTTTTACTACCAATGGCGGCGATCAGCAATTTTTTTCATGAGTGCGACATTATGGCGGACACTTCGGACAATTTTGACACATTTTTGGGACAATTGTCATTTCACAGCAAAAAATGCATTTAAATTGCATTGTTTATTGTGGAAATGACAGTTGCAGTTTGGGAGTTAACCACAGGGGGCGCTGAAGGGGTTATGTGTTCCCTAATGTGTGTTTACAACTGTAGGGGGGTGTGGCTTTAGGTGTGACATCATCGATCGTGTCCCCCCTATAAAAGGGATGACGTGATCGATGCAACCGCCACAGTGAAGCACGGGGAAGCCGTGTTTACACACGGCTCTCCCCATTCTTCAGCTCCGGGGACCGATCGCTGCACTGTACGTGGATCTGCCCAGCCGTGCCATTCTGCCGACGTATATGTTCAGGAGGCGGTCCTTAAGTGGTTAAGGGCAGAAATAAAAATCCCCCTTCTAACAGCAGCTACAACAACATTAATATTTTTTACTGTTTGCTATAATAAATATTCCCCCCCAAAAAATACAAATTTTCTCATCAGTTTGGGACAATATGTATTCTTCTACATATTTTTGGTAAAAAATTGCAATAGGTATATTTTGATTGGTTTGCGCAAAAGTTATAGCGTCTACAAAATAGGCGATAGATTTATGGCATTCTTATTATAGATCTGACACTTTTGAGACTATTTTGGGACCAGTGACATTTATACAGTGACAAGAGCTACTTTACTTTATAAATGTCACTGGCAGGGAAGCGATTAACACTAGGGGACGATCAAGGGGTTAAGTGTTCCCTAGTGAGGTGTTTCTAACAGTGTACTGACTGGAGGAGGAGAGAGATCACTGTTCCTGATCGATAGGAACAGCAGATCTCTCTCTACTCCCCTGTCAGAACGGGGATCTGTTTGTTTACATATACAGATCCCTGTTCTGGCTCTCTGTGGAGCGATCGCGGGTGGCCGGCAGACATCGCAGCCGCCGGCCATGCGCATCGATAGACAAAACATATTTAACAAAACAACATATTAGCTGTATGGCAGGTCCTTTGCCCTAGTGATTGCATTTAAACATCTGATATGCATTGTAGTACTGAGATACAAACTACTGGTCTTTGGCTTTAGGCTTCTTTAATTTAATCCATTTTGCATCATACAATTGCAAGCTTCTTTTTTTATCTTTTATTTTCTCTGTTACTATTATTTGTGTGTAGACTATATGCATTACTATAAAGAGCTATGGGATAGGATAGCACTATAGAGATAAAAGATAATAATAATAATAATATTGATTTTGTTTCTGTCGCAAATACCAGGTTTATTTTCTCCAACACTGTCAAGTTGAAAGCAGTGGAAAATGTAATTGTGTTTTAATGATTTTTACAACGTGACAAAATAACTTAACAATTTTCAAGGCACATGGTAGGTTTCTTCACATCTGCGATGGAGAGTGATCCAAAGAGTAATTAGTCATGACTACATTTATTTCTAAATTTCCCTATTCCTTTTATGCATGTTCTAATCCTACTTAAATTAGCACTGTATTTGCTCTTAGTATGGGTATAAAATCCGAAATGCATAATTTTGCTCTAGACAAAAACACATCTATAGTTATACAATGTAAACATAAATGTAATTTAATTTTTTATAGTATTTTAATTCTTCCATTGAATGTACAAAGATTTATTTAGGGGTACAAGGCCTCTCATACAAAATAATTATTGGGAAACATTCTATGCAGGCTATAATAAACTGATTACTATATCGCCATGACTGTAAATTAACAAAAAAGGGTTTGTATCTTAAAGTGTATTGTAAACCCGAACAACGAATTTGTTTTTGACCCCATTTGGTTTGCTAAATACACAAGTTAAAGTATTTTGCTATGCCGTATTTGCCGGTGTATAAGGCGACTGGGCGTATAAGACAACCCCATAATTTTCCAGCTAAAAGGTTTGTTTTGGGATATACTCGCGGTATAAGATGACCCCCTTCCGACTAGTCTGTCTGGAAGCTGAGGGATAGCCAGAACAACCGCTGACAGGAACAGGCTTTATTCAGCTTTTTTCAAATCTCACTGTGCCTTTGCATGCCTCACCTCACTGGGCCACTGCATGCCTCACCTCACTGTGCAATTGCATGCCTCACCTCACTGTGCCACTGCATGCCTCACCTCACTGTGCCATTGCATGCCTCACCCCACTGTGCCATTGCATGCCTCACCCCACTGTGCCATTGCATGCCTCACCACACTGTGCCATTGCATGCCTCACCTCACTGTGCCATTGCATGCCTCACCTCACTGTGCCATTGCATGCCTCACCCCACTGTGCCATTGCATGCCTCACTCCACTGTGCCATTGCATGCCTCACCTCACTGTGCCATTGCATGCCTCACTTCGACAATCTCCATATCTTATCCCTGACATGCAGAGTCAGTCAGACTGCGGGCGTCCATTGTTCAAAAGCCGTGCCTCTTCCTCGTCCTGTTCCATGATAAGGGGAACACTCAGTTTACCAAAAATATGTAGAAGAATACATATCTACCTAAACTGAGAAAAAATATTATATATTTTTGGGGGATATTTATTATAGCGAAAAATTTAAAATATTGCTTTTTTTTCAAAATCGTCCCTCATTTTTTGGTTTATAGCACAAAAAATAAAAACCACAGATGTGATCAAATACCACCAAAAGAAAGGTCTATTTGTGGGAAAAAAAGGACGTAAATTTTGTTTGGGTACCACATTGCACGACCACGCATCAGGGCTGGACTGGGACAAAAATTTGGCCCTGGACTTTATCCAGACTGGCCCACTTTGACAGATCTCTCCTCTAGCGGCCGGACAACTTCCGCACCCCCCCCCCCGGCCACCTAAGCCCCCGCTCCCCCTTCACTAGCCACTAGCCATTCTACTTTATTAGAGTAGAATGGCTGGTACTGGTACTTTTATAGGCAGTATCAGTGGGGAAGCCAGACATTATTTCACCCGGGGCAAAGAATCAGTTTGGTGCCCCCCCTTGTAAGACAAGTTTAGGCTGAAGTGAGAAACTCCCAGGCCATAGCTGATGTCTGTCCCCTTCCCCCTGCTGCTCTGTCATCCCCCCTGCTCCTCTGGTCCTCCCCTGCGTCTCTGTTCCTCCAAAGTGAGTGCTGAGGGGAGGGAGAGACAGAGGAGGGGAGGGGGCGGTAGTCTGCTGTCACTGAAGCCAGCCCACTGAGCCATCGGCCCACCGGGAAACTCCCTGTAGTCCCAATGGCCAGTCCATCCCTGCCGCGCATTGTCAGTTATTGTAAGCAGGGAATGAAAACAACAACCTCCGCAGTAGAAGCAGCAGACAGTTCACACACAAACACAGGTTAGGCACATATTTAACCCCTTTCTGTCCAGTGTAATTAGTACAGGGACAGTACACATTATGAGCACTGATCGCTGTAATAATGGCACGGGTGATGTCAGTGGCAATTAGTTCCCTCCAGCGTCAGTTATTGTCAGATTGACCACCGCAGTATCGCAGTCCTGTTATAAGTCGCTAATCACTGCCATTACTAGTATAGAAAAAAATCCAGTAAATATTACATAGTTTGTAGACGCTATAACTCTCACACAAACTTATCAATATGAATCAATTTTGGCCAAAATGTTTTAAAAAATGTTTGATTTTTTTTGTAAATGTTTTATGGGATATGTTTTATAGCAGAGAGTACAAAATATTGTTTTTTTTTTGGTCTTTTTCTTTTATATAGTAAAGAATAAAAAAATAAAAAAAAACAGAGGTGATCAAATACCACTAAAAGAAAGCTCTATTAAGCCGCGTACACACGGCAGAGAACCTCGACGGGCAGAACACATCGTTCCGCCCGTCGAGGTTCTCTGCCAGCCGTCAGATTCGGCGACCCGCCCGTCGGGAATGGCAACCAGCCATTCATCCAGGCGGGCCGTCGAGCAAATAGAGAACATGCTCTCTATTTCTGCTCGACGGCATTCCCGACGGGATGCTCGCCGAGAGTGTACACACGGCCGAGGTTCTCGCTGGAATGCAGCTTCCAGCGAGGTTCTCGCTGGTTTCCAGCGAGAACCTCGGTCGTGTGTACGCCGCCTAAGTGTTAAAAAGGTATACAGTATATCAATTTTGTTTGGGTACATCGTTGCGTGGCCTCGCATATGTAAATCTTCCAGAGGGCAAGTGGTTGAATGCAAAATACAGTAAATGTTCACTTTAACCACCATTTTGCTAGTCGAAGACCAGGCCACTTTTTGCGATTCGGCACTGTGTCGCTTTAACTAACTGACAATTGCGCGGTCGTGCGACGTGGCTTCCAAACAAAATTGATGTCCCTTTTTTTCCCACAAATAGAGCTTTCTTTTGGTGGTATTTGATGACCTCTGCAGTTTTTATTTTTTGCGCAATAAACAAAAATGAAGCGACAATTTCGAAAAAAATGCAATATTTTCTACTTTTTGCTACAGTAAATATATAAAACATTTTTTCCCCAGTTTAGGCCGATACATATTTTTGGTAAAAAAAATCACAATAAGCGTATATTAATTGGTTTGCACAAAAGTTATAGCGCCTACAAAATAGGGGATAGAATTATGGCATTTATATTGTTATAATTTTTTTTACTAGTAATGGCGGTGATCTGCGATTTTTATCATGACTACGACTTTATGGCGGACACATCGGACACTTTTGACACATTTTGGCACCGTTTTCATTTTTACAGCGATCAGTGCTATACAAATGCACTAATTACTGTGAAAATGACACTGGCATTGAAAAGGTTAACCACTAGGTGTCATTGAAGGGGTTAAGGGTTAAGTGTGCCTAGGGATGTGTTCTAACTGTAGGGGGATGGGCTATGTGTGACACGACAGTGATCACAGTTACCGATTACAGGAAGCTGTGTACATTGTCCTGACACTAGGAAGACTGGGGAAATGCTTTTTACATAAGCATTTCCCCCTTCTTCCTCACCGTGACACGTATGAGTCCAACCGCGGGACTCAAAGAGCTCCCGGCAGCACACGTGTCCACAATTCTGGCTTCTAAGGATCACTAAAGATAATTTTATTTATTTTTAGATAACAAACATGTTATACTTACCTCCACTATGCAGCTCGTTTTGCACTGAGTGGCCCCGAACCTGGTCTTCTGGGGTCCCTCGGCGGCTGTCTCGGCTCCCCCCAGCAAGGACTCGACACCTTCATGCAAGCGTGCTCGCATGGTGTTGAGTTCTTGTGGGTGCGCTCCAGGGATACAGCTGGCGACCATAGCCACTCACTGTATCACTCAGCCCCGCCCCCCGGTGCGTCATGTCATTGGATGTGATTGACAGCAGTGTGAGCCAATGGCTGCGCTGCTTTCAATCCATCCACTGTAACCAATCAACGGCCAGGCTGAGCGGGGAAGAGGATGTTGGGGGCGAGCGCGGGACTTTTGAGTGGTCAGGTAAGTAAAATGGGGGGGCTGGGGGGGGGCGGTATTGTCATATGTTTTTTCACCTTAATGCATAGACTGCATTAAGGTGAAAAAACATTTACCTTTACAACCCCTTTAAAGGGGATGTATATATACGTCCTTCTGCCTGTCCGTGCCATGCTGTTGACGTATATAGTCGTGCGTTGGTCGGCAAGCAGTTAAAAAGCGTATATTACACTTGCAAAGTCAATCATAGTAAATAGGGTGAAATGACTTTCAATGCCCAGTCAGGAAAACAAAAAGTGAATTTTGCTTGCGCATGATTGGTTGATTTAAGTGAGCACACCTTATTGACTAAGCCATACCTCCCAACTGTCCCTAAATTTCGAGGGACTGTCCTTGATTTGGAGCAATGTCCCTTTGTCCCTCATTCCTCCCCATTTGTCCCTCATTTTGGTCTGATCTATATAGATGTGTATAAAATGCACTTTTTATCTATCAAAAAGTGTTTCCCAGTGCTAAATCTTTTATCTGATTTCTAAATTGCTGCATTTGTAAATTCCAAAAGCCAATATAAAGGAATAGTAGTGGTAAAAAAAGCACTTGTGGGTTTAACCAATCTTGTTGTTTTTTTTGTACAATTCTCCTTTAAAGGGGCGTGGCAAGGGGTGTGTCCTATGCCTGAATACTTTTGCTGATAGGTGTCCCTCATTCCCGTCTCAAAAAGTTGGGAGGTATGGACTAAGCTCACTAAACAATTCATGGCCCCTTAGTAAATCCAACCCATTGTGTCAGCCAACAGCCAGGCAACAAGCATTACAGAATAGCTATGATAGCCTTATATTTATTTCTCAGAGCATTTGTAATCTGTCTTTCACTTGTCACGTTGAAGTCTGTATTTTTGTGGCAATATGGGAAAATCTGCAGCCATGAGTAATAAATGTTTATTTACCTTAGTTTATAATTACACTTTTAGTTCTATAAATTCAAGTTATTTGGCCATGCTGCAGCATTCATTCATCAGAGGTTAACCAGTAAGATCTGCGCTGTTCAATGCGTCATCACTGTAGCGTGGGTTTTTAAGGAAAGATAAGTATGTCCTTTTTAAGAACACCCAAACACAAATATCCCACACCTTTAATCACAGCGCCTCCCAAACCTGCAATTAGAGTTTCAAAATAAAAATGTGCTGCCTTCCCACTGCACTTAGTTACCTAGTTCTATTTAAACTTACGATCTGTGGGAATGTAACACAGTACAAGAAATATTTTACCCATGACAATATTTAATATTACATTGCATTTATAATGCCTGGTTTTCAAGGAAAGAAACAGGGTGGACCTCTGTTAATACCCAACTCTATGCAGTGATTGATTTTTACTTGCACGTGACCTAATGATTGAATTAGGCACAATTTCACAACATTTGCTAAGCTATTATTTTTATAATTCTCTTGCACATGATCGAATATTCTTGCAAAAAATAAAAACTGTGTTTCACCTCTTTTGCTATAAGTGAATTTGTAAGTAAAAATGCTCTACTTCTGTAGTAAATCAGGCTCATTATGTTATTATGGCTCTATAGATGTTTGTGTGAACTAGGGATGAGCTTTGAGTTTGTGTCAAACTCAAGTTCGACCCAAACATTGCATGTTCGCCCGTTCGGCAAACAGCGAACAATTTGGGGTGTTCGCGGGAAATTCGAAAAGCCACGGAACTCCCTGTAAAAGTCTATGGGAGAAATCTAAAGTGCTAATTTTAAAGGCTACTATGCAAGTTATTGTCATAAAAAGTGTTTGGGGGACCTCGGTCCTGCCCCAGGGGACATGTATCAATACAAAAAAAGTTTTAAAAATGGCTGTTTTTTCGGGAGCAGTGATTTTAATAATGCTTAAAGTGAAACAATAAAAGTGAAATATTCCTTCACATTTCGTACCTAGGGGGGTGTATAGTATGCCTGTAAAGCAGCACTTGTTTCCCGTGTTTAGAACTGTCCCTGCACAAAGTGAAGGAAAAAAAGTGTTTGCCGTTACATCAGAAGGAGGCGGGGTCACCCGTCACGTCACTGGGAAAGCCTCGGCTTTCCCTTGCATCAGAGGGGGAAGGGGTCACGTGACGGGTGGCCCCGCCCTCACCTACATAAAAGCTGTCACTGCTGAAGCCGCGTCATTCCCAGGTTGTCTCCGGTGGAGACAGGTGATGCGTTTGCTGGATGGACATCTCTTGCTGGAACCTGGACCTGGTTGAAGAGGAGATCTTATCATCGCTGGACCCCGGAGAGGAAATTACCCGTTGCAGGATACCGACAGCGTTGGAGCGGAGACCGAGAGTGGATTACCACCGCTGGAATTCCCAACGGTGTCTGTGTTTTTTTTTACAATTGTTACACTTTTTAAAGGGGTCTTTCAGATTCCAATAAGCCCCCCGCCCGCAGACCCCCACAACCACTGGGCAAGGGTTGTGGGGATGAGGCCCTTGTCCCCATCAACATCACAGACCCCCAAAGAATCCTCCCAATGTTGACAGCATGTGGTCTGGTATGGTTCAGGAGAGGGGGTGCTCTCTCGCCCCCCCCTTTTGGTGCGGCCTGCCAGGTTTCTTGCAAGGAAAAAGGGTCTGGTGTGTACTTTTGGGGGGAACTCCACACCATTTTTTTTACATTTGGGATGGAGTTCCCCATAAATCCATACCAGACCTGAAGGGTCTGTAATAGATGTTTTGGGGAAACCCCACGTTTTTTTTTAACCACTTAAGCCCCGGACCAATATGCTGCTAAATGAGGTGTTTTTACAATTCGGCACTGCGTTGCTTTAACAGACAATTGCGCGGTCGTGCGAAGTGGCTCCCAAACAAAATTTGCGTCCTTTTCTTACCACAAATGGAGCTTTCTTTTGATGGTATTTGATTGCCTCTGCGATTTTTATTTTTTTGCACTATAAACAAAAATAGAGCGACATTTTTGAAAAAAAAAAAATATTTTTTACTTTTTGTTATAAGAAAAATCGAATAAACAAAATTTTAGTCAAACAAAATGTATTCAGCCACATGTCTTTAGTAAAAAAAAAATCACTACCACCAAGCTCTGAAGAAAGGGGTATGCCCCCGAAACGCGTCAGCCCTAAAAACATCGATTGTAGACTCAAGTAACTATCATAGTCTGCAGGTGTTGTTGTGTCCTGTTGCTGCGCTGTCTTTCAAGGCTCATTTTTAAAACTCAAATTGTGAGTATAATGATTGATTTTAATATTTTAATACAAGTTACCCAAACGGTATCACACTATTTTGGTGCGCCCTCCGTTCTTTTTCCTTCTTCCCTATGTGTGTGGTGTCAGTGTTGGTGCGACTTACTGTGTGATGTCTTCTCTCCTCTCGGCGGATTGAAAATACCGCCGAGAGGAGAGGTGACATCACTTCCTCTGCCTGTGTTTACATTATACAGTCAGAGGAAGTGCACTGCAGGGAGGGAGCGGATTGGCTGGGAGCGATCCGGAGGGGGCGGACGAAAACAAACAGCCGCCCCCTCATCCCGGATCGCTCCTGCAGCAAGTACCGGGGGGGGGGATCGGACCCCTGACCCACGTCTAGGCAGGGACGTACAGGTACGCCAATGTGCCTGTACGTGCCATTCTGCCAACGTAAATGTACATGCGGCGGTCCTTAAGCAGTTAAATTTGACGCAGGGTTCCCCTTAATATCCATACCAGATCTGAAGGGCCTGGTAATTGAATTTGGGGGAAACCCCCACGCATTTTTTTATTTTTTTAATGAATGACTTTTCTCTGTATTGCCGGGAGGCGACAATTCATTAAAACCACAAGTGATTTTAAATTACTTTTTTTTTCTTCAGAAATTACATTTTGTGCAGGGACAGTTCTAAGCATGAGAAACAAGCGCTGCTTCACATGCATACTATACACCCCCCCCCACAGGTACGAAATTTAAAGAAATATTTCACTTTTATTGTTTCACTTTAAGTATTATTAAAATCACTGTTCCCGAAAAAACAGAAGTTTTTAAAACTTTTTTTGCATTGATAGATGTCCCCTGGGGCAGGACCCGGGTCCCCAAACACTTTTTAGGACAATAACTTGCATAGTAGCCTTTAAAATTAGCACTTTAGATTTCAAACGTTCGAGTCCCATAGACTTTAACGGTGTTCTAAAGTTCACACAAACTTCTGGTCTGTTCGCAGGTTCTGGTGCGAAACGAACTGGGGGGGGGGGGGGGGTGTTCGGCTCATCCCTAGTGTGAACCTACATAACTTTCAAATGAGCTAAAGAGCGTGTCACAGATCCCTCATTTAGGGCCTAATCACCCTAACTGTACTACTGTATTTACCACAAGGCTCATATGATCGGAATTTCCAACAACAAATGTTCGATGTGAGCTTTTGGTCGGATATTCCAACCGTGTGTAGGCTCCATCGGACATTTGCTGTCTGAATTTCCAACAACAAATGTTTGAGAGCTGGTTCTCTATTTTTCCGATGGCAAAAGTTCCTGTCGGAAATTCCAATCATCTGTATGGAATTCAGACGCACAAAAATCCTACGCATGCTCAGATTCAATTTGACGCAAGCTTGGAAACATTGAATTACATTTTTCTTGGCGTGTGTGACATTTGTGTGACCGTGTGTATGCAAGACAAGTTTGAGCCAACATTCCGTCGGAAAAAAATCCACGGTTTTGTTGTCGGAATGTCCGACCGTGTGTATAACTCTTTTCCAAAGGTAAAAATACCTTTTTTTTGTGTACTAATCGACCTTTGATACCTCTTGTTAAACTGCAATTTTGCCACAGGAATTGGTAAAAAAGTAAAACTGTTTGCAATGGAAGACACTCATAAGGGAAATACAATAGTGTTATTAATCCCTTACTGCACCTTATCCTCAGTATTTTTTTTGCATGGGGCTCCCCAGAAGTTCCACTTATGTAGGGGCAGTAAAAAGAATTTTCAATATACCCATGTTACCCATAGCACGGCTTTTGTTTAAACGCACTGTTTAATCATCTACTGAAATCTTTCACGTGAAATGCACTTTTCCCTAATACATCCCTGAAATCTATTCGACTTCTAGGCTTCTGTATAGCAAGATTTCTGAAGTCTATGTCCACCTCATGCTTGAAAAAGTAGTATTTAAAAGGCCCTCAACAGCATATAGGCAATAGGAAGGAAAATAAGCTGTACTGAAAGCGTTTGAAATAAATAAAATATCTGTCTTGTAAAGGAAGAGGTTTTTTTTATTCCTCCTAAAAGCATTTGTTGTAAAAGGTTCAACAGTACAAGTCAGAAAGAAAAACATATAAATATGTAAAAACAGCTGTTTAGTTAGGGTTCATAGGTTCATACCTGTAAGCATAAACTGTTTCTAAACTCAAAAATAAAATATTGCAGTTTAGCAGTCCTTAGTCTCTTGCTGCCTACACACTGTAGTTATACTGCGTTGCGGCCTTTCACCTGGGTTCTGCCCCCTGTGGACCTGTGCTGTTATTGTATACCGCATGAGTTTGGTAGCTGACTTCAGCCAATGATTTTGGCTGTGGCCAATCACGCACCGAGCTCTGTGTTTACAAAAACACAGAACTCTGTTTTCTGTGAATAGCATTCTGTCTGTGGCGAAACCACAAATCCCATCACGCCTCTGCCTCCAGGAGTCACGCCTGCAACCACCAGAGTCCCGCAGGGTCCCATGGAACCCACAGCCCCAAAACAGCCAGAGGGCCGAGGTCGCCCACCCCCGCCCCAGATGTATTTTTTATTTAATTATATCCACATACAAAAATAACAGTTTCCATATATACTGACATACCCATATTTAATGTGTATATTTTACAACCATACCATAAAAAAAAACTTAAACTCCCCACCCCCACTCCCCGTTTCCTTCCCTCTTCATTTCTCCCCATTCTCCCATTTCCCCCTGCTTTATACTCCAACCGCCTCCACATATCTCATCATTTTCTTAAACAACTTCCAGTCTTTTCATCTATTTATCATTCCTTCCATTCCCTCCTCTCTGCAAAATCTCAGATATTCCATGTTATATGTCTCGTCTTCAACCTTTACTAGCCAGTTCTTTATTGTGGGACTTCCTATTTCTTGCCAATGTCTTTCAATCTGACTTTTAGCTGCATTGATAAAGTGAGGAATCAAAGATTCTTTATAATGTTTTATTGAACTTTCTGTCCCATGGAACAAGCATGTCCATGGGTCTTCTGGTATTTCTCTATTAGTAATTTATTTTATTAACTGTAAGATCTCTCTCCAGTAACCTCTTTATTTTTGGACAGTCCCACCAAATGTGAGCTATTGTTCTGAATACTTTACATCCCCTCCAACAGTGTGGTGATTTCCCTACTTGATATTTACTTATTTTATCTGGGGTTATGTACCACCTTGTAAGGCATTTATAGTTCATCTTGGCTGTGTTGATATCTACTGTGGAGCTTTGTACCAGTCTCATTATTTTTCTTAATTTTTGTTTATTCCCTAGTGCTCCGAATTCTTTTTCCAATTTTTTTATGAATGGCAGGACCTTCAGTTCTTCCATCTCCATCACAATTTTATGAATCTGTGATACCCCATTTTGTGTGTTTGTTGCTATAATCAACCTCTCTAGTGGCCTAAGGTCTTCCGCTGAATGGTTGTGGCAAAGTGATGACAAAATGCTTCAGCTGGAGGAACCGCCATTCATTAATCACCATCAAGTCTGTTTTGTGTTTTAATTCCTGAATTGTTCATATTTTCCCCTTTTCTATTATATCTTTGATCTGTGCCTTTTAATTTTTTATCCAAGCTCCATCTAGTTTCCCTTTACCTGGTGCAAAATAATTTGTTTCTTTCAATGGTATTATTTCCATTTTACCTTGTTTATGTATTAAATCCCAAATTCTTAGTACATTTTATGTCATTACATTTGTATTCTCCCCTAATGCTCTATATTGAGGTGGAATCCAAATGACTCCACCCAACCGTGTGTCACCTTTTCTCATTCTTTTCATTTGTCCACTCTATTACTCGTGAAATTAACACTGCATTATAATATTTTTTTAAATCTGGTACCTTTATACCACCTTGCATTTTGTCTCTGCTTAATATCGAGAACGAGATTCTCAGTTTTCTATTCTGCCATATGAACTTAGTTATTTTAAAATATGTCTGAAGTAGGGAAATAGGCAACATTTGAAATTTTGTACATCATTTTTGGTACTATTATCATCTTTATGATATTTATTCTTCCTATCCATGAGAGAAACCTTGATCCTATTTTTCTTATTTGCGTTTAATTCATTTAATAATGGAATACATAGTTTGCCTGATATATTCTCCCTAAAGATGGCTTTAATCTTATTCCTAAATATTTTAACTCTGTTTTCCAAATAAATTTAAATTCTAGCTGTAAACACCGTTCTTCCTGTTTTTTTACATTTATTTTTAAAATCTCTGATTCAATAAAGTTTGTTTTTAAATTTGATAATTCTCCATAATCTTTCATAGTCTTCATTAAGTTAGGCATTGTAATCCTAGGATTAGAGATGTAAAATAGTATATCATCAGCATACGCTGCTATTTTATGTTCCTCCTCTCCTATCTTAAACCCTCCTATGTCAGGGTTGTTCCTTATTGTTGTCAGGAGGGGTTCTAATGATAATACAAATAGCAAGGGAGATAGGGGACACCCCTGTCTCGTTCCATTAAACATTTCAAAGGGGGAGATATATTTCCATTGACTTTCACGTTTGTGGAGGAGCGCGCTGACGTCACCACCCACTACACTCTATATCCAAAAGGATGGGTTTGCCTGTTTGTGTCCGGCCGGCACATCAGGCGTAAGGCTTTCTTTATGCTACATTATTGTAAGTGTGTTATTTTTTAAATTTGAATAAATCGTGAAGCTGTTTTACACTATAGAAGCCTTTATGTCTTTTACATGATATGCATACATGAGTCTGAGGCCTCGTACACATGACTGAGGAACTCGTCGTAAATTAAACATCGTTTTCCTCGACGAGTTCCTTGTTAGGCTTGTCGAGAATCTTTACAAGCTTTCTTTGCGTACCCACTGTCAAGACAAAATCCTGACGTTCTCAAACGCGGTGACGTACAACACGTACAACGGCACTATAAAGGGGAAGTTTGATTCCACTGGCACCACCCTTGGGGCTGCTTTTGCTAATCTCATGTTACTGCGCATTAAAAGTAAAAGTTTGGTGAGAGATGATTCGCGATTTTCAGTCTGTTACAGCGTGACAAATGTGCTATCTCCATTACAAACCCTACTTTTACTGAAGGCACGCTTCCATCTCATACTTTATTCTGAGCATGTGCGGGTTTCTAAGCATACACACGAACGTGTTTCTCGCCGTAAACCAGCCCGACAAGAAACACGACGAGGAAATTAAGACTCCCGACGAGGAAAAAGAGAACCACGAGAGAACCACGAATTCCACAACAGTTTTCTCGACGAAAAACATACACACGACCGTTTTCCTCTGCAAAAAAGCTCTGCCACCAAGTTTCTTGATAAATTCTGTCGAGGAAAACGGTCGTGTGAACGAGGCCTGAGACTTGCTGAATAAAAATGCAGTGTGCTGACTGGGACTGCAATCCATCCTTGGATGTCTTTGGAGCTAATTGTTTTTTATCTAAGTTTCTCTGGATCCTTTGTCGTGCGGGATCACGGAGCTCTGGTAAGCAGGCATTCCTTTTAATTCAATGGTGGATTTCACAGTAGCTTCTCTTCAACATTTGGGGATTTCTTTCACGGCTGAATTATAAGGACTATCTTTTTGCACGGGTGTATGTTTTATACCCATTTTTTCAACATTTATGAACTTTCTATTAACTTATTTGTCCAACTTCATTGTTGGTTTATTTATATATACTTTATATGAGTTTTTTATTTCACAATTTGAGCCATTGTTTTTTTCGGATTTAGCCAGGGCTAAATTAGTGGATCTCGGATTCAATTATTTGTTCACATTAAGGTGTACGTTTAATAAACCGTGATAAGCCGAGATCATGATGATCACCGCTTATCTCAGAGCAGTGCTGGTTTAATAAACTGAGATAAGGAGCAGAGAACATATTCTCCGCTTCTCATCACAGCACATGACCGTTTTGTCACAAAACGGCCAGTTTAATAAACTGAGATCTGAAGATCTCACAGCTCTTACACACACACACACACAAAGTGTATATATATATATATATATATATATATATATATATATACACATACACACACGTGTGTGTGTATATAGATACTGTATATATATGTGTAGCGCCCCCTTACTTTCTGTAGGGGCGTTACACTAAAGTCAGTTGGGAACGGGAGAGTTACGCAGCTCCCATTCACAATTTGTCAAATTTTAGGCTCATTTCAGAAATGTCCTGTGGGCCAGTCTGCGCTCCAGGGGTGTTCCCACCCCTGGGCAGCAGCTGGCGCTAGAGGGGTTCTGGCAGACTCGTTTTCCTCAGCAGCCAATCAGAGGGGTTGGTTCCCTCGCTGGGGCATGCTGGGGGAGGCTATATCTGGGGCAGCGGCCTTGACCCCTGCGGGTATTCCACCTTCAGGGTGCGCGCAAACTAATGGACCCTGCAGCCGTGGCCTACCTGCGGAGCTTCACCCTGACATAGAGAGGGATCCCAGTAGCTGCTGCGTCCCAAACCTTTCCTAAAAGGATCCCAAGCTGGGAGCTGTACGATGGGGGATCGGCTTGAGGAGAACCCAGAGGCAGGTGATCCAATAGGGCTTGAACGAACCATCGGGGATCTGGTGACCGGGAGATTGACAGGTACACTTCAACTGTCAACCGGTGACCCTAACTAAATTCACTGGGAGGACTCGCTCATTCCGGATCACGCTCATTCAAGTACTAGGCCTGTGGCAGAGGCCCGAGCCAGGCCTGTGGCAGAGGTCTGGTCCTCCCAGCTTTTGCAAGTGACGCCTCGTCTGCCAGGCCTGTGGCAGAGGTCTGTCCGGGGGCACTTTACCCACTCTGACTAGAGTGGCGACGAACTGAGCTCATCATTGCTGAGAGCAGGATTGCTCTCTCTTCTTCATATCCAAGGCCTGATACTCAAGTTCTCTCTCTGCTCATCAACCTTTCCTGTCCTATACCATGTTGATGTTGGCCATGTTGGGCCTTGGAATAAAGCATTGAAGAAAACCCAATTAAAGACTGGACATTCACTCTCTATCTCAACTCACAAGTATCACCCCTAGACACCTGCAAGGTAACTCAACACGCCAATCCCACTTATAATCAGCGGCTCCTCCGGGGGTAGCGCTACATATGTGTGTGTGTGTGTGTGTGTATATATATATATATATTTATACACACACACACACATATATATGCAGGATTTATATATATATATATAGTGGGTCTCGAGCGTCCGCATATTCCACAACATCTTCTTTAGGGTGCTCTTTGGGTAGGGGTACCAGGGAGAACATCCCTCTCGTGCAGCCAGCTCACTGTATTTGCATTGGGAAATTGGGGCCACATCACCTTCTGGATAAAAAACGGCTGTGATGATCTCTTCCTGCAATTTTAGGAAGGATCCACTTTTTGCTGATGCTTTGTTTAGTACATAAAACGGCTCATAAAATCCAAGGGGAGTTAAATCTGCTGTTTCCACCTGAATTCCTGGATGGTCAGTGAATGGGTGAAGTATGGGCGCAGCAGAAGTAATGTGCTGCCAATCAGAATTTGCAAGCATATCAGGAAGGGGGGTGATCAGGGGGTTAAGGCTGGGTTCACACCTATGCGAATTGAATGTGCATTTCCCCACATCCAATTTGCATAGCAGGAGAATGTGACTGGCTCTCTATGGAGCCAGTTCACATATCTCCACAACGGGTCCAGTGCGGTGTGGTGGAAAAACGTGTGCCTTTATTGGTGCGTTTCAGGTTCTATTTCAGCCCAAAATTTAGGCTGAAATCGGACCTGAACCGGTGAACCAGCACGCACCGGACCTCTGCTGTGAGCCACATGCGGGGACGGTGTGAACCCCGGCCTTTATTAGAGAATATGTGGTGGGACCCTAATGCTATATAAGGCTGACACTAACTAGAATCACACATGACACTAATGCAGTGATCAAAAATAAGATCTCTACACGTACTAATGACACTGTGACATGGAGTGAAAGGGTTAACTTGGGGAGACGAGGAGGTTTATTAGGGAATATATGGCGGGTAGCATGAACCTATCTGGGACTGACACTGACGCTACCTGCCCCTATTTAACGTCACAAGTGACATCAATACAGTGATCAGTAAAATAATGTTTACATTACACAGGCACAGGATGTTCTGTGATTTGTCAGAACTAATCAGCAGGTCCAGGCCATAAATCATTGGCCTGGACCTGTAGATCGATCAGTTCTGGAAAGAATCCGATCACCGTGGGGGCGGCGGGTGCCTGCGACCTCCCTACCCCTACCTGGGGCCACGAGCAGGTACGTTGTTATGCGCAGCCGAGCCACCCTGCCGTAGTAAATGTGCCGATGGCTGTCCGGAACTGGTTAAAAATGTTATGCCCACTTTTACAACACTCATAATTTATGGAATAAAGTATTGGTAGTATACATGATCTTCTTATAATCAGTTCTATTAAATGCCAAATCTATGCACATACACCGAATATATAAGAATATGTAAGAAATAAGATTCCTTTGTTACAATGTGCCTCCACTTTTCATTTGAACAGCGTGAATTCATTAAATTTTATATTTCACAAAAAAATGAAGCTTATGATAAATGACTTTCCAAATGTGACTCGAGTGATTGGATTACATATTTTTAACCCACGGGCTTTTTCCATGTTAAAAATAACTCATCATGTTGGGGCTTAGTCGGTTTTTGAGAATACATTTAAGCAATATAACCAAGCATGTGCTACTTAGTAATAAAATAATATCCCTGATACCTGGCAGGATTGCACAGATACCTTCCTACTCCAAACGAAACAGTGAACAGGACAGGACATGCATCTTCAGAGACACGCACGTGCAGCCGTTTGCTTTGGGCACTCCAGGCAGTGGATGATATTAAATGCTTTAGCTGCCACTCAAATGTTATTCTCGGTCATGCCCTCTTTTATTTCCATATTTAAGGGGAGAGTCTGATCTGGGAAGAAAATGTAAAATTGTAACAATGTGAACACTGATCAGGCACAGTCGGTATTTTAGTTGAAAATGACTCTGTCAGTGAAATAAAGACAAACGAATGGTGTAAATGAAGAGTATTAATCCCACCTGTCCCACCAACCTTTCCTTGGATCTATAAGAATTACCCCTGCTGAAGAATATTTAACATTTACATTTTGGGTGACTGGGTCTGGAAATGTAACCAAAGAATTCCTTAGAGAATGCAGGGTACTAATGCTCTACTTTTGCAGGTTTTCTTTTTCATTTTCACATCATTGATGGGGACACTTTAAAGTGAATCTCAAATCACAACTGTAGGTTATGGTCACCGCCCTCTGTTGCAA
Organism: Rana kukunoris; assembly: GCA_029574335.1. NCBI lineage: Eukaryota > Metazoa > Chordata > Amphibia > Anura > Ranidae > Rana > Rana kukunoris. Next base: position 367,994,280 of record CM056050.1, read on the forward strand.
CACTGTTGGGTATTTATTATAACACAATTAAAAAAATAATAATTTCTAACCATATTTTGTAGCAGTCACATGTTCTATTATTGTCTTGTAAGTCAGGTTAGGATAAGGCACGCTCTAAAGGGATTGTCCATACAGGTGCTTACATGTCATCTGTCTGTGGCAGCAGACTGCTGATAAACTATATCTCAACTCCCATTACTCTTTTCATTTACTGGAGGTGGCAGTTAAGCTGGAGGTAGAGTGCTGGGATCAGAGAGAGTTAGTGCTGCTAAATACTTAGAATGGGCCTGCTGGATCGTCAAAGGTGACAAAGTTGCACGTAACAGTTGGGCAGCATATGTGCCCGTGTCAACCTTGATTGAGATTGTGTCAATGGCATACCTCCCAACCGTCCCGGATTTCGCTGGACTGTCCCGCGATTCGCGGTAAATCCCACGGTCCCTCAATCAGGGATGGAGTCCCGTGATTTCCCCCGCTCATCAACTCCGATTCGAGGCACACCCCCGCTCAACAACTCTGATCCATGGCACCCCCCCGCTCAACAACTCAGATCCGCGGAAACCCCCGCTCAACAACTCCGATACGTGGAAACCCCCCTGCGCTAAAAAACTCCGATCCGCGAAACCCCCCCGCTCAACAACTTTGATCCGCCGAACCCCCCCCCCCGCTCAACAAAAATAAATGTCCTGCAGGGAAAATTTTAAATTTTAAATGTTGGGAGGTATGTCAATGGGAACATTCAGATTGCTTAGGGGGCATTCTACTCGCATTGAGATCAGTTTTAAACACTTCTGAGATCATTCAGAGATTATTCATAGGTGCATTCAGCGTTTGCCTCCTTCCTGCCTGTATTTGGCCACTATCAAAGCTACACCAACCTACTGTATGCTGCTCTTGCTTTGTCACAGACTTGTATGGAGAGAGATGGCAGTTCTAACATAAACAAAAGCTCATCAACACATGTAATGTTTTTCAGTGGTCCAGTGGTTACAAGAATAGGTTACAATTTTGGAGGAAATGTAAAGGTTTGTTTTTTATTTTCTAAATAGGTTACTTTAAGCTAGTGCATTGTTGGTTCACTTACCTTTTCCTTCAATTTCCCTTCTAAATGATTTTTTTTTTGCTTTTTTTTGTCTGAATTTCTCACTTCCTGTTCCTCCTCAGTGAGGTGTTCAGTAAGCTGTTCTAAATGACTTTCCACCACTCGGATGATGGTGGAAAGTTTACTGAGGAGAAACAGGAAGTGAGAAATTCAAAAAATTGATTTAAAAAAATAAATAAAATGGGGATATTTATTAAAGCAAAAAGTACAAAATATATATATATTTTTTATTTGTCACTCTATTTTTGTTTATAGCGCAAAAAATAAAAACCGCAGACGTGATTAAATACCACCAAAAGAAAGCTCTATTTGTGGGAAAAAAGGGACGTCAATTTTGTTTGGGAGCCATTTTTCACGACTGCACAATTGTCAATTGAAGGGAGGCAGTGCCGAATTGCAAAAAGTGGCCTGGTCATTTGGCAGTCAAATGTTTCGGGGCTGAAGTGGTGAACATCTCCACACTTTAGTTTTGTCCCTGATTTCCTCCTCAGGCCAACCCCAGTGGTCCTCATTCTGATAATTTTCTATGCGCACAGCTTGTCATATACACCCCCTTTTCAAACAGGAACATCATCATGAAGGCTGGGGCTTATGGTACTCCAGGACTGAGCAGTGATTACGCATCATTATGTAAGTGCTGCTCAGTCCTGAAAAAAAGTATCCCACCGCTGGAGTAAGCAGTAGAAAGTGTGCTGATGTCATTGGGCCAGCAAAAAGACTTATAAAAAGGTATGTATAGGAGTTTTAAAAAATACCAGGGGGAATGGAGGGCTTTTGGGGTGGGGTTAATCCTGGAGTTTAACTTCAAGAAACTGACTGCGCATTTTGTTTTCAGTAGCTAAGGTGTTTAGCTAAGGAGCTTGCTGAGCCACTTTAGATGCTGGACAGCTCCCTGTCTGATCCTTTGGACTTTTATGCCTCGTCTCTTTTTTCTGGTGAACCTTGAACACTTTGCTCCTCCCATGAGCTTCCTGATTTAGGCCTTGTCTGTGCACTTCCTGTTTGCGAGGATATTATGCTCTCACAAGCTGATATCTTGCTCCTTTGCATACCTGCAGCTGTCCTTATCTCCACTACCACTCATTAGGGACATTTGGCTTGTTCCTTGACTATGCTTCAGCTTGATCCATTTGTTACTGGGCTTTGACTTGTTTTCTGATTACTCTTCTGCTGGATCCCTACCTGCTATATCGGCTACTGCTTCCTAGCTTGTTCACCTCCTGGTGGGGCAATCCTGAGAACCGCGACCTGGTACTAAAACGTAGCAAAACCCATGGCTGGTGCTTAGAACCCACACCTTGGGTGAGCCTGCATCACCTACCAGGATGACCTGCTTGTTTACTTATCCTGCTAGTCGGTGGGAGTGTTGCTACTGTTCTCTTTTTTTTGGTATGCTGATCAAGCATTGGAACACTAAAGTGGCATAGCTGTATACTAGAGAGCAGCATTTGGCTGTTTTCAACATTAATTGTGCACAAAAACAGCAATATGTCAATAAATTCATTCCATAAATAACATTGATGGGTGTTTTTATAAAGGATTATGTAAATGGTGAATCTATAGGTATGCTAATTCTATTGTTTGAGATACAATAGAGACATGGGTTAGAAACAAGGAAGAAACTATTTGATGCACATATGCATATAAAATAATGATGCCAATCTTGCTATACATATTGTACTAATAAACACATTTCCACCCAACAACTTTATACAGTATGAGACTGCCATTGCTGGTAAATAATTTATAAAACGAATCTACCTAAACTGATACAAAATCGGTTTTAGCTTGTACTAAAACACAAGGCATTACATAATAAGGGAAATTCTTTTGTGTCACTCAATTGTAGTATTCAGGAAATAAACATGGTTGGAACCGACACACGGTTTCCTACCATAAATAGTACCAAGCAAACTTATTTTTAGATTGCAATTGATCCATTTTAGGTGTTTATAGTGTAAATAAATGAATCTAACAATGCGGAAATAAATTTAATGTCGGATGGGAAGAAACTACCTTTGTGTATTAATAATGTGTAAACATTACCTATTAGACTGTCATGAAAAATAAATATCTGTAGCATTGCCCTCGTAGGGGTCACTGGTTTGTGTTCCCAGGTCTTTTCTCTGTGTAGCAGTGGCCAGGCACACAGCAACTTCAAAACCTCTGGCTCAAGAAACAGTCTAGGGGTTGCCTTTTTAAACAGTTTATTGCAGCTTAACTTTGATGGGGATTAGGGAGCTGTGGGATACTCCAGAACACTTAGCAAAAATTTGAGGACACATCCCTCCTAGCAGCAGCTTCTTAACACAGGCCGCCAAGTGTTAGGACAAAAAGAGGGCAGCACTGGTACACCACTTGCAATAGCACAAGCCAGGAAAGCTTTAAATGGAGTAAGGCAGGGGTTTAAACAGCATAGTCACTAAGATCCTCTCCCTCTTGGGTCTGTACTCACAGGGCCAGATTCTCTAAGATCCTACGGCGGCGTCGCGTAAGCTATTTACACTACGCCGCCACAACTTACTGGAGCAAGTGCCGTATTCTCCAAGCACTTGCTCCGTAATTTGCGGTGGTGTAGTGTAAATGGCCCGGCGTATGGCCGCGTAATTCAAAGGGGGTGGCTTGTATTTAAATTAAGCGTGCCCCCGCGCCGATCAAACTGCGCATGCGCCGGCCGTACAAATAGCCCAGTGCTCATGCTCCAGCTGACGACGGAAAACGTCAATGAAGCCGACGTGAGCGTCATTGACGTAAAGCCCTATTCGCAAACGACTTAGTAAAATGACGTAAACGACGGAAAAAGACGACGCTGTCCCGATGCCATACTTAACATGGCATACGACAGACCTTTCGTAAACTTACCCCTCATATAGCAGGGGTAGGTTTACGCTTACGGAAACTATGTAAACGACGACGAGGCGGCGCAACAACGTTCGGGAATCGGCGTATCAGGCTCATTTGCATAGTCAAATGAGAAAACAATGTAAACGCCACCTAGCGGCCAGAGAAGAATTACATCTAAGATCCGACTGGTAAGTGTTCTAGGAATCACACGCATAGATACCCAGGCCAAAAAACAGAGATACGACGGTGTATTTTGAGATACACCGTCGGATCTCTTATGAGAATCTGGCCCACAGTATCCGCTGGGCTTATATGCCTCCCACAGATTCAAGTAGACAGACTTATCTGTAGCACTTCACGACAAGATCTTCAGTGGCACCCTTCTCGCAAAGGACTTGATACAAGACAGCCCCCCAGCTGAGTATAGCTGGGACCCCAATGAGCTAAGCAGGTCAGATCCTGAGCAGGATGGCCAGGAAGGGCTGAAAATCTCTCTTCCAGGGAAAAGAACCATGCTCTCGGGGAAACAAACTATTTATGCACTCCCTAACCACCATCTCAGAGCTAACTTTGCCTAACCGTACCTAGCATCCTATCCCTATCCCTACACTAAATGTCACACTTACCCTCGCTGTAACCCAAACCGTCTCACTAACTCTCACACAAGCCCTCCTTACAACCCTAAACCTCACCTTAACTCCCCCTATAACCCTATCCCTTACACAAACGAATGTGCTAACATGCTCTGTAACCCATAACTGTTTGAACTGTAACATTAACTCTCTATGTAACACTAATCGTATGCCAAATGTTACACTTACCCTCCTTGGAACCCTAACCCTCACACTATCCCTCTTCCTTGTAACCCCAGCCTTCACACTTACCATTTTTGTAATCCTAACCATCACACTGCCCCCTCAACCTTCACACTAATGCCCTGTACACACGACCGTTTTTTCCGTCGGAATAAACTTGGATGTTTTTTCCGACGGAATTCCGCTCAAGCTGACTTGCATACACATGGTCACACCAAATTCCGACTGTCAAGAACGCAGTGACGTACAACACTATGACAAGCCGAGAAAAGTGAAGTTCAATGCTTCCGAGCATGCGTCGACTTGATTCTGAGCATTCGTGGTTTTTATTGAGTCGGAATTCCTTACAGATGAGCACATTTTCCAATGGGAATTTTTTTGTTCTCTATCTAAGTCCGTCTGCATTTCCGACGGGAAAAGTCAGAAGGGGCATACACACGGTTGGAATATCCGTAGAAAAGCTCCCATCGGACTTTTATCATCGGAAAATCAGCATTATACTTCTTGTAACCCTAACCAACACACCACCCGTCCTCCTCGTAACCCAGCCTCGACACTAACCTTCTTTGTAGTCCTAACCCTCACACTACCTACCCCCTTCTCTGTAACCTCAGCCTTCACAGGGACCCTCCTTGTATTTCCAGCCATCCCAACTACCCCCCCCCCCCATTCCCACCTACACACACACACACACCTCACTGTAACTTTAGCCTTCACAATAACCCTCCTTGTAGCCCTAAGCATCACATTACACCCTCTTCCCCATTAGCCCTCTTGTAACCCTAACCATCACACAATCCCCTTCCCTGCAACCCCAGCCTTTACAGTAACCCCCTTTGTGACCCTAACCCTCACACAACCCCTTCTTCCCCTAATCCCAGCTTTTACACTAACCCTCCTTGTAACCCTAACCAACCCCCCCTTTCAACAAACCTGGTCTTCACACTTACCCTCCTTGTAACTTTAACCATCATTCCCCACCTTCCCACAAACCTGGTCTTCAAACTAATCCTCCTTGTAACCCCAAACAACACCCCCCCTTCCCACAAACCTGGACTTCACACTAACCCTCCTTGTAACCCTAACCAACATCCCCCCTTCCCTCAAACCCGGTCTTCACACTAACCCTGCTTGTAACCCTAACCAACACTCCCCTCCCTTCCCGAAAACCCTGTCTTCATACTAACCCTTCTTGTAATCCAACCAACACCCCCCTTCCCACAAACCTGGTCTTCACATTAACCCTCCTTGTAACCCTGACCAACACCCCCCCCCCCCTTTTCACAAACCCAGTCTTCACACTAACCCTTCTTTTTTTTTTTTTTTACGTTATAAGACTTAAGTTTATACTTTTGAAAATCTCTCTCTAATCGCAGAAGCTAACAGAGTATTTGAATTCGTCAGCATTATCCTGATTGCCTCAACCAATATCATAACTCTGTTCACCAGACCATATAACATTAATGTTTTACAAAAAAAAGAGAAAACTGGCCAAGCATCTTGAATCCCGACCCCCTGGATGCCCCAAAGGGATCACACTGCATCCCAGGGGACGAGGTCACAAAGCCCTCTCACGTGGCCTTCAAAATTTTATACAGTACAACTGTTTTAGTGGGGATGGAACCTTTTTCTAACAGATACTGAAGCTTGCTATAGGCAATACCACAATTTTGTTTTTGTGTTTTCCAAAACTCTTATAAAATGCCCTTGCAACTCTTCTTTATATTTTAATACAAAGTCCCCAACCTTTGTCTGAACTCTTGAACACAAACTTGTTTTTATGACCTTTCCGTTTTTTTTTGTTTTTTTTTAAATAAAGTTTTTACTGAACAATTTACATTTGGAAAATAGTTCTGCAAGTTACAAGGCAATACTGGAGAAATGCATAAAATAAAGAAGTATGGCTTATACACATATGGGCACAGTAGATCAAAACAAAAATGTATTCAGATCGAACAATAGACTCAGAAGCTGTTTATGAATGGAAAACCTTGTGCCTACTCTATTCATGGGATTGTACGCTAGAAGAATATATAGGTTTATGGACCCTCAGTGCATGTGTCAGTGGACTCAAGCCATCTGTCCCAGATTCTGTTGTATTTATCTGGACAACCTCTATTAATATATATGAACTTTTTGTAGGGAAGTGTGTTATTTATATCTAGTTTCCAGTCGTTAAAGCTGGGGGGAGTGGGTCTCATCCACTGTCTAACCCTTCTTCTTTTAACCCTAACCAACACCCCCCTTTCCACAAACCCCCACCTTCCCACAAACCTGGTCTTCATACTAACCCTCCTTGTAACCATACCCAATACCCCCCTCCAACCCTATAACTTCGGCTTTTACACTAACCCTCCTTATAACCCTAACCAACACCCCCCTTTCCCACAAACCCGGTCTTAACACTAACCCTCCTTGTAACCCTAACCAACACCCCCCCCCCACCTTCCTACAAACCTGCTCTTCCCACTAACCCTCCTTGTAACCCTAACCAACACCCCCCCCTTTCCAAAAACCTGGTATTTACACCCACCCTTCCTTCCCACAAACCTGGTCTTCATACTGACCCTCCTTGTAACCATACCCCCCTCCAACCCTGTAACTTCGGCTTTCACACTATCCCTCCTTGTAACCCTAAAATTTAGTTTTTTAAGAAATGAAGAAAATTTAGAACCCATGTTACATTTTTTATTGACTGAACTCAACTGACTTGAACTGAGGATAGAGAGATAAAACTTAAAATGATTTCCTCACTTTCTGTCACTTTCTGTCCCAGTGATTACATAGGACAATTGGTCATAAAGCCCTTTATGTCTAATTTATCAGGACAAATCTCTAGAAATCACTAGCTGCTCTCTTAAAGTTGCAGTATAATCTGCTTATATATTATCTTCCCCGGTTCCTCCCAACCCCTCCACCCACATGCTAATGACATTTTCAAATAAAAACATTTTTATTGTGATTGCATACCTTATTATAGACCCAGTCATGTTATCGCTGTGTCTCTTTGCTCATCTATGCAATACAAGCAGTTAATGTTTGTGGTTCACTAGCTATGAATGAGCACTTTTGAAAGTGAGAAACGTGTCAGTGCTGTATTCCGCTGTTTGCTGTGACTTTTTTTTTTTTAAAAGGCATTCATTTTTAGTGCGGCTGTCCAGAATTTTCTGTGCTTTAAGCTATGCCTGTTTGTTTTGATCTGGGGCAGGGAGTGTTTAGTGCAGTAGTGGGTGTGATCACCTGTACTTTGACTCAGAGGCGCCTCCCCTGCTTTCAGGAAGATTGTTCTGGTATTGAGGCTGGACCTGAAGTTTGAGTGGCAGGCAGCTCATGTGGGGGGCTCTGACCAATCCCCATTCGGTATTGGCAGGGGACAGGCCTCCCATATAAGCTGAGGTGACATGCTACTAGGGAGATTCTGACGGTGCAGGAGAAAGGAGAATGGAGGTTTAGGCAGTTGCTGCAGGGCGTCCCCACGTGGGGACGTGCGGAGGAGGGCCGGAAGGAGCTGCTAAGATGTATTCCTGAATAAATATCTTCACCATGGAGTCAGTCTCAAGCTCCTGTGACTGAAGAACACAGAACTTGCACTTTGGTGAAGGTCAGTGTGGATAAAGCAAGAGAAGGATTGTTGAGAGTAGTGCGGAATGCTGTGGCCGAGGAACGCAGCGTTTGCAATTATAGACTGGCTGGGAGCGGTAGTCCATTTATTGCCATGTGCTGCCATTGCTAGGCCGTCGGGGAGAGGTACCGCATATCTCTAGCCTAGTAAAGCACTCTGGTAATACCATCCAAGAGACTATGTAGCTATCAAACCCACTGAGCCACCAGGGATAGGTATTGTATGCCTTTTGCTTATTGATTTGCTCAAGCAACACAATTCAAGAGACTTTATTACAGTAACAAAGTACAGCCAGCAAGCTGGGGTTATTCAGAGTGATCCCTTTTTGTCTTACTGGAATTGAAGCGACAGGAATCTAACAGTTTTGCAGCAAAGCAGTTGTAGTTGTAGGAGGAGAGGAATCTAGAGGAGTGATACACTGCAGGATCCACTGCAGTGATACACTGCAGAGGAGGAGGAGCAATAGTCTGCAGTGGAGATATGCAAGGCAAAAGACTGTGAATGTTAGAGGTGCATCATTTTCAGGGCTAAATCTACTAACCAATTTTCTACAAATGTGATGGAAATTTAACAAGTGCTATGGGCATCCCATATCATCCTTTACCCCAACCAAGTTGTATCCCGCAATAAAAGCAACAAAACTACGCCAATGACTGCTCATTGTCTCAGAGGTGATATATGGGGGTCTGGCAGCAGGGTGATTTGGTGGATGTTTGTAACTCGTAGCAACCGCTACATAACCTTTGAATGTGATGAATGTGATGATGGGCCTCAGTTTTTTGAAACAACTGAAAGAGATGAAATCCAAAAGGCACAGGCCAGGGACAGTAAGGCTGGGGAGGAAAGTGCTGGATGATGCTGGATGTAAAATGAGGCTCTTTCTGCCTTAAAGGATCACTAAAGGAAAACATTTTTTTAGCTAAATAGCTTCCTTTACCTTAATACAGTGCTGTTTTCATGTTCTCATTGTTCGTTTTTGCTTTGAAGTTACTGTAATTCTGCTCTAATCTCCACACTTCCTGCTTGTCTGGCTCCTTATGAAAAATCTCATGGCAGCTTTTCACTGTGGTCCAAACTGTGTGTCTGAAATTCCTCAGAACCAATCAGATTAATTTTAAAAACAAAACACTGCCCTGGGATTCAATTTAAAAACAAAACACTGCCCTGGATTTGTTTGTTTTTGTTCTGTCTCTCTCTCTACTTCACATAAACACAAAACCAGTTTAAAAATTGAAAGTGAAACTAGAGGCACATTATATGATTGATTTTTATCTGTTTTTAATCATTTTTAAAAGGAATCAGTTAACTTTTATGTCTCTATACCCTGTAAACAGTAATTTCAGCAAAAAAAATGTTTTCCTTTAGTGATCCTTTAATGCAGCTTCATGCTCACATTCTGCATTAATTCAGAGCAATCAAATTCACCAAATCAGAGGAGCCTGTACAATTGAGTAAGCCTTGTGCCGCGTACACACGATCAGGATTTTGCTCGGCCAAATCACATCAGAATTCTGACAGAAATTCCATCAGAGAAAAATAGAAAATGTTCTATATTTAAACTCTGATGGAATTCATCGTAATTTCTGATGAAAAAACTCAGATGGGGCTACACACGGTCGGAATAGTCAGTCTGACTTTTTTCATCGGAAATTCCGATCGTGTGTACGCGGCATTAAGTTAAGGCTGGAATTCAACTTCACCAATTTAAACCTTTCTTGCTTGTCATCCTAAACTAAATAAAGTGAAAGTAAAGTTCTCCAGAGATACAACATACTGTATAGCAGTGATGGTGAACCTTGGCACCCCAGATGTTTTGAAACTACATTTCCCATGATGCTCACCAACTCTGCAGAGTGCCTGAGCATCATGGGAAATGTAGTTCCAAAACATCTGGGGTGCCAAGGTTCGCCATCACTGCTGTATAGCATCTGCAGTTTGGACCGCTATAAGTTTAATACATCTATAGAAAGCATCCATAGGGACATGAATACTTGGCTTTTATTATTAGTATCTACGATTTATAATTTTTTTTTTTTTTTTAACAGCACCATTTGTTAAAAGAATATATCTCTTGATATTGAAATGAAATACAGAATAACGTAACCTATTCTTGCTTAGCCGTGGGCTAAGGAACTTTTTTCTGGAACAAAATTTAGAACTCCCACTCTCTAGGAATTGCATAAATTTACACCCACAAGTGCATCATCTCCTGGCAGGAAGAAATTAGAAAAGGAAAAAGTAAAAATACTCATGAAGCACTAACGTACAGTATGTTCCTTTTTTCAGTAGGGTGTAACTAAAGGCAAAACTTTTTTTTAGAACCCCTGTCAGGTTTTTTTCTGCTAAAAAGCAAATATGGTATCCTCTCTTATCAGCTTGAAACTGCAGCTAGCAAAAAGGGAAAGGTTCAAATGTGAAGGCCAATATACAAAATGGAACGTTCTCAGCACCCTTCCAAGCAAGCCAGCAAAATGGTACTAAGCGGTATCTGAGCACAACAAATGGAAAATGCTATTTAATGCATCTTTAAAACAAATTCACCCATCCAGCCATGTCTCCATGCTTTATTTTGTTGATAAAATACTTTGAAAAGCACCCCTCCTATCATGTCTACGCAGAGCCATCTTGAGTGAGGGCAAATGATTCTTGTAGCATTTACTTCCTGGAATCCATCTGCCCTTAGCTCAGACATGCAGACAGGAGGGTGTGCTTAGCTGAGAAAGCTCATTATACCCTCCTTCAACGAAGAAAAAAACGTTTAAAACTAATACATTTACCACAGCTAGCAGCATAAGGAATAAAAATTGTTAATGCTGATTGACATATTAGTTCCACTTTAACTACCCAGGGTAAAAACAGAGGTTTTAGTTGTAGCTGTATACATTTACAAATACATGCGGAAGCCATACATGCAGAGGTCACAACTTCTCTGATAAGTGTGGTCCCTCACTCTTAACTGAGTTCCCCAGCCACAGGATAGATGTAGAAATGCACAAATAGAGAGCAGTGTGACAATGTGCAAACAGGAAGAAGACTTTCAGAGTATGTCTGCACCAAATCCACAAAAGCAAAATATAGCAGCCATATTTACAATTTTTGCTTATTTCTTGAATACAGAGTTACCTAAGAATACAGGCCCAGATTCACGTACATCGGCGCATTATCGGTCCGGCGTAGCGCACCGCCATTACGTTAGACTTGCGCCATCTAGCCGCGTAATCCCCCGATTCACGTAGCTTTTGCGCAGGAAATTGCGCAAGCGTAAGGTTTTTTCCAGAGGCGTAAGGAGGAGTAATACAAATTGGGAGGGACGTGGGCGTGTTACATTGAAATGAGCCGTGACCCCATGCAAATGAAGGGCCGGCCGGCTCGCGCATGCGCGCTTGAACGAGACCATGTCAGCTCCGCTGTGCGCATGCTCACAACTCGGGAGCGGCGCAATCAGTGAAATTGGAAATGGACTAGGGCAACGTTGTGAACTACGCAGACAGCATAAATAGACACACACAAACGCACTTGCATTGTAAAAGTACATCCCTTTGTGTCCCTTCCCATTTAACCAAGTGCTTTTGTTCCTGTTGTTCGTTGCAGTGTGTCTTGTAGTTGTCAGATTAGTGTTCTGTGTGATCAAGTGCTTGTTGGTATATTTGTGAAAGTGTTTTTTGATAAGTGTTTGAGAGACTGTTTGTTTGATTGATATATTTTTGTTCGTTTGTTTTCTTGCTTTATTTTTTCTTTTATTTTTTTTTGTGACTGTTTCTTGCTGAGTGCTAGTGTGATTTTTGGGTGTTCGTTTTCTCTTTGTGTGTGTTCTTGCCTGATTGGTTGTGCTTGTATTTGTGACTGATTTTTGGAGACTGGTAGTGAGTTTGTTTGGAAGTATGACTGAGAGAAAAAGAAAGCTTAATTTTACTGTGGGGGAAAAAAGAATTCTTGCCCGGGCCATTAGCGAGTATGGGCGTTTTCTCCACGGCCCGCAGAGTGCCACCACCACCCCGGCCAGGAGGAGGGAGATATTGGATAGGATCACGGAGCAGGTGAATTCATCGGGGGAGGGGGAGACACGGACCCGGTCTGGGATCGACAAAAAAATAAATGATCTCCGGCGTCTGGTGAAAAAAAAACTGGCCGCAATGCATGCCCATGCCAGGGGCACAGGAGGGGGCCCACCATGCCGTATTAGGCTTACAGCGACGGAGCATGTGGTGGCCCTGACCTTTCACCGGCATGAAGTGGAGGGCCTGCCAGGCTTTGACACAAGTCCGGTCCCCGCGGTGCCAGGTAAGGTTTTTTTTTCTATCAGGTGTGTAGCATGTGTGGGGGAGGGGGTGAAAGGGAATATGTGGCAAGTGTGTGGATCCTCCAACCTGTGAATGGTTTGTGTCATCCACAGATGTGCAGGAGGGTGCAGGGCCATCTGGCCTGACCGCTCCAACACCAGGACAGCAGCCTAATGAGGCCCCCCCAACAAGGCCGGAGTCCACGGAGGAGGGTCGAGAGGAGGAGGACGATCATGAGGAGGAGGACGATCATGAGGAGGAGGACGATCAGGAGGAGGACGATCATGAGGAGGAGGAGTCAGGCACTGGACGAGTGGTTTGTGCGGACTCTTCCCCTCTGGCTGGCAGAAGCCTGCCCTCCCTAAGGGGGAGCCCCCCCCCCTCCTCCCCCAACATGGCTCCCCTCACAAGGGCCTCCCCTTCTCCCCGCCCACAACCATCAGCTAGAGGCAGGATGTCATCCCAGAGCACCAGGGGGGCGCCCAATCTCCTGCCCGCCAGTCTGCGAAGGGACCAGGCCCTCCAGACCCGCCATCTGGGACAGCTCTGCCAGACTTTTGGGCGGGTGGAGGAGAGCCTGTCCTCCATGAAGGATACGCTGGGTAACCTGGACTCCCACTCCCGGGCTTTCACAACCTGCCTAAATGAACTGCAGACTACAGCAGCAGGCGTTGGGCAGGATGTGAGGGCCCTTACCCAGGCTATCCAGGCCAACACGGCAACACTTGGTGCTTCCCTGGACAGAATTGCCGTGGCCTTGGAGGGCAGGCCGCCAGGTGGGCAGATATCAGGGGCTGCTCCTCCTTCCCCGGGTTTGCCCCTCCCCCATGAGTCTCCCCTGAGGGGCCGGGGCCGTGGCCGGGGGCGCCCCAGGCGTGGCTCACGCAGAGGGCAATAATTTTTTTTCCCCCTTTTTTTTTTTTGGCTGACATTTATTTTTTTTTTATTTTTTTTTGCTGACATTTTTTTTAAATTTTGGGTTGTTCATGCTGTTTGAATGTGGGGGTGACATTCCTGCTGGAAAAGGGGTGTCATCCTCAATTTTGGTGGAGAAGGGTTCCCCAGGACCAGGGAGAAGTGATTCCCAGGTCCGTGTGAATGGTGTATGAATGTACAGTGACATAATTGGAGCCTTGGCGTGGCGTTGCTGCTCACAAGTCCTGCATGGTGGACTGGTGCCAATCCAATTTGATGAGGATGTGGGGTGTGTGTGCTAGGGACCATAGTGGTGTGCATGCATGCATTCTCATTGTGCCATGATTAATGTGTGTATTTAACGTGCAAAGATGCCCAATATGAGCTGCCTCCTGACTGCTCTTCCCTCAGAAGACGGGGTATCCTCGGTTAGGGGTTGATTGTCTGGTTGGGGGGTCAGGTCATCACGTAGCTCAACCTGCAGGCCCTTCCTCACTGCGAGATTGTGCAGCATGCAACATGCAACGATGATATGGCACACTTATCCAGGCATCGGAAACGTGACTTCAGGAGGCCAAAGGTGCGCTCCACCACTGCTCGGGTTTTGATGTGTGCTTGATTGTATCTTTCCTCCCCTGGGGTTTGGGGGTTCCGGATAGGAGTCATGAGATGGGGTCCCAGTGCATATGCAGAGTCACCTGGAAGGGAAAAGACAGGAGAATGTTAGTCATGCATGTGCCACTTGTGAGGTGTGCATCACGGGAGGGGATAGTCATGCCTGACTCCCATGTCACTCACCAACCAGCCAGGTGTTCCCATACACGTTCTGATCGAATTCCATTCGGATGTGGCATTGATTGTAGATGTAGCTGTCATGGGTGGATCCGGGGTGTTTGGCACGGACGTGCCATATGAGGCCTTGGGCATCAACTATCACCTGTACGTTGATGGAATGCCAATGCTTCCGATTGCGGGACATGTGCTCTGTCTCATGGGGGGGCTGGAGTGCCACATGTGTGCAATCAATGGCCCCGATGGTGCGTGGGAATCTGGCAATTCTGTAGAAATCTGTCATTGCCTTCAGCCGCAGGTCCTCAGTGGTGGGTTTGATGATTTGGTTGGCCAAGCGTGTGAGGATTGCAGGGACAACCTGGTGCACACATCTGCACATGGTGGATTGTGACATCCCAGCCACCACTCCACTTGTACGCTGAAAAGAGCCACTGGCAAGGACATGGAGTGTTGCCAGGACCTTCACCAGTGGCTGCACTGCTTGTGAGCGTTGTGTTGGGCTGGTGATGTCCTCCTGCAGGGTTGTGGTTAATTCCAGGATGGCATGAGGGGGGAATCTGAAGATGCGATACACCTCAGAATCACTCATGCCAAAGAGGTCTATGCGTGTGCGGTATATCCTCTCCCGTGCCATCCTCCGTGCCATCCTCTGTGCCCTCCTCCTTCTTTGGTCATCTAAATTCACTAGTGCAGCTATGAGCGACGATGCCCCTGGCATGTTGGCAGTCAAATTGTAGTGCAACACGTGTGTGTGGTCTGCTCCTCAGTAACGGTGTTGCTTTCTGTGAGATGTAGACGTTTTTTCAAAATTTAGACCAGCTTTTAGGTGCTCTAACTTTAGACAGGACATTTTGCTGTTGCGCACATCGCGTAGCCTGCGCAGCAACTGCGTTTTTTTGTGGATCCCCGCAACTCCCTCATTAGCATATTTGACTAGCAAATCAATGGTGTGTCTAGCGCATTTTTGCGCGGACGGATGCGTCTGTCTAACGAAATTACGCCGGACAAAAAAAAGTAGATTTCTGGCGTAAATCGTTTTCTGAATCACGCGCATCTAAACGCACGCGCACATTTAGACTTACGCACGCGCAACACCAGTTGCGCAGGCGTAATCGCTCTGTGAATCTGGGCCACAGTGCCTAAAAAAAGTATTCACAACCTTTGAAATGTTCCACATTTTGCCATGTTACAACCAAAAATGTAAATGTATTTTATTGTGATTTTATGTGATAGACCAACACAAAGTGGCACATAATTATGAAGTGGAAGGAAAATTATAAATGGTTTTACATTTTTTTTTACAAATAAATATGTGAAAAGTGTGGAGTGCATTTGTATTCAGCCCCCAATTTTTTGTCCATTCTTCTTTGCAAAATAGCCCAAGCTCTGTCAGATTGGGTGGAGGGCATCTGTGAACAGCAAATTTCAAGTCTTGCCACAGATTTTCAATTGGATTTAGGTCTGGACTCTGACTGAGCCATTCTAACACATGAATATGATTTGATCTAATCCATTCCATTGTAGCTCTGGCTGTATGTTTAGGGTCGTTGTCCTGCTGGAAGGTGAACCTCCACCGCAGTCTCATGTCTTTTGCAGACTAACAGGTTTTCTTCTAAGATTGCCCCATTTTTGGCCACATCCATCTTTCCATCAACTCTGACCAGCTTCCCTGTCCCTGCTGAAGAAATGCATACCAACAGCATGATGCTGCCATCATCATGTTTCACAGTGGGGATGGTGTGTTCAGGGTGATGTACAGTGTTAATTTTCTGCCACACATAGCATTTTGCTTTTAGGCCAAAAAGTTCAATTTTGGCCTCATCTGACCAGAGCACCTTCTTCCACATGTTTGCTGTGGTCCCCACATGGGGACTGCAAATGGGACTTCTTATGGCTTTCTATCAAAAATGGCTTTCTTCTTGCCACTCATCCATAAAGGCCAGATTTGTGAAGTGCATGACTAATAGTTGTCCTACGGACAGATTCTCCCACCTGAGCTGTGGATCTCTGCAGCTCCTCCAGAGTTACCATGGGCCTCTTGGCTGCTTTTCTGATGAATGATCTCCTTTGTCCGGCCTGTCAGTTTAGGTGGGCCACAATGTCTTTGTAGTTGTGCCATACGCTTTACATTTTCAGATGATGGATTGAACAGTGCTCTGTGAGATGTTCAAAGCTTTGGATATTTTTTTATAACCTAACCCTGCTTTAAACTTCTCCACAACTTTATCCCTGACCTGTCTGGTGTGTTCCTTGGCCTTCATGATTTCACTAAGGTTCTCTAACAAACTTCTGAGGGCTTCTCAGAACAGCTGTATTTATATTGAGATTAAATTACATACAGATGGACTCTAGTTACTAATTATGTGACTTCCGAAGGCAATTGGCTTCACTAGATCTTAGTTAGGTAACTCATGTGCCACTTTGTGTTGGTCTATCACATAAAATGCCAATAAAATACATTTACATTTTTGGTTGTATGACAGATGGCTGGTCGGAGTATTTTAAAAACTGCTGATCTAAAGTCTCACTTTCTTTGTTTACTTTCTTTGTTTACATCTTTGCTGCTTTTTGCTGCATCGCTGTTTGTGTTGTCTACATAGGGAATGTAATACACCTTGTAATTGACTTCCCCAACTCTTTCAATTACTTCAAAGGGGCCCTGCCACTTAGCCAGGAACTTGCTCTCAACAGTGGGAACTAATACGAGGACCCTGTCACATATGTAAAAATCACCAACCAGCAGGGTGCAACTAAGCACCATTGGGAACCGCAGGTGTGGATATGTGAAGGATTAATCGGCAAGAAACCATGAAGTAACTGAAGAAATGTAAAAAAAAAAGATAGTTTAAATCAAGTTAATATGATATACCTTCCTATCGATTTACTAATGCTAGCAGGCGCAGCATGAAGATAATAAAATAATGAATGTTGATTGGGAGAGTGAAGTTCCACTTTAAATGAGCAGAGCTCGAAATCACAGTCCTGGGGACAGGATTGAAACAGGTGCATCTGAGCTTCTATGTCCTGTGCAATGCCTGGTGAGTCTCAAGAACACAGCACTCAGCCTGTAAAGTCTCTGCAAACCTCCATATAGTCCATGCAAAAAAGAAGAAAGGCAGGTGCCATGGAAGTTGGCTAAAACATGGTTTTATTATTGCATGTGAACAACAAACAGAAAGTCAAAGCGTTTCAGCCATCAGACCAAAATCATGGCTGAGGACAGGATGCTGAAGCAGCTGAGCACCAGAGCAGAAGACAGAAACAGAACCAGGAGGCAGGCAGCAATCAGTGACAGCCAGAAAGCAAGGGACCAAATCGACAGACAGAGCAAATCCAGGACACAGGCCATGGTCAGTAACAGCCGGGCAAAACAGTACAGACAGGCAAAGGCAAGTCCAGTAAACAAGCTGAGATTGCAATAATCAGATGAACAAAGTATAGGCAGGAGCAGAGGCTAAGTTTAGGGGAAAGCCGGGTCATACACGAGTGTGCAAGTGCAGGAGATTAGGTCTCAGGAATACAGGAACAAGCTTAAAACGATTCAGGCATTTATCATAGTGATAGACCAGTTTAAATAGGCTGCTGGTTGCCTA
Organism: Rana kukunoris; assembly: GCA_029574335.1. Lineage (NCBI taxonomy): Eukaryota > Metazoa > Chordata > Amphibia > Anura > Ranidae > Rana > Rana kukunoris. The sequence continues at coordinate 368,012,243 of CM056050.1, forward strand.
GTGTGCAGGCTAAGTGTAAATGTGCATGAACACAAGCATATTTCCGTACTGGTTTCCTAGTGCTAAGAATCTGGTTTACCTTACAGATACTTTTTATGGGTCAAGGACTGGATTTGTTTGATTCAAGATTTGAATGTTCACAGAGGTGGTCCCGGTCAACAATTTACCGTCCTTCAGGATTTACGAGGGGGTCTGTGGCAGGTGGGAGTAGAAAATTATTACTATTATTATTATTATACAGGATTTATATAGGGCCAACAGTTTACGCAGCGCTTTACATTAGGGAAGACAGTACATTCACAATACAAATCAATACAGTAGGGATCAGAGGGCCCTGCTCGTAAGAGCTTACAATCTAGAAGGGAGGGTCAAGTGGAACAAAGGGTAGTTAGCTGTGGGGGATGGTCGGATGCACTCACATGAAAAGTGCAGTTGCTAGGTGTGGGAAGGGTAGGCTTCTCTGAAGAGGAGGGTTTTCAGGGATCCTCTAAAAGCTAGTAGAGAGGGAGATAGACGGATAGATTGGGGTAAGGAGTTCCATAGGCTTGGAGAGGCTCTGGAAAAGTCTTGGAGACGAGCATGGGAACAGGTGATGAGAGAGCTAGAGAGTAGGAGGTCTTGGGAAGAACGAAGAGAACGATTAGGTTGGTATTTAGAGACTAGGTCAGTGATGTAGCTGGGGGCAGAGTTGTGGATGGCTTTGTAGGTAATTGTTAGTAGTTTGAATTTAATTCGTTGGGTGAGCGGAAGCCAGTGGAGGGATTGGCAGAGAGGAGCAGCAGAGACAGAGCGGTTGGTAAGGTGGATGAGTCTGGCAGCAGCGTTCATGATGGACTGAAGAGGGGATAGAGTATGCAGCGGTAGGCCAGTGAGAAGGGAGTTGCAATAATCAAGGCGAGAGATGACCAGGGAGTGAATCAATAGTTTTGTGGTGTCATAGGTTAGAAAGGGGCGTATTTTGGAGATGTTGCGAAGGTTGAGGCGGCAATTTTTGGACAGTGATTGAACGTCCAGGACAGTTGAGAGTCCAGGACTACACCTAGGACTGCCACATTATTGGTTTTAGTGGGAGAAACAGTGCCCAATAATTGGTGTCAATTGGAGGAATAATGGCTCCAAAGAAAAATGAAAGCAAAGGGCCACATTTGGCCTCAGGGCCACAGTTTAAAGACCACTGGTATAGATCAAAGAAAATACACTGCAGGTAAACATTTAAAGCGGAGTTCCACCCAAAAATGGAACTTCCGCTTATCCCACTCCTTACCCCCTTACATGCCACATTTGGCATGTCATTTTTTTGGGGGGGGAGTGGGGGCTTCAGGAGGAGTGGGACTTCCTGTCCCACTTCTTGCTTCCGCCGAGGGGCTGGTAAGGCGATTAGGCGTAATCGCCTTATTTCAGCCCCTCCCTGTAGGCGATGGCCTAGGACACTGACAGGTCCTAGGCAATCGCTTGTCCAATCAGTGGCGAGCCGCGTGCGCATGCGCAGTGCGGCTCGAGCATGTGCAGTGGGTGCCCGGCCGTGAAGCCGAAGGCTGTCACGGCTGGGTGCCCATAGTCAGGATGGAGACGCCGGCCGGGGAGGGGGGGAGAGGAGCGGAGCCCCGGTCGGCGCATCGCTGAAACGCAGGAGCAGGTAAGTGAGTGTTTATTAAAAGCCAGCAGCTACACGTTTTGTAGCTGCTGACTTTTAATAAACACCATTTTTGGCTGGAACACCCCTTTAAAATAATATTAGATTTTTTTTGTGTTTTTTACCTGCAATTTTTAAGTTGATGGCAGGGTCTTCCCTATAAGGTAATCTTATGCCGCGTACACACGATCACTTTTTGTGATGAAAAAAAAACGACGTTTTCAAAAACGTCATTTAAAATCACCGTGTGTGGGCAAAACGTTGTTTTATGTCTTCAAAAAAACTACCAAAAAAAATTCGAACATGCTTGAATTTTTTGTGTCGTTTTTCAAAACGTTGTTTTTTTTCATCACAAAAAGTGATCGTGTGTACGCGGCATTAAGTTTTGTAGTTGGCAGCTGCCAAAAAAAACTTTCTAGGTGATACTTATTGTTATCTATTGGGTAAATCCCCACCATTAACACTGTTTTTATAGCATAATTTTTACAAGCAAATTCAGTAATTCTGTCGAAAGGTAAACAATAACTTGTCTGATGGGCTAATCCATTCTAGGTTTAATGCAAAAAGTAAATGCATTATTGCTATTTACTAGGTTTTTACTTCTATTGTGACTAGTTTAATGACAAAGGGAGGTTAAGTACATAAAAAATATAAGCAAAAATTAGCTGAGTCATGAAAATAAAGGCCACTATTGAGTCTGTTGCAAATGGGTGTCTATGCCCATGCAACGTAAATTCCAGCGCAGCCAAAGTGATGCATATGGCCGCCCATAGACATGTATGACTATGACTATATGACTATGGCTTGCCGTGTCCATCTGAAGGGCTCCTTTGCTGTGCCTTCATATCTGCATGCCGGCAGGACCTTCTATCTGCCACACGCAAGGGCTGTTACACTTCCCTCTATCACTTCCCTCTATCAACCTGGGATTCTACAATCATCCACTGGGAGTTGTGATAGTTCCCTTCATGGGACATTTACATGCCGACGGACTGATGGTAACATCTCCTCATCTAGATTCAGCAGTTGTACACATTTTTATACCAGTATCATACTTAGCTACATGTTTTTATGACTGCTTTTGCTAGCGTTTGGTATTACTCGCACCATTTTTACAGTTTATGTAGCTACATCGATTTTATCTCAAGTGCAATATTTATTTGGTTACCTATTTGAAGACTATAAAAGTTTTAATGCTATTCCCATCGAGCGCTGCCTTTGTGTGTTTTTTGTATCCTGCTATTTATTTTTCCAGTGGTTGGTAGCTGCACTGGGATTCAGCCTGCAAGGAGATTGGCTAAAAGTACTTGGATCTGTATGTGCATTATAATTAATTGAAATTAGTCGATTAATCGATTAAAAAAATAAACGATTAATCGAACACAAAAATTTTGATCAGTAACAGCCCTATTTTTTTTATAATACACCCTTGTGCTATACTCGTGTTTATTTGAGCACCCAAGGATACACCCGAGTACATCTGCGCACAGTCATTCATGTCTGTGGGTGGTTTTATGCAGCACCTTGACTTTCCAGGCAGCAGGGCAAATACCCTGGAATTTACATTGCATGGGCTCAGGCGCCCATGTGCAAGAAACCTTACCGAGGCTAAAACTGAAAAATACTCTCACTAGGTCCATGATGAGGCTCATGGCAAAGCTTTCACTATACGGGTAACTTTTTATGCAACTTAAAGTCACCGGGCCAGATTCTCATAAGAGTTACGACGGCGTAGCTCCATATACACCGTCGTATCTCTGTTTTTTCAGCTGGGTATCTATGCGACTGATTCTTTGAATCAGTTACGCATAGATTTTGCTTAAATACGACTTGCGTAAGTCACTTACACCGTCGAAAGTTGCAATGTTACGCTGGGCGGTAGGTGGCATTCCCGTCGATTTCTGCGTCGAATATGCAAATGAGTCTCATACACCAATTCCTGAACGTATTTGCGCCCCGTCGTCGTAGTTTACGTCGTTTGTGTAAGCCTGCTATATAAGGGGTAACCTTGCGTTGGTCCGGCGTACGCCATGTTAAGTATGGACGTCGGGACAGCGTCGTGTTTTTCCGTAGTTTACGTTGTTTACGTAACTCGTCACGAACAGGGCTGTGCGTTAATTACATTCACGTCGAAACCAATGTATTTGCGGCGTACTATGGAGCATGCGCACTGGGCTATGTTTACGGCCGGCGCGTGCACAGTTCGTTTGGCGCGGGGGCGCGCTTATTTTAAATACAAGCCGCCCCCTTTGAATTACGCGGGGATACGCCGGGCCATTTACACTACGCCGCCGCAAATTACGGAGCAAGTGCTTGGAGAATACTGCACTTGCTCCTGTAAGTTGCAGCGGCGTAGTGTAAATAGCATACGCCGCCAGTTATAACAATCTGGCCCACTGACTACAGATATATTTTAATGTCAGGTGCTCACTTTTTTGTTTTTTTCTCCATCATGCTTTAATTCCATCTGTGAATATTTTTTAAAGTAAAAATGTAGTCTAATATAAAACCTTACATTTTTATACTGATATATTTTTGATGGCTTTTTTTGATATCTTAAAATCTCTATTTTGTGAATGTTTTCCTGATATTTCACTCAGTAATCTATAGGACCACATTTTCTTCCCCTTTCTTTCCTCCTCTCTAATGCCGCGTACACACCATCACTTTATGCGATGGAAAAAAAACAAAGTTTTCTGTGAAGTAAAAAACAAAAGTTTTTGAAACTTCAATTTTCAAAGACGATGTTGCCTACACACCATCGTTTTTTCACAATGCTCTAGCAAAGCAAAGTTACGTTCACCACTCTTTTTCATTGAAGCTCGCTTCATAACTAGCTTCTGGGCATGCGCGGGTTGAAAAACATTGTTTTAAACGTCGTTTTTTGCTACACACTGTGATTTTTTGTGAAACAAAAAACGACGTTTTGAAAAACGACACAAAAAAATTGAAGCATGCTTCAATTTTTTTTTTGACGTTTTTCACAAGACATAAAACGACGTTTTCCCCCACACACAGTCATTTAAATTGACGTTTTTAAAAACGTCGTTTTTTCCCATCACATAAAGTGATGGTGTGTACGCGGCATAATATTGCATGGCTTGCCTCTTTCAAAAAGTATGAAAACATCAAATGGACACTACAAAATTCATAAATATATAATGTGACAATGCCTGAGTTTAAAATGTCTATAAACAATGTGACAGCATGGCCTTCGATATACCAGATTTTTCTATTCTAGTTCCTAGTATACATGCAAAAGCCAACATGCTGTTTTTTTTATCACACCGGAGGAATCTGTCACAATGCAAAGCTATACCTTTATATGTAAGTACTTGGTGCATAACATAGAGCTCAATCTCAGATATCAGCTCTGACAGACTTCCTGGAGCACAGCAGTCTGTCTCACTGCTGGAGATTTCAGAGTGTACAGTGTAAATTGAACAGGCTATACTTTACAGCTGCTAAGGCCCCATGCACACGAGACGCTGGTAAACTCGAGTTCAGAGGCATTTGGGCATTTTTTTCAATTGCCCCTGAACACACTTAATGTTATCCTATGTGTCCATGCACACATTCACGTTTTTTTGCGTTTCAAAGCAGTTAGGTTTAGGCTCGTTTTTTCAGAAGCAAAAAAATGAGTTCAGACGCAAAAGTTTTTGCGTTTCAGGCGCAAATCGCGGCAAAACACCGCTAATTGCGGCAAAACGCGGTGCCGGCGATTTGCCGCGATTTCGTTTATAGGCGTTTTTAAAGGTGACCTATTTTTTTACATTAGAAATCTCAAAAATGATGGCAAATGATGAAAAACCATTAAAAAACTTAAACAACTGTAATTGCTTGCATTGCATTGTGGACAATCCACAACTTGTGGCAGGTGACTTGGCCAGGTGACATGGCAGCTGACGTGGCCAGGTGACATGGCCAGTGGACAATCCACAACTTGTTGCAGGTGACGTGGCCAGGTGACGTGGTAGGTGACGTGGTAGGTGACGTGGCCAGGTGACGTGGCCAGGTGACGTGGCCAGGTGACATGGCAAATGGACAATCCACAACTTGTGGCAGGTGACGTGGTCAGGTGACGTGGCCAGTGGACAATCCACAACTTGTGGCAGGTGATGTGGCAGGTGACGTGGCCAGGTGACGCAGCAGGTGACGTGGCAGGTGACATGGCAAGTGGACAATCCACAACTTGTGGCAGGTGACGTGGCCAGTGGACAATCCACAACTTGTGGCCAGGTGACATGGCCAGGTGACATGGCAAGTGGACAATCCACAACTTGTGGCAGGTGACGTGGCCAGGTGACGTGGCAGGTGACGTGGCCAGGTAACGTAGCAGGTGACGTGGGCAGGTGACATGGCAAATGGACAATCGACAACTTGTGGCAGGTGACATGGTCAGGTGACGTGGCAGGTGAGGTGGCCAGGTGACGTGGGCAGGTGACATGGCAAATGGACAATCCACAACTTGTGGCAGGTGACGTGGTCAGGTGACGTGGCAAGTGGACAATCCACAACTTGTGGCAGGTGACGTGGCCAGGTGACGTGGCAGGTGACGTGGCCAGGTAACGTAGCAGGTGACGTGGCCAGGTGACGTGAGCAGGTGACATGGCAAATGGACAATCGACAACTTGTGGCAGGTGACATGGTCAGGTGACGTGGCAGGTGAGGTGGCCAGTGGACAATCCACAACTTGTGGCAGGTGAGGTGGCAAGTGGACAATCCACATCTTGTGGCAGGTGACGTGGCTAGTTGACGTGGCAGGTGACATGGCAAGTGGACAATCCACAACTTGTGGCAGGTGACGTGGTCAGGTGACGTGGCAAGTGGACAATCCACAACTTGTGGCAGGTGTAGTGGCCAGTTGACGTGACAGGTGACGTGGCCAGTGGACAATCCCCAACTTGTGGCAGGTGACGTGGCCAGGTGACGTGGCCAGGTGATGTGGCAGGTGACGTGGCCAGGTGACATGGCAAGTGGAAAATCCACAACTTGTGGCAGGTGACGTGGCCAGGTGACATGGCAGCTGACGTGGCCAGGTGACGTGGCCAGTGGACAATCCGCAACTTGTGGCAGGTAACGTGGCCAGTTGACGTGGCAGGTGATGTGGCCAGTGGACAATCCACAACTTGTGGCAGGTGAGGTGGCCAGGTGATGTGGCAGGTGACGTGGCCAGGTGACATGGCAAGTGGAAAATCCACAACTTGTGGCAGTTGACGTGGCCAGATGACATGGCAGCTGACGTGGCCAGGTGACATGGCCAGTGGACAATCCACAACTTGTGGCAGGTGACGTGGCCAGGTGATGCGGCAGGTGACGTGACCAGGTGATGTGGCAGGTGATGTGGCCAGTTGACGTGGCAGGTGACGTGGCCAGGTGACATGGCAAGTGGACAATCCACAACTTGTGGCAGGTGAAGTGGCCAGTTGACGTGACAGGTGACGTGGCCAGTGGACAATCCACAACTTGTGGCAGGTGACGTGGCCAGGTGACGTGGCAGGTGACGTGGCCAGTGGACAATCCACAACTTGTGGCAGGTGAGGTGACCAGGTGACATGGCAAGTGGAAAATCCACAACTTGTGGCAGGTGACGTGGCCAGGTGACGTGGCCAGTGGACAATCCGCAACTTGTGGCCAGTTGAGGTGGCAGGTGACGTGGCCAGTGGACAATCCACAACTTGTGGCCAGATGAGGTGGCTAGGTGACGTGGCCAGGTGATGTGGCAGGTGACGTGGCCAGGTGACATGGCAAGTGGAAAATCCACAACTTGTGGCAGGTGACGTGGCCAGGTGACATGGCAGCTGACGTGGCCAGGTGACGTGGCCAGTGGACAATCCACAACTTGTGGCAGGTGACGTGGCCAGGTGATTTGGCAGGTGACGTGGCAGGTGACGTGGCCAGTGGACAATCCGCAACTTGTGGCCAGTTGAGGTGGCAGGTGACGTGGCCAGTGGACAATCCACAACTTGTGGCAGATGAGGTGGCTAGGTGACGTGGCCAGGTGATGTGGCAGGTGACGTGGCCAGGTGACATGGCAAGTGAAAAATCCACAACTTATGGCAGGTGACGTGGCCAGGTGACATGGCAGCTGACGTGGCCAGGTGACGTGGCCAGTGGACAATCCACAACTTGTGGCAGGTGACGTGGCCAGGTGATTTGGCAGGTGATGTGGCCAGGTGACGTGGCAGGTGACGTGGCCAGGTGACGTGGCAGGTGATGTGGCCAGGTGACATGGCAAGTGGACAATCCACAACTTGTGGCAGGTGACGTGGTCAGGTGACGTGGCCAGTGGACAATCCACAACTTGTGGCAGGTGACGTGACCAGGTGACGTGGCCAGGTGACTTTGCCAGGTGACGTGGCAGGTGACGTGGCAAGTGGACAATCCACAACTTGTGGCAGGTGACGTGGCCAGGTGACGTGGCCAGGTGACGTGGCAGGTGACGTGGCAAGTGGACAATCCACAAATTGTGGCAGGTGATGTGGCCAGGTGACATGGCAGGTGACGTGGCCAGGTGATGTGGCAAGTGGACAATCCACAACTTGTGGCAGGTGGTTTGGCCAGGTGACGTGGCAGATGAATGAATGAATGAATGAATGAAAAACTTATATAGCGTGGCACATGCGAACTAAATCGCCTCTGGGCGCTTGTTGTTCCTGTCTCCTTTGGTATCAAAAGAGATGAGTCTTGATCTTACTCCTGAATGCTAAGTGGTTCTCTTCCAACCGAATACTGGCTGGCAAAGCGTTCCATAGTCTGGGACCCTGGACAGCAAATCTTCTTTCTCCTTTGGACCTGTAGTTGGCTTTCGGTATCTGGAGTAGATTTTGATTGGTGGATTGCAGAACGCGATTGGGATTATAAGCCTTGATTTTTTCACATAAATAATGGGGAGCATTCCCATGAATACATCTATGCGTTAGACAAAGAGCTTTAAAAGTAATTCTGTCTTTTACTGGTAACCAGTGAAGGGATCTCAGTGAAGGTGAGATGGATTCCCAAGGTTTTTTCCCAGTCACAAGTCTGGCTGCCGTATTTTGAACGACTTGCAGACGAGCGATTTGGTACTTGGGGAGTCCGAGGTAAAGGGCATTTGCATAGTCCAATCTAGAGTTTACAATTGCTCCCACCACGACCGCTATATCTTCTTTGGGAATAAAAGGGGTGAGTCTGCGTAGTAAGCGCAGTAGATGGTGAGATCCGCTGACAACTGACCCTATTTGTGCGTCCATTGTCATGTAGGAGTCGAAAATGACCCCGAGACTTTTGACTTTGGCGCTAGGGGTGATGATTTTCCCTAGGATGGGTGGGGGACTCCAAGTTGTTACAGGTAGATTCGTACGCTTGGCGTGAAACAGGAGAAGTTCTGTTTTCGCTCCGTTGAGTTTAAGATAACTCTTTGTCATCCAGTCCTCTATCAAAGAGAGACATGTCTCTAGATTGAGGTGGTGATCCTTTTTATTGCAAATGCAGATATACAGTTGCGTATCGTCTGTATATGAGTGATAGAGCAGTTTTTGACTGCTAATGTTTTTTAAAAAAGAGGACGAAGATAAATGTTGAACAACACCGGCGACAGCGGGGATCCTTGAGGGACTCCGCATGAGACCGTGCGTTTTTCAGAAGTGAAAGGTCCTAACTTCACTATTTGCGAACGGTTTTCCAAAAAAGAGGAGAACCAAGATAAATCACCTTCTGCGACTTTGGCTACTTCAGCTAGCCGGGTCAATAAAAGCTTATGGTCTACTGTGTCGAAAGCTGCGCTTAGGTCCAACAGAACCAGAAGACAAGATTCTCATTCGTCTGCGGCCTCGAGAGCGTCGTCCCATATCTTGAGCAGTGCTGTTTCCATCCCGTGTCCGGGGCGGAATCCCGATTAAAATGGATCAAGTAGGTTGTGGGTATCTAGATGACGTGGCAAGTGGACAATCCACAACTTGTGGCAGGTGACGTGGCCAGGTGACATGGCAGGTGACGTGGCCAGGTGATGTGGCCAGTGGACAATCCACAACTTGTGGCAGATGACATGGCAAGTGGACAATTCACAACTTGTGGCAGGTGACATGGCTGCTCTTTCAGCTGCTACTCACTTTGGTCTCACAAAATGGCTGAAATGGTTAAATAATATTGTTTTTTGAGCTTAGGAAGGGTCTTATGATGTTTCTTAACTAAACGCTTATAAACGCAAACGCGGTAAAACGCGGAAAAATGCCGCAAAATTCGCGGCAAACACGGGCGTTTTAAACGCCGGTTTTTGCCTTTGAAAACGTGTGTTTAGATGTGTTTGCATTTGCGTCTCGTGTGCATGGGGCCTAAATCTCTAAAGGTGCCTAAAGACATCAAAGAAGCTTTTCTCAAATCATTCAAAAATATTCCATGTCTGTAGGCCCCAAACCATAACTAACATTCCCTTCTCGCACTTTATAGAAAAATAATCAATTGGCTGGGATGAATTCTTCCTAGCTGATTGCTGTTGTGTTCTCCAGCAAAAGGCAGGGATGTTACTAGAGCAATCTCCTTACCTTCTCTATTGGATCAAGTATGCATAGTCACCTGGATACAGTATGCACTTGTATAGCACTCATTTAGCCAGATGTTGCATGTCCTACAGACAGATAGTGTTAGGGTCTCTTAAAGGGTCACTAAAGGAATTTTCTTTTAAGCTAAATAGCTTCCTCTACCCTACTGCAATCCTGGTTTCATGTCCTCATTGTTTGTTTTTGCTTTGAAGTTGCTGTAATCCTTCTCTGATCTCCACACTTCCTGCTTGTCTGTTTCCTTATGAGAAAACTCATGGGAGCTTCTCTCTTCGGTCCCTGATCAAGGAGGTGTGATTACTATGGGGGTGATTTACTATTGAAGCTGCGCTGCGCCGGTACATGCCTTAATACGTGCGCTGGATGAAGCCTTAATTAGGCGCATGAACCGGCCGCAGCAGCAGCGTGATGCAATTGATAAGTAAAGCCGCCGCCGAACTCCCTGTTAAAGTCTATGGGGGAAATCTTAATTGTGAATTTTAAAGGCTAATCTGCAAGTTTTGTCCTAAAAAGTGTTTGGGGACCTCAGTCCTGCCCCAGGGGACATGTATCAATGCTTTTTTTATTTTTTAAAACGGCCGTTTTTTCGGGAGCAGTGATTTTAATAATGCTAAAAGTGCAATAATAAAAGTGTAATTTTTCTTTAAATTTTGTACTATGGGGGGCTCTAATGTCAGCATGTGAAAAAGCGCATGTTTCCCGTGGTTAGAAATGTCTCTGCACAAAATTACATTCTCCAAAGAAAAAAAGCCGTTTAAAACTGACTCGCGGCTATAATGAATTGTCGGCTCCCGGCAATTGCAGGAGAATTCATTCATAAAAAAAACGAAAAAAAAAAGCGTGGGGGTCCCCCCAAATTCAATAACCAGACCCTTTAGGTCTGGTATGGATATTAAGGGGAACCCCGCCGTCAATTTTTTAAAAAAATGACGTGGGGTTCCCCCCAAATATCCATAACCAGACCCTTCAGGTCTGGTGTGGAATTTAAGGGGAACTCCACCCCAAATTTAAAAAAAAAATGGCGTGGAGTCCCCCCTAAAATCCACACCAGACCCCTTATCCGAGCACATTGACCTGGCCGGCCGCAGAAAAGAGGGGGAGACAGAGCGCGGCCCCCCCCTCTCCTGAACCGCACCAGGCCACATGCCCTCAACATTGGGAGGGTGTTTTGGGGTACTGGTTATGGATATTTGGGGGGAACCCCACGTCATTTTTTAATATATATATATAGATATTTTTATTTATTTTTCATTAAAGGGCCCAGAGGTTTATTTTTATTAAAGGGCCCAGAGGTCCCCAGGGCCCCCGGATGGCTACCACCCTTTTTTTAATATATATTTTTCTATATTTATTTTTTTGTAAAGGAACCCCCCGCTTATCAAATTGCGGCAGCCCCCCCTTCTCAATTTCAGGCGGCAGCACCCCCCCCTGTTTTCTGCTCCAGGGGGCCCATGCCTGAAGCTGTGTAAGGGGCCCCATAATTCCTGATGGCGGCCCTGATCCCCCCCCCCATGGTACGAAATTTCAAGGAATTTTTTACTTTTATTGTTGCACTTTAACCACTTCCATACCGCGCCTATTCTGGCACTTCTCTCCTTCATGTAACAATTATATTTTCTTCCTTGAAAATTACTCGGGACCCCCAAACATTATATATATTTTATTAACAAACACCCTAGGGAATAAAGTGGCGGCCATTTTTTCTTACAAGAGATAAAGAAACAGAAAAACAACTGGTAAGGGAAGATTGGGACTTTAAGCGAGGTTGCAGACAAGGTGAGAGTAGTATAAATACTATGGGGCAGATTCACAGAGAAATGGATTATCGTAGCGTATCAGAAATACACTACGCCGCCGTTTTTTACCTTGCTCTACGTGGAATTCAGGTAGATTTTCTACGGTAAACGACGGCGGCGTAGTGTATTTCTCCCGTCGCAATCCATCTGCGCGAGTAGGGGGCGTGAAACATTTAAATTAGGCGCGTTCCCGCGGCGATCGATCTGCGCATGCTCCGTTCGCAAATTTCCCGCCGTGCATTGCGCGAAATCACGTCGTGACGTCATTCGTTGTTTATGTAGCGTACTTTACGGGCGATCCACGTCCCGACGAGTTACGTAAACAAAATAAAATTTTAAATAAATTCGAAGCGGGAACGACGGCCATACTTAACATGGGCTACGTAAAGTTAGAGCAGCAAAAAGCTGCTCTAACATTACGTATAAAAAAATAGACGAAAACGATTGCGACGCCCGCTCGTATGTTCGTGAATCCCCGTAAAAACACATTTGCATATCCCGACGCACCAAAACGACGCGAACTCCTCCCAGCGGCCGCAAATAGATGGCAGCGTAGATCCGAAGGCTTACGAAGACGTAAGCCTCTCGGATCGAAGCCCGAAGCCGGCGTATCATGGTTTGAGGATTCAAACTAGTGATACGCCGCGCAAAATTTGAAATTACTCCTGTCTAACCCCAGTTAGACAGGCGTAATTGTTTTGTGAATCTGCCCCTATGTGTTCTCAGTATATAGTAATGCCTTCTATTTGAAATACATATGTTTTCATTTACATGTTTATTGGTATGTTGATGTATGCCTGCACTCCCATGAATAAATTTGTACTTTTATACTACTCTCACCTTGTCTGCAACCTCGCTTAAAGTCCCAATCTTCCCTTACCAGTTGTTTTTCTGTTTCTTTATCTCTTGAACCAGGGATGGAGGTGCTATACTTATACACCTCATTTAAAGTCCCCAATCTTTTTCCCCCTTCATATATATCGTTGTCTAGGGATGGAGGTGTGTCAGACAGGGTTGGCAGTGTTCCCCTGCCAGCCAAATGGTGAACGACCCAGTTTGGGACAGGTTTTAGTACCTATCCCAGACATAGCCTACTCAGAATTAATCCTGAGATTAACAATGCATTAGCGGGATGCCTTAGGTCTGGTACTCTTGTTATGGTTTACTGTATGTCCATTGCCTCTAATCTGTCTGTAGCTCGGGAGCTGCGGCGCGCGCTGGCACTGCCCCCTCCCCGTCCTTTCCTCCGCCCCCTGTGGGCGGTTGGCTGCCCGGAGGTGGGGGCGGTTTGCATCTCGCGTCGGCGCCATGTGTTCCGCCCAGCCCGTGACGTCAGTACTGGCGTCACCACGCTGAACGCGGTTTCATCTGAGCGTGCGTTACCCGCACATAGGAGTGGACGCTGCAGGCAGGTCTGCCCACTCCGACGCTCTTCCGGACTTACGTTCCGCCCACATGACGCTGGCGGCTTGTCGGCATGCACGTGTGTAGGTTGGGTATAATAAGGGCCCCCCCCCCCGGCATCTCTTTGCTTACTAGCTCATCAGGTTATGCCACATTATCTCTTCCCCTGGATGTCTTAGGAGCCTGGGACGCCATTATCAGGTTATTTTCCCTACCCTCATTTTTGGGTTGGCTGTCTTTGGCTTGGCCCCTATACTTATTGATTTATTTTTAAACTTTATTGTTTTAACAGACTCCAGTTGGCTACCTGCTTTAGTCCATATACTATATGCACACTTGATCCTGTGCTTACTTTGCCTGGGGAGGTCTCCCGATGCCCCTGTTCCGTGTGAGCTGCAATGCTGCCACAGCTCCCCTGACAGACATATCTTTTTGGCGATGGCTTCATACAAATCCATGTCTCGGTACCTTAGACCCTATGTGAGTACCCTAGGTGGACATTCTTTCTACCTTACACTGGTTATTTACCCATGAACTGTTTACTAATTATGCTCTACCCGTTTTAGACAATTCAAGCACCCTGCCCCTGAAGAGTGTCCACAGACACGAAACGCATCGGGCTAATATGGATGCTGTATATATCCTGGGCTAATATGGATGCTACACATATCCTATGTTGTCATATTTTAGCATTGGTATTTTATATGCTTTTTACCAGCTTCTCACTATTGTAACCATCTCGCTATAACTGTTAATATGCTTTTTTGTACATATATTGTCATTGGATGCATCCACATATCCATGCACAACAGCATGTGGCACATGGCCAGGCATTGCTGCACTTGTTTCTTTATCGCACGCTATGATACCTCACATGTGTGGTTTGAAGGATGTTTCCATATGTGGGCGGGCCTTAAATGTGTAAGTCCCGCTCACATATTTAACCCCCGTTCAAACCCCACATGTGAGGTATCATAGCGTACGTTAGAGTGAGAGCAATACTTTTAGCACTAGACCTCCTCTGTAAATCTGAACTGGTAAGCTGAAAATAAATAAAAAAGTGTTGCCTATGGGTATTTTCACGTACTGAAGTTTGGCGCCATTCCATGAGTGTGTGCAATATTAAAGCGTGACATGTTGGGTATCTATTTACTCGGTGTAACATCATCTTTCACATTATGGCCATAACTTGGGCTAACTTTAGTGTTTTCTTAATTTGTAACCACTTGAGCCCCAGACCATATTACTGGTCACTGACTGGGCCAGTTTTTGCATTTCAACACTGCATCATTTTAACTGACAATTGCGCGGTTGTGCGACGTGGCCCCCAAACAAAATTGGCGTCCTCCTTTTTCCCCCAACAAATTTTTTTTTTTTTGATTTTTGGTGGTATTTGATCACCTCTGCGTTTTTTCTTATTTTTGCTTGAACCAAAAATATAGCGACAATTTTGTAAATAAAAAGACAACTTTTTTAATGTTTGCTATAATAAATCTCCCCCAAAATATATCCAAAAACTTTTTGCCCTCAGTTTAGGCCGATACGTATTCTTCGACATATTTTTGGTTCCAAAAAATCGCAATAAGCGTTTGATTGGTTTGCGCAAAAGTTATAAGTAGGGGTTGGTTTTATGGGTTTTTTAGGAATATATTTTTGTTTTACTAGTAATGGTGGCGATCATTGATTTTTCTGGCTACTGCGACATTGTGGCGGACACATTTTTGTGAGCTTTGGCATTTTTCTAGCGACCAATGGTATACAAATGCATTGCTTACTATAAAAATGTCACTGGCAGGGAAGGGGTTAACATTAGGGGCGAGGAAGGGGTTGATTATGTTACCTGGGTGTGTTCTAACTGTAAAGGGGGTGGGACTGACTAGGGGAAATGACAGATCGCTGTTCATACATTGTATGGACAGACGAGCAGGCATCCCCCCCCTGACAGGACCGGGATAAAGGGGAACTCCACACCAAATTAAAAAAAAAAAACGGCGTGGGGGTCCCCCTCCAGGTGCACAACAGGCTCTTAGATTTGATCTGGAACATAAGGGGTTAAACCCACGCCAAAAACGGCGTGAGGTTCCCCCTCAGATCCAGACCAAACCCTTATCCCAGGCACGCAGTCTGGCCGGACAGGAATGGGGGTGGGAACGAGCGAGCGCCCCCCCCCTCCTGAGCCGTACCAGACCACATGCCCTCGACATGGGGGAGTGTGTGCTTTGGGGGAGGGGGGCACTGCCCCCCCACCCCAAAGCACTCTTGTCCCCATGTCGATAGGGACAAGAGCCTCTTCCCGACAACCTTGGCCGTTGGTTGTCGGGGTATGCGGGCGGGGGGCTTATCAGAATCTGAGAGCCCCCTATAATAAGGGGGCCCCCAGATTCTGGCCCCCACCCTATGTGAATGAGTATGGGGTACATCGTACACCTACCCATTCACCGGGTGGAAAAAGTGTAAACACAAATAAACCACACAGAATAAAATAATTTATAAGTCAGCTCTGGGCGTCTTCTGTCGGGACCCCCCACCACCAGCCCATTGGGCCCCGGGCTTCACCGTTTTCTGCCGGGGGGACGACGACACCCACCGATGCTCTCCGCCATGTTCGGCCAGGCCCCCACCCCAAATTAAGCTCTTTTACATCCGGGGGGGCCGGCCGAAAACGGCGGAGAACAACGGGGGGCGGAGCCCCTCCTCGGTCTTCTAGACGTTTTCTGCCGTGGGGGCTCCAGCCCCTCACCGGTCTTCGCCGCCGCCTTCCGCCGGGGGGGACGACACCCACCGATGCTCTCCGCCATGTTTGGCCAGGCCCCCACCCCAAATTAAGCTCTTTTACATCGGGGGGGGGGCGGCCGAACACGGCGGAGAACAACGGGGAGCGGAGCCCCTCCTCGGTCTTCGCCGCCGCCTTCTGCCGGGGGGAGAGACACCCACCGATGCTCTCCGCCATGTTCGGCCAGGCCCCCACCCCAAATTAAGCTCTTTCACATCCGGGGGGGCCGGCGGAAAATGGCGGAGATCAACAGGGGCGTCGCCACTCCTCGGTCTTCTAGCCGTTTTCTGCCGGGGGGGAAACACCCACCGATGCTCTCCGTCATGTTCGGCCGGGCCCCCACCCCAAAATTAAGCTCTTTCACATTCGGGGGGGCCGAAAACAGCGGAGAACAACGGGGGTGTCGCTCCCCCTCGGGCTTCTCCGCTTCTGCCTGGCTTCTCCTGAGGCCAGGGCTTCTTCCGCTGTCTTCCGCCGGAGGGCGCCACTCTCCGGGCTTCGTCGGCTTCTGCCTGGCTCCTCCGCGGGGGCCAGGCCTTCTCGTCGCTGTGTTCTTCTGCCGCCGCCCCCTTCGACGTGTTCTGCCGGGATGAGGGTCGCACATCCCATCCCGGACTTCGACGTGGCGGGCTTCTCGTCGATGTGTCGCCGTCTTCCGCCGCCGCCCCCTTCACCACGAAGCTCCCGTGCTTGTGTGGGAGGGCAGCGGGCTTCAAAGTTTTTGGCCGGGGTGAGGGTCGCACATCCCACCCCGGTCTTCTAGTCGTTTTCGCTGCCGCCCCCTTCACCATGAAGCTTCCTGCTTATGGGGGAGGGCGGCGGGCTTCTCATCGCTGTCTTCCGCCGCGGGGTGACACTCGCGGGCTTCTTCGGCGACCTCCTGTGATGTCACATGGGTTAAGGTCACATGGTGGCATAACCACGCCCACGCCCAATGCCAATATAAGTCGGTGCCCGCCGCTCTGTCGGCATTTCAGCACCGGACGTCGCCGTGTCAACATCGAATGGAAGAAGAAGCCCTGGCCCCAGCGGCGGAGCCAGGCAGAAGCGGAGGTCGCCGAAGAAGCCCGCGAGTGTCACCCCGCGGCGGAAGACAGTGACGAGAAGCCCGCCGCCCTCCCACACAAGCACGGGAGCTTTGTGGTGAAGGGGGCGGCGGCGGAAGACGGCGACACAGCGACGAGAAGCCCTGGCCCCCGCGGAAGAGCCAGACAGAAGAGGCTATCGAGAGCCCCCCCCCCGGCAGAAAACTACGAAGCCCGCGGCCTTCCCCCATAGGCAGCAAGCTTCATGGTGAAGGGGGCCGCGGCGGAAGACGACTAGAAAACCGGGGTGGGATGTGCGACCCTCACCCCGGCCGAAAACT
Organism: Rana kukunoris; assembly: GCA_029574335.1. NCBI lineage: Eukaryota > Metazoa > Chordata > Amphibia > Anura > Ranidae > Rana > Rana kukunoris. Next base: position 368,029,752 of record CM056050.1, read on the forward strand.
TCGAAGCCCGCTGCCCTCCCCCACAAGCACGGAGCTTTGTGGTGAAGGGGGCGGCGGCGGAAGACTGCGGCGGCGAAGACCGGGGTGGGTTGGCGGAAGACCCCCGGAGCTGACTAATAAATTATTTTATTCTTGTGTGGTTTATTTGTGTTTACACTTTTTCCACCAGGTGAATGGTTAGGGGTACCATGTACCCCATACCCATTCACATAGGGTGGGGGGCCGGAATCTGGGGGCCGCCTTATTAAAGGGGCTCCCAGATTCTGATTGGCTCCCGCCCGCATACCCCGACAACCAATGGCCAGGGTTGTCGGGAAGAGGCTCTTGTCCCTCTCGACATGGGGACAAGAGTGCTTTGGGGTGGGGGGGGCAGTGCCCCCCTCCCCCAAAGCGCACACTCCCCCATGTCGAGGGCATGTGGTCTGGTACGGCTCAGGAGGGGGGGGGGGGCGCTCGCTCGTCCCCACCCCCATTCCTGTCCGGCCAGACTGCGTGCCTGGGATAAGGCTTGGTACGGATCTGGGGGGGAACCCCACGCCGTTTTTGGCGTGGGTTAACCCCTCACGTTCCGGACCAAAGCCGAAGAGCCTATTATACCCCTGGGGGGAACCCGCACCGGTTTCAAATTTGAAATTTGGCACGGAGTTCCCCTTCAGTGTCAGCGCAGCCCGAGAACAGCTCGGAGATTGCCGTGCGCCGCTTCACGCAGTGCAAATACTGTTACGCCGCTTGGTATTTACCAAGAATTTCTCGGCGTACTGACGCGGCGCACGGTATTCCCTAAAATCTCCCTCCGCGCATGCCCAGTATGCAAATGAACCTTCCGAGGTTCTGGCGTACTTTGCAAGCGCACGGGGATCGCTTCTCAAAAGTCAATTTCGCTTTCAATTCGGCCCGCCACACACGTTCAAACACATGTCACTACACTTCCTCTGCATCACCCCCCTCCCTCCCCTCATAAACTCCCGCCCATATCCCCGATATTTACATTACTAAATGCCGTACGCCAGCTCTGTACTGGCGTGCTGTGCGCCCTCTCCTGGGCGCATTAGGCAGTTTAGTAAATGAAGAAATACACTGCACTGGCAGTGTATCTCTTTTGTAAATGTCAAAAACGGTTTTACTCCTGCTTGTGCACCATGAGTCATAGCGCACAGGCTTGGTAAATCAGCCCCTATGTGTCTAAAACCCCTCAGAAACAATCAGATTCATTTTAAAAACAGACACTGCCCTGTGTTTGTTTGTTTTTGTTCTGTTTGTCTCTGTACTTCACAGAAACATGAAACTAGATTAAAAAACTAAACTGAAACTGCAGGCACATTATATGATTAATTGATTTTTATCTATTTTTAATCATTTTTAAAAGGAATCAGTTAAATATTATGTCTCTATACCCTGTAAACAGTCATTTCAGCAAAAAAAAAAAATGTTTCCTTTACAACTCCTTTAAGTGCTCCTGCTCCTTATTCCAGCATCTAGGTTTTGGCCTTTGCATTCTCCCTGTCTGTGTCCACCTGCTAGGTGATTGATGTGGTCAGTCATCTGTTATAAACAAGCCAAACGCTCAGTCCCTCGCTTGTGATAGTGAGGGATACCTGTGTTGTTCCTGATCGAGCTCCCTGTCTGCCCTGCTTTACTAGTTTGGATTTCCCTGTGTATGTCTTCAGACTGGAATATTGGACTATTCCTTGAACTCAGCCTGCCTTTTACTTGGACTGTGGAATATTGGACTATTCCTTGAACTCAGCCTGCCTTTTACTTGGACTGTGGAATATTGGACTATTCCTTGAACTCAGCCTGCCTTTTACTTGGACTGTCATAGAACCATGCTACCTGTCTACTAACTGCAAATATCTCTTGGCTTTGCTCAGTCCACATCTGCCCTGGTGTAGTGGCCAGGCACTATAGCATTGTGTATAATTCCTGGGGGCAAGTACCGGTAGGCCTGCTTGCCTCAAGCACAGCCCGGCTGGTGGATTTTGAGTAAAGAGACTAAGCAACTCCCAGACAATAGGTAAGTAGAATACTTGGAGGGAGTTGCTGGGAGGATTTAAAGGATAATTGTTCTAAAGTAAACGCCCATCTCTGTGACCAACCCCCATGGAAGAGATAAAATGCATCGGTAAACGGTCTTTGGTGGGACTGCCGTGCATTCTGTGTTATGTATGGCTTTAAATAAAGGATTTTAGAGATGATGTCATTGGAGTGTGACAACTTGTTTGTAAGCTGGAGGTCCAGACACAATGGGGTCTTTTGCGGCCTGCACCTAAGCTCCCTACAGATACTCTGGTCCCCCCCCCCCCACTCTCCAAAGAGACGAGTGGAGGTTAATTGGCTCCTGTCTAAATTGGCCCTGTTATGTGTATGTATGAATAGGGACCTTAGATTGTAAGCTCCTTGAGGACAGGGGCTGATGTGAGTGTACAATATATATATATATATACACACACACACTGTATATTGTCAGCGCTATATAAGTACCTGTAATAAAATAAAAAAATCTACTATTTTGTGAGATGTGTACTGAATAGGTAGAGTTTAACTACAAACTTTATAAAGTTTAAACTATGATATAATTTTCCTTGTCATTAGGTTAAATAGGATCACATGCTTTAACTGACATCATGTTGAGAGAGAAAATGGTCAGCCTTATGAAAGTTTCCAGCAGACCTTTACTTTATTCTGAGAGCAGTTCCCTATACAGAACATGACTTCTGCTTTCAGGACTGCGTCTCTGCTAGTCAGCTGTTGGATGGCAACACTAATGAGTAAGTACGCAGATCAACGGTGCTTGTTCTTTCCTTGCCAAAGGGGAAGGAGGGGACACCTTTCACCACTTTTTTTTCGGTTTTGTCAGAGGACTTAGTGAGAAGGAGCTGTGAAAGAATATCATGGTTTCGAGAAGTGCTCACGTGAATTGAATGTGATCAGTCAGCTGGCTGCACAGATGGTACAAGAACACTGCGGTACAAGAAAACGTCAGTACTGTAGCGTCTGTTGGTACATGGCATTAATCTTGATTATAACAAAATGTGCGCAAAAGCAAATCCAAAGATGGTAGAATCTGTAATTTAGAAGTGGTGAGAAGGAGGCATGTTATTATTCAACTAAACATGTAAACATTAGGGCTTATTCATTAATGCAGTGATAATACCAAACATGGCGTGCAAAGTGCAGTTACCTATACAAAACAATGAGAATTTGTTGTGATATTCCGGTGCTGTTGGGGTTAATATGAGTGGCTCCTTCTGTCATAGGTACTCATCACAAGTGCAAACTATGCCCACCCTTTCTGCTCCCCTGCTCCATTTATAGATGCCGTACTATCCATTCCCATTTGATCACAGCAATGCAAGATCACAGGGGCGGAGGTATCCAGGGAGCAGAGGATGGGCAATTTCAAGAAAGAGAGCAGCCACCAGCACATGGGATATTCATTAGTCATTTATGCAAGTACTGATATAAAAGAAAAACACTAAACTTCAGCTTTAAAGCAACATTATAGCTAAACTCAAAGTGTGAAAAAATATGTCATTGTAAAGAATATAGTGGATTCTTACCTCTGCTCCTGCTTTCTCTGTTGATCAGATCATCATTATTATAATTGCAGAGAAATTGTAAACTGAAGTATTTTCAGAAACCAATACTTCCAGGAGTATCAATTCCCTAATCTCACCCTGTGTGGCGAGACCAGCATCAGAGGAGGTGACAAGGGAACTTAAAGAGATTGTAAAGTCTTGTGTTTTTTTTTTCTTAAATAACAAACATGTTATACTTACCTGCTCTGTGTAGTTGGTTTTGCACAGGGCAGCCTGGATCCTCCTCTTTTTGTGTCCCTCTTCGCTGCTCCTGGCCCCTCCCTCCTATTGAGTGCCCCCACAGCAAGCAGCATGCTATGGGGGCAACCAAGCCAAGCTGCAGCTTACTGTGTCCATTCTGAACCGGAGCTGCCATTCAGCCCCCCCCCCACTCTCTCTCCTGATTGGCTAACTGACTTTGATTGACAGCCACAGGAGCCATCAGGGCCATTGCTGTGTCTCAACCAATGAAGAGTAGAGTCCTGGATGGCCAAGGGAATTGTGGACATCGCTGGACAGAGATGGGGCTCAGGTAAGTATTAGGAAGTGCTGGGGAGGCTGCTACACACAGAAGGCTTTTTATCTTAATTATGCATAGATGCATTAAGATAAAAAACCTTCTACCTTTACAACCACTTTAAAAGCAGGAGGTCTTGAGAGGAACAAGGAGAACAATTTGGTTGGCATTTTGAAACAAGGTTAGTGATGTACAGTAGCTGGTGGCTGAGCTATGGATGGCTTTGTAAGTTGTTGGTAGTATCTTGAATTACATTTGTTGGGTGAGCAGGAGCCAGTGAAGGGATTGGCAGAGAGGTGTAGCAGTATCAGTAGCTAAACTCAAAGTGTGAAAAAGATGTCTTGTAAAGAAGATAGTAGATACTTACCTCTGCTGCTGCTTTCTCTGTTGATTATCATTAGGAGGGGGTACTGATAAGTATTGAGCCTTACCAGGGCCGTAGATAATTTTTTGTTCTGGGGGGTTCAGCAGCAGGTACTAAGTAAAATGTTTTTTTAAATAAAATTATTTGCGCCAAAATTATAAAGGAAAACTGATATGTGTTGCCCCGTATAAGCAGTTTCTTTAAAAAATCAAACCTGATTTCAGTTTTTCCTTCTTCTAGTTGTTATGAACGTCGTTGGCTATTGTCCAGTATCAGTGTTCAAACTGAATAGGTGCAAAGTGAGTGTGCTGCCTACCTACAAGGAGATGGTGCCCTTTGCACCTCCTCGGTAAGCTTGGCTATTATGGTGCAAAGTGCAGCATGTTGTGTCAGACAGAGCACTCACTGACTCACGATTACCTAGTATGAGGACACTCTCTGAGACTAGGCCAGAAGAGAATAAGGGACATACCTGGACAGGACAGCAGCAATTCATCCATGTGGGAGGCCGACGGCTGCACAGCACTTTACAAGCACTCTGCGCTCCAGGGCCCAGGCAAAGCTCCTCACCCAACCCCAAGTTGGGCGTGGCACTGCAAGCCAATGGGAATACATGGTGTGCAGCTGGCAGGACTGCGCGCACCGCCGGCTCCCACTGTGCTGCCTGGTGATAGATCTGTCAGCCTTCAGCTCGAGCCCAATAGACCGGCCTGTTGGTGTACCACAACTTGCATGCGGGGATGCCTAATAATCTATTACACTTGCTGTAGTGTGCCACTGACTACAGTGCTGCCTGTCGCTGGTGCCATGTAAAGGGACACCATGCATTTAATTTTGGCTCTGGGGGGGTTGAACACCCCTGACTCCCCCTTATCTATGCCCCTGAGCCTTACTGAGAAAAAAATTGAGCTAGGAAGCTGTAAATTGCAGGATGTACTGGCAAATTTGTCTATATTCAATGGTAAAAAAAATCAACTACCTATGATTTTAACTTATCTTTCCAAAGTGAACATGGCAGCATCTCCAGAACAATTAAATGTGGAAGCGCATAGGACCATAATCAAGTTCCTCTTTCTCCAAAACCTTTTGTAGTGCAGCTGCTCCCCCCCCAGAGCCCCCCATGTACTTACCTGAACCCAATTGTTCCAGCAACGGAGACAAGCAGAGTAGCACCAGCTGGTGTCTTGGGTCCTCATTGGCTGGATTGATAGCAGCAGGAGCATTGGGTCTCGCTACTGTCAATCAAAGCCAGTAACAAGGGAGCCCGGAGGTGTGGGGCCAAGTCCTGCTGTCTGTGACAATGGATGCAGCAGCAGGACTTGGGAACATGCACTCAGGGAATGCTGGTCTCCATGGGGGCACTCGAGAAGAGGAAGGGCCAGGAGCGCCACTGCGGGACCCCAGAAAAGGAGGATTGTGGCTCCTCTGTGCAAAATCCTTGCACAGAGGAGGTAAGTATGACATGTTTGTTATTCTTAAAAAAAAAAAAATAACCTTTACAACCCCTTTAATTTGTTGGGTAAGTAGGAGCCAGTGGAGGGATTGGCAGAGAGGAGTAGTGGTAGCAATAGCTAGACTCAAAGTGTGAAAAATATCTCCTTGTAAAGAAAATAGTAGATACTTACCTCTGCTGCTGCTGCTTTCTTTTGTTGATCATCATTGTAATGCAGAAATTTTTTAAACTGAAGTATTTTCAGAAACCAACACTTCCATGAGTGTCCATCCCCTAGTCCCAGGTGTGTTCATTGGTTCGTCATACCCAGTGTACGGCATTCTCCACTTGACAGAAAACAAATATTTGATCGACTTCAGTGAAAGTGACTTGTTGGAAAAATTATCTTGATCAGAAGCTGCAAAGAATCAGCTGCTGCCACTGATAAAGATTATCTGAATACAATGTCCCGGGCAGAAGGGATTCATTCATCCAACTTATCTTGCAATGGGAGGCACCCAAGTAGGCATGCTCCCGACCCGCAGCTGTGTGTCCATTTACACAAGGAGCTGCATCTTGGCCCCACCCCCTCTGTCTCCTGATTGGCTCTCTGGCTGTGATTGACAGCAATAAGAGCCAATGGCTCCCACTGCTGGGAAAAGCCAATCATGAGTGCGAGTCCCCAGAGAGACAAGGCTTTTGTGGAAATCGATGGGTCGAGAGGGGGCTCAGGTAAGTATTAGGGGTGGGGGGGGGCTGTTGCACACAGAAAGTTTTTTTACCTTCATGGATAGAATGCATGAAGGTAAAAAACCTTGTGACTTTACAAACACTTTATTTGACATTATATATAGATATAAAGTTACCCCTTTGAACTGCATATGAACGAAATAAAGGAAATAAATTCTGTAATAATGTTACTATATTGTGTTTCTAAAATACTCTTCTGAACAGTGTTACAAATACTTTATACTATTCAGAAGCTCTGCTTTACACAGCAAGGGATTTGCCGGCAGGATTGGCAGCAGTGGAGAGGAACTGGGTTTACGATGTATGCCAGCATATTTGAATAATGTTTTTTAGATTGCATGTTACACCCCCAAACTGGTTCAGTTATTGAGTTATAATGTTCAAGTTATATATATATAGATTTATATATATATATATATCTATATATATATAAAAAACCTGCAACAGCCCACATACTGTTGGCAGCCTTACTGCTTTATGTGTTGATCTTCCTGCCAATATTGGGTGGTAGTCGTCTATATATCTTGTCAAGAACAATAGTAAGGTCTGGAAACTAGGTCATCAAAACAACCTAAACTGAGATCTATAAATAACTCTTTTCCCAGAACCTAATGGTTATGAATGTCACTATCGTTTTTAAAGCAAAAGATTTGCAGTGCTTGTAACTTTTATTGATTAACCAATTTTATTGGCACAGTAGTCTTTGTTTTAATGGGTTTTCTTGAACATCAGTCCATCACTCTAAAACATCAAATATAAGAATGAGAATAAATCAGTCCTGACGGCTGACGACATATACCATACTTCTTGCTGCTAAAAACTCCATCACTGCCCAGAGCATTCTCAAAATTGTTATTTGCCTAAATATATTCTTGCACCCTCCACATTGCAAAGCTTGAGCCTGCTGATAGAACAACTTTGATTCTGCAGAAATGAATATATGCTGATAGAATTTTGTTGACTAAACTTTAAACATTTGTTCAGTACTTATGTATCGATACCCCCTCGAGGGCCGCTGATTGATTTGGGATTGGCGTATTAAGTTACCCTTGTGTGTTGTCTAGGGGTGATTGCAGTGAGCAGAGCAATAAGAGAATGTCCAAACCTGCCGCTGAAGTTTTCGGAATGCTTTATTTCCTGGTCCAACACGACCAACATCAACATGAGGTAGATAGAAAAGGTTGATGAAAGGAGATAACGTTGCAGTATCAGGCTTTGGATGAAATTAAAAGCAGTCCTGCTTTCTGCAATAGTATAGTTCGTCACCACTCTAGCCAGAGTGGGAAAGTGCCTCCGGACAGACTTCTGCCACAAGCCTGGCAGCCGGAATGTCACTTAAGGTTGCTGGGAGGAACAAGTCTCTCTCACTTGGCTCTAGCTGAATTTAAAGTTTCAAGATGAAGACCTCTGCCACAGGCCCAATGTTGGACTGTAGAGCGAATCCTCCCAGAAAGTTCTCTTTTCAGTAGGGGTCACCAGTTGACAGTCTATAGTTATCTGTCAGTTCCTGGCAACCAGATCCCCGATGGTTCGTTCAAGCCCTTTTGGATCACCTGCCTCCTGGTTCTCCTCAAGCCGATCCCCCACCAAACAGCGTACAGCTTAGGATCTCTTCAATAGGAAGGAGCCACCAGCAAGTCGCTAGGGCCCCTTTCAGCATCAGCAGGGAACTCCGCGTAGCATGCTACCCCGGCTTGGTAGGCCATATAACCACGGTCCATTGGGTGCGCACACCCTAAAGGTGGGTGCCGCACCTGGAACCTGAAACCCGCGAGGGAAAACTCCTCCAATTGGCTGCTGGGGAAAAGTGACTCTGCCTGAATCCCTCTGACGCCACCTGCCACCCAGAGATGGAACTACATCTCTGGAGCACAGAATGACCCACAGGATAATTCAGGGCTGACAGCAGCCCAATTTAGCAAAATTAGGAGTGGGAGCTTTAGCGGGGCGCCTTTTCTGAATGAAAGGGGGCGCTACACTGATTTGCTTATTTCAACTTATTTCGACCATCCCTTATTATAGATATCAAAGAATTATGCCTTGTACACACGATTGGAGTTTCCGATGAAAACAGTCAGCAGTAATTTTTTCATCTGATTTTTTCCATCGTGTGTGGGCCCCATCTGACTTTTTTTCCGTCGGAGTTTGGAAATAGAACATGTTTTATTTTTTTCCGATGGAAAAAAATCCTATCAGAAAATTCCGATCGCCTGTGTGGAACTCAGAATGGAGAAAAAAACATGCATGCTCAGAATCAAGTCGACCCATGCTCGGAAGCATTGAACTTCATTTTTCTCGGCTCGTCATAGTGTTTTTCGTCAGCGCTTTTTGAACGGTCGGAATTTGGTCTGATAGTGTGTATGCAAGACACCTTGAACAGAATTCCGACAGAAAATTCCATCGGATTTTATCCCATCGGTAATTCCGCTCGTGTGTACAGGCTCTGTGGTTTATTAAAGCTGAATTCCAGACAGATATAAAAGATACATATCACCGCTCTACTGTATTTAATACACCATTAAATTGCCTGGTGGCTCTATGAAGCTGTGGGCCGTGTGCTTATCAATATGTGGAAGCATCCATTTAAAACAGTGGTCTCCAAACTGCAGCCCAGGGGCCAGATGTGGCCCTTTGCTTGCTTTTATCCGGTCCTTGGGGCACTATTTCTTCCACTGATACAAACAATAGGGCATAGCTTCTCCTACTGACACCAACAATGGGGCCCAATTACACCAGCAAAGGGGCCCAATGACATCAACAATGGGTCACAATTCTTCCCAATGATACCAACGATGGGTCACAATTCTTTTTAATGACACCAGCGATGGACACAGATCCTCACAATGACACCAACGATGGGACATATTTCCTTACAATGACACCAAGGATGGGGCACAATTCCTCACAATGACACCAAGTATGGGGCACAATTCCTTACAATTCCACCAACCATGTGGCATAGTTTTTCTCAATGACACCAACAATGGGACACAATGACGGGGCACAATTACTCCCACTGAAACAAACAATGGGGTGTTAATTTTTCCCACTAATGTCAGGGCCTTTTCGACTTCCACTGACCACTGTCTGGCCCTTGTAAATTCTGAAGGACGGTAAACTGGCCCTTTGCTTAGAAAGTTTGGAGACCCCTGATTTAAAAGAAGGGGCCCCTAGATTCTGTGCTATCCTCATGTGATTGAGTAAGGCACACATAGTACCCCTACTCAATCACAAACAAATGTAAACACTAAGTAAACACTTAAAAAAAAAAGCCCTGTTAAAAAAAAAGAAAAAAGCAAGAAACAAAAAAGGTAATCAATCACATTGCCCAATGATGCAGATCACAATGAACTATGCTCAACATCTTGACGAAAGGTCCCCTGTAACATCAGTGACCAAATTTGATAATTTCCATAACTGCTCAGTGAAGTCACCCAGGTGACCCCTACCCCTCTGCTTACATTATCCTGTGGAGACCAGGAGCTGTCATTGGCAGTAAGTGAGCGATGGGATCAGATGTGTTTGAAGGTTTTTATTGTCAGTAGATCAGTGGGCATTGTTCAATGTGATTGACAAGCTTTTTTTAGTCTTCTTTCGTGAAAGAGTAGAGGTACTATGTACTTCTCACCCATTCACATGGTTAGGCGGCATCTGGGGGCCTCCACATTTTTAAAAGGAGCTTCCAAATTCTATTAACATGGGTACAAAGTGAATTGTTGGGGAGGGGGGTCTCCCTGACAAGGTACAAGGTGACAAGTTACCCTTTTCCATGTTGAGGGCATATGGATGTTCCCATGGATTCCCATGTTGAGGGCGTTAGGATGGGAGGGTGAATGATTGTCTCCTCCTTTCTTGACCCTATCATGCTGAATGCTCAGATAAGGGTCTGATATGGATCTTGGAGAGGACCCAACATTTTGTTTTCTTTATTTTTGCATGCGGTACCAAATTCATACCAGGTACTCATCGAGGATTAGATGTTAGTATGTGTTTTAGGGGAACCTCTTTTTTGTTTGAAGTCCCCCATTTACATCTATACCAGACCCGTATCTAAGATAAGGGTCTGGTATAGATGAAGGGAATCCCCAGCTGTTTGTTTACAAACAACTATACAGCTGGGAGCTGGTATTTAACGGTAGCTTTAACAACATTTTTTTTCTTCGAAAATGTCAATCTTACTGTATTCGATTATATACATCCTACAGGTGCACTACTTCTCAAGCATGTTAAAGGCAGGCCACCCCAGGCATGTTATTTAAAGGAATTTTCTATAATTAATTCTTCATTGAAACATTTTTTAAATTGCTGCCCTTCATCAAACTGAATTCTTTACAATCTGTCTGCTTTAGGACATGTCCCTCAGGTACAGTAAGTGGCCATGCCTTTGCTTATTAGCCTAGCCCTAGAAAATGGATATCACTGATTTTGGCTAATATTGACTTCAGTAGGGTTTGTATTCAGCATTTTGCGAACTTTCGTAAAGTTTGAAAAACCTACCCTAAATTTTGTATCACCCAGGTTGGGCACTAATTGCCAGAGATACAATCTCATCTCCTAGGGATCCTGCCAATGACTGCAAACAACAATCACTGTTATTGTGGACAATTTTAAAAATAAATTTCTAAGTTCGGAATCAATACTGATGCCAAAAACAGTACAGCTTTTATAATGTATGGTGATAAACACATTTCATACTGTTATTCACAGGTACATTACAGCATACATTACATAGTTATTGAGCTGTAAGGCTGGCCATACATTATGTCATTTTTGTTCTTTCGACCACAGGAAGTGCTGGGTTATTGTAAGGTTTCCCCACCATCAGAAAACAATCATCACTGCTATAGCCAGCGGCAGTGATCGTACAACAAAAACTTGACAGGCTGGTTGTGTTGAAGTCAATTGATATGTGTATTTACGAATCAAACAGAAAATATTAGGCTACAGGTACAGTTTGGATATACTTTAGCCTTCATTACCTAAAATAAGTTTGTGTTCACTTTATTCTAGTCAAATACTTCAATTTGTCTGTATTTTGAACAAACCTATTATTTAAGATCCCAAAAATGTGTTGCATTTTTCTATCATCCAGTTGTATCTAGTTATTATTATATTGCAAACTTAGAAGTATTAAAAAAAAATTGGAATTGTAGAATTCTACTTCCGATTATATTTGCATATTGTTATCCTCGGGCATACTGAAGAAGTGAGGTTTTACAGTATCATGTTTTGAGCAGTTGTAAGCCTATTGTCGGATAAAACAGGAAAAGTCCATCATAAATATTTCAATAGTCATTCTTTCCTGGCAGCTGTATGCGTCATTAGCCTCTCAGCAACTTTGTAACACCCACCACAAATGACATTACAATTGCTTTATGAGCCATTTCATCAACTAGCTTGCAAGCAAACACGTGCTCTTACCACCGAACACACATGGGTAAAGTAATAGATTGCAATAGTTTTTATACTCCCTTGTATTAAAGCAGTAATAAACTCAAAAAGAAAACAATAATATATTGCAGCTCACCAATTCTTAGATATGGTACCTGTATTAGTTTTCTTTTGTACACGTTATTTCCTTTATTTTTCACTTGGTGATCTGGCCAGTAAATCTGATATTTTTCAACCTACTTTAACAGACCATGCTTTCCAGCAAAGTGAAAGTTAGAGGTTTGAGACAACTCATTTAACACTGACAGGGGGGGCTTACAATAGTCAACTTTTATTAATTTAACTAATAAAAACTTTATTCTGAAAGGAAAACAGAATTAAAAAGCATTTTCTGCAGTTCGCCTTTAATTTGTTATTCAAGTTTAGTTAAATCTGCTAATGCATTTTAACACCACCCTCTCCACAGGCTAAGAATGCTGATGTCCAGTGGGTCAACATTGCTCCTCTATCCAGAGTGGAGACACCCAAAGACAAAAAGCAAAAAGAAAACAAGGATTGATTAGCTAATACCTTTTTAACACCATATTATTATAGAAGAATTAGTAACATTTTTTTTAACAATATTGCTATCACGCTGGGGCAAGATATATGTAACACTTTGCCTCATCTCCCTAGGTGGCCTGTAACACTAGCTGCGATTAGAGATAGGGCACGCCCTCTTCCCCCCCTTGGCACCCAACAACGCAACCAGCAAGGAGACGGTTTCTTTAAGAAGAAAGTTGCATAACCTAAAACAGAATGCCATTTGTAAATAAATTGGGACGCTAGCCTGCGGCGAGAGGCATCCTCATTGATAGACACTAGCTTGGTGCTGCCTGTTCTGCTTCTGCCTCCTGGTTGGTGGTGGTGTTTCTGGCTTGTGATAGCATTCAAATATAAGAGAATATATTCAGCGCTGGAAAAAATAAATAAAGTACCAATATATGCAAGCCAGCACTAAGAACAATTCAGAAAAAGTCCCAAGTGTAAGTGAAATAAAAGAGTGCGGCGCAAAATAGAAACAATAATAACAATAATGGTGACAATAAATATACTTATAAAAATATAAATTATTTGAAAATAATGTCCATGTGCAAGGAAGTCCATAAAGCAATGAATCCACAGCCTTAAACGATTTCCAGAGTGGAAAGTGAAAAGGAACACCAAAGAATATCCTCCACCAGTGTAAGATGGACTCTTACCTCTCTGCTTTGACCCAGATGGATCTCAAAGCATAATCTGTGTAATCAGAAATCAGCTGACAGCCTCCATAGGCAGACGGATGGATAGGATAAAAACCATAGATCCGGATTCAATGATTTCTCAACATTCATACCACCATGTAGGGAAGAAAGGAAAGAAATCTAGTGCTCTCTGTTGAAATAACTATTTATTTAAAACAATGGAGACTTCACTCACATGTAGAGCACAACCCACGCTGAGGAAGTCCCATCCACGGGATGTAACGCGTACAGGGGAAGGAGCCACGCAGAACGTCACCCACGATCGCCGCAGATTGCAGTAGGACGGTTTGGTACGCTGTTACATGCTGCTATGCTGACACTCGGCTCTTAGAGTGCTCTACATGTGAGTGAAGTCTCCATTGTTTTAAATAAATAGTTATTTCAACAGAGAGCACTAGATTTCTTTCCTTTCTTCCCTACATGGTGGTATGAATGTTGAGAAATCATTGAATCCGGATCTATGGTTTTTATCCTATCCATCCGTCTGCCTATGGAGGCTGTCAGCTGATTTCTGATTACACAGATTATGCTTTGAGATCCATCTGGGTCAAAGCAGAGAGGTAAGAGTCCATCTTACACTGGTGGAGGATATTCTTTGGTGTTCCTTTTCACTTTCCACTCTGGAAATCGTTTAAGGCTGTGGATTCATTGCTTTATGGACTTCCTTGCACATGGACATTATTTTCAAATAATTTATATTTTTATAAGTGTATTTATTGTCACCATTATTGTTATTATTATTGTTTCTATTTTGCGCCGCACTCTTTTTATTTCACTTGTGATAGCATTCTGCTTCCTGGCTCTGTAAGGATGCCTTACCTCCATTTGATCTGGATTCTCCTATTGCTGAGCCCAAGACTGGATAAAAAAAATGACTCTATGATTGCAGCCTGCCATGATTCTTACTTGGATAATGGATATGCTAATGATTGCTGCCTGCCCTGACTTGAGGCTGGAAAATAAAGTCGGCTTTTGGCTGCTGCTTACTAGTCCTGACCACTGCTTGCTGACATCCTGACAGTCACTGCTCCGGTTCTCTCCTCCATACTGTACCTGCCATGACAGTACATTATTCTCCCTCTGCTTTGCTATACAGCATTCCAGTTCTGTGAATATAGCGCTGTGCCTCATGTCTGGGGGGTATTCAAGTACTGGTAGGTCTTAAAGTGATAATAAAGTCTTTTTTTTTTGGTATTAAAAAATAACAAACATGTTATGCCTACATCCTCTGTGCAGTAGTTTTGCACAGAGCAACCCAGATCCTTCTTTTCTCTCCTGGTCAGTGCCCCTGGCCCCTCTCTCCTGTTGAGTGCCCCCACATCAAGCAGCTTACTATGGGGGCACCCAAGCCAAGCAGCAGCTCTGTGCACCCATTCAGACACAGAGCCGCATTTAGGCCCCACCCCCTCTCTCCTCATTGGCTAACTGACTTTGATTGCCTTTGCGTGTCTCAGCCAATCCGAAAGGAGAGTCCCAGCGGCCAAGTCTCTCATGCAATGTCACTGGATCGAAATTGGCTCAGGTAAGTATTAGGGGGGCTGATGCACACAGAAAGCTTTTTATATTAATGCATAGAATGCATTAAGATAAAAAAAGAAAAATTCCCTTTACAACCACTTTAAAGCACAACTAAACCATTCCTAGATTTTTATCTGTAACAAGCAGGGCTCTTTGATTCCTCTTGTATTGAATTGTATTGTAACTGTACTGTTTGCATGTTGTAAAGCGCTGCACAAACTGTTAGCGCTATATAAATTCTGTATAATAATAATAATAATAATTCTATACTTTACAGCCATGGAAGCTGCTATCTTAGCCTCTGTTTGCTCTGCAGCTTCCATGGTACTGCACATGTGATCAGTTATGACAGCAACCATTTAATGGCTTGACAGTAATTTGTGGGCAAAAGCAAATGTAAAAGTTATCATTCATGGCATGCCTTGAGTGTAACTGTTTTGAGAGACAGATAAAGTGGTTGTAAACCTCATGCCGCGTACACACAATCACTTTTTGTGATGAAAAAAAATAACGTTTTCAAAAACGTCATTTAAATTGATCGTGTGTGGGCAAAACGTTGTTTCTTTCTCGTACATCACGGGACACAGAGCGGCATATTCATTACTATATGGGTTATATGGAGTACCTTCAGGTGTGGACACTGGCAATCTCAAACAAACAGGAAGTCCCCTCCCTATATAACCCCCTCCCCTAGAGGGAGTCCCTCAGTTTTTTCGCCAGTGTCTTAGGTGTTGGTCACGGAATAGCTTTGCTCCACATCCTTGGGATTAAGGGCGGGCTAACCGGATCTGTCCAAGGAGCCTCAGTGCCAAAGTGGACAGTACCCGGGCCCCAAACCGTGGGGTTTTGCCTATAATGCTCCTCTTTGGAGGGCTGGACCCTGGGCCCAGGACTTGGAGTTCGTAAAGACCATAAGTTCCTGTTTGCCAGGGTGCTATATAGGTCCAGGACAGTGGGTACCTTCATAGGACCCCAGGGCCTGAAGGTCTACTACGCTACCCACGGAGATGGGAGAAGATTGGACCGTTTTGCAAAATGTCCTGCGGCATGGAGCAGGTAAGAGGGGAGCCTGCGGGACTTGGTTCGACAGCAGGCTCTCCAGGGGAGATCTTAAGGGGGGTAGCCTGAGTATGCTCTGCATTGGCACCATGGTCACTATGTCTGATGGACAGGATGCCCTGAAATGTTTCCCCCCATCACTTGATCCCCCTACCTATCTATGTATGTTTGCTAGCTACCTGCTGCTCGCTGGTTGAAGATCTTTAAAAAAAAAAAAAAAAAAAAAAACAGAGCTGTCTCTAGGCTAAAGGGACTCCTTAGGGGCCTGTTTTAGCCTTACCTTGCCGGGATTCAAAATCTGCCGCCTGATGCGTCCTCCAACCTGCATTCCTGGGCTCCAGAGTGCGTCTCCTCCTGGGCTCTCCTCCCCCGACAGTCGCGCACGCGCGCGTGCACGCGCGCATGCATATAGAAAATTTTCGCGCCGTTCGGGAGGGGGGGGGGGGGGGGGGGCGGGGAGCGTTACTGCAGTGTAGAGTGGGCGTGCCTTCAATTGCTGTTATACACAGCAGGCGCGGTCTTAGCTCAGTTCAGAGCTGAGCTGGAGAGAGAGAGGACGTAGAGCTGGCAGCACAGTGACTCCCGGTGGCGAGAAGGGGTACTACATGCTGGAGTCAGCTCCAATACTTTTTGTTAAGCCAAAATCCCCTTGGCAACAGGTTGAATGCTGGCAAACATGTTGGGGGTGGGGCTGTATGGGGTGAATAATATTATAAAAGAAAACATACTGAGCCCCACCGTTTTTGGGGCATTAGTGATCCTATTGTCCCCTAAACCTTATTTTTTTGTACTCCTGGCTATAACAGTCTGTGGTTGTAAGCGGAGTCCTTCGATTTTGTATTATGGCTTCCAAGGGTTCAGGATCAAAACACAAAAAAAAAAAAAAAAAGAAGAAAAGGCAAAGACAAAGGGGGTTCCTCCTCTGGGTCTGATGATATGCCAATACTTTCCCCACAGGTTATTCCTATAGGGGTCACCCTGGATAAGCCATTAAGGGGGTCTGGTGCTGAGGCTGGCCCAGGTCGGCCCAACCCTGTGTTATCACAGAGGAGATGCTAGCCGTCACCCTAGGGGGGCTAGAGAAAAAAGGTTAACAGCTATGATCGCTGGCTCTTTTTCTGGCAAGAAGCGGACTAGATCCCCATCGCCAAAAGGGACAGAACCTAGAGGATCTACCACTGAAGAATCGTTTTCAGCCTCCCAGGCGGAGAGTCTGTGGGTCCAGTCTTTGACAGACATGGTCCGCTTGGCATTTAATTTGCCATTTCCAGAGGAGCGGCTCGGCTCCTCAGGTTCCTGCGGTATCCTCTTTGGGTTCTTTTAAAAGCGCCTTTAAGCAACGCAGCTTTTCCGGTCCATCCTCTGTTAGAGGAATTGGTTTTTCCTGGATTGGGACGACCGGACAGAATTTTTTCTGCCGCCTAAAGCTGACGAGAGGGTAGTCTTTATGCACGTCTGCCAGGAAATATTTGTGCTTGCAGGCACTCTTTCCCCTGACCAAGTGCTCTTTAAAAGGGGCCCGGATGGCTCAGTTGGTAGAGCATCGGACTTTTGGTCTGAGGGTCCAGGGTTCAGGTCCCGGTTCGGGCACTGCTTTTCAACTACCCGTGAGGTCCTTGAGGCCGCATCTCCCGGAAAGCGCCCGATCTCGTCTGATCTCGGAGGCTAAGCAGGGTCGGGCCTGGTTAGTGCCTGGATGGGAGACCACCTGGAAGGTTTTCTGTTATTTACCCTATGGAAAAGACATTTTTCTAAGAAAGGGGGCGCTCCCAACTGTGGACGCAGCCATCTCATGGGTGAATAAATCATTAACTGGCCTAAGGGGAAACATACAAATGTTTAAGGTCCCGGTCGATAAACGTTTAGAGACACTTTTTCCAGCATCCCTGACTACAGCCAGCAGTGGCTGCAATTGGAGTTTTGTCAGGCATTAAGGAACCAGACAAAACAGATGCTTAAGACATCCCTGCCCAATAGGCAGAGGAGTTATTGGATATTCCCAGAGCTCTGTGCTTTGCGGTAGAGGCTATAAAAAGACTCCATCCAGCAGGCGTCTCGTTGTCACTATTTTTAGTGCATATGAGAAAGCTCTTATGGTTGAAGAACTGGGCGGCCGAGCCCCATGTTAAAGACTGCTGGCAGGTTTGCCCTTCCATGGAAAGATCTGGATAAATACATTCAGACTGTTTCAAGTGGCAATAGTACCCTTTTACCAGTCAAAAGAAGTTCCGGGGTCCTACGTTTAAAAGGGCAGCTCCCCCCGGTTCCAGGGCCCTCAAATTTCAGGCAGTACGGACCTCCTGCGCGATCAAACTTTTAACAATGGATCGCAAGGACAGGCCTCTGGGGATCGGTCCCCGACAGAGGGGGTCCGATCATCTGTGGCCGCAGGCTACAGATTAGAATGTCTAAAATTTCCTCCACAAGGAAGGCCTCAATGCGGGCAGCATTGGATCACCTGCTTCACCAGGGCATAATGGTAGAGGTCCCAGCCCAAGAACAGGGGCTAGGTTTCTATTCCAATCTGTTTGTCATACCAAGGCTCATCGGCAATGTCAGACCAATTTTGGACCTAAAAGGTTTAAATGCTTACCTAAGGGTTCGCTCTTTCCGGATAGAATCCGTTTGGTCAGCAGCCGCCACACTCCAGAAGGATCTGGCTTCTATAGACATAAAGGATGGTTACCTTCATGTACCAGGTCTTTCAGCCACATCAAATATTTTTGTTTTTACGCTTCGCAGTGATACAGCGTCACTTCCAATTCGTGGAGCCCCCCTTCGGGCTGGCTACGGCCCCCGGGTATTCACGAAGGTCCTAGCTCCTATTCAAGTCAGTCTAAAGGATCCAAGGGATCTCGGTCCTAGCATACCTGGACGACCTCTTAATCATAAGATCACTCGCTTCCTTAGTGGAATGCGTAGTAGCCCTCATGGTTCAGTACCTCGAGAGGTTCGGCTGAGTCCTAAACCGGGGAAAGATCAGCATTTCAACCTACAAAGCAGTTGGAATATCTCGGCACGAGATTAGACACAGAACAGAAGATGGATGTTCCTGCCCCTGGTAAAGGTCAAGGCTATCAAAAGATTGATTCAGTTGGTTCTAAGCAAAAAAGAGCCAACTATTCGCCTATGTATGCGATGGCCATGTTCGAGGCAATACCACACGCTTCCACACTCGTGTCCTACAGGCAGCAATTCTAGCAGCTTGGTTCTGCCCAGTGGTCTGGAAGGCTGGAGAGCGGTCTTGAACAAGTTCACTCGCCAAGGAACTTGGGCAGAGGCGGAGAGGCAGCTGCCCATCAAGGTATGGGAGTTCTGAGCGGCTCGGCTAGCCCTCCTGGCATAGACATCCAGATTACAGGGGTCCTCGGTGAGAAGTCATTCAGACTATGCCACAGCGGTGGCATATAGGTGAACCACCAAGGGGGAACCAAGAGTCAAGCCACTCAGAGTGAGAGGAGCTTGGTTTTTCGGTGGGCAGAGGTTTATGTACCCTGCATATCGGCGACATTCATTCCCGAGGTGGACAACCTGCAGGCGTACTTCCTAAGTCGCCAAACCCTGTCGCCGGGGGAGTGGTCTCTGCATCCACAAGTTTTTTTCAGACAATCTGCCAGAAGTGGGGAGTGCCAGACGTGGAGGTCATGGCATCAGGATTCAACAAGAAGCTAGACAGGTTCATGTCTCGAACGAGGGACCCTATGGCCTGCGGAACCGATGTGTTGGTTTGCCCTTGGCATCAATCATAACTTCTATATGCATTTCCCCCACTGCAGTTACTACCCCGCCATTGGCGCAGGATCATAGCACAGGCCGGTTATCCTGGTAGCCCCAGCTTGGTACCGGAGGGCATGGTACTCACTAGTCCTGAAATTGGCAGCGGGAGGCCCTTGGACTCTTCCTCTAGGGCCAGACCTACTCTCACAAGGCCCGATCCTCCACCCTGCATTACGGCGTCTAAATTTGACGGCCGGGCGGCTGAATCCCTGATTCTCAGGGGTAGAGGTCTGTCTAGGCAGGTAATCCCTACCCTCATTAAGGCTAGAAAGCCGGCCTCCAGAGTAATTTTGTTACAGGGTTTGGAGGGCCTACGTAGGCTGGTGTGAGGCTAAGAGATGGGTTTCCCGCAAGTATACCATTGATAGAGTATTAAGTTTTCTCCAGCTAGGAGTGGATAAAGGCCTGGCATTAAGCACGATCTAGGGACAGATTTCAGCCTTATCAGTGTGGTTTCAGAGGCCGCTGGCCGCCCACTCGCTGGTTAAGATCTTCGTACAGGGAGTCTTACGTGTTAATCCTCCAGTCAAATCACCACTTTGTCCATGGGACTTAAATCTTGTTCTGTCAACTCTACAGAAACAACCCCTTGAGCCGTTGGCTGAGGTACCTTTGGTTTTACTGACTGGAAAGTCGGTATTTCTGATCACCATAGTTTCGGCCAGGAGAGTATCGGAATTGGCAGCCTTATCTTGTAAGGAACCATATCTCATTTTACATAAGGATAGGGCGGGGTTCCGTCCTCATTCTTCCTTTCTACCAAAGGTTATAGCCAGTTTCCACCTGAACCAGGATGTGGTACTTCCATCCTTCTTCCAAAACCCACCTCTAGAAAGGAGGGGTTGCTGCATACGTTGGATATTGTCAGGGCCATAAAGGCCTATCTTAAAGCTACAGAGAAGGTTCGGAAAACAGATGTGGTGTTCGTTTTACCGGAAGGGCCCAAGATGGGTCAGGCAGCTGCTTGATCCACCATCGCAAGATGGATTAAACAAGTAATCGTTCAGGCCTGCGGTTTGAAGAGGTTGCCTCCTCCTTTGTCGGCAAGGGCCCATTCTACCAGGGCCATGGGCACCTCCTGGGCAGCGCATCATCAGATCGCTATGGCTCGAATATGCAAGGCAGCAACGTGGTCGTCAGTCCACATGTTTACAAAATTTTATCAATTGGACGTAAGAAGGAATGCGGATACAGCCTTTGGGCAGTCAGTACTACAGGCCGCGATTCAAGCTCCTCAGGATCTGAGGGGGCTCCCTTGATTTGATTTGAGATTTACATTTCTTGTTTAAGTTGGATTTACTAGTATTTGAGTATACCTCTAAATTAAATCCTTCTTTGGAAGATGTCTCCCTCCCCTCATTAAAGCATTGCTTTCGGACATCCCATATAGTAATGAATATGCCGCTCTGTGTCCCGTGATGTACGAGAAAGAAAAAGGGATTTTTAAATACAGCTTACCTGTAAAATCCTTTTCTTGGAGTACATCACGGGACACAGAGCTCCCACCCCTCTTTTGGGGAACATTTTTGGGAGGCATACTGCTTGCTACAAAACTGAGGGACTCCCTCTAGGGGAGGGGGTTATATAGGGAGGGGACTTCCTGTTTGTTTGAGATTGCCAGTGTCCACACCTGAAGGTACTCCATATAACCCATATAGTAATGAATATGCCGCTCTGTGTCCCGTGATGTACTCCAAGAAAAAGATTTTACAGGTAAGCTGTATTTAAAAATCCCTTTTTTATGTCTTCAAAAAAACGACCAAAAAAAAAATTCGAACATGCTTGCATTTTATGTGTCGTTTTTCAAAACGTCGTTTTTTGTGTCATAAAAAGTGATGGTGTGTGGGCAAAACGATGTTGAAAACTACGCTTTTAAACCTGCGCATGCTCAGAAGCAAGTTATGAGACGGAGCTTCAATGGAACAGAGTGGCGTCGAATGTGGTGTATGTCACCACGCTTTGCAAGAGCATTTTGGAAAAACGATGATGTGTATGCAACGTCGTTTTGGAAAATGAAGTTTGAAAAACGTCGTTTTGTTTCATCACATAAAACGTCGTTTTTTTTCATCACAAAAAGTGATCGTGTGTCTGCGGCATCAGACCTGAAATATGACCAAAGCATATCCCTCAATAATGTTTACTTCCTTCAATCCAGAGGACTACATTTTATTTCTGTCTGCTGCTTCATTCCTTTGCCATCAGCATGAATCACTTCTGCCAAGTTTTCCTGACATCCAATAGAAAAAAGGTGACAGGGGAGGGAGCTCCAGCTGATTGATACCCTCAGCTCTGTTCCTGTGCGCTGTGTGAAAGGTGTGTCTCTTTCCTCCAATCAGCTCTCTGAGCTCTCCTCACTGAGCTCTGCAGAGTGTAACTATAGTTCTCAGACCCCTTTTTTTCTGAATGCTCAGACAAACTTTGTGAATTTTTTATTTATTTTTTGCAATCTCAATTACATTATTATAAATACTCATTAAAACATATTAATAAAGCATGATTGGTACATAAACAATTGCAAAAACGTACCTGATATCATCTCAGGGATCTTGTGGCCGTTTCCATCATAGCTATGGGCAAAATGAAGCCCAGTTGATGTTTCTTCATGGATTTTCCGAGAGAGGTGCATGCTGGGATTTTTAGGCCCAGAGACTCCTGGGAAATGAGTGTCATCTTTTAACAGGAGGCAATGGGGTCTAAGGACAGGAAGTTCTACCACCGCGGACTAGGAACTAGGCAGATTACGAAATCTGCCTAGTAACAGCCATATAGAAGTAAGTAAATATTTTTTAAGTTTTTTTATTTATTTTTTACATAAAAGGCAAGCTGTTCTTAAAAAGTTAGATTTTAGGGTGGAACTCTGCTTTAATTAATTCTAGACTTTGAACAAGTCTAGGGAAGAGAAGACTGTAGTGTTTTTTTTTTACCCAAAATATGTAGAAGAATATATATCGCCCTAAACTGATAAATACATTTGTTTTTGTTTTTTACATTTTGGATACGTGTTTTATATGTGATAAAATACCACCAAAAGAAAGCTCTATTTGTGAGAAAAAAAGAAAATACATTTTGTTTGGGTACAGCGTCGAACGACCGCGCAATTGTCAGTTAAAGTGCCGTATCGCAAAAAATGGACGGTCATTAACGGGGGTAAATCCTTCCGGGGGTGAAGTGGTTGAAAGAAATTGGTTTAGTTCCTCTGTAAGTGATCTGGAGCTGCAATAGGTTAAACTGCACATTATCCTGACTTTTTTTGCTATGTTCTCAATTGCAGAGCAATACAAACATAAAGTCAGATTTTAATGGTGTTGTAAAGGAACAATTTGTTTTCCCTAAATAGCTTCCTTTACCTTAGTGCAGTCCTCCTTCACTTACTCCATCCTTCGATTTTGCTTTTAAATGTCCTTATTTCTTCTGAGAAATCCTCACTTCCTGTTCTTCTGTCTGTACCTACACACTGTAATGCAAGGCTTTCTCCCTGGTGTGGAGAAAGCCTCTTGAGGGGTCGAGCAGGAGTGTCAGGATCCCCACTAACACACAGTTCCTTTCTTCTCTGCAACGTAGAGAGTGTCCTGACTTGCTTGCTCTCTCCCTCCCCCCTCAAGAGGCTTTCTCCACACCAGGAAGAAAGCCTCGCATTACGGTGTGTAGTTACAGACAGAAGAACAGGAAGTGAGTATTTCTAAGAGGAAATAAGGACATTTAAAAGTAAAATGGAAGGATGAGGTAAGTGAAGGAGGACGGCACTAAGGTAAAGGAAGCTATTTAGGGAAAACAAAATTCCTTTACAACCCATTTAAATCTAATGTATATAAGTTTGCATTTCTCAGTGCAACCAAACTTGCACAGGGGAGTTGAATACATGTATTTGATATGTTTAGTATTATATGGTAATGAAAATGACTATTGTAGACAAGACATTTGCATACTTAGTATTCACACATAATCCACTATGAAATACAACTTCCTTCACATTTTTGTGACAGGAAAAATACTGATACTGCAGGAATATTCAGAAATGATAGATTCATTTTGTGAAAGGATGGGAAAGATTGGTAAACTACAAACTGTGAGATGCCACACGAGTTTGGAATTGTAATTCTGAGCTACAGGGTTCCCATTGTATATCGCTGATGGCAATTCAACACGCATTCACACATTCTCCCTTTATCACAGTGAATGACTGTTCAGAGGCTCAAAGGCCAGCGCTGGGGTCTTGGGTTTATTTCTGGGACTCTATTGGTAAGTTAATTGGCTGTTACCTAAACTGATCCCTGCTTTTGGATTTTGTGTTTTGGGACTGTTTTAACTCATTCAAAAAGTGTAAAACACGGTGTCCTAAAAAAAAAAAATTTATTTTCCAAACACTGTTAAATTTTGTTTATTTTAACAACAGTCCTAAAGGAGTGCGAAGTTTCATGATGTGAAAAGCACAACATTTCCATATAAACGTAGATCACCTTGAATAGATGAGCCCTGGTTCACACTGACACGTGTGTGACAGTGCGGGAAACGCAGCGAGTCCTGTGAATTTCCCACAACGCATTGCAATCGCACGGCATCCATGTGATCTGCTGCAGGTGTCAATGTTAGATTAATGGCACCCGGAAACAGCTCCCAAA
The DNA here is from genome assembly GCA_029574335.1 of Rana kukunoris. Taxonomy (NCBI): domain Eukaryota; kingdom Metazoa; phylum Chordata; class Amphibia; order Anura; family Ranidae; genus Rana; species Rana kukunoris. The sequence goes on from CM056050.1 coordinate 368,054,040, forward strand.
ATGCGGTGCAATTGCATGAATCGGATTGCATGGGTGTGATCACCCATGCGATGCAATTCAGGTAGAGGGAAAAAAAGGGTCCTGTACCATTTTGGAGCAGATGCGATGTGATTTAAGACATGCAGACACAGAAATTGCATGTGATGTTCAAATCACATGCAGTGTCTCGCAATGCACAAATGTGAACCCAGGCTGAGGTCTAAAAAGTTGAAGTTTGTTTCATAAAGGTATAAGTGTTTTCTGCATTGTCTAAAGCATTGTCTAAAATAGTATTACCTAATAACGTGCCAGGCCATGTGCTCCACAAAAGTCAGTACAACCCTCACATTTTTGTAAATATTTTATTCTATCTTTTCATGTGACAACACTGAAGAAATGACACTTTGCTACAATGTAAAGGAGTGAGTGTACAACTTGTATAACTGTGTAAATTTGCTGCCCCCTCAAAAATAACTCAACGCACAGCCATTAATCTCTAAGCCACTGGCAACAAAAGAGAACTAAGTGTAAAATGTCCATATTGGGCACAATTAGCCATTTTCCCTCCCTGGTGTCATGTGACTCTTTAGTGTTGCAAAGTCTTGGGTGTCAATGGGGAGCCGTTGTGTTAAATCTGGTGTTATCGCTCTCACTTGCTCATACTGGTCACTGGAAGTTCAACATGGCATGGCAACTCTCTGAGGATCTGGAAAAAATTATTGTTGCTCTAAATAAAGATGGTCTAGGTTATAAGAAGATTGCCAAGACACTGAAACTGAGCTGCAGCACGGGGGCCAAGACCATACAGCGGTTTAACTGGACAGGATCGACTCAGGCCTCGCCATGGTCAACCAAAGTTGAGTGCATGCGCTCATGAATCAAATCCAGAGGTTGTCTTTTGGAAATAGACAAATGATTGCTGCCAGCATTGCTGCAGAGTTTGAAGGGGTGGGGGGTCAGCCTGTTAGTGCTCAAACCATACGCCGCACACTGCATCTAATTGGTCTGCCTAGCTGTTGTCCCAGAAGGAAGCCTCTTCTAAAGATGATACACAAGAAAGCCTGCAAACAGTTTGCTGAAGACAAGCAGACTAAGAACATGGATTACTGGAACCATGTCCTGTGGTCTGATAAGACCAAGATACATTTATTTGGTTCAGATGGTGTCAAGCGTGTGTGGTGGTAGTGTCATGACCTGGGGATCTGGGGCTGCATGAGTGCTGCTGGCATTGGGGGGCTACAGTTCATTGAGGGAACCCTGAATGCCAACCTGTACTGTGATATACTGAAGCAGAGCATGATCCTCTCCCTCAACCCAAACACACCTCCAAGACAACCACTGCCTTGCTAAAGAAGCTGAAGGTAAGGATGATAGACTGGCCAAGCATGTCTCCAGACCTAAACCCTATTGAGCATCTGTGGGGCATCCTCAAACGGAAGGTGGAGGAGCGCAAGGTCTCTAACATCCACCAGCTCTGTGATGTTGTCATGGAGGAGTGGAAGAGGACTCCAGTGGCAACCTGTGAAGCGCTGGTAAACTCCATGCTCAAGGGGGTTAAGGCAGTGCTGGAAAATAATGGTGGCCACACAAAATATTGACAATTTGGGCCCAATTTGAACATTTCACTTAGGGCTGTACTCACTTTTGTTGCCAGCGGTTTAGATGTGTTTTGAGTTATTTTGAGGGGACAGCAAATTGTTAGAAGTGTACTCACTTTTGTGAGATACTGGATCTGTTTATGTATCAACATTTCAATACTCACACAATGTAGAAAATGTGTTCCGTACATCGATGACCTGCGGCATTCTGCATGTTTCTAATTGAGTACAGTCTGACTGTACAAGCTCTTTTAATTTTACCATAAACCTAGTAATGCAAGTGCATTCCTGCAGTGGTGTCCAAACTGTTTCCCACACCTTGCCTTCATCTAGCCCATGGAGTACTATTTCTCCAACTCAACCAAAGATAAGGCACTGCTTCTCCACTGACACCAACAGTGGGGCACTATTCCTTCCTCCTATATCAATGATGGGACACTATTCTCTCTCTCTCATACTGACCACAGGCACTATGTCATTTTACTTACCTCCACTGACCACCAAGCCTAAGATATTGTCTAATAACTTTGATGCTTGCGCTCTTTTACTAACACTGACCACAATCTGCCCCCCCCCTAAAGTCTGAAGAACAGTAAACTGGCCCTTTATTTCTAATATTGGGAGACCCATGGTATAGTGTAGGCCAGCTTTACTCCACAGTTCTCTTTTATTGCCACGTACACACGACCGTTATTAATGTCATGGAAAAAAACAACGTTTTTCTCGACGTGATTTCTCTCAAGCCTACCTTGCATACACACGATCGTAAAAAAAAAATGCTCGAGCAAAGCGCGGTGACGTACAACACGTACGACGGCACTATAAAGGGGAAGTTCCATTCGAATGACGCCACCCTTGGGGCTGCTTATGCTAATTTACCATCTCATAACTTGCTTCTGAGCATGCACGTTTGTTCCCCCTCGTTAAAGCACACACACAACCGTTATTAACGACGTGAAAAACAACAAAGTTAAAAACGACGAGAAAAAAAAAACTTTTTCATGACCAATTTAAAAAATGTCATTTTTCTCGTCATGAAAATGGTCGTGTGTACGCGGCATAAGAGTTTAATTTTGGACAGATGTAACATTTTTGCATATTAACGCAGCCCTGTAATCATTAATTAAACATTTTTCAAATGCAAGCAATTTTCACCTCGACCAGTGGACACCGATAGTCATAGCAGTGTGTTTTTGGATTGTGGGAGAAAATTGCAGCACACAGATGTAATCCATGCAAACAATGGGAATACATGCCAATTCTGTGCAGTTAGTTTTCCCATTAAAAGGTGGACTTTAGCACTACAAAGTATTGCCTCAGGTCTCTACAAAGCAACTGTGCTGTCATTTCTCAAAAAGCTACTTAAAAAAGATTCAAGATAGTAATAGTATTGCTACGGATTTCCTCCTTTACCTTCCAACGTTGGGTCCATGACTACTGGCAAGAACATGTAAGCACAAAGCAAATGAAGGCCAGTCAGCAGTGTGGACATATCCTATTCTTGTTATACACGTTTTAGATTCTCTTTGATTTTCCCACCCATCTATACAGCAAGAATGGATGCATCTGTACTACTGCCAATTCTATTTAGACCGCATCGGATTCACTTATTCAGCTAACAACTTTCCACCCGGCTCTTTCAATTTTTTTAGGAAAGTTTATTGAGATGGGTGGTGAAGCACAAACTATGGTTCTGACTTTTCCAAGTTCAGCAGGAATAGCCTGTCACTAAACCTACATCATAAAAAAACTATCAATAAATGGTGTATTATATGCCATTCATACTCAATAAGGCACTATGAGATTCGTTTTCTGTATTCTTCAAACAAACTGGTTGATCCTGCTGCTCTTGGTCTTTCCCTACTGTTTATGTCACCAATTAAGCTAAGGATTTTGCAACTCTGGTGGCAACACTGCACATGCTCAGTTGTCATTGAGTTTTCTTTGCTGAGCATTTCCTCGCGATCACATCTGAGCAGCTCATGTGACTATAGTCACACATGTGGGTGAATACACAGTGGTAAATGGCAGCCTATTCCCTCCCTTCTCCATGCCCACTAACCAGCTAAACACAATGGGGGCAGGATATTACACATAGATTATTGGTGGCTTCAACTCCCTCTAAAGCCTTGTACACATGTACGGAATTCCCAGCGGTAAAACTTTTTACCGCCGGGAAACCCGAGGGGAATTTTTTCCCCCTACACACGACTGGGTTTCCCGACAGGAAAACTGCCACGAGAGCTTTGGTCTGGAATCCTGGCCGTGTGTATGCTCCACTGCAGTGTTTCCCATAGGAAAACTGCCGGGTTAAAAACAGCAAGAAATCCAGGCAGGAAAAAAGAGAGCTGGTTCTCTTTTTTTTTTCCAGCAGTTTTCCTGTTTCCTGGAGCATGCACACATTTAGGGGTATCAGAGTTAGACATGTGCAGACTGGAATATTTTGTTTCGTTTTTTCGTTTTCGTTTGGAAAATAAATGTATTTAGTTACTCCCGAAAATCATTTTGATTTATTTCGTTTTTCGTTGGGGAATAGCTTTCGTCCGAAAATCCAATAATACTTGGTTTCTGTCGAATGGTCAAAAGAATATTCGACGGAACGTCGATTCTTTACGTCGAATCGTACATTTCCGTTCAAATTTTCCGCCTTCAAGAATTCTAATGTTGTATGACTAGTAATAATGTCGAATCTATTTTCTCATAGATCGAAATCTATTCTCTGTAATGTCGAATCTATTATTTCTGTAGTGTCTAACCTTTTCCCTATACTGTCGAATCTTTTCCCTATACTGTCGAATCTCTCTATATCGAATTTTTACCGCAACGAAAACAAAAATAAAGCATTTTTTATGTCGGATCTTTCGGTTTTCGTTTCTTGTGCTTTCGTTATCGTTTGTTAAAACGATAACGAAAAAAACTGATTTTCGGACGAAAATGCATTCTAAGGAAAACAAATGCACATGTCTAATCAGAGTAAAGGGGGATGAATACAAATTGCACACCACACTTTTCACATATTTATTTGTACATATTTATATATACCCCCATGTGCCCACCGTGCCATTCTGTCGACGTATATCGTAGTGCGGCGGTCCTTAAGTGGTTAAAGATAATATCCAGGTATAGATATTTTATACATACTTACATTGGTCCAGCTTGAGCCAATTTAACTATCACGTATCACTCATTTACTATCGGATATATCAGTCTGGATGTCACACCACTACCTCAAACTCAATCTATCCAAAACCAAACTTATAATTCTTTTTCCCCCCATGTGCCCCTTCCACAACTTAGCCCCCAGTTACATGACTAGCCTAGTCTCTAAATAACAACTTACTTGTTTCTTCGTTCCTCTCAAGACCTCCTGCCCTCTAGCTCCCTCGTCAATCCCTCCCATGCCCGCCTCCAAGACTTTTCCAGAGCGTCTCCAATCCTATGGAATGCCTTATCCCAATCTGTCTGATTATCATTAACTTTTAGACGTTCCCTGAAAACCCTTCTCTTCAGAGAAGCCTACTCTCCCCCCACCTAACAACTGTATTTTCATTTTCTCCATCAGCTCATCCCCCACAGTTATTACCTTTTGTCCCACTTCTAGATTGTAAACTCTTACAAGCAGGGCCCTCTGATCCCTCTGTATTGATTTGTATTGTAAGTGTACTGTCTGCCCCCATGGTGTAAGACGCTGCGCAAACTGTTAGCGCTATATAAATTCTGTATAATAACAATAATAATATACCATTCCTGGCCGATCTCCCTGGAAGCTTTGGAAATCACTCAAGTAGACACCGCTACTCCAGCTATCTCCACTTGCTTCTGGCTTCTGCGCTGAGCAGCCATCCTGTTGTATTCTGAACACAGGTCAGCCAAGAGGCACGGGCACCATGCAGCACTACCAAGTCACCACCTTGTCCAATCAGAGAACACTTTGTTTTCATTCAGAATGCAGCAGGACAGCCGCACAGCAAAGGACCTGGGAACAAATAGAGATTACTGTAGGAGCAGTGTCTACTTCAGTGATGTGTGGCTTCCAGGGGCATTGGCTATGCAGTACGGGCACTACGCTAAAGTCAGCGGGTGAATGGGAGAGTTATTTTGCTCCCATTCATAATTTGTTAAATTACAGGTTGCTGTTATTCCAGAACTGTCCTGTGGGTCAGTCTGCGTTCCAGAGGTGCGATCCCACCCCTGGGCGACAGTTGGCGCTAGAGGGGTTAGAGGAGTTTTTCCCTCGCTGGGCATGCTGGGGAGGGGTATATCTGTAACAGGCGACAGGATTCTTAGTTCTCTGCACAGGGTCCACGTTCCAGGTGCGGCATCCACCTTCAGGATGCACGCATCCTTGGACCCCGTCCGCATGGCCCACCTGGCCGGAGCTGCATGCTCCATGGAGATCCATCCAGATGTTGGAGGGGGCCCCAGTGACTTACTAGGTCCTCACCCTTACTGAGAAGATCCCAGGCTGTATGCCGTTCGGTGGGGGATCGGCTTGAGTAGACCCCGGAGGCAGGTTATTCAAAAGGGCTTGAACGAACCATCGGGGATCTGGTCACCAGGATTCGACAGGTATATGACAGCTGTCAGTCAGTGACCCTTCATTGCATTTACTGGGAGGATTCGCTCAAATCTAATTTGTTCTTTGAAGTACTGAAGTACTAGGCCTGTGGCAGAGGCCCGAGCCAGGCCTGTGGCAGAGCCTGTTCCTCCCAGCAACTTAAAAGTGACACTTCGGCTGCCAGGCTTGTGACAAAGGTCTGTCCGGGGGCACTTCACCCACTCTGGCTAGAGTGGCGACAAATTGTATCTACTACTACTGAGAGCAGGATTGCTCTGTTTCATATCCACGCCTGATACCGCAAAGTTCTTTATTGCTTCATCAACCTCTCCCATCCTACCTCCTGTTGATGTTGGTCGTGTTGGGCCTTAGAATAAAGCATTTGAAAAACCCTTTTGGTGACTGGACATTCGCTCACTGCTACTACTTACTGCTACTACCCCTAGACACACTACAAGGTAACTTAATACGCCAATCCTAAAACAACCAGTGGCTCCTGAATTGGGTAGCGCTACAGATATATGCATAGTTACATTGGTCCAAGCTGGATTAAATATTCCTATCTTATGTAGCACTACCCCCGAAGGAGCTGCTGGTTTGTTTTGGGTGGCATGTTACCTCATGGCCCCTTCGCTGTCTAGGGGTGTATAGTGAATGTAGTAGTAACGGATGGTCCACGACAGGTGTCTGTTTCTGTGCTCTTTATTACCCAGCCGGGTAAAAACAATAAAACTTGTGGTGATAGAAGAGTTGGAGTAAAAGAAGAAATAGAAGATTCAGGCGTACAATAGGGAAACAGTCCTGCTTCCAACAACACTTAGTCTTCTTTGCCACTCCAGCCGGAGTGGGTATAGCGTACCTGGACAGGTCTCTCTCACTGACCTGGCAGCCAGAGTATCACTCGGAACTTAGGATTGAGGTAGCGGAGGTAATCCTCCTTAATAGACTTTGGCCTCTCAGTAACCGGTAACCTTGATCCCCGGTGGATTGTCGAGACCTTATTGGATTGCCAGCCTCTCTTGGCTCTCCTCAGATGGACTCCCCACTAAACAGCTTCCTCTCACTGGGAATACGCTTGGGATCTTCTAAGGATTGGGGAACCAGTCGATTACTGGGGCCCAGTCACATGGTCCCAGAACCAGGAACACTGCGTGGCACGTGTACCCCCGCCTGGAAGGCATAAAGGTGGGTGCCGTACTCGAAGAAGAACCCAGACCAATGGCGTCTGTCCCATAAATACCCTCCCCCAGCATGCACAGCGAGGAGAAACCCCTTCTGATAGGCCGCTGGGGAAAAGCACCCAAACCTCGACTCCACTGCTGCCACCCATCGTCCTGGGGTGGGAACAGCACCATAGAAACAACAGAATGAGCCCACAGCACAGCCAAGCTGAGACAGAGACCCAATTTGAACAGATTAACTGGATCAGAGCCAATTAACTCTCTGATACCCCTTTAAATTTACAAAGCACCGGTACTTGGAAGTAACCAAGTGCTACACTTAAATCAGGGGTGCCCAACCTTTTGAAGAGCGAGAGCCACTTAAGTGACTTGGTAACCGTTCATGGGCCACAATGAGCGGAGCGGGTGGATGGTAGTCCACTTTACTCTTTAGAACCCACTTTACTCTTTTTTTTTTTTTTTTTGCGCATCGGATTGGAGGCAGGCATTTGTAAACGGACACAAGTCCATTTACATCTGCCACTCCTTAGAGGTGAATGGAGGGTCTGAATAGGTCAGCTGCTTTCACTCTAATGCACTGTTGTTTACCCGCACCACAAGTGCAGACAGTTCACCTGTTGCTTTCTTGCAGGTTAGGTGCACTTTGCCATAGACTTCTATTAAATCCTGTAGGTGTGGTGCACTTTCAGAAAGCAGGAAATAGAAGTCTATGGCTCAGTGCAGGTAACCCACAGGTGCACTGTTCTGCACTTGATCAGTTTAAAAGCAGCCCAGTAACCACTGCAGAACAGATATGCCCATATATACACTGTAATTTTAGTTATAAACTTACCTTTAATAACAGTATTCTATTCTAATTCATCCCAGAGCAGGGCCACTGGTTGGGCACCCCTGCCTTAAAGTCATCTTTAATTAAGGGATGGCACTAGGTTAACAGTATGCTTCTTGTAGAACCAGGACCAATTTTAAAATAATGACCCACCTCTAATTAAACCCCAACATTCTCTGCCTAAAATGGCTTGCTGGAGGCACAGCAAAAATGTTGTCCATGGAAAAAAAAAAATTGTTGCTAACCATGTACTTCCAGATTTGTGGGATGCTTGTGTCCCCTACTTTTTAATGTCAAAGAATGGTATCACCAGCACACCAAGATCTCCAAAATGGGTCCAAAACTTTAATCATCGATCACATCGTTACAGCAAATAGCATTGTTTCGGAGCCACACAGGGGGCCCTTAATCAGGCATGTGATGATTGACTCAGCTGCTACATCACTACAGCTCTGAATGGACACAGCGGTTTTGGAGGGCGAAGATCCTTTAGCTCGTAAAGCTCTTCAAAAGAGCAAGGATCAAAGTCACCAACATTGAGATCAGTAAGTATTATTCCTTGTCTTTTACCAGGTACCTTTTTTCCCCATCTTTTTAAAAAATTTTTAAAAGCTTCTTGATTACATTATTTCCTTGACCACCCACAGAGGTCCGCTTTCTTTGGCCTCATTCACACATGGATCCGTTCAGGTCCGCCTGTCAGTTTTTTAGGCGGACCTGAACGGGCGCTCCATGCATGTCTATGGAGCGTCGGATGTCAGCGGAGACATGTCCGCTGACATCCGACCTGATCCGATCCGCTAAAAACAAACGTATGGGGCTCACGTCCCCATCCGTCCATGCGGATCGGATCGGGTAAGATCTGATGAAAACGGACATGCTGTCCGTTTTCATCAGATCGCTCCATAGAGGACAGCGGGGCTCGACAAGCTCCTCCCTGCTCAGTGAGCAGAGCGGAGCTTGTCATCCGTCGGCTCAGCGGAGATCTGCGGACTGATCTCCCGCTGAGCTGGCGGACTCCGTCGGAACGGACTGCGACGGAGTCGGCTATGTGTGAATGAGGCCTTTCTCTTGTGCAATATTGTTTATCAGGTGGGGGATTCCCTGTAAACAAAGCTGGAGTGCTGTTGATGTTGTAGCTCCTAATTAGGGATGAGCTCCGGCGTGTTCGCACAGTCCACGTGCAGAGCCCGCCAGGAAGTCTGCACGGCGCTGCGCTAATCACAGGCAGGGAGACATTTCCCGATGCTTGGCTGCAGAGATCGGGAAATATCTCCCTGCATGTGGTTAGCGCTGTGCAGACATCCTGGCGGGCTCTGAACGTGGACTGTGCGAACACGCCGGAGCTCATCCTTGCTCCTGATCTCAGGTCTGTATTTCTAATAAAGCTGTCTCGAATTTAGGCTGATTACTGCAAAATTGGCAAACATTCAAGCATGGGTGGCCTTATTGACACAACCCGGATTGCCGGGATTGCCAACTGTCACATTGGTTGTGCTCTCAACCAAACTGTCAAACCATCCAATGGCTGGTGTCATAACTGATCACATGTGCAGCACCACGGAAGTTGAAGATTAAACAGAGGCCAAGATGGCAGCTTCCTTGGCTGAAAATGATATAAGGGTTTACTTCCACTTTAAGGTGCGGGGTATAAAATAGTGGATCAAACAGTGGCTACATCCAATCACATTCAGGTATTCTGACACAGTTGCCAGCTGTCAGAATACAATAGCCTCCAAAAAAGGTTCCTTAGGCTAGGTTCACACTATATTCGCATGTGGCACAAGTCTGATTTCAGTCTAAATTTTCGCTGAATAAGGAACTGGAACAGACCAAAGGACGCACAGGGCTCCTGTGCAAATTCACACTGGAGCCGCAGCGGATATATGTGAACCGGCTCCACAGAGAGCCGGTCAAAATCTCTTGCTATTGCAAATTGGATGTGGGGAATCCTGCTTAACATTAATTAGCTTTCTCTTAGCTCTGTCTATAATACAGGTGGTTCTCAAAAAATTAGCATATTGTGATAAAGTTCATTGTTTTCTGTAATGTACTGATAAACATTAGAGTTTCATATATTTTAGATTCATTACACACAACTGAAGTAGTTCAAGCCTTTTCTTGTTTTAATATTGATGATTTTGGCATACAGCTCATGAAAACCCAAAATTCCTATCTCAAAAAATTAGCATATTTCATCCGACCAATAAAAGAAAAGTGTTTTTAATAAAAAAAAGTCAACCTTCAAATAATTCTGTTCAGTTATGCACTCAATACTTGGTCGGGAATCCTTTTGCAGAAATGACTGCTTTAATGCGGCGTGGCATGGAGGCAATGAGCCTGTGGCACTGCTGAGGTGTTATGGAGGCCCAGGATGCTTCGGTAGCGGCCTTAAGCTCACCCAGAGTGTTGGGTCTTGCGTCTCTCAACTTTCTCTTCCCAATATCCCACAGATTCTCTATGGGGTTCAGGTCAGGAGAGTTGGCAGGCCAATTGAGCACAGTAATACCATGGTCAGTAAACCATTTACCAGTGGTTTTGGCACTGTGAGCAGGTGCCAGGTCGTGCTGAAAAATGAAATCTTCATCTCCATAAAGCTTTTCAGCAGATGGAAGCATGAAGTGCTCCAAAATCTCCTGATAGCTAGCTGCATTCACCCTGCCCTTGATAAAACACAGTGGACCAACACCAGCAGCTGACATGGCACCCCAGACCATCACTGACTGTGGGTACTTGACACTGAACTTCAGGCATTTTGGCATTTCCCTCTCCCCAGTCTTCCTCTAGACTCTGGCACCTTGATTACCGAATGACATGCAAAATTAGCTTTCATCCGAAAAAGTACTTTGGACCACTGAGCAACAGTCCAGTGTTGCTTCTCTGTAGCCCAGGTCAGGCGCTTTTGCCGCGGTTTCTGGTTCAAAAGTGGCTTGACCTGGGGAATGCGGCACCTGTAGCCCATTTCCTGCACACGCCTGTACACGGTGGCTCTGGATGTTTCTACTCCGCAGGTCCCCCAAGGTCTGGAATCGGTCCTTCTCCAGAATCTTCCTCAGGGTCCGGTCACCTCTTCTCGTTGTGCAGCGTTTTCTGCCACACTTTTCCCTTCCCACAGACTTCCCACTGAGGTGCCTTGATACAGCACTCTGGGAACAGCCTATTCGTTCAGAAATGTCTTTCTGTGTCTTACCCTCTTGCTTGAGGGTGTCAATGATGGCCTTCTGGACAGCAGTCAGGTCGGCAGTCTTACCCATGATTGCGGTTTGGAGTAATGAACCAGGCTGGGAGTTTTTAAAAGCCTCAGGAATCTTTTGCAGGTGTTTAGAGTTAATTAGTTGATTCAGATGATTAGGTTAAGAGCTCGTTTAGACAACCTTTTCATGATATGCTAATTTTTTGAGATAGGAATTTTGGGTTTTCATGAGCTGTATGCTAAAATCATCAATATTAAAACAAGAAAAGGCTTGAACTACTTCAGTTGTGTGTAATGAATCTAAAATATATGAAAGTCTAATGTTTATTAGTACATTACAGAAACAATGAACTTTATCACAATATGCTAATTTTTTGAGAACGACCTGTATTTCTCTTAGATTTCTCAACTTCATCCTGTGCCTCTCTATGTGTATGGCTAGCTTTACAGTGAGCATTGGAGAGGGTCTTTGCACACTTTTCATAGGTAATTTGTGTTCCACTTCAAATGTATGCAATGATATTTAACATAACAGAGGAAAGACTGTTCACATGTAAACTCCAAAGACTAAAAAAAGACTTCACTGTAATTTAGCACAGTAATAGTCCTACCAAGTCACCCAGTTCTCCATTGTGATGCACAGTCACTCACTTTAAGTGGAAAGTGCAATAAGCATCTACTACACTTTGTAATCTAATATTAGAGGTCGGCATTGGGTCATCAGTTTATTCTAATCACATGTATCAAGGCTTTACAGCTTTTCACATGGAGGAGGAGTAGATGACAAACAGAAAGTCACACTTGAAGCCTTCCTCTCCCTTACAGCAGCCCATGTACCATATGTCTCCACCCCACACATTTCACAACATGCCCCTGCACATCCACACTCCACTCCTGAATAATGAGCCAGCTAAAGGGATTGTTCTCACTGAGCTGTTTACACTGCTGTGAAACCATGTGTCATCACAGGACATTCCTCTCCTCTGCTGGAGCTCAATGAGCAATCATACTGGATCCAGCACAGGCTGAAGACTGCCAGAGGAGAGCAGCGTGGATTTACAGCCTTCACCAACCTGGATTGTCTTCCTGGGAAACTACTGAAGCTTTTTTTTACAGTAAGTACTCCATTCTCTACTATTTGATTCCCTTGTGACCGCAATACAAATTTATAAGTATTTGTCGTGAGAACATTAATTAACCTTGCAGCAAAGAATTAGGAGTGTGCAACTGTGTGTTCCTAGTTCTCAGACCCCATGTCAATCAGGAAAAAAATGAGTTATCGCCAAGTTAACGGACGCATACCAACGCTGGTAAATTTGACATTTAAGCTTAAAAAACTGGTCGCAAAAGGGTAAATATTCTCTTTATTTATAGATAAAAGTAAAAAAAAAAAAAAGAAAAAAAAAAGAAGAAAAGTTATGTTCTCAGCAAGGGCTGACTGCATCAATGCAGATATTGAGAAAATGTTGTCACTTTGTCCCCTGTTGAGTGCACATGGGCGCTCTCAGGTTTTGTTAGCATAATGGTGAGGTTGTTGTTGTTGTTTTTCAGTAGCCGATTGAAACACACAAACAGAACTTTTCAAATGCAGAGCAGGCGGATGGCACTTGTGATTGCATTGTTCCAGTGATTGCTATGTGGGGCTCAGAGAGTTAAATTAAAGGACCACCATAGTAATAAATATTAGGGCAATTTAAAAAAGCATGTGTGGCACATTTCCAGTGGTGTGTATGTGGTCAGACGCCTTGTGCCAAATTAATGAAAACCCTGTGACACTTTCATTGGTAGTACCGAATCATCAAATTCAAGTAGTTCTTTGCAATACTTATACTGTATGGCATTAATGTTGTGGCAAATTTATAAAGAAATACTGCCATATCGGTAATAACGAATGTGGGACTTCTTTTTTATGTTGGAGTACATTTTTTGCAGTACTGTCAGACTTTTGATTTGAGTCATTTGCATCTTCACCTTGAATCACATGCTACAATCTGCTTATCCTTTATTCTTAGTAAACCACTAAAACGAGCAGCGCTTTAGCGCTAACGCGGCCCCAGTGTTAAAGGGGTCTTAAAGTGGGTGTGATGATGGCTGCAGGAGGGGGTGGGGGTATTAGGACCGCTGCAGGGGCTTAGATGTAAGGTAAGTAATTCATATTTTTTTTTGTGTTTTTTTTCTGGGGTTTACAACCACTTTAAACTGAAGAGTGCAAACTCTTGTGCAGTTGTACATGGTAGCCAATCAGCTTCTACCTTCAGCTTGTTCAATTAAGCTTTGACAAAAAATATCTGAAAAGCTTATTGGTTTCTATACAGCGCTGCACCAGGTTTTGCACTCTCCAGTTTTAGTAAATCAACCCCATGGTCTGCTACCACTGTTTTGGTAAGTCTAAGGGCTCATTTACATTTGCTTTGACTTCAACACACATTAAAGCGCCTGCTGCTTCAACATGCTTTTATGATGTGTTTTTGATGCTTCGGTGGTGCTTCGAGGAAGCTTCGGTGATGCTCTTTTGAAGCTTGACAGATGCAATGAGCCTGTGTTGATATCTCGTACCTGCAATTTCTCCAAAACAAAGCGAAGCTAAGGCACCTTTCACACATGCGGACCGTATGTCCGCTTTTTCATCCATCCGTTTGCAGATGAAAAAGGGACATGCATTGGTCCCTAATGTGATTGCGGGTGTCAGCGGATAAACATCCGCTAACACCCGTAATCACCCGCCTCCGCAACGATACGATTTTGCAGACGGAAGAAGATCCTATTTTTTTCTTCCGTCTGCAGATCAGATCAGATGAACACGGATACACTTTCCGTGTTCATCTGATTTCCCCCCCCATAGGGGAGAGCGGAGAAAAGACAGGTTGGTCCCTGCACAGTGTGCGGGGACCGTCCTGTCATCCGCTGGCTCAGCGGGGATCCAGAGAGCGATCCCCGCTGAGCTTACGGAGCACGCAGAGGCGGATCATTACTGATACGTCCCGTGTGAAAGGGGCCTAAAGCTGAATTAAAGCCTCTCAAAAGCCGCAGGTGCTTCAAGCAAGCTTTGTCATAGCGTTCTATGGAGGCTTTGAAGCACCACTAAAGCGACATGGGGTATAATATTTGAAGCAAAGCCCAAAAAAAGCAAAACAGGAAATTTTGTAACATCGCAGGAGTGTGAGTGTTGCCAACACCCCTAATCGAATAGAAGATTGGAAAGTTCCCCCAGGGGAGGGGCTTTTGAGGCAACAATAGTAAGCGTATATATATTAGTGCCAAAAACACAAAATTATATATATAATAATAAATATTTAATCATGTAGAAAAAAAATCATACAATATGACATAATATGACACTTAACAAATCATAGAGTTGCAAAAAATTGAAACTGATCCACATAAATAGACTCTACAAGGCCCTTGTAGAGTCTATTTATGTGGATCAGTTTCAATTTTTTGCAACTCTATGATTTGTTAAGTGTCATATTATGTCATATTGTATGATTTTTTTTCTACATGATTAAATATTTATTTATTATTATATATATAATTTTGTGTTTTTGGCACTAATATATATACGCTTACTATTGTTGCCTCAAAAGCCCCTCCCCTGGGGGAACTTTCCAATCTTCTAAAAAAAGCAAAACAAACGCAAAGTGTAAACAGGACTGTAAGCTAATCATTTTATTTAGTGACAGGAGCTTTGACTGGCATTCAGACAGCTTTAACAAAGCGTGTCCAAAGCCTTGTTTTGAAGCAAGTGTAAACTAGCCCTAACTGTTGATACATCTGTGTTGCACTGCAAGTCCTGCATAATAACTATCTAGCCAAAATGTGAGAAAATAAATATTTTTCTTCTTATGAGGGCTTGGGTAAGCCATACACGGTTCGAGACTCGGCCGCTTCTTGCTGAACCGGCCGAGATTCAAACTGTGTATGGGAAAGCTGAATGTAAAAGGTTGATTGATCAACTTGGGTACAACAAGCATGCTGGGTTTTACATGCGATTATTGCTAGCGGCTGCTAATCACTGTCTGTGTTGATGGGGGAATTAAAAGAATTTCTGGAAAGAAATTCTGTCTGTGTATGGCTTGCCGTACCTTAATGATCCATTCCATTCACCCTCAATTAGGCTGGGCCTAGCACTAGTTTGTAAATTTAGATGAAATAATTGGCTTGGTACATCTTTTAATCCCATTTGTGTATTTGTTAAGAATACAATACAAGGTGTAAAAAGCATATTAGGCTTTATGAAGCATTTTCTTTTGAATCTAGGGCTGCGTACACACGATCAGACCGGTCCGATGAAACTGGTCTGAAGACCAGTTTCATCGGACCAATTCGATGGTGTCTACGGCCTATGGGACCGTTGTCCGTCGGACCAAATTTTTAAAACTTGCTTTAAAATCTGTCCGACGGACACCTGTCCGTTGGACAGATCCGATGGTTAGTACACAAAAGCATCGGACCAAAAACCCGCGCATGCTCAGAATCAAATCGACGCATGCTTGGAAGCATTGAACTTCGTTTTTTCAGCACGTTGTTGTGTTTTACGTCACCGCGTTCAGATCTGATTGGATTTGTGGTCCGATGGTGTGTACGCACATCAGACCACTTCAGCGTGGTCCGATAAAAACGGTACGTCGGACCAGTTTCATCGGACCGGTTTGATCGTGTGTACGTGGCCTAGGATTCATTTAAGAGTGTCCTGAATGAGTGAGCCATGTTGTATATTGGGCAGAGTAGATGATTCTACACATCCTGATTGTGTTTAATATCTACATGCAGATTCACCATGTTCACAAAGGATTATCCTATTCCTGATTGCTTGTATTCGTAGATTTGTCTTGTAATGGGGACAGTAAAATATTGGGGTGGTTTTTAATAACGCATTTGTGGTACATTCAATTTGTGCAATAAAAGTATGATTTGATGTCAAGGCATGGATCTGGCTGTGTATGGATCGATTGTTTACCTTCATCACAGCCCTTCTGCTCTATTGTTTGAAATAGGCCTACTGGGGAACCTTTGTTGCCTTTTCAGTTAACATCCTTGTCTAAAGCAATGGCAATGGTCACTTCAGGTTAGATTTACTTCTTGGCTTCTCTACACATATCTTTCTTCTGTGCTTACTATATGCCTCAGAGCACTGATTATTGCACTGTTATTTGAGAGCTTTGAAACTGTTGCCTGTGGCCATGTAAATAACTTCTTATCTGTGAAAAGACTTATAGCCAGGGCCTATTCCTAATTGTTTGAGGACTATTGTCATGGTAGTGGGAACTGTTAATTGCTTCCTGTAAATGACTGAACATATATAAAAGAAAATGTAGATCCATTTGCTTACTGTTTCTATTTCCCCCAAATAATATCAGAAATGTAGGAGCCTTTCTGATTTCTCTTTTTCTTTGTTTGATATGTTCTTCATTTGACATAAATAAGCCTGTATGTTGTACCACTGGCTCCCACCAGCCCTCTAAAGGTTTTTTTTTAGTGCAGGAGGCCTTTCTTGGGTCTACTGATTGTAAACATGGAGCCATTGGTGACAGAGCGGTCACTGTGCAGGGGGTGCCACGTGAAGCGCATTCCAAGCATAAACAAGAGACACCAGCGTTGTGCATACTGTGTGTGGCAGCTCAGTGTTAAGACCCACCACCATGCTGCCACATATATGCATACAACCAGCATTCCAGGGTTAACGTATACAATAGGTACAATTTTTATTTTATTTGTGTCCCATTCAGGAAATTATACTTCCTGTCCTGTAGATATATAACCAGAAGTGAGAGTAAGGCCTAATGCACCCTGGTGTATTAGTCTATACAACTTAAGACCCCTTGAAAGGCATTTCAGCACTAAAAAGATAGCGCCTGCAAAGCGCCTCTCCTGTCACTCCAATGTGAGTGCTTTCACACTGGAGCTGGCAGGACGTCAAAAAACTTCTTCCAAGCAGCTTCTTTGAGGCACTTTAGGAGCAGTGCCGGAAAAGTGCCGCTGCAGCGTCGCTTCGGAGGTGCTTTTAACCCTTTTTTGGCTGCTAACGGGGGTTAAAAACGCCCCACTAGTGGCCAAAAAGCGCAGCTAAAACAACGGTAAAGCACTGCTAAAATTAGCAGCGTTTTACTGCCAATGGCCGCCATGCCCCAGTGTGAAAGGGTTCTAATAGCGGGCATATTTCAGCGCCTGGAAGAAACGGCTACAGTGTACAGCCTCCCAATATATTGAATGGGTGTATGCAGGTAAACACACACATGGGCTTAAAACTTGCATAGAGTATTCCTGTGTACAACTAGCGTACAGCCATTAATTACCTTGGATAGTTTTATGCTATAACTGTGTATCCTTGGCACAGAAATACACCTGCAATGTATGTTGTACAGCCTCCTGTGCCTGTGTGCATGAGACCCATTTGTCTTCAAAGCGAGGGAAATCTCCTCTTTCCGTAGAACATGTGTCCCTAATTAAAAATGTTGGATTTTCCCTTTGGACAAATAAAGCACATTACCCTGGCTGGGATACAGATGGCAAAAAAAAAACCTGACAAGGGATCTGACCTCTCGCCACCCTGTCCAAGCAAATATATGATGACTTTGACTTTAAACTGACTCTAAACACATAAACTGTGAAGATATGAATATATTTTTCTCATTTCCCTTGGATCATAAGAAAAATGTGTAGGCTACCACGGCTGATTGTACAAATGTTATTTGCCTGGCTCCCGTGCTGACCCTCTTAATCCTACACTTTAAGGCTCCATTCACACCTGAGCGTTTTGTCGCCTGAAGCGCGATGCTATAATACGCTAGAGGGGAAAAAATACATTTATTCTCTATGGAGATGGTTCACATCGCCACGTCAAAACGTGTGACGCCGAACGCCTGAAGCTCAAACAAGTTCCGGACCCTTTTTTGTCGCGTGAATCGGGCGGTTTGGGCGTACTTGAGCGTTTGTATTTTCCATAGAAAGTAATGTAAACGCTCGAGTCAAGCGTCTAGCGCGACAATGAGCGTTTCTATGGGCGTTTTGTCGCTTGAGTCACCCAGGCAGAAGATAAAAAAATCTACAAACATAGCAAGAAGTGATGAAAGAGATGATAATTTTTCCTATTGGCCAAAATAAAAAACGTTGAAGTTCAAAAACGTCCGACGCTGTTTGCAAACGCTCGTATACGCGCGACAAAATGCTGGAAAAAATGACCGAAAACGCCACACTCAGGTGTGAATGCTGCCTAAGTCGCTAACCGATCAGCACGCTAACAAAACTAAACACAAATAAAGACTTGGGACATTTCAAATCTGCATACTTGTTCCAGGTCAGTGACCCAGGAAGCTTCAAAGCCAGAGGGTCAGCATAATAGCCAGGCACCTAGCTAAGTGGTCCACAAATGATTCCCCAGTTGACACTTCCACGTCTTTGTTTATGTTCCAGGAATATTTAGCTGTGATCTTCTTTTGCTTTGCTTATGACATCATGGTGTAGCAAAAAGAAGAGCATTTACCTTCTTCTTTGTTGCTGGTCTGGGATTTGGGATTTGATCATTCAGATTAGACAAAACATCGAGACAATCATTTCTTCTAACCTCCACTTATCTTTACATGGCTGATAGAGATGCTGGAATGTTTATTTGCTCTTTTTTTATCAGCAAAGATGAACAGAAAATCAGATGACAAATTCAAACACATCTCGTTGCTAGTTACTGTCTCCTGATATGATCATCTGCATGTCACGCTCTTAGTGGTTATTGTAGGATCCAATGTATCTAACCCACAACAGGTACGCACATAAGAAATTCAGCTTTTATTCTGAACTTGCTGGTCTTTTCTTGATCACTAACTAAGATCCAAGGGGTTAGAAAAGCAGCCAGGTAACTGGCATTTTCAGAATCATTTATAGGTCAACATTGGCCGTCCCCATCTTTCTCTCAAGAAAGAGGCTCTGAAATATACAAATAACGCGTTGGTGGAGCTTCAGGCCACAGTATATATGCCTCTTTAATTAAGAAAAATAGGTACCGCTTCAAGGACCCATGGGCTCTGATGGGTCCTTGACACAACATCAATGTGTAAAGTAAGGCCTCATGCACATAGGGTGCCAAAAACGCCACTTTTAAGGGCATAGGACATTGATTTCTTCTGCCTCTAAATGCCCCTCCACGTTAAAGGGGAGTTCCACCCACAATTTCACTTTTTAAATATAAATACCCCTGTAATATACAAGCTTAATGTATTGTAGTAAAGTTAGTCTGTAAACTAAGGTCCCTTTTGTTAGGTTGTTACAGCATTTAGATACTTTATAATCTAGAAATAGACCGTGGCCAACTTAAGTGTGGGCATCCTGAAGCCAGACTGTATGACTTCCTGGATTTCAGCTTTGCATATCTCGCACATGCTCAGTGCTGCACAAGCAATGTAATGGGTTTCAGTCAGGTCTGCAAGGACTACTGGGAAACATGATGCCTATCCCAGAAACCCTTGCAAATAGCCTTGTGACTTAATAGCCTAGGCTAATAAGGAGGAGGAAGTAATGAAGGACTACAAAATAAAGGTATTTACAAGCAACAAAATTAATAAAAATTGTCCGTTCTAAACACTGTGGGCCAGATTCAGGTACACTTAAATTTGCGCTGCGTAATCGAAATACTCTACGCTGCCGTATTTTACCAGGCTCTACATCGAATTCTGGTAGATTTTTGCCCGTACGCTACGGCGGCGTAGTCTATTTCTCGCCGCGTAATCGAAATACGCGGTTAGGGGGCGTGAAGCATTTAAATTAGGCGCGTCCCCGCGGCAATCGAACTGCGCATGCTCCGTTCAGAAATTTCCTGCCGTGCATTGCGCGAAATCACGTCGTTACATCATTTTTTGTTTGAGTAGCGTCGTTTACGAACATTCCTATTCCCGGATGACTTACGTAAAAAATAATAAAAGATGTCGGAAAACATAGAAATTCGAAGCGGGAACAACGGCCATACTTAACATGGGCTGTCTAATATTAGAGCAGCAAAAAGCTGGTATAGTGTTGCGCAAAAAAAAGATGACTAAAGATGCCGTAAGAGATTGCGATTGAAGATCGTAATTTCGGGGATCGCCGGCAAAGGCTCATTAGCATACCCCGACGTGGAAAACGATGGGAAGTCCACCCAGTGGCCGCAATTTTATTGCAGCGTAGATCCGAAGTCGTACGAACACGTAATCCAGTCGAATTGAAGCCTGCAGCCGTCTATTCATGGTTTGAGGTTTCAGACTAGCTAAAAAACGCGCGTAATTTGAAATTACTCCAGTCTAACACCAGTTAGACAGGAGTTACGGCTCTCTGAATCTGGCCCTATGAGATTAGGGCATGCAGCACAGACAAACATAAAAAAATGGGTGGAACTCTACTTTAAATTATGTGTCCATGCACACATACTGTAGATGTTTACAAGCATTTTGAGGCAGAGAAAAAAAAAATCACTTATGCATTGAGTAGAGGAGCATTTCAGCAGAGAAAAATGCTGGGTTTGTTTAGTGCTTGAGCATTCATTAATTTTGCTCAATGTAAAGTTGAGGAGCCAGGTGAAGACTGAATGGAAAAAAATCTATATTTGTATAGCTAACTTTTTACTCTAGTTGTTCTCAGTTTTATTACAATGTATCCCCCAGTGTAGCACATATATAAATAAAATAGTACCCTATCCAACTGACTAACTAGGCAAATGAACAGTGCGAGTCACAGTCTATATTATTTGGAGCAATGTTGAAGTTGTTGGCTGCAGCTCCATTTTATATTCATCTGCACAGAGCTCAGCCTTAACGAGTGGTCAGTAGTAGTTCTACTTGTCATATAGTTTAGCTCCTACCGTTGAGAATATTTTACATATAACGGTAGATGGTTTCTGATTTCCTAACCAGACACAGGTTAGAAATTAGTTAAATGAAAAATGTATGTGTAGCGCCCCTGTACTTACTCACACCATCTACTTTTCATCATACCCCTAGACATGCTACAAAGGTGACACACCGATCCCAAATCTAACCAGCGGCTCTTGCGGGGGTAGCGCTACATATGTATTTGTGTGAATTAATTTGGTTCGGGAGGTAGCGCCCATGAGGAAATAGGATTGGCCAGGCTGTGTGACGTCCTTTACTTTTTTTTTTTCTGTTTACTTAAAAATAATGTGGTCATAGAAAACGGTACAACACCATGGCTTATCGTCTAGCCATGTGGCCTTAAAACAGTACAACACCACGACAAAGTGTCTTTATCACCTAGCATAGCTATCCAGTGGAAGCCCCAAAAGCATGAAACATGGCAAACCCAATACATCGCCTGCTCGAGGAGGATTAAGGGGGTGTTTATAAAACAATAAATAGCAGAATGAATTGCGGAGTGAAAAACGAGGGTACGTTGGGAAATTGAAAATATTTAAGAAAAAAGGAGGGATAAGGGTCACCAGTGTGCTTTTACCATATTTTTGTTATTCTATCAGGTCATACCTAGTACACTATTTGCATTGTAGTCCAATTATATTGCCTTTTTAGAGTACCATAATAACTGGGAATATTTATTTATTTTCTCTATGACATTTTTCAGGGTGTATTTGTTTTTCTATTGCATGGGAAAGCTTCTGTGTAGACCGACATTGTAGCAAATGGGAAAACTGGAGACGGCGATAACAGCTGATAACATACTGACGTCAAGTAACGTCTAAGCAACTACTACAGAGACCCACACAAATGGACTGCTATTGATCTGATCCTTGGAGTGAATTACATTTTTTTTTGTAATTCACAACGTGTACCCCATGGTGGGACAATACCTACGTCGGTAGTGGCACATAGCAGGGAAGGGAACAGCGGATGTTGGTTAGGCCTAATGCACAAGGGCGCATTAGGAGTTGTGACAGTGCAGCGCCCTGTCATGGTGTTAAAATGGTTTTAAGTCACAGGATGCTGTGGTAGATGGTCAGGAGAATCAAAGCACATGGCCTGAGCACCAGCGCTGCTAAAGAGAGCGGGGAGGATAAATCTTACGTTATTTTTTTTGTTGACCTTTTCATTCTGTTTCATTGAAAGCATGCCAACAAGCCCATAAACAGCATATCTGGCATGGACTGTACTTACTGGGGAGTGTTATTCTTGAGCAAAACAACCCCAAACAACATCTCGATGTAAAATTTGGGCTTTCAGGCTTTTTTCCAGCTCAGTTGATGTAGACAGCTGACCATAGACATGAATGCTGTATGTGACATAATCCCACATTAAGCCTTCATATGTATTATTTCATCTAGACATATATTGTGTGACTGTCTGTAATTTATGTATTATACCTGTACTCTATATGTACTCTATATAAGGGTTTAAGAGAGTATATACGTATTTCAAGTGTTTGGGTGGCTGTACACATGGGTCTTTCTGGTGCAAAAATAAGCCTGAATTTTACATTGTACGCTCCTGATGTGCCCATGTGCATGAGGCCTTGAATTCTGATGGTCATAAGTCATTCAGTGTGATCGGTTGTAGCTCAAACACTATAAGATTTTTGATTAATTCTATTAAAACTATGCGTGTAATGCAAAAGTGACTCTCTGTTCTTAAAGGGCTACTTGAGGGTCAAATTCAGCAGATGGTCGGAGTATCTCGTGCACCCACGTTTTTATGGTGCACATTTTTGTTATCTTCTCTTCTATTTTAACCCTACGATAGGTTTGTACCTTTTTGTATCGGTACTATCCTATTTTGAATTAGAAAAACTTGAATGAACTAAGATTAAACACAAATACAGCAGATGGTCAGTTTGGACATTTACGATAACAGGACTACAGTCAGAGGTAGGCAATATTTGGCCCTCTACCATCCATGTGAGGGATTGTATAACTCTAAAAGCCACAAGAATGACTTGAGGGCTGAAGTTTGCCTACCCCTGAATGTTTTAGCTTGTAGATCTTTTTATATCTGCTGCTTAGCACATACATATGGCATTAAAGTGTGAGGTTCGGAAGGGTGTATGTAGCCTTTTGGTGTAGTGCACAGCCATAAAAAATGTACCCAACCGTTCCGCCATTGCATCCTATAAAATGTAGCATCAGATCCTACTGCCATTAATCCGGGTTGCTGGATGGTGTTGGATTGCCCGCTAAGTTATTTGTAATCGCCTGTTTATTCAGAACATCTCATCTACTCTAGATGATCATCTTGATGCGTGAATTCTTCGTAAAATGTTATGACTAAATTGTTAGGCTAAAGTACATCTAAAGGCAAATTGTTTTTTTTTTTCTTTAGTTTTGGTTAGAGTGAAGAGGAATTAGAACACCTGTCAGGCTCTTAATGCTGTCCCTCACTTTAGAGCAGGGGTCTCAAACTGGCGGCCCTCCAGCTGCTGCAAAACTACAAGTCCCATCATGCCTCTGCCTGTGGGAGTCATACTTGTAACTGACAGCCTTGCAATGCCTCATGGGACTTGTAGTTTTGCAATAGCTGGAGGGCCGCCAGTTTGAGACCCCTGCTTTAGAGTAATTTCCTGTGACTTCCTGTTTTTGCTGGAGCAGTGTTTGCTAATTTTGTAAAAAAAATCGTTTAGTTATTTGATGTGCTAGTGATTTGGAACCTGTTTGATACGTGCACTGGGGCGTTTTAGGAGAGTGCTGGCCCATAATTATGGGTGGATGCAAGTCATACCCTTCCCTTCCTATAGATCAACCAGCTTTGACAGACATTATTAAGACAGTCTGTGAATCATTTATTAGGACAGTTCCAACGTTTTTATTTTATTTTATTTTTTTATAATTGTTATTGCAAACCACAAATAGATCAATTTAATGTTTTCTTATCAAAGACTTTGTAAAGGATCATCAGCCATACAAGGCTCCAGATTCACCACATTTTTGCTAAATGAACCAAAATTCAGCACCACCAGGCACAACAATAGTTGTTCGACTTTAGTTTAATATTTTTTTTTGTTTACAAACTTTTATTAAAGAAATAAATGATGGTACAAATCCATACAATTTAAGGCATATAGAAATTGACAGCCAAACAGTGACTGCTAAGTGCCCGTTCACACTACCGCAAATTGGGATCCGACTTGTGTTGCCCCAAGTCGCGCGACATGAGATATTACATGGAAGTGAATGAGAGCCGTCTTAATGCACACTACTGAAGTCGCTCTGACTTGAGAAAAGGTTCCTGTACTACTTCAAGTTGACTTCTAGGCGACTTTTACCCATTGATTTCAATGGAAGTCGCCTCGAATCGGATCACTGTCTAAACTGAAGCAAAAGAAACAGAAAAAGAAAATAGTTTTCTCAGGCAAACCCCTCCCTCCCACAGAGCTGATTATTGTTTGATTGGCCACTGGCAAAGTCGCCTATCCTGGAGGCAACTCGAAGTCGTGTTGCAAGTCGATCCAAGTCGCGCTGAAGTCGTCTCGCAAAGTCGCGCTGGAAGTCATGTTCCCCTTGTGTGAACCGGCACTTAGAATCTGATTGTGGGATATTCTGACAGCTAGCAATCATAGCTGGCAGGGGAGATTCATCCATCCTAGCTTTTTGGCGTTGATTAAAAATTCAGTTTGAATTCTTTTGTTAAGCCTGCAAAAAAAAAATTCTATGGGCCAGATTCAGTAACCGTTACGCCGGCGTATCAGTCATACGCCGGCATAACTCAGAATCTGCGCCAGCATATCTTGTTTTCTGTATTCAGAAAACAAGATACGCCGGGTTGCAGCTAAGATACGAGCGGCGTAATTGTATTACGCCGTCGTATCTTAACTGCAATTTTAAAATGGCCGCTAGGGGTGTTCCCGCTGGTTTACGCCGAGAATATGTAAATCAGCGAGATACGCCAATTCCCGAACGTACGCGCGCCCGATGCAGTGACTTTACGCCGTTTCCATAAGGGGTTTCCCGGCGCAAAGGTAAAGCACCAAAAAGCAGGCGCATCCTATGTTAAGTATGGACGTCGTGACCGCGTCGAATTTTGAAAATGTTTACGTCATTTGCGTAACTCGTCCGTGAATGGGGATTGACGTCATTGACGTTCACATCGAAAACACCGTCATAATTTGGAGCATGCGCACTGGGATACATTGATGGCCGGCGCATGGGCAGTACGTTCGGCGCGGGATTGCGCCTATTTTAAATACTACACGCCGCCGAATTTGAATTACGTCGGCCCATTTACGCTACGCCACCGCAACTTTAGGAGCAAGTGCTTTGTGAATACAGCACTTGCGCGTAAAGTTGCAGCGGCTTAGCGTAAATGAGAAACATACGCCGGCCAAAAGAACCGCTCGCCATCCTGAATCTGGTTTGAGTTGGTTTGAAATGTTTAAGAATGAATGCAGCTTGCTCAGGCGTTTGCCATGTACACACCACTGATTGCTGCAATGTCACTATTTTATAATCAATGTATGACCAAGTTTGGATTACAAAACGTGCTGAAACAAGGAAACGGAGTTCTTTAAACTGTAAACTTTGCAGGGAAATGAAAGTCTATGAGGAACTGTTGTACATGGACACATGTTCAAGCAGTATGGTACTGTATATGTGAACCCGAAAAATGAATGTCTTATCATTTGCTCTCTTTTTGGTCTGTTAAAATGTACTATTATAGTACCCTTTGTATATCTGTGTGATAGGTGCAAAAAAAAAATGCTTTAAAGACTTTTCAGCATCTAAAGTGCCTGTGTACTTCAGTGTCGACCTTTTTTTTTTTTGTATATGCTATAAACACAATGCTTTATGAGAGCTTCCTCTGCCGGCTAAAACAAAAGTTCGGATCCCATCAGGGAGCTCTAAGGTGACCATTGGAAAATTTCAAAGTCCGTTAACACCCTGTTTGTATTATTATGACTTTTGCTGTTTTTTTTTTTTTAAACAGGGAATTTCATGCTGCTTTTACCAGACAGTATCAGTTTTGTTTTTTAAATGTAGTAGCTGAAGAATTTAAAACATTTATGGTGGGCTATTAATACCTTTTTAGTAACACTGTGAGAATAATTGCAATGAAGTCGTAAAGTGTCCATTATTTATTTTGCTGTAGAATAAACCTGGCACTTTTCACTCACTTGTAAATGTTTCAGTGTGTCGGGAGAATACAACTATTCAGGAAAATATAATGGTCAAAGGCGTATTATGACTTCCAGATTCCAAGCCATCAAGGAATTCGATTGGATGACCTCATTATTTTAGAATCTTGTAAAAATTAAATGTCATTGGGCCTTATGTTTAAAAACTCACTGGGTGGAAAGTGAAGATATTGGCATATTTGTTTACAATTTCTTTGATAATGTCGAAACGGATCTCCCTGTGTAGTTTTGGTGATCTGCCTAACTATTACTCAATGCCCTAAGGCTTCTTTAGAAGGTTAGCTGTTTTATAATGTAATATTAAGGGTCTGTTTTTCTAGTGAGAGCATAAAATGCATTGGACATTGGAAGCTGGAGAAGCCTTTTGCTCCCCTACCATCTTCTCTGCTCAAGTTGGGGATGTATAATAGCATGGCAGTGACACTTACATATGTTTTAGTACTACTTTAACACAATGCTTTAACAAACGCACCAAGGTGGACCATCTTAGTTTTGAATAAAAAGCCATACAAAATACAAAGCCATCCACAACTCTGCCCCCAGCTACATCACCAATCTTGTCTTCAAACATCACCCAAACCGTCCTCTCCGCTCTTCTCAAGACCTCCCACTCTCAAGCTCTCTCGTCTCCTCCTCCCATGCTCTTCTCCAGGATTTCTCCAGAGCCTCTCCCATCCTCTGGAACTCGCTACCTCAACCTGTCTGGCTATCCCCTACCTTCAGGCGATCCCTGAAAACTCATCTCTTTAGGGAAGCCTATCACATCTCCAACTAATCTTTTACCACTTTCATCAGCTCATTCCTCACAGTTACAACCTTTTGTACCACCTGCCCCACCTTATTAGATTGTAAGCACTTCTGAGCAGGGCCCTCTTAATACTCTTGTATTTTATTGTATTATAACTGTATTGTCTCCCTTTTAATATTGTAAGGTGCTGCGTAAACTGTTGGTGCTATATAAATCCTGTATAATAATAATAATAATAATCATAATAAATAATAAGCCCTTGCTATTAAAGTGCAAATTCAGTCATTATTCATTTCTCCTTCTGCTGTGCTAAAGTAGTGCTGTGACAGAATAAATCCCACCCCTGACCGCATCTTGGGCTCAGTTCATACTAGCCAAACTCCAAAGTCTTGTGACTTTCAGTGCAACTTTGGAATCCCACTTTGATACGACTTTGATGTGACATGTTACACTCTGGGGCATTGAAGACATATCAAAGTTGGACCAAAGTAGTGCAGTAACCTTTTCCAAAGTCAGAGTGACTTGTGTCGAATTCGTTAAGCCAGCGTTCATAGTGACAACATTTCATTTGACATGTCATGCGACAGTTGGATCCAATGTCGCACCAGTGTGAACCGAGACTTAGCTGTGTGCCTGGAGTGAAAATCTGTCTCATCCTCAATGCTTAATCTCTGTTTACTGCCCGGACGCAAGGGTCGTAAATACACAGATGGTCATTAAATGAGAAGCAGCCTGGTTTGTGTTTGTCACAAATTTTTACCCAGTTTATTTATGCAGTGTAGAGGAGTTTATTAGATATTTCGATATTTATTCTGCTGTTGGATTAAGCTCAAACAATAATTTAATGCGCTTTGTTCCCCAGACAGAAATCATTTTAAGCATCATTTCAGTATCCTGTCTTGCACTGATTCATGTAATCTGCGTAATGCTCCTGCCACACCTGTGTATTATTTCTGTGGAATTAGCTGCAAGTTTTGATCATGTTTATGCATGTTTTGGTTTTATTACTTTCTGCTGAAAAACAGTTTGAAAGCAGATCCTGCAGTGTGTGACGAAACCAAACCCGCTTGCTGGTTGTCACATGGCATCTTTGTCGATATGTTGAGATGAAAAATGTTTTGCAAGAATGTGTAAATCCTTATTGACTTAACAATTTCAGCGCTCACACCTCTTTATTCCATAGGGGCCAAGATAACTTTACCATTTCCTACTGAATAAATAATGTCATTACCTATGATAGCAAAGTGATATAGGGGCAGACTGACAACTCATGGGGCCCCCGGGCACACATACAGTATACACAGACACACAATATATACACACACAGAATACACATACACACACTGAAAAGAAACAGGAGAGTCAGGGGAGCTATAGTCGATTTTTTTTTTTTTTTTAAGGCTCCATGCACACTGAAGCTGATAAAAGCTATAAAAAAAACCCCAGTAGCTTTGCAGGGAGCCTTGCAATGTTTTTTTTAGCGTTTTTTCAATAGCTTTAATCAGCGTTTTTCAGAGTAGCTTTTATCAGCTTTTTTTTTTACTTTTTTTTCAATGGATAAAAAACCCATAGTGCTGGCTTTTTTTCCCGCCGAAAAACGTCAATTTGAGCGCAAATTTTGGGCGTTCAGAAAAAAGCCAATAAACTCCAAAGCTCCTTAACACTGAAAATGCCCAGATGTGAATGGGTACATAGGCTAACATAGAGTTTAGTTTATGGGCTTTAAAAAAAAAAGCCAAAACGCCAATAAACTGCAGTTTATCAGCTTCAGTGTGCATGGAGCCTAAAACACAGATTTTTTACATACTGTCCCTGGTTTTACTGAGGCTGGAAACCCTGATGGGGCCCCCTAGTGGCAGGGGGCCCTCAGGCAGTGCCCGAGTGCCCGAATGGTCAGTCCGCCCCTGGTGATACATATCTTGTTTTTTTTAGGACAAGAAGAGCTTTTTTTTTTTTTGTATTATTGTACTCCAAATTATTACATTTACTCTTTAATTTAAAGAGGAATTTTAGATATGGATAACTTATATGTAGTTGCATTAATTCAGCTTGGCCTATATACCTGGCTGATGCCCCTGGAAGCTGGAAATTGCTGATGTAGACACTGCTACTTGCTCTATTTGCTTCCGGGTCCCATTATGAGCGGTTGGCCTGCTGCATTCTGACCACAGGAGGTTGGCCACTAGGCACGAGTGTCTTTCAAACAATGCTTTGCTGTATGGTCAGGTGTAGTATATGCATACAATGGTGATATTGGTACAAGCTGGACCAATATAACTATGTAAAAATTTTAAAAATATCTGGAACTCATGCTTTTAGAGGTAGAAATAAATGCAAAATATATATATATATATATATATATATATAACAAAATGTGGGAAAAATAGGCCTAATTTCACACTCTCCGCGCTAATGGGGTATAGGTATTTACAGTTGTGCAAATAAAATTATCTATGTCCTATATCTAGGACATGAATAAAGCAGCTGCTCAAAATAAAACAAAACATATACACATAGTAAAATAATGATAAAAATCATCAAAAGTCTTTATCAATAAAATACAGCAGCGCTAGTGATCAGGGCACAGTTCAAATCCGATCACTCATTCACATTCAAAGAGATAAATGAAAGTAAGAAAGTTCTCCAGAGCTCAGAGGGTGCACAAATATTCCGTGACAAAAAAGGGGTGCTCTTCAAGACAATTTCAACTGTCCATGATTGGTGACATCACTCGTGAGCCGAACAAAGCATGCGAAGATCCTGTGACAATGTCCCCTCAAGGATGTCTACTCACCAGATTGATGTTATAACAGGCTTTGAACAGTAATGTCATCGGATTCCCTCTTCCTCATGGAGATGATATTCCAGCAGCATGCAGTACTCCTAATGACCATCCGGTGTCAGGGCACATAAAAAAAGCTCGATATGGTGTGATACCATTTAAAAAACTTTTATTTTAACATGATGTTAAAAATCATGCATACAAACAGCAACAAAAAAAGCTCCACAGAGCAGTAACTGATACAAGGTGTAATGCCTTTCAGCCCTTCAGGGCCTGATCTCGCGATATTTTGATACATGTACGCCTGACGCTGTGGTTCAGCTGTGCTCCAGTTAGGAGAGTGATCTAGTGTGCTAGCGGCAAACGCTTGCATCCACAAACTATCTATCACCCTCTGTGAGCTGATGACCGGCTGAAAGGCATTACACCTTGTATCAGTTACTGCTCTGTGGAGCTTTTTTTTGTTGCTGTTTGTATGCATGATTTTTAACAGCATGTTAAAATAAAAGTTTTTTAAATGGTATCACACCATATCGAGCTTTTTTTAAGTGCCCTGACACCAGATGGTCCTTAGGAGTACTGCATGCTGCTGGAATATCATCTCCATGAGGAAGAGGGAATCCGATGACATTACTGTTCAAAGCCTGTTATAACATCAATCTGGTGAGTAGACATCCTTGAGGGGACATTGTCACAGGATCTTCGCATGCTTTGTTCGGCTCACGAGTGATGTCACTAATCATGGACAGTTGAAATTGTCTTGAAGAGCACCCCTTTTTTGTCACAGAATATTTGTGCACCCTCTGAGCTCTGGAGAACTTTCTTACTTTCATTTATCTCTTTGAATGTGAATGAGTGATCGGATTTGAACTGTGCCCCGATCACTAGCGCTGCTGTATTTTATTGATAAAGACTTTTGATGATTTTTATCATTATTTTACTATATATATATAATATATATATATATAATATTTATCAGTTTGACCAGTTTTAAAACAACTATTATATTGTAGAGAGTACCATTCTGCAATTTTGACTGTACATGGCAGTTTTTTTTTTTCTTAATGCTTAGGCTGCTTTCACATGGGCAATGATTCTAATTCATGATCCACAGTGGATTGCTTTATTGCTTTTTTGGCTGGGCTGTGGTTAGCAGACAATCAGGAGCCAAACTGCGATGGAGCATACACACGGCCGGTTTTCCTGGCCAAAAGCTTCCCGACAGCAAAACCGGTCATGTGTACGAGGCATTACAGTAAGGCAACTAGTATTCAGAAGGCACTGACAACTTCCATATTCTCTTCATACAGGGTTTCTTTCATTCTGCAACGTGTATAAAGTAATTAAATGTGATCGGTATATTTTATTTTTCATATGTTGCTGGGTAGTAATGCTGAGCAGATTTTTGCATAATCTGAATGACTCCAGCGTAGCTATGTGTAATCACTGGAAAGCATGAAGGAACCAGCAATAAGTTCTGAAAATGCCAGATAGTTCTGTCGTTTTCCACTTGGAAGGGTTTCAAAAAAAGGGGCCAGTTATGCCAAATCCTTTTCTGCACTTGTCATAAACAGTCCCGTTTTTAATCCATTCCAAGCAAAAAAACTGATTGCTTTTGTAATTATTTACCGATTTGATTCATGATGAAGGGGGAATCTGTTTGGCCTCCAAAACGTATAGGCCTGGATTCATGTAGCACTTACGCCGACGTATCTTGAGATGCACCACGTAAGTGTAAAGATGCGCCGTCGTATCTCTGCACCGTACCCATAGAACCAAGATACGCCTAAAAACTGACTTCATCCGACCGACGTAACTTGCCTACGCCGGCGTATCTTGGGTGCATATTAACGCTGAATGCATCTGGCGCACCCATTGATTTCCTATTCAATATGCAAATGAGGGAGATGCGCCGATTCACGAACGTAGATGCGCCCGGCGCATGTTTTAAGCGATTTGCGTAAGGGTTACGACCGGCGTAAAGTTATTCCTCATATAGGAGGCGCAACCCATGCAAAGGTATGGACCAGGAAACAGCCGTTGTATTTTACGTTGTTTACGTAGTACTACGTGAATAGGGCTGGGCATAGGTTACGATTCACGTCGTAGGTAGTGATTCGACGTATCTTAGGCAGTTATTTCGACGTGGTTGTACGCATGTGCATGGGGATGCGTCCAAGATACGACGCATGCGCAGTTTGTTTTTTGAAGCTCAGCCCATCATTTGCATGGGGTCACGCTTCATTATCATGCATCACGCCCACTTCCAGCCCATTTCCACCTACTTTGACTTACGTCGGCTTACGCCGACAACTATACGCTACGCCGGCGCAACTGTGGGCGCATTTTCTTTGTGAATGTCATACTTGCCTCTCAACATTGCCCCGCCGTAGCGTAAAGAAAATACGCTACGGTGGCAAAAATATGCGCCGATCTACGTGAATCTACCCCATAGGCTTTTTTTCTGCTGTGAACAAATGAGATCCTTAAAAGACTTTGGGCTTTTGAACACTTGTTTGGCGGTTATTGCACTGTATATGTGTGGATTTTCAACTCCTAAATCCCCCCCCCCCCTGTTTTTGGAGGTGTCCACATTTTGTGAGCACTGTCAAACTGGAGCTAGTGTACCCAGTGATAATTCGAAGGACCCACTGAAAAACTGTATCCATCTCCTTGTCATAATTTGTTTTTAGGTTTTTAAATCTTCTATCCTATGTCTTTCCCATCTTCCCCTCCCTTATACTTCCGCAGAGATAAACTTCCGGTACTGTGGGAGGTAATACAAGCCGCTGGACCTGTCTTAGGCACCTGAGTGCCCACCCTTTCCACCTTCCTCCTCCATTTTATAGAAGCAGTACTATAATGTTCAACAAATAAAAGCACTATATGAATGGAGGAGGCAGACCTTTCATTCATCCACCCGATCGTTTTTCACTGCTGGTAGCTAAAGTACAGTATTTATAAATGGAGTGGGGCAGAAGTAGTATGTATAGCAGGGGTAGGCAACCTGGGGCCCTCCAGCTGTTCCAGAACTACAAGTCCCATCATGCCTCTGGGAGTAATTGTAGCTGCCAGCCTTGCAATGCCTCATGGGAAATGTAGTTCCACAACAGCTGGAGGGCCCCAGGTTGCCTACCCCTGGTGTATAGCATAATTAGCACTCTTAATGAGTGCCTATGACAGGTCCAGCAGCTGGTATTAACCCCCGCTGCACTGGAAGATTACTGCTGCAGAATTGTGTGTGAGGGGGCAGAAGACTAAAGAGTTCAATGAAAATATCCACCAGCACAAGGGACACTTCTCTTTAAAGTAGAAGTATGGCCAAATCTTTTTTGCCCGTACTTTACCTGTGAGTCACAGGAGTGTACTTGGTTCTGTGCCCCAGATTCAGCTGACAGTGATAAAGCTTGCTGTTGGCTAATGTCAAAGAGCCAGTACAGGCTCTGCAGGGATTCTGACAATAATGTTGGGATCCCTCCAGATGCCTAACCTTGCAGTTGTTTCAGTCTTTCAGTGGGCTGCTCAGAGCCTAAGGCCGCGTACACACTATAGGTTAACCAGAGGACAACGGTCTGATGGACCATTTTCATCGGTCAAAACCGATGGTGTGTAGGCCCCATAGGTTATTTAACCTTTGGTTAAAAAAAAGCCAACTTGCTTTAAAATTTAACCGATGGACGCCTAACGATAGGATAAAACCGATCGTTGGTAGGCACGACCATCTCTTAAAAATCCACGCATGCTCAGAATCAAGTTGGCGCATGCTTGGAAGTAAGGATGAGATCTGGCGTGTTCGTAAGGTACACGTGCAGAGCCTGCCAGAAAGTGTGCACCGCGCTACGCTAATCACAGCCAGGGAGACATTTCCCGATTTCTGCAGCCGAGCATCGGGACAATGTCTCCCTGGCTGTGATTAGTACAGCGCCGTGCACACTTTCTGGCAGGCTCTGCACGTGTACCTTACGAACACGCCAGATCTCATCCTTACTTCCAAGCATGCGTCGACTTGATTCTGAGCATGCGTGGATTTTTAACCGATGGTCGTGCCTACCAACGATCAGTTTTATCCTATCGTTAGGCGTTAAATTTTAAAGCAAGTTGGCTTTTTTTTAACCGAAGGTTAAATAACCTATGGGGTCTACACACCATCGGTTTTGACCGATGAAAATGGTCCATCAGACCGTTGTCCTCTGGTTAACCTATAGTGTGTACGCGTGTACCATGCAAACACGCCAGAGAACATCCTTTCATTTTTTTTCAGCACATCGTTGTGTTTTACGTCACCGCGTTCTAACACAATCACAAGTTATTATTTGTGTTGTAATAAAGTAGTGAAACTTAATCACGCCGTTTTAATGACGACGGCTCTTTGATTCACTCTCATTAGGATTCACTGCTGCCAAACACATTTTACTGTGGTAGAGAAATTCTCCCGCATTTAGGAAAGAAAAGCTGAGCTGACATGTTCAGACCTTTTTGTCTCGTAATGCCAGGAAAGCAGTTTATTGAAACTATTTTAGGGTGTGGGTGCTGCTAACACAGCAGGAAGCCGAGAGAAAATATCTTCTGTTCATACTCCAACCTTTCTTCCTGCCTCTTATATCCCCAGTAGGAGCAGACCCTGTTATTACTCGCAGACATTGGTTAGCAGTCTATGTGGTTGCTCAAATTTGAAATTATAACTGCAACCATCTGTCATGTTTTTATAGTATAAATTCAGAGATATGTTCCTTTTAATGTGTAAAAATGTGATGACCGTGTTTGTGAAATGACAGTGTTTGTGTAAGTCAGACAAAGCGTTACCTGTATACAGATTGCTTTTTAAGTTTAGTTTTATCATAATAGGAAATTATAATTTTTTACTACTACATTGAAAATACTTATTGGATGCCATGTACATAGTTGTGAATTGCTGTATGCTGCTGTACATGGGTTTAAAGTATAAATAAAGGGCAAACTTTTTTTTTTTTTTCGTTTTGGATAGAGTACAGCGACATTAGAATGCTTGTCAGTTTTTATTCCTGTCTGTGCCCCCCTCCCCCCCTCGTTAAAGGGGTTGTACACCCTCAGTTTTTCACCTTTATGCATTCTGCACAGCAGCCCCCCTTTTTCTTACCTGACTTCGATCCTTCCAGCGACGGGGATGATACCAGCAGCTCCAGTCGATGTCTCGGGTCCTCATTGGATAGATTGATAGCAGCAGCTGCCAATTACTCCCGTTACTGTCGATCAAATCCAACGACGTGGGAGCCAGGGGACTGGGCCGAGTCCTGCGGTCTGTGTCAATGGATGCAGCAGCAGGACTTGGGAGCATGCCTGCACGAGTGCCCCCCATCTAATGCGGGTCTCCGAGGGGGCACTCGATGCGGGATGAGCCAGGAGCGCCACTGAGGGACCCTAGAAGAGGAGAATCAGGGACACTCTGTGAAAAACCCTTGCACAGAGGAGGTAAGTATAACATGTTTTTTTTTTTTAAATAAAAAAAGTTGCAATGACCGCCACTTTATTCCCTAGGGCAGGGGTGGCCAACCAGGAGCCCTCTGATGTGGCCCGCGACCTCCTGCTCTGGAATGGCAAGCCCAGATTGCAGGTTGCCGATGTGCCATACTGCAACATCAGTGTTGTGAATGAAGCTGGTGGTAGAGTAAGTAAGCGGCTGCGAAGCAGAGCCCCATAAGCCAATGCTTCCTCTACAGTGCCAGCTTTTGCCACAGGTGGAGTCTATGGCAAAGTTCAGCTAACTCGCAGGATAGACACAGGTACACTACGCTGCACTCTCGTTGTGGGTAAATGATCTTAGGCCCGTTTCACATGATCAGCCCGACCAAATGGGACCCTCAATTCTCCTCTATAGAGCGACAGATGTCCGTTTACGTCCATCTACCTCCAATCCGAAAACAGAAGGGAATTCCTGCCCTTCCATCTGGGTGGATCAGAGGGCCTAAAGAGAAGCCGTGACCTGTCATCCGCCCACTACGCTCATTGTGGCCCACGACTCGGTACCAAGGTGCTTAAGTGGCCCACGCTCTTCAAAAGGTTGGGCACCCCTGCCCTAGGGTGTCTGCTAAAAAATATATATAATGTTTGGGAGTTCTGACTAATTTTCTACCCAAAAAAATATGATTTTTACATGAAGGAGAGAAGTGCCAGAATAGGCCTGGTATTGAGGTGGATAAACTTGCAGTGCCTTACCAATAAGTAATTATATTTTAAAGTATAATACATACTGAAGTTAAGCCTGCAATTGTTTCTATAGCTAGAGCTTATAAATAAAACAGTTCTCAAACATAAATGCATTAATTTCTCTACCCATATATAAAGACGGAGGAAATTCTAGTTCACATCCTTCACAGTCAGTGCTTATGTTCTTGTTTCTACAATGTGTTTTTTTTTTTTCTTTCTTTTTTTTTAAATTGCGTCCTTCACAATCTGTTGAACTTGACGTCTTTCCCTTGCTCTGGAACACTGCCGTTATTGTTACTTTTAGTGGAGCCTTATCTGTAAGACTTATTGTAACCAGATGCTTTTTGTTTTCCAGCTCTGACTCTGAATGCAAGATTTCGATGTACAGGCTTCTTTGCGCCTCAGATGTATTTTAGAAGCCCATGCGTCAAATCACATTGGAGTATCCTATATTTATTGGCAGATGGCCTTTTGGGTATAAAACCAGAAAAGCAATTTTAAAACAAACTGATATTTTTAACATATTTTTATTTTTGAATTTGATAACTCATTGGAAAGACGGTGGAAACTTTGACCACATGGTCATTCATTTTTAGATCTAAGCAATTTGCTCTATGTTTCAACAAACTATGAGGCTTGTATGACTACAAAGATGCCTGTCATGCATACTGTGGGAAGCCCAGAATGTGGGCTAACGCGATCTTCTCAACAGACAATGTCAAGGAGTCACTGCAGAAATATCAGGCAGAAGATCTCCCAGTGGGAATGCAGGGTCAGCAGTGGCTCCTGCGAAAACCTCCTGGACATAAAACCCAGACGATCTTTCACTGAGCAAAATGGAATTACAAAATCATCAGAAAATTTACTGGATAACAGAAAGCCAGTAGTAAATCATGACAGGAATATGAGCCTGGATTTCAGGGAAGGTAACAGAGACAACTTGTTAGATGATGAAAACAACAAAGCAAACCATATAGACAATATTTATGAGGACCAGCTAGAAAGCCCACCATACTATAGTAAAAAACAGAGTTCATTTTCAGATCCTGAAATAGACTTTCCTCCAGGAAATTTTTACACTTCTCCAGAAATGTTTAAAAAAAACAATTTGATTGCTGAGGACTTAAGAGAAATGGCTTTAAAATTTAAGGAAAGAAGAACTAAGAGCTTTTCTGCAGAAGATGAACTTGAATTGCAATGTTTGCCAGATCAAAATATTGCTATGAAGAACATGGATGATAACTATTACGATACAGAGCCATTTAACGATGGCCCATCTATAAACCCTTTACCTAAGCCACGAAGAACATTTCGCTATGCCAACTGCAATCGACCAGAAAAATATATGGACAGTAATCACAGGAGGAGAAAGTCTATAGATGAAAGTGATACAGAGTCATCTGATCCATCCATTCCACCTTCTGAGCCAAAGAAACCTGCAAACAGGAAACTTAAACCAAGATCAAAAAGGTTGGTGTTATTTTTCCTAACTTTTGAAATTAGTAATTTAGAGAGAATTTATTATTACTGGTACATGAAAAATCTAATTTTTCACGTTTTTGTTGAACCATTTTTCTTTTTTGGTATTATACCCCCAGAATACCCACAATGTACAATTTTGGAAACCATCCCTTGTTGTTTTATACCAGTGGTTTTCAAACTGCTGTGGCCCTTTGCTTGATTTTATTTGGTCCTTTGCGGCACTATTTCTCCTACTGATATGGACAATGGGGGCATAATTTTTGCCAATGACCCCAACAATAGGGCACTATTACTCTCACTGACACCAACGATGGAGCACTATTCCTCCCACTGAAACCACCAATAGGGACATATTTCCTGTCACTGACACCAATGATGGGGCACTATTCCTCAAACTTATACCAACAATTGGGCACAATGATGGCAACATTATTCCTCCCACTTAGGATGTGGCATTGTTTACTCCCACTAACATCAGGATATTTTCTACTCCCACTGGCTACAGTTCGGCCCTCTTTAAGTCTGAAGACAGTAAACTGGCCCCTCGTTTATAAAGTTTGAGGGACCCTGCTTTATACCATTGTCCAAAGATGGGCCACTCCTTGGGGGTTAAATTACTGCCTGTTCAATAACTGTAACCAGTGTTTGAATCAAATGTAAATGCTTCCACATTAAAAATGAAAACTTCTAGTGATGCAATAGTCTAACACTAGAAACGTTAGTTAACAAGTCAAATGGAAAGGAATGCATAGTATTTTCAGTGTTTTTAGATAAGCCTAAAAGAAAACAGCTTGGTGAAAATTATCCTATCGGTATGTGCTTTAAATGGGAGCTCTCCATTTAATTTGTAAAGTTCTATATTTTACTAAAACAAGAGTGAATGGAATGGCCGCATGGGCAAAATGGAAGAGTTATTGTATTTCTACACAAAAAAATTAAGGAAAATTGTGATTGTGCGTATGTAAAATATAATGTTAATGCATGTTGTTGTTTTTTTTTTTTTTTTTTACCAATGTGTCCCTGAAATATGACATAAAATGTTATGTAATAATAGTTTGTCTTAGACTGTATTATTACTTTTTTTTTTTTACTTGTTAAACATAAACTGGGGCTGTTTAAAAAACGTATCTGTTCTTACAGCTCAAACCATATAAATTAGCAACTATCCAAGTTTACGTATCATTGCTGTGTACAGTATGTTTGTGTTATTTATTTTTTTCTTTAGAAATGTATTTCTTTAACATTCTGCTAAAACTTTGTGTACTCGTAGTGCTTGGACTTTGAAAAAGGGGTACGCCCAGGGGCAGACTGACCATGAGGCACTCGGGCACTGCCCGAGGGCCCCATGCCACTAGGGGGCCCCATCAGGGTTGCCAGGCTCAGTAAAACCAGGGACAGTATATAAAAATCTGTGTTTTTTTTTTTTTTTACATCTGTCCCTGATATTTCTGAAACCGACATGCTTTTGATGTGAAAATCACAAGATTTTAGCTGTCCCGCCTCTGCACTGCCTCCTGGCATGGTGACCATCTGTAAGCCCAGGGGCCCCATAATTTTCTATTGCCCGGAGGCCCCATGAGTTGTCAGTCCGCCCCTGGGTACGCCCCAAAAGCTTGTCCTGAAAATTTGGATGTTGTGGAAATAAAGTGTAACAGGCGGTACTCAATTGTACTAATATGGCTATAATCATCACAAATGCTTTGCAAGGGAATTTTCATTTAACTTAGTGAGTGAGGTGATGTTCTGATGACTTCCATCATCCAGTCATGTGCAAGCAAAAATAGGGTTTTTTATTTAAAATTTCCCTTGCTTGTGATTGGCTATTCTTCTTGAAAAAATAACTTTCACCACTAAGCTTCAGACAGATCAAAATTCAGCCAGTTCAGCAAGGACCTGCCAAATTTCAGTCTGTGTGTGTGTGTGTTGCTATTGTAATTTCTATAGTGACTTTATTGTAATAATATAGAGTTAGGTTTAGTAACAGTATATGTGTACAGAGCCCTTTCCCTCCCCTCCATTGATATGTAAATAACTGAGACTGGATGTTCTTTGCAGGAAGCTTTCCCTCTTTGACAGAATTTGATTGGTAGATCAACTTCTGTCAAACGGGACTGTTGGAAAACCTAAATTCCATCAGCCTCTACAGCCAGTTGACTTCAGCACAGATCAGTGTATTCTGAAAAAGGAGGCCTCCCGCTGTCAGATAACAATAGCACAGGTTTGGGGTACTGACCTTCTTCTAAGGTCCAATAAGTAATGGTACACAAGAGACGTTAACAAAATATTAAGAACAATCATGTACCTTTAAGCATTTTTAAGGTAACAGTAAGCTGCACTTGGTAGTGCACCATGGTAGGGGGTTGGCCATGGTTTTGATTCAAAATGTGTTTAGAAATATTACCTCTGACATTCCCAGGATATATAGACTCAGTGGTTGAATTAATTGGATTACATCCACCAAAATATCAGTTTTGGTTTACCAGCCTTCATTTAAAGAAGGCCCCTTTAGTATAATCATTTGGAAGATTTTAGTCTGTGTCTAAAAGTAAAATAAGCTATCATGACGTAGACTGCCTAAGCAGTCGGGCTTTCAATGCTATTGCTAAAAGAGTACATTATATAATGATAACGTGAAAAAACAGCGTGTATACATAACTAAAGTAAACAGAGGTTAATTAAAAAGGATATAACTTTACACAGTAAAAAAAAAAAATGTGGTAGAGAAACTTATGATGTATACATATCATGCAGACGTTCTTTCATCTTTTCCATCTGCATCCTTTTTAATCCATCCTACATAGGATGATGTGGGCTCATCTAATGGCATTTGTTTGTCTCTAGGAAATCCTTTGAATATGAAGATGTTCAAACATACAGACGTCTTTTACAACAAACAAACCATTCTCGGATCTCTGAAGAGCCTAATGAAGTTTCAAAATCTACTCTCTACCACACACTGTCTGAAGACAACATCTATGAGGACATCATGTGTAGGTTTTTTACAGCATTCTGTGTGTTATTCTAGCATCATAAATATGTTTTAAAAGGAATTTTCTGCATCTTTGGGTCTTGATCTAAGGCTAGCCATACATGAAATCTTCCATGACATATTTTCTCTTGATTCCACCATCCTTATTAAATAGTGTAGATGGAGAAATCTCCACTTCTGTTTACTGTATTAAGCAATGGCAGCATCCACAACTGTTTTTATACAGTGGTGCTAATGAACATTAAGTGCATGTGATAATTTTCCACCTGGCTCATTGATTTTTAAATTTACCCTTGTCGAGCCGAGTGGTGCTTGCAGGGCCATTCATGGCTTGAATTTTGGCTCATTCAGTGGGAATCTACTGAAATTCAAACTGTCTATTGGCATTTTAAGAGGATCCCCAATCTCCCCAATCCACCCACAGTTTTTACAAAATAGTGCATTGCATATCCAGTGTCATGTTATGATGAAATGATATGTATTCTCACTCATACAGGCTTCACTACGAGCACAAGACTGGTTGTGCAGATTTCCTTGACTCATAAGGACCAATTATATTTCACTTTCACTGCCATATGCAGGCTGATATCTATTAGTAAATAGGATTGGAGTGATCTGTCCATCCGCTGTAGTACAGTGACCTGCTGTTCCTTATGTCCCGTACACATGGTTGGACTTTCCAAAGAAAAAAAGTCAGCCAGGCCTCCCAAAGTACTTAAGAAAAAGTTTAGGGATACGAAAGTTCCTGCAAAGCCAGCCATTTATGACAACTTTCTGGAAATGCTGTTATTACCGATAGGTGAAATCTGTCTACAATAAACTAAAGCTTGTTACATTGGTAATTGTTCAAGATGCAAGATGGCAAGGGTAACTAAAAACACCACTAAGTATTGTTAAAATTTGCATATTAGAGGGCCCAAAACTTGAGGCTTCCAGTGAGCTTGTGAACATGTTTAAGTTTATAACAATGTTGAGTAGGCAACGAGGGTGGTGCTATGTTTTAAATGTATAATTTTAGATCTATATATGTTGTTGCCACCATGACAGGTGCACTGCCCTATTAAAATCAAAACCTTTTGACAGCTTATTGTTAAAGTTTGTTTAAATTGTATTTTATTCTGAAAGTAAAAATAAACTGCAGCACAGCATAGTTCTTACTGCGTGCTCGTTATAACTGGCATATGTTTGGGAAATACCAAGTAGGAACTTTTATAAAAATTTCCTTTAAAGCCCAACTCCAGACGAAATTTTTATTTTTGAAAATTTTTCCCCAGCCTGTATTAAAAATAAATGCTGCAATACTCGCCTTTAATCCAAAGTTGCCTCCCACAGAACTTCTTCTTTGCCATAAGATTTTGTCAGCCACCTAGCTTGAATGATGATTAGTGTTACTCAACCCAGAAGATTGAGGTTTGTTATAAATCTCGGCCACTTATGGGGTGTCACCATAGTGCCCTTTATTCATAGTGTATTGGTGCAGAGAGTTCTGTGCATCAGTAAGCACCCTCCAGCCTGGAGAAGAGGAAGAGGACCTGCAGCATCACAACCTAATTAAAGGCTTGGAAAAAGTGGGTAAGTATATTTAAAAAGAAAAACCTAAAAAATTTAAAAAATAGTAGTAGAATCTTCAGGGCAGAGAAGGGGGGCAACTTATGGGCGAGTTATTGAGCCTGGATTTGTTCGCTAAACATTTAGTCAGAAATCTTCGCTCATTCAGTAAACAATTAAAAAAAACAGGATGTATGAAACATTCAAAGTAATAATTTGTTTACTCCAGATCCTCAGAAGGAGAACCCTTATGAAGATATCAAAACATCTCCTTTATGGCGGCTCCCAACCACATG
Organism: Rana kukunoris; assembly: GCA_029574335.1. Taxonomy (NCBI): domain Eukaryota; kingdom Metazoa; phylum Chordata; class Amphibia; order Anura; family Ranidae; genus Rana; species Rana kukunoris. The sequence goes on from CM056050.1 coordinate 368,096,454, forward strand.
GAAGATCCCACCTCCACGGTGTACAATAAAAGCACCCAAGGTCGGTACATTTTTTAAATTTGCATTAAATGACTTAACGTGTAATTTTTACAACAAGGTCTCCATCTAGTGGCCATGGACCTCTAGTATTGAGTGAGTTTATTCACATGTACTGTACTAGTTAGAAAGTTTTTTATGTAGCGAAGAAATGAAGATCGCACCTTCTACACGTTAGGGAAGGGATCTGGTGCATTGATATGAGGTTAGCGTTCACACTTTGAATGAATGTTACAGATTATATGTTCTTAACTCCTAATGCCGCGTACACACGACCATTTTTCATGACGTGAAAAATTAAATTTTTTAAAATGGTCATTAAAAACAATTGTGTGTAGGCTTCAGAGCATTTTTCTCTACGTGAAAAAAGGCCATTAAAAATTTAGTCCATGCTCTAAATTTTTGCGTCGTTTTTCACGTTGTCGTTTTTCACACCATGAAAAACAGTTATGTGTAGGCCAAACTTTTACTAACACGAAATCGGCAAAAGCAGGCCAAAGGGTGGCGCCATCTGAGTGGAACTTCCCCTTTGTGGTGGTGACGTACGTCTTGTACGTTACCGCGCCTTGCGCAATAATTTTTTCTTCACGATCGTTTGTATGCAAGGCAGGCTTGACAAGAATCCCGTCGGAAATCGCGTTTTTCTAGGACATAAAAAATGGTCGTGTGTACGCTGCTTAACACTATTTAAACATTTAAGCAGATGAAGCATTGAGTAGTTACTATTAGAGTACATGCTATAAACTGGGTACATTTACATTTGTAAAATGCTATAGTTAAAAGGTTAACATTAATTGCACATATAACTGAGGGCTAGTAACAAAATTAAATTGGTTTACATTCCTATACAAAAAAGTAGAATTACAAAAAAAAAAATCGCATATTAACAAAAGTGTGAATAAAAATGTGTTAAATAGTACAGATTTTTAGGCACCTGCATAATATGATTAATGATGATTTATAACTAGAAAATGCAATATTTTTTCAGATTCCATCAAGAAACTTTTTAAAAAGGCAGACATTGGAGCTGAAAAGTACCAAGCTGTACATTCACAAGAAGTCCGCAAAGGATTCTACCTTACCGGTAACATTGATGGAGTGGAAAGTGTTCAAAAGCGGAGGAGAGACTGCAAAGAAGAAAAAGAAGTTCCCTAGGGTATGTAGGATTTGTGGTTTTGCTGTTGATATGTCCCAGTATGCAGCATGATATATTAAGGGCCCATTCACACTACATTGTTGCAGTAATGCACGCGTTGCTGCACACTTTACTGCAATGCACATTAATTGTGTTGGCGCAATGCAGTATTATTCATTCCACTCCAGTGCACATTGGTAATGAACTAACTTTGCAGCACAGCGTGCAACAATGCATGTCATAAAATGTATTCAGTTTTTTGTTTTATATATGCTTTAATTTACTCTGATACATTTATTTACAGACATGGTAGATGCTACTAGCATGCTTAACCTTGGCAACATCATACCTTTTGTAATAGTCTCCTCCAGGGCCTTTTTTCAACCCTTTGAACTCTGCACTCTGTATATAATGCAATCCTGGTATTTAATGCCCCTTAAGACCCTTCTACTGTTTGTGAAATCTGAAAGGGGTCATGGTTGAGTTCCTGCACCTATTTTCTGTGGAAAAAAGCTCTGGTCTCCTCCTGTACTGTCATTTCTTAGCCTACATACGCAATGCATAGGCAAAGACATATAATCATTTTTATGGCATTAGAAATAAAGGCATATAATTGCAGGTTTTTCAATGCGTGTGAATGAGGCCTTAAAGCTGTAATATTCCCAGCACAAAGAAAAAATCCAATGAGTCCAAAGCTGAATATGATTTTCAGAGCTAAGGAAACAAGGAACGCCTGTTAATAATTTCTGCCTATTATTCAACCTTTATACTCCAGACAAACTTTGTAATTATACACTTTCCCTTATTACCATAATAATTATCTTCTAAGGTAGTAAATGAAAGGGATTATTATTCCAAGTTAAATGCACAGGCCTGACTAACAACAAAGTAAACAAAGATAATTCAACACTTGCTTTAAATGTTACCAAGCCAGAATTACTTTACCTCTTCCTTTTTCTTCCTCCATGCTTCAGAATACCATTGTCCAATATCAGACAATAGACAAAATAGTAAATGACCAATAACTTAATTTACAAAGCTTTAAGGCCATGCATACACACTGGTTCAGCAGGAACCGTCCGAGATTTACACCATTAATGGGCATGCTAAATTTTCCAAGTTGATTAATAGACCAGCTTGGGTACGACCAGCCTGCCGGGTTCATTATCGCTAGCCGATAATCACTGTCTTCACTGGGTTTTTACACCCCCCCACTAAGAGAAGACAATGGTTGACTCCCCTGTCAACACTGTCTGTGTTGATGGGGGAATCATGCAAATATCTTTCCCCGTGGCTGCAGGAAAGATATTTGCACCATCTATGGGCTGCCTAAAACACTTTTTTTTTTTTTTTATATATATATATCTTTAATTATTTTCTGGAAAAGATTATAAAGCATGTAAAAAACATTAAAAAGGGGGATTAACTCCAGAGATAAAATGAAAATTCTCCCACTCTACATGACTCTGGTCTGGCTGCACATGGAGTATTCCATCCAGTTCTGGGCACCAGTCCTCTGAAAGGATGTGCTGGAAATGGGGCGAGTACAGAGAAGGGCAACAAAACTATGAAAGGGACTATGAAAGGGACTGAAGGACATTAGTTCTGAGGAAAGATTACGAGCACTGAACTTATTCTCTCTGGAGAAGAGACGCTTGAGATGGGATATGATTTCAATGTACAAATAATGTACTGGTGACCCCACAATAGGGATAAAAAAATGTCTGGGAAAGGGAAATGAATAAGACACACGGCCATTCACTAAAATTAGAAGAAAAGTTTAACCTTAAACTGTGTAGAGGGTTCTTTACTGTAAGAGCAGTTAGGATGTGGAATTCTCTTCCACAGGCAGTGGTTTCAGTGGGGAGCATCGATAATTAAAAAAAAAATATATATTAGATAAGAACGACCACAACATAGAGGTATATACAATGTATTACTGACAAAAAAAATCACACGTATGTTGGACTTGATGGACTTTTGTTTTTCAACTTTGTCTACTATGTACAAGGAACAATAGGATAGATAAGAGCTTGATCCATAGTCATCCTCTAAAACTGTAAAGCCGTGTATACACAATGAGAATATCAGATGAATGATCATTAGCTTTTTTTATTTTTGCATGCTAGTCTCATATCGAAAATAAAACGGTTACTAAACTTATGAAAATTCTTGTAGGACCGAACACCACTTCGGAAGTGATGTCATGTTTTCTTTAGTTTCTGAGCATGCGTGGTCTTGCTCTTCTAATTTTTTTGGGCCAAATATTCTAATGAATAAACAAAAATCGTACAAACTGGTATTGTACAAGAAAAAAATGTTGTGTTTGTCCCTTTAGACAATTTCAGATGAACTGTCATGATGAGCTCTAGAAAGCTGTGTACTAACGATCAGATTATGGTACGATCGATTCGAAAGCAGTATTTTTCGTTTGATTTTCTGATTGTGTTTACTAGACTTAGGGCATGGTACAAAATAATGTAAGGCATTGCATAAAGACATAAGCCAGATCAGATGAATGGTCAACAAGGTCATCCATATTGTATAAAATATCTCCAAAGAAAATGTGCATAGACTGGTAGTCCTATTGAGAAGGACATAACACATTTTTTATTTTAACCTTGTGACCATCATTTACAATCTTGTAGGACACATAGAAAAAAATAGCTCCCTTTTTTTTAAATAAAGATTTTTGTGAATTTAGTCTCTTACTGTATTTCTGTTGGCTGTTTTCTGAGATCACTAGAGACAACTGCACAACTATCCAAGCACACAGCAGTACCATGGAAGTGGGGATGTGAACTTTCACATCCCATTTCCTTTCAGAAAGATGAATGAACAGGAATCCCTGCGAAAAATAAGTATCTTGTTGTTGTCCCCTGAGTAAACCAAATTTCTCATGTTCACTTTTTAGGGGATGTATTTTATAAAACACTTTAGTTATTTTACAGATTTTTATGTCTTTTACAATGCTTCCTACATACTAACTAACATGTATGATCATTGGGAAAGCCCTGTAACAGTATAGATTCTTATTTTGTGTTTACAAGCTTAAAGTCAACTAAATTAAGTCAACTGCACAGGATGTATACTTTAAAGAAGGAAACACACAAAAGAAACTTCCTGCCATAACTGGTTATCTTTTCGATGCAATGTGTGGCCTCTACTAAATGTATTTCTCTTTTGCCAGAGTCTAATATCTGTTGTAGCTTTTTTAATTGGGTGTGGAATACTTCTCATGGACTACCGCTTACCCTTGTAATTGCTTTGCATTAATATTACTGACATTAACCACTTAACCCCCGGACCATATTGCTGCCCAATGACCAGAGCACTTTTTGTGATTCGGCACTGCGTCGCTTTAACTGACAATTGTGCGGTCGTGCGACGTGGCTCCCAAACAAAATTGGCGTCCTTTTTTTCCCCACAAATAAAGCTTTCTTTTGGTGGTATTTGATCACCTCTGCGTTTTTTATTTTTTGGGCTATAAACAGAAATAGAACGCCAATTCTGAAAAACAACATTTTTAACTTTTTGCTACAATAAATATCCCCCAAATATATATAAAAAAATATTTTCCTCAGTTTAGGCCAATACGTATTCTTTTACATATATTTGGTAAAAAAAAACTTTAATTTAATTTAAATGTGATATTTGGGTACTTTTGTGTGGCTTGACACAATAACCAACATGGTACAATCTGGAATTTATATATTAACATGTATTTATTTATTTTGCACAGCTGGTAATGAAAATTCAAGATATCTTTGATACAAAGCGTGGAAAGAAGAAGGTCAAAGTCCAGATGTTTAATGGGCAGGACACAACTTCATCCAAAGGTAAGTCTCTTTATGATTTAATCCTTGACGTATCACTAAGCTGTCTAATATACAGCTTCATAGTACAAATGTAGAGCCGTAGAATGCTATTTACAAGCCATATTAACCTTGCTCATATAATGGATTTTTAACATCACTCTCAGCCCCTCTGTATATTAATGAATGATAAGATATCTGCCCTATTAAAGGATCAGCCTCTGATGACCTTGCCATATACAAAATTCATTAGTAAACAATGTAATCTAGGTTATATGGTAAGATATGGATTAAAACAATGTTGTATATTTACTGATCATTGTTGCCATTTCTTATTTTGCAGGTGATGCAAGCGAGTCAGAAAGTGAGGCAGAGGATCGTCAAAAAAGTAAGCAAAGAAATGAATACAAAATGAAGTGTAATGTCAAAAACAGTATGCGTTTAAAGTGCATCGAAAGCAAAAACATTTGCTTAGGTTCTGGTTCGAGAAGGAAGAGTTAGTTATATCCTTGATAGTTAGCCCGTGTCTGTAGCATTGCATTCTGGAGAACAGGGGTAAGCCAGATAAGACTGCTATGCTTGGGATTTTGCTATTTTGATGCAATAATACTAATAAAATTAGTGTGACCTGAAAGCCACTTTAAATCAACAAGCGCCCAGAGGCGATTTGGTTCGCATGTGCCGCGCTATATAAGTTTTTCATTCATTCATTCATTCAAATCAATTTGCCTTGTCCTTTGTATAATTTAGGATAAAATAAACATCACGTGTGTTAACCAGAATAGCTTGTGCTTTTTTTTTTTTATCAGCCCGTGTATATTAAGTCTCCACCACTCCCTTTCCTTGTAATGCAAGAAAATGTGTCTTTGTCACAGATTTCCCATAATTTACTTGAAAACGGGCTATTAATTAAATTAGCCAATCTCTTTTGAAAAAATCAAAAGCTAAACGAGACAATGGTTTTATAAATCCAGAAAACCTTGTCTTTCTTGATGGATCAGCCTAGTTATCATAGATGAGAAGGTGGAACATGTGTTTACTTGATGACTGGGCAGGACTCCTAGGCCATCTTCACTAATCTTCTGACGCCCATGACAATGTTTCTCAACAGCTTATTTACAAGGAACCGAGAGCAGAAAAATAAAGTTTACACTCCCTTGGGTTCTGAGAAATTTAAGCAAGCATTATGGTTTAAAATATTGAAAGCTTCATTTAACAAAGTAAAAAAAAAAAAAACCTTAAGCATGAAACAAAGTTGAATCAATGTGCATTAATGTCTTATGCAGAACACAATAAGCGTTTGGCTCATGTCCAGAATTCCCTGAAGCGTAACCCACACTATCAGACTCTGGAGCGGGACCTTATCGAACTCCAAGAACAGCAACTCTTTGAACTGTTCGTGGTTGTCTCTCTGCAGAAGAAGCCATCAGGAGATACCTATGTTCCCTATATAACACAGCAGTACCCCAGTAAGGTAAAGTTTTTTTTTTTAAATGATTGAAGAGTTTCATAATATTTATGTGTTTAAAGTACCATGCATTTATTTTCACTTATCCTAATTAACAAATGATGCCATCAAGAGATGCTAAACGTGGATGTTATGGGTTTAAGTATAACTGGTTATTTTTTATGATTAGGTTACAGTATGGCCGCGTACACACGATCGAATCTATCTGCTGAAAACGGTCCGACGGACCGTTTCAGCAGACAAATTTGATCGTGTGTACGGGCGGACAGACAGATTTTTCCAGCAGACAGATTTTAAAGCATGCTTTAAAATCTGTCTGCTGGGAACCTGTCCATCCGACATGTCTGCTGGTTAGTACACTAACCAGCAGACATATCTGCCCGCGCATGCTTCAAATGGATTTGACGCATGCGCGGAAGTGTTTTACTTCCTGGTGATGGTGACGTGGCGGCGTCCACGTCACCGCCACGTCACCACGCTGTCTGCCGGTGGGGATTTTGGTTTGATCGTGTGTACACGATCAAACCAATATACCCCAGCAGACAAATCCGATCAAAACGGTCTGTCAGACCGATTTGATCGAATTTATTTGGTCGTGTGTACGCGGCCTCAGACTTCAAAAGAATAGAAAAGCTGAAAAATATAAGAATTGTAATCTACAGTGTATTTACTTTTTTTAAATTGCAAATCATAAATTCAGAATCTTGCTATAATATATCTACTTTAATTTTAGGTTAAATATTCCAGATTATTTTTAACTATTCATTTGATTCCCATATGCTCAGTGTGTGTAAGAACACCTGTCTTAAGAGGTTGGGCAAGCATAAAGGCACAATTCGTACAGCTGATGCCTTCCTAAATTTTACAAAAAAGTGTGGATGGAGCAAGGAATGCAACCAGACAGACTGGTCATCTTACCTTAAAGCCAACCCCAAAGAAAATGTATTGCAGCTTACTAGTCCTTGGTGTGGTGGCTGCATTTGTTATGAATTCTCAAGTTTTTTTTCTTTTTTCTCCTGTCCCTGGGTCACATAGTTGTCATAGTTGTCACCAAAGACTGCTCTCCTGATATGGACTACAAACATGTTTGTATCTCCTCATATACATTACATGGGGGGCTGAGCAATTGGTAGTTTACAGAAGATTTTTAGGAAGAAAAATGTTCTTTCGTGCAGCTCCCAGGAAGTGGAAAGGACAAAACATATATGCTAGGGTCAACAAATATTCTGTAAACTTTTCTGAAAATGTTCTTGGCTTAAAAAAAAAAAAAGAAAACCTATGCAGCCACCACATTTAAGGACAGTTAGCTGTAATATGCTGCATATTTTTTCTTGGGCTTAGCAATTCTTAGTGCTAATAGAACCAGTACATATTTCATCTTGTTCTCCTCACCAGTGCAGCCTTACCTTGCTTTACTACACAGTGATATAATGCAAAATGCAATATCTCAAAGCAAGAATAAAATCTCATGAGCATGGTCTCTTACCACTCCTAGAGGGGTTTTCTTACCTTTTATACCATAAATTGTCCTGATTAGGTAATATTCATTTTTTTTAACTACCTGCCGTTAATTATATTTATATTATTCATGCTTCTTGACATTTTCAACAGAATGATCATCCACTGAAGCAATCTAAAGACACAGAGGAGAGGTTAAAAGTCATTCCACAGTTTTGTTTCCCTGATTCAAAAGACTGGGCTCCTGCATCAAATTTTAAGAGGTAATTATTTAGAAATCTATAACCTGTTGTGCTTTAAAAAAATCATTTTTGTTATCGGTAATAAAAAAAAAAAAATGGCATACTTTTTACTACCCTGTACTGTTGTACATATCTGTACGTTTACTGTATTTTTAGAAGTGTGAAAAAGATTCAGCTCTATAACCTTCCAAAAATGTCTTGTTTTAGTGAAACCTTTTCATTTGTACTGACTGGTGAAGATGGCAGCAGGTGGTTTGGCTATTGTAGGAAGCTTCTGGTAAGAATCGCTTTTTTTTATGGTTGTGGGTTATAATAAAATGGAAAGTTTGGTTTGTATATGGCTGACAATTTAACTGCTTAACACATGCTTATTTAGTGTTTTCTTTGAGTTATGTAAAACTATATGGAAACAAAGTAAACTTTAAAAAAAAAGGGAACTGCTCCTGTTTTTTAGAAATAAGTAGTTAGTGAGCACAGACTGTTACCCATTTAAAAAATGTCTGTTACTTTATAATTCTGTAGTTAAGTGAGTGGCTGGCTTGCTGTTGAGCCATGTAGTAGCTGCCTGCATACTAGAATTCTCTGTACCCAGCCTTATGCCACAAACAGTGTCTATCAAGAATGTGAAACAATCATTGTTGGTTGTAGGTTGCCGTAATCCATTTGATTACCTTTTTAATTAAAAACGTTGTCATTTTTACAAATTTTCCTAGTGTAGGGCCAGTGTAATGAATGAAAAGGTAGGCTAAGGAAGTATACTTGCGTTTCACTGACTGCTTCTTCAGGAGAGGGGCATTCAACAAGAAAATATCAAAGTGATCCCTCTGTAAGGACAATAAGGAACTTGGAAACAATGCACCCAGGGCACACAGAGGGAAACAGGGCAGTAGGACAGGCGCTAAACCCAATCCAAAAAAAGGTAGACGTTTTTTTTTTGGAAACAAACAGGATCTTAGATGTAAACCCAGGGTAGATCCCCTGTGGCAAATATTTAATTGAATATTTCTGAAAACCCAATAAGCCCAATGCGTCCCCAGCAGGAGAAATGGTAAAACGCTTGTATCATTACTCTTCAGAAGAAGCACTCTGTGAAATGCGTTGAGGGAAAATTCTTCCACAGCCTATCTTTTCATTCATTACATAGTATATAGTGTATACAGTGTTTCTTCACTTGGGTATAATTATGACTGTTTTTGGGCTGGACCAATGAGATTGATATTATGCTGTGGTGGGGTTTTATTCACTAAGATGAAATACTATGCAAGTTTTTTTATCTTTTCTTTTTTATGTAACCATTGGGTTGAGTTAACAAAGTTTTTGGATTTTAACAAAGTTTGTGTATACTTTGAGAGGTAATACACCTTAAATATTCCATATGCCTCTCCTCTGTCCTGAGGGACAAATATTGATATCCAAGAACAGCTAGGTGTGAGAATTCTAGAACTTGTTCTTGTTGCATAATCCCATCAAGTTGTCAGGTAGGATTTATAGATGTTAATTCTACGATTTACACTGCTGAAAGTATGAATTGTTGCCAAAACATAGGGGTAGATATTTTGAAATGGCATAAGTGAAAGACCTATAGTGACATTTACAACTTTGGAAGTGTCATTAGTAGCTTTTTCACACAATATAACATGGTTGCGTTCACTGGTAGAATCAATTATTAAAGAGTTCATTGTTTTCAGTCTTACAAAGTCACTTAAAAAAAAAAAAGAGAAAAACTGGCCCAATAATTATGCAATGATACAATTGTCCATATTAACATGTACCATTTGAATTTTTCTTATACTGTAGATTATTTTTCAAAGAAAAAAAAAACATGAAAGCAATAATTTTGTTCTCCTCCATTTTAGCCACAAGGTAAAGGGAAACGTCTGCCTGAAGTTTACTGCATAGTAAGCCGTCTGGGCTGTTTCAATCTGTTTTCTAAGGTAAGTCTTAGATAGGCCATACATGGTTCCCTGTACTCGATGTGGATAGGGGAATCTCTCCAGTGGAGCTATTGTATTCTGACAGCGGGGAGGCTTTCCCACTATTAGAATACACTCATCAGCACTGACAGCTATAGCTGGTGGCACTGATTAAGAGAACATTTTCCATCAGATTGGTTGTGCAGAAGTTGATTGAGAGTTCAACTTCTGTACAACCAGCCTGCCCATAAATGGATCAAATTTCAGCAGGTTCAGCAGAAATTTTGATCCATTTATGGCCTGCGTTAAGGATACATTTGCAGTAAAACATTCATGTGCTATACTTGCATCAGTATAAAACTAAAAGGCCAGTTGCAACCAAAAGCTTTATATAAAATATTTTAAGTGCCTTCCTGTACTTGTTAATTATGCTGGACTCCTTAAAGGGGAGTTACACCCACAATTTCACTTTTTAAATATAAATACCCCTGTAATACACAAGCTTAATGTATTCTAGTAAAGTTAGTCTGTAAACTAAGGTCCGTTTTGTTAGGTTGTTACAGCATTTAAATAGTTTATCATCTAGAAATAGACCGTGGGCATCATGAAGCCAGACTGTTCGACTTCCTGGATTTCAGCTTTGCATATCTCGCACATGCTCAGTGCTGCACAAGCAATTTAATAGGTTTCAGTCAGGTTTGCAAGGACTACTGGGAAACATGATGCCTATCCCAGAAACCCTTGCAAATAGCCTTGTGACTTAATAGCCTAGGCTAATAAGGAGGAGGAAGTAATGAATGACTACAAAAAAAGGTATTTACAAGCAACAAAATAAATAAAAATTGTCCATTCTGAACACTGAGATTAGGGCATGCAGCACAGACAAACATAAAAAAATGGGTGGAACTCTACTTTAAATGCGTGTGTTTTCTTTTTCCTATAAGACCCACTTTTTTGCATGTCAAAATCACTTTGTGTACTTTAATTTATTAATAGCAAGTTGATTGTCAAGAGGTAGGCAGTAGATATAATGAATTATCTGCCCAAAAAATGAAAATGTCCTTAACTTATTAAATTACGTGTTATAAAGTCGTAATTCACAATATTTAGTCCTGTTGTCAATGTTCTAATTTTTCCTATAAGCTTATAAAAATGTCTTTCTCCTTCAACTTAAATTAGATCTTAGATGAAGTAGAGAAAAGGAGAGAAATGTCTCCAGCTCTGGTGTCTCCATTTATGCGAAGCGTCATGGAAGCTCCATTCCCTGCACCTGGGCGAATCATAACAGTAAAGAGCTTTCTACCAGGATCAGGAAATGAGGTATTTTTACCTTTTTATATCTGTTTACTCTAAGGTTAGCTATAGACAAGCAAATATCTCTCACACAGGAAGATGGATAGTAACACAGCTGCATCCCTGCTCTGCTGAGACCAAAGTGATGTTTTCTCCTACTCTGCTGATTTACTATTGTGGTACACAGCTGTTTTCCCTTTCTTCATAGAAGGGATGTCATCAATGCATTAATTTACAGAGATTTGTTATCAAGTTGGGAAGTCTCTGAGTGTGTCAAAAAGCACCTCCAACAGTAATGCTTAACCACTTGCTTACTGGGCACATATACCCCCTTCCTGCCCAGGCGAAAGTTCAGCTTTCAGCACTGCGTCGCTTTAAATTAAAATTGCGCGGTCGTGCAACGTGTCTTACAAACAAAATTGACGTCCTTTTTTTTCCCAAAAATAGAGCTTTCTTTTGGTGGTATTTGATCACCTCTGCATTTTTTTTGCGCTATAAACAAAAAAGAGCGACAATTTTGAAAAAAAAAAACGCACAATATTTTTTACCTTTTGCTATAATAAAAATCCAATTTTGAAAAAAAAATATATTTTTTTTCTCAGTTTAGGCCGATATGTATTCTACATATTTTTGGTAAAAAAAAACAATCGCAATAAGCGTATAGTAATTGGTTTGCGCAAAGGTTATAGTGGCTAGGAAATAAGGGATAGAATTCTGACAATTTTTTTTTTTTTTTACTAGTAATACGGCGATCTGCGAATTTTGTCAGGACTGCGATATTGCGACGGACACATTGGACACTTTTGACACATTTTTGGGACTATTCACATTTATACAGCGATCAGTGCTATAAAAACGCACTAATTACTGTATAAATGTGACTGGCAGTGAAGGGGTTAACACTAGGGGGTGAGGAAGGGGTTAAATGTGAGTCCTGGGTGTGTTCTAACTGTGTGGTGGGAGGGGGGTGACTGGGGGAGGTGACCGATGCTGTCTCCCTATGTACAAGAGAAACAGCATCTGTCTCCTCTCACTGACAGGACGTGGAGCTCTGTGTTTACACACAGAGCTTCACGTCCCTGCTCTAAAACTGCCGATCAGCGGGTACCTGGCTGACATCGCGACTGCCAGGCACGGGCATCGGCATCTCGGGGACGCGCCGGGGGCGCACGCGCCCCCCAGTGGCCGGAGAACACGATGCCGTCAATTGACGGCAGCTTGGATATTCAGATCCACTAAGCTGCCGTCATTTGACGATAAGCGGGGCCTCAAGTGCTTAAGTTGGCCTCACGCACCAGCTGCTGGCTATAGTTGGCGGTGTTGATCAGTGTCAGAATACAATAGTGCAACAGGAGGGATTGCTCATCAAATTTGTAGATGGGGAAATCAAGTAATTTTCTTTTGTTCAACATGCTGGTTGAATGAAAAAAAATATGACTCAGAAAATCTGTAAGGTGAACTTACCTTGGAACCCCTCCCCATCGCACCCTGTCCCGCTGACCTGAAACCCCCAAGATCACCTGTTCTGACACATCGAGTCACCGCTTTACTGGTCCGGGGATTAGAAATCCCTTTGGCTTAATCTTCTAAATGTACCTTGTAAGATTACATATAGAAGGCATTCTAATTGGTCGGCGCTGACCAATCGAAACCCGTGTAGCTTGTCCTGTCAGTGCCGACCAATTAGTATGCCTCCTATATGTACTTTTACAAGGTACATTTATAAGATTAGGCCAAAGTGATTTCTAATCTCCGGACCGGTGAAGCGGCGACCGGATATGTCAGAGTGGGTGATCGCCGGACTCCAGGTCAGCGGGACCGGGTGCAATGGGGAGGGGGGTCCAGTGTAAATTCACCTTACAGATTTTAAGGCGAGCTTGCCTTTTAAGCACCCTGTTGGTAATGTATTCATACTGGTATATGATAGAAGTGCTCTTTATGAACATTTGGAATAAACTCTCAGCAACCATTCTTATTTATATTCAGAAAACAGAGCACTGTTCTATGGCACAGAAAGTTGGCCAACTTGGAGAAACAGTGGTGATGTGTGTAGGCAGATCCCTTATTATCTGAGAGATGTCTGTGTATGGCCAACCTTAATATGAATCAGTCTTTCAAAGTCCTTAATATATACCATTAGCCTATATGTCAAATATAAAAAAATATATATATACTGACACATATATTGTTTACGTTTTTACCATATATTATTAGCATTACATTGGGGACCGTGTAAAATAACCAAATATGTTCATATTAAATTACTTCCTGTTGCAATTACAACCTTGCTACTATATAAAAAAAATACAAATTATCAATAATATGGTACTGAATGAAGAACAAGAATTAAATAGCAATGTAATGAAACCTTGTGTCTCAATGCAGTATCCATTTCATGCATAGTATGGTATGTTACATTACAGACTTAAACCCCTTTTATACAGAGTAACACAGCAATATTAACTAAAGTAAAAGGGCCAGATTCAGAGAGCCGTAAGTCCTGTCTAACTGGTGTTAGACAGGAGTACTTTCAAATTACGCGCGCCGTATCACTAGTTTGAATCCTCAAACCATGATACGGCGGCGTTGGTCTTCGATCTGACAGGCTTACGTCTTCGTACGCCTTCGGATCTACGCTGCAATCTTTTTGCGGCCGCTGGGTGGAGTTTGCGTCGTTTTCAGCGTCGGGGTATGCAAATGAGCTTTTTCCGGCGATCCACGAAGTTATGAGCGTCGTTCGCAATCGCGTACGTCATTTTTTTGCTACGTAAAGTTAAACCAGCTATTAGCTGGTCTAACGTTACGCGGCCTATGTTAAGTATGGCCGTCGTTCCCGCGTCGACTTTCAATTTTTTTTTTTTTTTTTGCGTAAGTCGTCCGGGAATAGGAATGTCCATAAACGACGCTACTCAAAAAAAAAATGATGTAACGACGTGATTTCGTGCAATGCACGGCGGGAAATTTCTGAACGGAGCATGCGCAGTTCGATCGCCGCGGGAACGCGTCGTTTGATTCCGCCGGGAGAAATACACTACGCCGCCGTACCTTAAGGGCCAAAATCTCTCTGAATTCCTCGTAGAGCCAGGTAAAGTACGGCGGCGTAGAGTATCTCTGATACTCTGCGGGAATCTAATTCTACCTGAATCTGGCCCAAAGTGTCCAGTCCTCTTTAAATATACCATTAAACATTCTATGAAAATAATTTTTAAACTGCATGAAATAAGCATTTTAAATACATTATTTATATATCTGTTCATAATGTGTCTGTATGCCTCTCCTCGTCTGCAGGTCATTGATCTGTGTCGGCCAATGGACTCCCGTCTGGAACATGTAGACTTTGACTGCTTGTTCAAGTGTCTCAGTGTTTGCCATCTTATTAAAGTGTTTGCTTCACTCTTGCTTGAGAGACGGGTTATCTTTGTAGCTGACAAGCTTAGGTGAGAGAGCAATTAAAAGCTTTAATAAATTAATGTATTTTAGTGCATTTTGTTTTAAACCTATACTTTTTTGTAACATTAGATTTGTTGTTATAACCTTCCCTGTTGCCATTCTATCTGTTTCCTATGGTTATCTTTTATATCATCGGTAAAAAAAATATGCAGTTCTTTGTGAGACAATTTTTATGATATTACTTATTTTTTTCTCTCCAGCACACTATCCAAATGTGCTCATGCAGTGGTTGCAATGCTTTATCCATTCACCTGGCAGCATACCTACATCCCTGTCCTTCCAGCTTCCATGATTGACATTGTGTGTTCTCCCACTCCATTCCTTATTGGTATTCTGTCGTGCTCATTGCCTCTGCTAAATGACCTCCCTATTGAAGAGGTGGGTAAACTAGTGTTTTTCTTTCCCTTCAGTTAGTAAAATTAATATTGTAGTTGCTCACATCTCAAATCTTGTAATAGAAAATAAGAGACCATTAGAATAAATATCAGATGGTGTAAATCAGAACTATTTTTGGTGCATCTGACCATATTACCATCTTATAAATGTGTATATATATCATTATATATTAGAACAATACCTTGTATAATGACTAAAGCCCCGTACACACGATCGGAATTTCCAATGTGAAAAGTCAGACTTTTTCCATCGGAAATTCTGACCGTGTGTATGCCCCATCTGACATTTTTCCGAGGAATTCCATCAGAGTTTAGATAGAGAACATGTTCTCTTTTACTCCGATGGAATTCCGATGTTAGTTTGGCCAGGCAAAAGCCCATACGGGGCATTAGTCAATTCATATTAAATCACAACCACTCTACTATATATTAAACACAAATGTATTATTATGTATTACTCTTGGCTTAGAACATCAGTCAACTCAAATCACATATATTTCATCAATTACTCACATGTTTTTCTTTTTTTTATACTGCTTCCCCCTTTTTTCATTTTCCCTCTCCATTTGGTGCATACGCCATAATATTAATGTAAACTTGTGTTCATTATGCAGGCAGACATGTATAGAAGGCCCTTGCCTGCACTGTAGAATCACATACCATCTAACACGCCACAAGTACCCCTGAATCCCTGTCTAGCTCTCCCATTCATCCTTGTGATGGACATCTCCACTGACCACTGGTGTAGACACCAGGTGGTGGGAGGGGTAGGGTAAAACAAAGCTTTAGGAACGGAAGTCACTATTTGCATATTAGAGCCCTTCGGGTGTCAGAACTCTAAGGGAGCTCTACTAGGTTTCCATGTTTGCAGTTTAGGGTGGTCAAACACCGATTTCATTTAATACTGCATAGTAGGTTTTGTTTCAGCTCACAGTCCTACAAAATAAACTGTAAATTTTACAAATTATCATATCCAGTCCTGTGTATAAGCTTGTTCAATGCCTCCTATCCTCCATTTGAAATGTATCTATAAAAGTTTTTTTTTTTCTTTTTAGGTTTTAATTGTTGATCTATGTGGCA
Organism: Rana kukunoris; assembly: GCA_029574335.1. Lineage (NCBI taxonomy): Eukaryota > Metazoa > Chordata > Amphibia > Anura > Ranidae > Rana > Rana kukunoris. The sequence goes on from CM056050.1 coordinate 368,112,739, forward strand.
ACAAGTTCATTCAACAGGTGAGAATTTTTCTGATCTTTATGCAGACATTATCAATAACTTGCTTATTATGTTATTCATATGATGTGTGAGAATGAGCTAGCTGTGTTAATTGAGAGTTTCTAAATAGATCATAAGTCTGTTACTTATAGGCGGTGATACTCACTCTAGGTGTATGCTGTATGCTTTTGTGAACTAGAAAATTGTATTCATTTAGGTCATCTTTATTCACCTGAGTTCCGGTGAATTTTAGTCCCTGCCCTGTGATTACATGCTCAATCTTTTGTAAATTGATTGCCAAACTGACAACTCAGTCTGATGCTCGGGACATTCTGCCACAATGTGGGCGTTTCAGAGATATACCATCTGGCTTCCCTCCAAACCTCTCCACCTTTCTGTACAGCACCGAGTGCACAACGCACGTTTTTCTTTTGTCCTTGAAATTGACATGCCCATATCAAGATTATCATTTGGACATCTGCTTATAGGTTGCCACCTAAATGACACATTAACAGGTTTAACGTGTTCAACAGGGAATAAATTGTAATGAAAAAAGATAAGAGTAGCAGCTAAAAATAAGCTTCATGTATATACATTCATTTTAGATTGATGAAATATTAATTAGGGTCTACTGTACGTATAGCCATTTTTTTTTAGTTTGGATTGAGAAGAAGAGAGTTATAGCTTAATTTTATTTTTGTGCTGGCTGTGTCCTCTTGGGGGAGATTTCACTGTACTTCCTGCCCGGAGATACAAGTTCAAAGGAAATGTTTACAAAGGAAGAGAATTCTCCTCTTAAACAGTTATCACCAGAACAAGTGTTCTTATTGGAAGTTTTCCCCTTTTTACCCTTTTGTTCTAATGACAACTCAAAAATGTTGTATTACCTATCCTTTTCTTTTCTGGCAACAATGGTCACGAGAACAAAAGAGGGTGACTCTACCTAGTGGAGACACAGACAACAATAAAAATACAATAGGGGTTCTTATCCTTCTCTGGTCTATGCAAATAAACAGATTTTTGGTATCCATATACCTGTACTTTAAAGGGGTTGTAAAGGTTTGTTTTTTATTTTATAAAAAGGGTTCATTTAAGCTAGTACATTGTTGGTTCACTTACCTTTTCCTTCGATTTCCCTTCTAAATGTTATTTTCTTTCTTTGTTTTCTTTGTCTGAATTTCTCACTTCCTGTTCCTCCTCAGTAAGCTGTTCTGGCTGACTAACCACCACTCGGATGATGGTGGCAAGCTTACTGAGGAGAAACAGGAAGTGGGAAATTCAGACAAAGAAAAAAAAACATTTAGAAGGGAAATCAAAGAAAAAGGTAAATTAACCAACAATGCACTAGCTTAAAGGAACCAATTTAGAAAATAAAAAACAAACCTTTACAACCCCTTTAAATTCTACTTAAGTATCCATATTTTAAATATCTTTATCTTTTCATTTTTTTTAAATCACAGTTGTCAGATGAAGATGACATTTTACCTCGCAAGCTCCAAGCTGCACTGGTCCAGATCCTAGAGCAGAGAAATGATATCCTGGATCATGATCACACTTTCACTGAAGGTGAGCAGTATTGCCTACTCTGATCTTTCTAACCGAAAACAATCTGAAAGTCTATAAGTAAAAGCTGTATATAATGTAAATAAATAGAACAAAATGGCTACATATTTCACCTAATGATGTCTTGGCCAAATTGACATAAAGCTGCTCTTCACGCTGGAGCTTATGTAAAATACAGCTGAAAAGCATCTAAACAGATACTTGTATACAGTACCTTGAGGCAATTATTTAATGTTCTCCATTGTACACCTATAAATATTAATTAGATGGCATTCCTAATTTATACAAATATAATGATCACCATTAACTCTCGACCACTGTATGTAGTAATATGGAGAGGAGTTCCAACCTCCTTCGTCTTTCATGGATTACCTAATTTTAAATAGGTTTCTTTTGTATGTTAAGCAATATTTATGAATATACTATATATTATTATCATCAATTCATATAACTGATAGATATGTCGTTTTTTTTTGTTCCGTTTCGTATCGTTCTGTAGGTTCGTTTCTGTTCGTTTTTCGTAAGACGCCCGTTTTCCTGTTCGTTCCTGTTCGTTTTCCGTACGACGCGATTTTTTCGTATTCCAATCGTTTCGTATTTTCGTTACCGTTTTATTTTCGTACATGCGGTATGGTTCGTTATTCTGTTTAATTCATGTTCGTTACTTGTTAGACAATAATTTTTGTGAATTTTCGTCAATGATTTGCATTCTGTATTTTGAATTCCTTTTTTCTGTTCGTATTTAGGATTCAAAATACAGAATGCAAATCTTTTGTTATAGATGTCATATTAACATACGACTGAAAATACCAAAAGAAAAAGAATTCAAGATACAGAATGCAAATCTTTTGTTATAGATGTCATTTTCGTTTTTTTGAATGGGCAGTGAGTGAGTGTAGTTAGTGAAGCAGCTTCTCTTTTGTGCTGAGTACACTAGTACAGTGAGTAGTACAGTAAAGCCAAATAAACTTTTCTGTGGATTTTCATCTGAAGGGAGATCAGTTGGCCAGACTTTTGAACCCAAAAATGGTTCATATGTCATATGAACCATTTCAGTCGCATATTATATGAACATGCGATTGAAAATACCAACAGAATAACCATCAGACTTTTTTAACAACAAACATTAAAATGATCGTTTTCCATTCGTTCTCAGAAAATTTGTTCGTTTTAAAACTCCATCAGAAAACCATTTTTGGGTTCAAAAGTCTGGCCAACTGATCTCCCTTCAGATGAAAATCCACAGAAAAGTTTATTTGGCTTTACTGTACTACTCACTGTACTAGTGTACTCAGCACAAAAGAGAAGCTGCTTCACTAACTACGTATGTTCATATGACATCTATAACAAAAGATTTGCATTCTGTATTTTGAATGCAAAATACGAACAGAAAAAAGGAATTCAAAATACAGAATGCAAATCTTTTGTTATAGATGTCATATGAACAATGAACATACGACTGAAAATACGAACAGAAAAAGGATTCAAACAAAATACAGAATGCAAATCTTTGTTATAGATGTAATTTTCGTTCTTTTGCCGTTTTCGTTTTGTCGTATTTTCGTCGGATTGTTCGTTCGTATTTGCGGTTGTTCGTTATGCTGCTTTCATTTTTTCGTTTGTTGAAAATAACATTCGTACGATCGGGAATGCACATATCTAATAATTAAAAATATATACAATTCTAACTGAAATCTTTATTATCCACATACTTTAAAATATTTTAAACATGTTAACATTTTAGATGAATTTTAAATATGTAAATTAATAATGATTTTGGCAACTTCCTAATTATAATAGTGATACTTCTTATTCCATTTAGTAGTTGCCAACCCAATACACAAGCCTTTTTATACATACACTATATTACCAAAAGTATTGGGACGCTTGTCTTTACACCCACATGAACTTTAAAGGTATCCCAGTCTTAGTCCGTATGGTTCAATATTAAGTTGGCCCACCCTTTGCGGCTATTAACAGCTTCAACTCTTCTGGAAAGGCTGTCCACAAGGTTTAGGAGTGTGTCTGTCTATGGGAACGTTTGACCATTCTTCCAGAAGAGCATTTGTGAGGTCAGGCACTGATGTGGACAAGAAGGCCTGGCCCCCAGTCTTCGCTCTAATTCATCCCAAAGGTGTTATATAGAGTCGAGGTGCAGGCCAAATTCCTGACAATTTACAATTTTGAAACTGGATAAATGGATGGAAAGTCCATTTGAATGTTTTCTAGGATATCTCATTAAATGTAATTATTATACTTCTGCTGTTTTATGCTTACTAGACTTGACACTCATTAATTTTATCATCACCAAATTATATTATAATAAATTGTCATATGACTGCAATCAAACTTATAGTGATATGAAGATGACACTCAATTTATTCCAAAAACAGTCACATGTACTTACCATGTTTTGTTCCCCCCAGAAGAAGTCTCTCTAAACACCCTGGTATCAGAGGCCTTTGTGTGGTTCTTTGTGGAAATTGTTGGACATTACTCTCTGCACATGTATGTGAATGAGAAGGGAGAGCGTATTTTCCAAAGAGAGCCTTTTCGCAAGTCGCACACTTCCAGAAGCGTACGGCAATTCCTTGATCTCTTTATGGAGACCCAGATGTTTGCTGGATTCACACAGGATCGGGAGTTACGAAAAAGTGTTGTTAAAGGTAAAGGAGAACACCAGTGATGTCTTGTAGCTTTAGTTCAGTTGGCTATGCACCTAAAAGCATTACAAACATATTAAAAAAAGAGTATAACCAAAGATTGTTTCACAGCAATTTAAAGGGGTAATTATTTTTCACTTGCCGTTCATTTTCATAGTAAAATAGGTATCTTGCACAAAGGGACTTGACTTGCCAATTACATTATTTGGTTCAATAAAAGAATATTAGCTCAGGTAACATCCAAAGCCAGAACTAGAATACTAATCACTATTTTCCACAATAGGTATTAATGCATTCAGATACTGCCATACGATTGCTGCTTTGTATAACAGCTTTCATATGACAAAAGGGCATATTTTACCAAACAAAATTGCTCTTGTTGGTGAATGGTGATTTATAGTCAAGAAACAATCTGCCAAAATGTCAGCAAAAGTCATTGTACACATGATTGGAATTTCCAATGAAAAAAGTCAGATGGAATTTTTTCATTGTATTTTTCCGACTGTGTGTGGGCCCCATCTGACTTGTTTCCTTAAGAGTTTAGAATTTTTTTTTTTTTTTCGGTGGAAATTTCTGATCGTCTCTGTTGAACTCCGACGGAGAAAAAAAACACGCATGCTCAGAATCAAGTCGACGCATGCTCGGAAACATTGATACTTAATTTTTCTTGGCTCGTCGTAGTGTTTTACGTCACCGCGTTTTGGACGGTCGGAATTTGGTCTGACAGTGTGTATGCAAGACGGCTTCCATCGGATTTTATCCCATTGGAAATTCCGATTGTGTGTACAGGGCATAAGAGCTTCCTACATAGGTCGGAAGGCAAAGAAGTTATTTATTTTGACAGTTCAACTAATCAACTGAATCGAACATTTTTTTTTATAAAGTGTAATGTAGGCGAGAAGGTGAGAGCTACTATGGCCTTTTGCTATTAAAAATAGAATATTAAAAACTACTGTGTAAACATGTGCTAACAGGGTTCACTTTATAATCACCATATGATCCTCACTTACCTGTGAATTAATTTCTACATCCTTGCAATTTTATGCAAATCCTGTCTTTTTTTATTTGAGTGGTAAGAAGTAGTATGAGTAATACTGGGCAGATGAAGATTATTTTCCTGTTTTTTACCATTACAAAAAAATGTAACCTGTAATCTTGGCTAGGTCCAAAACATGAACAGGTTTATTCCTTCTTCACCCCACAGCTTTTGGCAAAGGGATGGATTTAGGGGTATAGGTTCTTTCAGGAGGTTACTCAATAGAGTTCTCTGCATATTTGTAAAAGTTTTAAGATCTGGTGACTTTCTATATAATAATGTATAAATATATGAATTTATGTTTATTTGTTGTTTTATGTGCTTCCAATTTAGGACTTTTTGAGGTACGAGCCCGTGAATACCTAAAGACGCTACCTGAGGCAGAACCCAGTGGAGTCAACAAATTCCTGAAAGGCTTAAGTAAGTTTGATTTAAAGGAAAATGTTATTTGCTCAATTAGTTTTATTTTACTTATTGTTACAATATACATTTAAAACAGGGTGCTCCCTTGATTTTGGGTGTGAAGAGGATGATGGGATTTCTAATAACAGAGCACAGCAATAGCTCCGCACATGTTTCTCTGAGTCATTTAGATGAGTCATTCAGGATGTGTGTGTGCAACCTAAGATCCTGATATTCTGGTCTTCATTCTCAGCGGAGCAGTATACCACCAATATACAACCCTGGAATATCTGACCCACACGCACCACCTACTGACTGATTTTTTTACCCGACTAAACAAATTAAAAAATGATTTTTAATCCTGAATATAATACATAAAACTCATGCATCAACTCTGTTCTCTCCCCTAAAGGGGTTATAAACGCAGAAGTTTTTTTTATCCTAATGCATTGTGTAGCAGCCACCCCAGCACCACCTAATTATTTACCTGAGACACATCTCTCTCCAGCCATGTCCACGAATGTCTAAGCCATCCATGACACTCCTCCTGATCGGCTGAAACACAGCAGTGGCACCATTGGCTTCTGCAGCTGTCAATCAAAGTCAATCAGCCAATCAGTGGAGGGAGGGGACGGGACCGGGTTGGGGCTCTGTGTCTAAATAGACCAGTGTTTTTCAACTCCAGTCCTCAAGGCACACCAACAGGTCAAGTTTTCAGGATTTCCCTCAGATGAAATGGCTGTGGTGATTACTAAGGCAGTGAAACTGATCAAATCACCTGTGCAAAATAATGGAAAGCCTGAAAACATGACCTGTTGGTGTGCCTTGAGGACTGGAGTTGAAAAACACTGAAATAGACACACAGAGCTGTGACTTGGCTCCAGTGCCCCCATAGGAAGCTTCTGGCTATGGTGGCACTCGATAGGAGGGAGGGGCCAAGAGCAGCAAAGAGGGACCTGAGAAGAGGAGAATCCAGGCTACTCTGTGCAAAACACACTGCACAGAGGAGGAAATTATAAAATTATTATTATTATTATTTTTTAGTCAAGCCTTTACAATCACTTTAAGCCGTTTGACAGGCAAAGACAATAACTGTTGTGCTTTTACTTGCAGGTAATAAAATTAAGTTTCTTCAAAAGAAATAAAAAAATTGGAAAAATCAAATATAAACATGATCTGCGGATGGACCACAGCGTTGTGATTGCTGAATCACTTCTCCCAGGTTAAAGCTTCATACTTATATGGAAAATGAGGATACAGATTTTTCTTTGCTACGTTGTCTTAACCAAAGTCCTAGAGGAGAAATGTGGACAATGTGTTGAGTACTGCAGCCAGACCTTGTTCAATGGAGTATTAAAGAAAACAGATGGACGCCAGTAAAATCTTCCATATGCCAAAACTGAAAAAAGATTTATTGAAACGTTTTAGCTATTTCAAACATGGCAGTTATGGCGTGATTGTCAAAACTTCTTCAAATGGAATGACTTTTTCAGATAATGAAGACTTTGGCGTTTTCCTCTTCCACAATAAACATTGGCGGTGGTGTGTAGAGTTATTGGCTTTACGGTTATGGATGAGTTTTGTATTTGTCCATAAATACAAACATATGACAAATATGTTTATGGCATTAAAGGATTTTGGGTTTGCCGCAAACATTGAACATTTAGTGAACATTTACAGAGGTATAAACAATTATCTACCAATGTCTCAACATTACTGTTGACTGGACAATTTTAATAAGTCTACAGATGTTGATAATGAAAAGGATTCACTGAAGGTATCAAAGCTCTCCTCCACTAATGTACGTGTAAATACAGGATGTGACTGACTTTGATGGGAAGAAAAAAAAAATTAATGTTTGAATACTGTATATTGTAATGTTATCTGATCCCATGGAAGATATACACATCATCTATTTTGCACTGGGAATTCAAGATGTCAAATAGGTGTGTTGCACACCTTTACATTTATAGCTTCCCATTTGCACATTATTTACTGTGAATTGTACTATAATCTACACTACTCTGTAAAAAGGTAATGATATGATCTTGTGGGGCGGTGCTCTTTAGACTCATATGTATTTACAAAGCATAGGTATCATGAGCCTTCAAAGGTTACTGTAAAAGATAGCTCTTTTAGAAATGCACTTTATTTAGTCCTTTTAAAAAATAGAAATGGAAGTGCCTTTCCTGAATGCCAATTTTGTTTGTGAACACACTTATTAGAGCACAACATTTTTTTTTTTTGGTAGAGCGGAGTTGAATTTTTTTGCCAGATCTTTAACCCCTTGACTGGCTCCCTTGTGTCAGAGAGGTTGTGGTCAAAAGGAGTTGGCCCTTTCCTATTTTTTTTCCTCGGGTAGCTGCAAAGTTTTCATGCACAGGGTAACAGTTCAAGTGTCATTTTTCTCAGCCCCCCATTCATAAGGGGTATCACTGCTTTTTTTTTTTTTTTTTTTTTAGGTCATCATTGTCAAATGTTAGTCTTCACCAGCTGGGAGTCAATGCTTTAGGGTTCAAGTCCCTTCACTGTGCCTGCAGTTTTTAATAACAGCCTGGACATATGCTTTTGTGTAGATTTATGTTCCTTTGCCTCAAGGTTCAACTCACCAGGCTTCAGATCTACTGATATTGAACTTTAAGTCCCCATTGACATATGTGCAATTTAATATGCGTTGCCCAACAATGTACGACAATAGGATTTCTATTTTTGTTCTATGAGGCCTGTTCACACCTGTGTGTTGCATGCTGTCGGCATTGGGGAAAATATCACAGGTGCTTTTTTTTTTAGGTACATGAATGCTTGATTTTTGGCCCCATAGACTTCAATGGCAACAGACAAAAACCACATGAAAAATGTGCAAACAATGCATTGAAATGTTCACACCTAGCCTTATGGAATAAATTATCCATATGTTTCTATGGAGGATCCACTAAAAGATAGGACACATAACAATTTTTGTCAGGTTTTTTCTGTTTTGTGTGTAGCCCAGCATTACCTATTTTACCAATTTTTTTACTTGCTTACTCTATTTGAGTAAACAAATAGCAAAATACATTATATGAATATATTGATGACCAGCTAGTATTGTTAACTAATAACAGCACAGAAACTTTGTTATTAACAGTTGTCATTTTATATAGACTTAAAGTGGAGGTTCCACCCATTTAAAAGTCAGCAGCTACAAAAAGTATAGCTGCTCACTTTTAATAAACAGACACTCACCTGTCCCACGGTCGAGCAATGTGGACTCACAAAGCCTCGCTCCTTTAACCCTCCTCTCCACAGCGCTGGCTTTGTAACTGTGGGCGCCCAGCTGTGGCTTCACAGCAGGGCGTGCATTGCGCATTCGCGAGCCACGCTGCACGTTGTGAATAGCTGGGCAATCTTCTGGGACCTGTGACGTGTCCCAGAAGATTGCAGGGAGGGAGGGGGAGAGGTAAACTTCCTTTTGGTGCTGCGGTGCCAGGGGAGGAAGAGGGAGCTTGGGTGTCTTTTCAAAACTGGGTACACGCTCCCCCCCAAAAAAAGTCACCAGTACTTAAAGCCGAAGTAAATTTTTTGGTGGAACTTGGCTTTAATAGTGGTTATCTGAAATAATAAGCCACTACTGGAATTTTTTGGTGAGAGATTTTTTTGTAATATCTAAAGGCTGTCTGTACCTTTTTGGTATTTGTTTATTAGACCTCCGGTTATCAAACTTATTTTGCACCATTGGCTTTTAAAATGTTTTGCTTTACTCAGTTCTTTTGTGCACCATGTCAACTGGACAATCATGGTTACCATAGCCTAGAATTAGCTTTGTCTAGGGCATCCTACCTCATACTCAACTGCGATGGTCAATCAGAATACACTGGGGTCAGTTCACTAAGCTCTATGATTTATTCTAAGGATGTTTTGATATATATAATATGTCAATGCTACAGATAGAGGTGTTACTTTTCCACTTCCTGCAGTAGGGTGCTAATGTTATTTTTTGTGCAGTGAAATTGCACAACAGCATTGTAACCTTGTGGATAAGGTAGTCTTAGAAAGACATACATCTAAATAGACTTTAAGTAAAAGAGACAAACCTATTAAAACGGTGGTTCTCAACCTGGGGGTCGAATGATGATTTGCCAAGGGTCACCAAATCCTGGGCTGTTCCTGAAGCCCGCACCGCTCTCTCAGCCCTTTCGTGGCTTCCCAGCAGGGCTGTCCTTGGATCCTGTAGCTGCCCAGCAGGGCTTTCCCTGGAGCCCGTGGCCACCCACTCAGCCTCTTTGCAGCCGCCCATTTAGTTCACCATATGGCTGGGGGGGCAGAGACTAGAGGTCAGCTGACTGGTGAGAAATGTGAAGTGGGAGGGGCTGAAGGAGACACTATCTCCTAATCTTGGCATAGGTGTCACTGCTACGAGACACCACAAAGCCAGAGACACAGTGAGTAACACTACCTGTGATTATAATTGCCATTTTCAGCGGCGTTATACCGTCGGAATTGCGGCGGTATTCGGCCACTAGCGGTGTGGTATTAACCCCCCGCTAGCAGCCAAAAAAGGGTTAATACCACCGGCAATGCGCCTCTGCAGTATTACTGCAGTTTCCCATTGTTTTCAATGGGAAGGAGCAGTAAACACACCGCTCCTCTCACTGCTCCAAAGATGTTGCTAGCAGGACTTTTGGAACGGTCCTGATAGCGTAGCGGCTCAGTGTGAAAGCACTCGGGCTTTCACATTGAGACTGCAGGGCAGGAGTTTTTCAAGCGGTATTTATGCGCTATTTTTAGCGCTAAAATGTCTGCAAAACTCCTCAGTGTGAAAGGGGTCTTAGAGAAAGACATGAGAGAGGGATGGGGGGGAAGAAATTAGGATAGAGAGTGATTAATGGGAAAGAAAGTTGAACAAAGAGAAAGGGTGGTACATCCTGACATGTACCATAAGGGATTTTAATATGGTACGAGTGGAAGGGACTCAGGGAGCGCTAAATGTCTGTGGGTTAAGGGTGCAAATTACTTGTCTTGGGTCCTGAAAACGCATGTTGCGGAAATAATTTTACTGTTAGGGGTCCCCACAACTTGGGAAATTTTATTGAGGGGTCACGGCACTAGGAGGGTTGAGAACCACTGTATTAAAGCCTAAATCCAGCTAACACCATTATCAGCACCTCTGTTAGTGGCTGGTCCCAAGCCCTGTAACTGCCACTTGTGTTGGAAAGGTTGGCTGTTAAAGGAAGTGGAAATATAATGAATCTACAGGCAGAATCAATGTGTAAAAAACATTTGTATAGGGCAGTGTTTTTCAACTCCAGTCCTCAAGGTACACCAACAGGTCAAGTTTTCAGGATTTCCCTCAGATGAAATGGCTGTGGTGATTACTAAGGCAGTGAAACTGATCAAATCACCTGTGTAAAATATTGTAAAGCCTGAAAACATGACCTGTTGGTGTGCCTTGAGCACTGGAGTTGAGAAACACTGGTATAGGGGACTGAATAGCTATGTTAATGCTCTTGACAGACTGCACCATATATCATTTTTGATGTTGCCTATAGTTCTACTATAAGTAACCAAAAAACTAAAAGTATATTGTGTGTAACTGATCAGCGTGATAAATGCTTAAAGTGGAACGTTACAGATAACGACTTTCTAAAAAATTAATGTTCTTTAGCAAGTAACGTACATTCCACATTATTAATTATGCGAACAAAATTTGTGTGTGCTGTAAATTGCCTTTTAGTGTACTTTAAACTGGTGATGTTCAGAAACTGCATACAAAAACAAAGTGGAACTTTACCCATAAGAACTTGATAAAACATAATGTTCTTTAGCAAGGAACATGCATTCCACATAAATAAGATAAAAAAATGAGTGTGTGCTGTAAATTGCCTCCAGCCTTTCTATTTCTACTTTGTGGAGGCTGCCATTTTGCTGAAGTCCAGAGCCCATGAGCAGCATTACATTTTTAGTCCAAAAAAGTTGCCTCTAATATTTTCTGATTTTCAGCACAATGACAAATGTGTAGGGCAACTGAGCATGTGCAGAACAGGATGAGACGGTGTATTACTGAATTTTAAACAGTATAGACACTTATTTTTTAAAGCTTTACCTAGCTATACCGGCTAATGGGCCCAGCCTGTAGTGATCTAGTAGCCTTAATTTTCTGACTAAAATTTTACTTTAAGTTTACTGAAAACATGATTGTAAAAATAAAGTAACAATGCATTTTTATAAAAAATACTGCATACATCATACTTTAGTGGATTGACCACATTAATTACATATTATGGAATGTAGGATGCAGTTTGTTGTGCACTACAGTGTGGCTGCATTTGATGGACAAAAGATGAGCTTAATATAATTTATAATTGTGGTGACTGAAAGAGTCATTACTCGCTATTTACCTGTTTCTCAATGATGGCACCCAGAGACTGCTTGTATACTTCAGTTGTGCTTACAACTTAACCTCCCTGGCGGTATGATTCTTTAAGATTTTAGGTGCTGAAAGCGGTACCATTATTTGCAAGGGAATTTGGCGTTTTATACTGTAGGCTTGTAATTCTTAGGAATAACTCACTGAAATCTATCCAAACAAGAGTCTAATAGGCATCCTGGGTATGATTTTTTTTTTTTTTCTTATTACAAATTATAATATAATAAATAATTATAAAAAATTATAACAAATAATAATGAAATTATAGTAAAAATTATTCAATAATGTAATCAAATCAAAATCACTGAAATTTGCTCAGTTGCAGAATTTTTGCTGTCATTATTTTTTTTTTTTTATGACGAATTTCCCCATAAATCGCTATCGCTAAATTCTGCAAGTGATTCTGATTTATTATCGCTGTTTTTTAGCTGCTCTAAAACAATTTTTGCCATAAAGGGACACTTTTGGTTGCTATGGGCAATCTACAGTTTGCAGGCAGAAAGAACAGTTTTTATTATATAAAAGGACATGTAGTGTACAGGGCAGACCACTAGGGACATGGGGGGTGTGTATTTTTTACATCCAGTACTGTAATCTATAAGATTACAGTGTACTGTATGTATAGTGTTTGTTTACTTTTTTAAATTTGGCGTCGTTCCCCCCCCTACGTCGCGACGCTCGCAGGGAAGGGAATCGGCGGAACACACAGCATCAGGCGGACATCCGCCCGCCGTGTACTGCGGGGATTCATCGCTGGATCGCAGAGAAAAGGTAAGTAAACTTTTTTCTGCATCCAGCGAGGCAAGTCCGTGTGTGGCACGGGGTTACCGATCGTAGCTTTAAAATCTCACCCCGTGCCACACACGGGAAGACCGCCAGGGAGGTTAATAGAATAGCATGCATAGCCACCACAGAAGTAAACTGTCACTACAGCAGATTACTTTTAGCATGTGTTCACTGTAGATCCAAAGTAATCACACACTGATGTATCAGGAAGTACATGTGGAATGCCCATTTTACATATTCTAATCCAGTAGGATCTTCCAAGCTGGTTAATGAAGTACTACTATTTAGGCTCTGGGAAGAACATTTTGTGATGTCTTCAAAGGGTATTTTGTGTTATAATAGATACTTTCTAATGTGATTGGTGTACATTTGTAAATTATGTAAATATATTTTTATACTGTTATTCTTTTGTAAACTTGTAGATTTTCAAAAGTCATTAAAGGTTAACATGTTACATATATTCCCTTTTGCCATTTTGTTTTTTAATAAAATGCTGCTGATCAATCGATGACAAAATCTGAACGTAAAGCAAAACCCTAAGCAAACAGCTATATACAGTGTGTGTGTGTATGTATGTGTGTGTGTGTGTATGTGTGTGTATATATATATATATATATATATATATACACAGTATATATATATATATATATATCACAAAAGTGAGCACACCCCTCACATTTTTGTAAATATTTTATTATATCTTTTCATGTGACAACACTGAAGAAATTACACTTTGTTATACAAGCTGTACTGTCACTACTTTACAGTGTAACAGTGTAAATTTGCTGTACCTCAAACGCACACAGCCATTAATGTATAAACCACTGGCAACAAAAGTGAATACATCCCTAAGTGAAAATGGCCAAATTGGGCCCAAATTGCCCAATATTTTGTGTCGCCATTCTGATTGGATTGCCACAGTCCACAGCTACGGTCCGTCTCCTGCGGGGGGGGGGGGGGGGGGGATATGGCAGGTTTATTTGCCCCCCCCCCCAAAAAAAAAAATTGAGTACCAGCTGCCAGACAGGATCAACCAGGGTTTTTACAGCTTACAGAGGGTTAGGTTAGACGGCACAAGCACTGTGCTGTTTAACCTGCTTTTTTTTTTTTTTTTTTTAAGGTAACAACCACTTTAAATGACAGGATTATTTGAATATAAGTGTAAAGATTAAGACTGGGTTTACACTATTGCGAATTGGATGTGGCTTTCTCTGCATCCACTTCGCATTGCAGGAATTCGAGACCGGCTCTCTATGGAGTTGGTTCACACATGTCTGCAGTGGCTCCAGTGCGAATTGCACAGCAGCCCTGTGTGTCTTTTGGTCCATTTTAGGTTCGAATTTAGCCCAAAATTATGGCTGAAATCTGACCTGAAACAGTGAATGGAAACGCAACGGACTCCTGCTGTGAGCTGCTGCTATCTGTAGTATGAACCCAGCCTTAAAGTTTATTTAGGGCCTATGATAAACTGAAGGGAGCGTTAAAGCCAACCCAGGGCCTGTTAGTTTTGTTAGAATAGCTTTGCGTTTTGTGACTAGCCAAGTTAAGAGATGGGTGGTGCTGACAAGCAGTGATGTCAGCAGCAAGCCAGAGGTACAGTATTACCTGTCCTATTTGACAGGAGCAAGATTTTACTTTGAGCAAAAAAAGTTAAATGTTTTTTTATCAACCTTATTCCAATTAAACTATCATTCCTCCAGTTGGGCTTTAAAGCTGAATTCCAGCCATGGTATATTTTACATAGCTACATTGGTTCAGCTTGGACCAATGTAAGTATGCATATATCATAACTGTGTTATGGTATATGCATTTCCTCCAGAAGCTGGAAATCAGTGGTAGACAGATACTCCAGTGGCCTCCACTAGCTTCCAGGTCCTCTGCTGAACAGCTGCCAGCTGCTTAAGTGACAGGTTATTTACATATCTCGTGTACTAGCTTGCAGACATGCACAGCTTCTGTAAAAAGTGCACAATTCACATCCCCCTCCCCTCTTCTCCTCTACCTTCCTGCTCTCCCAGGATTGGCTGTCTTTCCTGTGTTTTGATTAAATGTTTTCAAAATATGAGGTGATACACAGTTCAGTGTCATGAGGAAATGCTCCAGTGAACAGCGATCAGAATATACATAAAGCTGTGCATGTCTGCAAGCTAGTGCACGAGATATGTAAATAACCTGTCACTCAAGCAAGGACTTTGGTTTTTATCTGCAAGTCTGTTTTATTTCACTGAACAATAAAAAGAGGATTGTTCAGCGCTGGATTAACTCTTTGTGGCAAGACTGGGCACAGATGATAGGAAATCTTATTCTCTACATTGACATAAAAAAAAAAAAAATTGGGTTTACATCCACTTTAAGTAAAATGCTTTATGTACTTTGTATTTTTTGTTGCCCAGTAGTGAAAACGCAGCCTTTCCAATACTACATGCAATTGCAAGGCTGACAGTTACAAGCATGGCTCAGTCAGGCAGAGGCATGATGGGACTTGTAGTTCCGCAACAGCTGGCGGTCCGCCAGTTTGAGACCCCGGCACTAGGACCTCAAAAGGGGAAAAGGGGGGAGGAGCAGGACTGGAATTGGCAATACCTCAATGTTTCTGATTAGTGTAAAGAAACCATGCAAGAAGTGGCACTTACAAAAGTTTTTAAAAGTTTCAGAAACACTAAAATAGAGCATGCACAGTTTATCCATGTAATTCAACGGCTTAGAGAAAATTACCAAAGCATTCTTTCAACCTCTGTTGTGAACAGATCTGAAAATTCCCATGACGCAGAACAATTGTCCACATTTAATTTTATTATCAAGTTATCTATAATTATTATACAGTGTTCTTTTTTAATTACCAGTGCTGCAAATTATTACTCTGCATATTTGGCTCCCTGAAATGCTATCAAAGAGAAATGCTGTACTGTGAATGGATAAGTGGGATAAGCTCAGACTTGCATTGTAGATGTGCCTAGTTGCTGTACAGTGAAATGCACAATGGCCCTGATTTACTAAAGGAGAACAGCATGTTAACTCTTAAAATAATTTTTCAATTTTCGAACATTTACTTTGCAAAGATTGACTGAGCTTCACCTCATTCACTAAGCTAAGTGAAAATCCACTTTACAAAGAGAAAATTCACTCACTGAACTGAATAAGATGAAGACATGCTGACATGTGCAAACAGACATTTTATTTTAAATCTTCTTTGCACATGATTGGGTTTTCTTTGCAAAGTGAATGTTCACTCTGTTTCACCTCATTTACTAGAATAAGTGGAAATTCACTTTGAAAGGGGGAAAATTCACTTTAAAAGTGATAACCCTCTACTCATTTAGTAAATTAACACCAATGAGTAGGGATTGGCGAATGGTTTGGACCGAGCGAGAGTTCAGGCAGAACATTGGATGTTCGCCCGTTCGGCGAAAAGCCGAATTTTCAGGATGTTTGACCATTTGTTCAGCCGCACGGTGCATTGGAATCCCTGATTGGCTGAAGCAATGAAAGCTTTGCCCAATTAGGGCACAATGCACTGTCAGAGCCATTATTGGATGCTGTCATGATGACTCTATCCAATCATGGCTCATTGCTTTTAGTCCTATCCCACACAGAAAAAATATACTTTCAATAGCGTTACTGCAAGTTTAACGCTGTATATTTCAATGTATTATGTGTCATTTAACACAGTATAATTCTGTGCGTCAGTGCACGTTTAATGCAGTATATTTCATTGCGTTACTGCAAGCTTACCACCGTAGTGACGTAATTTATGTACTACGTGTTTTTTTCTGCTCTTTAGTGTCACCCTTTGGGCAACTTCTACTATTGCTGGTTGATCTTTTGCATTGGTTTGTACTTTGGACTGAAGTCCGATGGACTTCTGTACACACGATCGGACTTTGCTCCATCTGACTTTTGTTGCCGAAAAGTTTGTCTGTTTGCAGAGCGAACATTTGTCCGATGAAAACTGAAAGTTTGTCCGATGGAGCGTACACACGGTAGGATTTTCAGAAAAACCTGGTCATTTTGAACTTTGTTGTCAAAAAGTCAGATCATGTGTATAGGCCTTAACGGCGTATATATCAGTTCATTACATGCCATTTATTGCAGTATATTTCAGTGCACTACTGCAAATTTAGCGCCATTTATTTCAGTGTTATTTGCCATTTAACGCAGTATGTATCTGTGCGTCAGTGCGCATTTAACATAGTATATTTCAGTGTGTTACTACAGGTAACGCAATATATTTCAGTGCATTAGTGCACATTTAATGGAGTATATTTAAGTTCGTAACTGCAAGTTTAACGCTGTATATTTCAATGCGTTACATGCCATTAAATAAAGTATATTTCAGTGCGTTACGTGCTGTTAAATGCAGTATATTTCTGTGCATTACTGCACGTTTCACGCAGTATATTGCAGTGCGTCCTTGCCGTTTTACTGAAGTATATTATAGTGTATCCGTGGAGAGTGTCTGTGTAATGAGTACTCAAGTTAAAGTGCACCACACACCACTTTCCACTGATTAAAGTGCATTCACGTATACATTGCAACATTTTTATTACATTTTGTTAATAATAAACACCCCCATAATGTCTAGGAGGACAACAAGGAGAGGCAGATGTTCCCATGGCACTGTGAGGGGGCCAGCATCATATGTGTCTACAGGCAAAGGTGGACGTGGTCAGTCCTCAGGCAGGGCATAATTTCCTCTGCTAACTAATGTTGCCCGTGCTATCCAGCCACAGTATGCAGGTGAGGTGGTGGACTGGCTAACTAAACCATCCTGATCCTTTTTATTCTCCATCACCCAAGCAGAGACTAGTGTGCAGTCCACTGTAGCTGCCAGAGTGGCTAAATCTGCCTTCCTTTCCACAGCTATTCCAGCCAAAGCCCCAGCATCAGGCATGGAGCAGTCAGATGAGTTATTTGAAGACAACGTCAGCCACTTGCAGCTTGACAATACACAGCCATTACTTGATTCATATGTTGGTTCTGAACTTAAAGAAGGCATATTCACCAATAGAAGATAGCAAGAAAAAGTATAAATAGCTCTTTTCATACATCCAGTTCAATACAACTTTAACCATTTCTTGTATTTGAAAGCTGTTATAAAGGCCCCAGCCCGCAAATGTGACCATTATTGACCCTGCAATATTAAGATTAAAGGGACACTAAAGTCAGGGATTAAAAAAAAAAAAAAAATAACAAACATGTGATACTTACCTCCACTGTGCAGTTCGTTTTGCACAGAGTGGCCCGGAAAGCTGTCTTCTGGGGTCCCTCGGCGGCTGTCTGGGCTCCTCCTCGCAAAAGCTTTCCCTCTTCATGCCAGGGCGCTCGCATGGAGGAAAGCTTTTGCGAGCGCGCTCCCGTGATACAGCGGCGGCCATAGCCGCCGACTGTATCACTCAGCTCCACCCCCCAGCGCGCCGTGTCATCCGCTCTGATTGACAGCAGCGCTAGCCAATGGCTGCGCTGCTATCAATCCGCCCAGCCTAGCCAATCAACGGCCAGGCTGGGAACCGAAGAGGACGACGTGGACGCGCCCGGGAGATTCGAACGGTCAGGTAAGTACAACGGGGGCTCGGGGGGGGGGGGGGGCGGTGCTGCTAGATGTTTTTTTACCTTCATGCATAGGATGCATGAAGGTAAAAAAACTTGTAACTTTACAACCCCTTTAAATCCCCAAACAGTAGCAGAATTCTGTACTCTGTATCCATGTGATCTTCTATGAAAATTTCAAAATTTTGCAGGAAATGGCACATGACTTCTGAGCTCTCACCCTTTCTCCAAAGAGTGAATTGCTTTCCGCTTCTTGTCCGTGGATTGGCACTGCAGCTAGTGACAACATTGTTGGCACCCAGAAACTGGGGAATTTCAGCCAAGCTTCCCACTTTGACTACATTCCAATGTGACTGCGCAAAGGTCAATGTTCTGCAGATCCTACTGTGCAAAACAACAGCTACTGACCTTGCAAAGACAGCACAGTTTATCCTTGCAACAGCTGTTCTGTTCCCTTTCCAAAAAATTGAATTCAACCCTCTACCCCTCTACATTCTCCAGCAGCAATGTAAAGTTCATAATACAATTCTCTTACCAGGAGCATGTATATCTTCTTGTAGTTCCAAAGAGTTATCTTCTGGTCCATATCCTTTCCATTGAACCAATAATTGTAACTTGTTCCTGAAAATTCTGGAGTTAAGAATTTTCTCAAAAATTGTCTTTTTCTCAAGTCGTCTTCCAGGACAGCCTCTGAGACCTTGGGTTCCTCCCTCCGGGACAGGAAACACACACCCCCATCACTTTAAAGTTACTCCTTCAGTCCTCCTTCTTCAGTTATTTTGTGTTTCCCACCGGAAGGGAAGGAGCACGCACAGGAACACAGAGGCTGTCTGGTGAGGACACCTGGATGGTTCTTTCCCTTGTCTGGGCACCCCCCTGTCCTATTGGGAAGGGAGGGCTGCCGCCCCCCGAACGCTGCCACTCAGCTCATAGGAGCCGGACATCCGGTGACCTCAGTCCCAGCCCCCCTGCACTGTACCTTAACGACACTCCGGCCAGGGGGACATCCTGAAGGCGAGAGCCGCTGGCGGGCCCCGGGATTGGCGGAGGGAGCCGGATGCAGTAGCGTGGTCGGCGGCGGGAGACGCTGGCTAGGCCACGGGTTTGTGCGCTTCCGCGTTCCAAACTGAAGGGGCGGTGTCTGCGTTCCAAGAGCAGGAAGTGACATGCACCTCCGGAGGAACAGCGTCATCGGAGGGCGCCGAGGAGACTCAGTTCCGGTCTCCAGTTTAAACGGCGCAGGGAAGACAGACACCGAAGCGGGGTTTCAAGAAAACGCTTGGCGAGGCCGCAAGCTGAAACCACAGCATGGAAGAGGCGACACAGGCTTCAGACTCCAATGCTACAGGCTCTGGCGCCTCCCAGGTAAGGTGGCGAGGGCAGGCCACTTCTTACCAAGGGGGGCTAGATACCTTAGGGGTACAATACTGATCCCTCCCGGGGTGGGGAACTTTGGTGAAGGGCCGGGGCACTTCCTATTTTGATCCAGCACAGAGGTGTGTGTGTGAAGGGGTATTCTAAATGCCTGTCTGGTCCTTCTCTCGTTAGGTTAAGGCCCAGGATAGGACACCAGCGCAGATGCCCAAGCGGAAGTGTGCCGTATGCGGGACTAAGTTGGCTTTAAGTTGGAAGAAACCCTTATATCCGGAATGTGTCAGCAATCTAGTTAAAGACGATTCCGTGTCAGAATGTCAGAAACTTTTCTCTACGGTTAAGAGCGAGCTGTCAGCTACCTTCCAGTACTTTAGAGGGATGATGGACAGGCTACAGGGCCCCTCCCCCTTATCAGGGCCAATAGTGCTCCATCGCTGTCAGATGCCACGGAGGCAGAGGCAGTACGGGAGGGGGAAGATAAACTGTCCTTGGAGGACGTGGGGGATTTGCTTAAGGCAATTTATGACACATTGGAAATAAGGGAAGAACCAGTACTAAACTAAGAACAGAACTAAGAACTAACAGAACAAAACTAAGAACTAAGTACAGAACTAAGCACGACCAAATGTATCAGGGTAGTGCTCAAAAGTCCAGGGTATTCCCAGTACATAAATCCTTGATCGACACGATCTTGCTAGAATGTGAACAGCCAGAGAGGCGACCCTTTTTTTCAGGTAGTCTTAAAAGAAGATTTTCCTTTGAGACTAATGTGGAGTACCCATGGAATGAGGTTCCAAAGTTGGACGCCCCCCTAGCTAGGTTGTCCAAGAAGACGGACTTGGCGTTTGACGACATGGGGTCATTAAAGGACCCCATGGATAAGAGAGGAGACGTGCTACTTAAAAGAGCGTGGGACACATCCTTCATAGGTTTAAAACCGGCCCTAGCAGCCACCTGTGTGGCCAGAAACCTTGAGTGCTGGCTTACTCAGCTTCAGTCACATATTTCAGCCGGTACCTCTAGACAACAAAGCCTGAAGTCCTTTTCCCTACTTTTTAAAGCAGTAGGATTCCTAGCCGACGCCTCTGCAGAGTCGGTAAGGCTAGCGGCTAGGCAGCGCTGGTCAATGCGGCCAGACGAGCGGTATGGCTTAAGACATGGACAGGGGATGCGGCCTCAAAACTGAGGTTATGTGGGTTCCCTTTTTTGGGAGATCACCTATTCAGATCCGGCCTCCAGGAGGCATTGGAAAGGTCCCAGGACAAGAAAAAGTCCTTTGCAGAAAAAAGGAAGAAAACCGAAACTAATCGTTTTTTTTTCGGGGCTTCAGGCAGCAAAATGAGAAGGAGCTCCGCCCCAAGAAGCACTGGTCGGGCCATAAGGGGCGCGGAAGAGGGGGCATCTTATTCAATCTTCCTCAACCCCCCCCCTAAGTCCCAGTGACACCTTGACCCCTGTGGGAGGAAGATTGAGGGAATTCCCTCCACAGTGTAGAAAAGCCACGCCAAGTCCGTTTGTGCTGGATATAGTGGAAAACGGTTACAGGCTGGAATTCAGTACCTTCCTTCCTATATTTTTGGTTACCCAGCTGCCCAGAGACCGGGAGAAAGCGGGAGCCCTGGGATTACTGTTAGGGGAACTGTTAGACCAGAAGGTCCTGATACAGGTACCCAAGAAGGAGGAGGGCCAAGGGGAAATCCCAGTTATCCCCCTCTCAGGAAGTGTTATATCTGGGATACAGGATCTCCTCTGTGGAAAGGAAGATTCTCCTACCCGGGGATAAGACTCAAAAAGTGCAACAAGCAGTAGCCCACCTTCAGACCAATTTGGTTGTTCGGGTCAGAGAGGTGATGAGGGTACTGGGACTAATGTCGGCCTGCTTCCCTGCAGTTCCTTGGGCAAGACACCACCAGCGGCGGTTGCAAAACCTTATGCTGAGACACTGGGATGGCACAAAAGAAAATCTGGATCTTCCCATGCCCATCCCTACCAGCGTCAAAAGAGCACTATGGTGGTGGCGTTCCCATCCCAACTTGGAAAAGGGTCTGCCTTGGACTACGTTGGCGACCTTAATAGTAACTACAGATGCCAGCGCATCAGGTTGGGAAGCCCACCTAGAGGGGGACTTGGCTCAGGGGTCTTGGTCCCAGATGGAAGCCTGTCAGACTTCCAATCAGAGGGTGCTCCGGGCAGTTTTAAAAGCTTTAGAAGCCTTTCACTTATGGGTAATAGGTCACCATCTCCAAGTAAGATCGGACAACGCGACATTGATCGCTTATATAAACAAGCAAGCCATATCAAACAGTCTGTTCGACTGGGCCGAAAGAAACCTGGCCTCATTGTCCGCAGTCCACCTGAAAGGGACTCAGAACACCTTAGCCGACTTCCTCAGTCGGCAGACGGTGAGCCAGGACGAATGGTCCCTCAATGGAGAAGTATTCAAGGAAATAACATCGCAGTGGGGGTCACCAGAGGTGGATCTCTTTGCTTCAGGGAAGAACAGGAAGACAACAAGGTTCTTTTCCATCCACCCACAAGACCGGGCCTCGGGGATAGACGCCTTTGCCAATCCTTGGCACTTCAGACTAGCGTATGCTTTTCCCCCGATCAGACTAATACCCAAGGTCCTGCAAAAATTCCTCTCGGAACCCACAGACCTTATTATGATTGCACCATTTTGGCCCAAATGGCCGTGGTTTACCAGCCTGAAGAATCTGGCCATATACCCACCGTGGGTCCTTACAAACAGGAAGGATCTGATTTCCTTGGGGCCGGTCCTGCACCCACAAGTAGAGGGTTTAAGACTAACAGCGTGGTATCTGAGGAACAGTTGCTCAGAGCGCACGGATTCTCATACAAGGTGATCAAGACATTGTTGGAATGTCGCAAACCAGTAACTCGGGCTATTTACGCAAAAGTCTGGAAGAGATTCAGTTCATGGCTAGCCGAACGGGGGCAAAGACCTGGCCCATATACCAGCGGTGCTGGATTTTCTGCAAGCAGGGGTAGATCTAGGGCTATCCGTTAGCACTCTCAAGGTACAAACATCTGCCTTAACCTTATTTTTTGAGACTCCGCTCCAGCAAAATCTGTTTGTTAAGATTTTTTTAAGGCCTTGACTAGGTCCAAACCCGTCAAAATAAAAACATGTCCCTCCTGGGACTTGTCTCTAGTTCTGAGAACTCTCATGAAAAAGAGCCTTTCGAACCTCTGGAGAAATCTTCTCTAAAAAATATCGTTTTGAAGACAGTTTTGTTGATAGTGATCACATCGGCCAGGAGGGTCAGTGATCTACAAGCCCTATCCATTAGGGAGCCCTCTTTGTTAATTTTAGAGGATAGAGTCATCTTTAAAACAGATCCTAATTTCCTTCCGAAAGTACCTTCTTTATTTCATAGGACTCAGGACATTGTCCTACCAACCTTCCAGTCCCCTTCAGAAAATAATGAGGGAGAATCTTTTTCTTTAGATGTTAAGAGAAGCCTTTTGTGTATTTGGAAGCCACCAAAGGGTTTAGGTGTTCGGATTTATTGTTTATTAATTTTTGCGGGTGCCCGTAAGGGGTATAGGGCATCCAAATCATCTATTGCAAGATGGCTAAGAATGGCCATTAGCCAGGCATACCAATCGGAGGGTAAACAACCGCCAGTGGTAAAGGCACACTCAACCCGCGCAGTTGCAACATCCTGGGCAGAGAGGGCCGGAGCCTCCCCGGAGGACATATGTAAAGCGGCAACATGGTCTTCCTTTTCTACATTTGCGAGGCATTATCGCTTGGATCTGCTCTCCCACAAAGAACAGACCTTTGGAAGAAAAGTTCTCCAGTCAGTCACCCTAAAAAAAAAAAAAAAAAAAAGGTAAGTTTTTCTTGCTTATCATCTCAGAGGCTGTCCTGGAAGACGACTTGAGAAAGCCGGAGTTAGGCTTACCGGTAACTCTGTTTCTAGGAGTCTTCCAGGACAGCCGGGTTTTTTTCCCACCCGGTGTTGATATAGGTACGGGGATTGTGGAACTAACGATATGAGAGTATATTATGTCTTTCAGAGTCTTCCGGTGTTTCTTGAATAACTGAAGAAGGAGGCCTGAAGGAGTAACTTTAAAGTGATGAGGGTGTGTGTTTCCTGTCCCGGAGGGAGGAGCCCAAGATCTTAGAGACTGTCCTGGAAGACTCCTAGAAACAGAGTTACCGGTAAGCCTAACTCCGGCTTTCTTGTACATCAATAGATTGATTTTTAGTAGATAATCAGACTTGTCATCTATACGATTAGTAGGAAGTACTCTATAATGTCTTGTCAGCAGCCATTTTGTAATATTCCTGAGTTTCCTTCCTTCAACTAATTTCTTTTGAGACTTCTGTAAGGAAGTTATTCTTTAAGTTACAGCAGAAACTGTAGTTTACATAGGGAGGTTAGGTTTTAAAGCGGAGGTTTACCCTAAATACATCTATATACCATTACATCCAGCATACTTCTGACCTCTACAGTATGCTGTTTTTTTTTTTTTTTGCCGTACATACCGTTTTATTGTTATTTCTCCCCCCGGCTTCCGGGTTCTGGCTCCCGCGGGAGTGGGCATTCCTATTCAGAGGTTAGATGATTGACATCTGGTGAAAAACTTTGCCTGGCGCATAAGGCGCGTCACCAGTTTTCCGTAAGTAGCCGACCTGCGAGTCGGCTCTATACGGCGCTATACGGCGCCAGCACCCGCCGTGTAGAGCTGACTGCGCAGGCGCCATATAGAGCCGACTCGCAGTTCGGCTACTTACGGAAAACGTGTGATGCGCCTTATGGGCCAGGGGAAGTTTTTCACCAGACGTCAAACCAGATGTCAAAAGATTGAGTATTAAAGGCAGAAGACACACTATAACACCTAGTGCTGTGCAAAAGCGCTTCCAAAATTTAGGGATAAACTATTATTCTCTGTCAGACGCTGCATTTTATGCATTCGAAATATTTCCTAAACCAACAGCTCTGCGGTTTGTTCAGCAGTGGGCACCCTCTTTTTTGGTAAAAAATTAGCCATCCTAGTGAGGAATAATAAGATCAAGGTAATATCTTTAACCAGAAAACAGTATTTATAAAGGAAAGTATTCAAGTACAATAAAAGTCAGTACATACCAGAACACACAAACAAAACCCAGAAGAAAACATGAACATGGTAACATTTCTAAAGAAACAGAGAATTCTTGACAGATGGGTTTCCCACACTAGAGGCAAAAAAAATAGACAATTCTTCCCAATTATGTCTGCTATATATATATATATATATATATATATATATATATATATATATATATATATATATATATATAGTACACACACTGTAGAGTGCAATTACCAAGCAGAGCCCATGATTACCAAGGGAGAATGTAGCTGGTACAAAAGTAATTTCTTTAGTTAAATGTAGATCAACTACAAAATCCATAGAAATTGACCACCAAGTATGTGATGTGACTTGATGTGGTTGCAGTTAACCCAGAGAAGAAGATAGGGGTGTCTTGTTACATGTACAGACATGAAGCAATGTAGTTCTTGATATCTTTTTGACACTGGGCCACCACAAAGAACGTGATAAAAAAGTCTTTAGTCTTTAACCACTTAAGGACCGCCTCCTGCACATATACATCAGCAGAATGGCACGGCTGGGCACAGGCACGTACATGTACATTGCCTTTAAGAGCCCAGCCGTGGGTCGTGCGCACGCGACCTGGTCCGAAGCTCCGTGACCGCGGGACCCGCAGACCAGATTTCTGCCGGTGTCCCGCGATCAGTCACAGGAGCTGAAGAACGGGGAGAGGTGTGTGTAAACACGGCTTCCCCGTTCTTCACAGTCATTGATCGTCTGTTCCCTGATATAGGGAAAGACGATCAAAGATGTCACACATCCAGCCCGGGAAGGGGCTACAGTTAGAAACACATATGAGGTCACACTTAACCCCTACAGCGCCCCCTAGTGGTTAACTCCTTAACTGCAATTGTCATTTTTCACAGTAATCAATGCATTTTTATAGCATTTTTTACTGTGAAAATGACAATGGTCCCCAAAATGTGTCAAAATTGTCCGATGTATCCACCATAATGTCGCAGTCACAAAAAAAATTGCTGATCGCCACCGTAGTAAAAAAAAAAAATGATTAATAGAAATGCCATAAAACTATCCCCTGTTTTGTAAACATTATAAATTTTGCGCAAACCAATCGTTAAACGCTTATTGTGTTTTTTTTTTTACCAAAAATAGGTAGAAGAATATGTATCGGCCTAAACTGAGGAAAAAAATAAAATTTAATATCTTTTTGGGGGATATTTATTATAGCAAAAAGTTAAAAATATTGAATTTTTTTCAAAATTGTCGCTCTGTTTTGGAATAAGGCTGTAACATAACAAAATGTGGAAAAAGTAAAGCGCTGTAGAATTCAACACCACCAAAAATTGGTGGCAACTTATTCTTGCTATCTGGGGTGTTGGTGGTGTCACTGAAAAGAAAAATGTCCCTGTATCTGTGATGTCACTGGAAGAAACACCTCTACAAAGCTCTTCTCTCAAAAAACTCCTGGGGGCCCAGATAAACAAGAAACTTGAGTGGAGTGACACCATATAATAAGATAAGTACTACTAATTAGTTATAAATATGGCTTACATCCAACTCAAAATTTAAACCGAGGAAATGTCTGGAGCAAAGATATCCAAAATACCTCCATGCGGCATAACATATGAAAAATATCCCCACCTCTCTTAGGAGTGCAGATCTTTTCAATGACCTGAATCTTCATAGCAGAGATATCACCAGCATAACATAAAATGTCTCGCTACATTGGTACTTTTGTTTTTCTGAACACTATACACATGTCCCTCATCCCATTTGTGGTCCTACCCACATATTGTATGTGGCACAAATCACAACCACATATTTGGTGTTACAATTATAGAAAGATGAGATGTCAAATAGTTTTAGTCGCTGTGGCCTGAAAGGTGTTACCCGCCCCCATGGCTACAACATGGGCAATCATAGGTTCCACATTTAAAATTTCCTTTAACCTCCCTAGCGGTATTCCCGAGTGTTGCTCGGGGTGAATTTTCACTACCAAAAGTGGTAACTTCAAGCCACACTCGGCATTGCATCGCAGGATCCAGGCAAATCTACTTACCTTGTCTCCAGAATCCTGCGATGTGCTCCCCCTATGTCCATAGGCTGTTTCCTCCGCTAAATGCCGGGCTCTGTTCCCTGCGAGCATTGCAATGCATGGGGGCGGAGCCCGGCGAAAATTCAAAAAGTGCAAAAAACACATAATGTACACTGTAATCTGTAAGATCAAATTACTGTATCAAATCATTTCAAATCTCTTTTGTACCTTTTCGCTACGACTAAGCATCGGTTGTCGATGTGAAACGCGTTAGCTTTAGTTACCCCACTGTTTTTGCTGTTTTAGTTTTTTGACTGGAATAAACAGGCACTATTTTTAAGTCTTTTCATCCATTGGAGTGCGGCTGTCCATTTTTCTTTCCTTATATTGCACCACGCATTGCCTGCACCCATTTGGGTTTTTGAACTTTACTCACCACTGAAGAGTGTCGCCCACCAGCCACAGAGGTGCTGACACAAGGGGAAAAGACTCCCGCTGCTAAGCAACCGAACAACAAGGCTGGTGTTCTGTCATATTTTTCTGGCCCTGGGACGCGCTTTTTGTATTACCCTACATAAAGCTGTATATTTACAAACAAGCTTCCTGACGATTGTATATCTGAACCTTTAATACACAGCCTACTGTGCAGCTCTTGATAAACTACCTGCCGTCTGTCCTCACATGGGTCCTAGGGCCCCCTTACCATAGTATTTTATATACAGTTTGCTGGTGTGTTAGAGAGCTGCCATATCCGCTACCTGAAGACAGGAGGATCTCTGGATTTGTTCATGCTGTATGACCTTTGGGAGGTCTAATCATTAAGGTGAAAGGCCATTCCTATTATTTGGTGGAGGTTCTGTTCCTATCTACTTCACTCTTTGGATTTGCACAGAGATTGCTGGACTTTATCTGCACAATTTATTTTCACTATATTGTTATATGTTATTTATTATTAATTATTTTTTTTTTTATGGTTGCGCTGCACTAATTTTACTGTTATATTCTGTTGAGGTGTTTTATTTGAATTTACCTTAAGTGCTGGCTTGCATATATGTTTATTTATTTAATTGTTTTCCCAGCGCTGAATAATTTTCTATTTACTATATTTTCCCACTCGTCATATTTTCTAACATCGGCTCCTGCGCATGCACGAGCGCGTCCATGAGAACGTCTATCTGATTCATGTCGTCTTCCTATCATAATCTCCAACTTCACACAGGGCCTGCGTGGCCTTTCATTAACACGCTAATCCCCTGAATACATTAAATACATTAACACCACTCGCCACTACACTGCGCCTGTTACCTACGAAATTCAAAGCAATGCATACAAAGCACTGCATGCTACACTAAGCAATGTGTGTCACCTACAAAATTCAAAACAAGGACAGGGACCACTTCTCCCCTGGGGACAGGGACACCCATCTCCCCTAAGGACAGGGACCCCGTCTCCCCTGGGGCCTGGGACCCCTTCTCTCCTGGGGACAGGGACCCCTTCTCCTCTGGGGTCAGGGACACCCATCTCTCTTAAGGTCAGGGACCCTGTCTCCCCTAAGGACATCAACCCCATTTCCCCTGGGGACAGGGACACCCATCTCCCCTGGGGCATGAGATCCCTTATCTTCTATGGACCGGGACCCCATCTCCCCTGGGTTCAGAGAAACCCCTCTCCCCTAAAGACAGGGACTCCATCTCCCCTAGGACAGGTACACCCAACTCCCCTAAGGACAGGGACCCCATCTGCCCTAAGGACTGGGGCACCCATCTCCCCTGGGGCCTGGGACCCCATCTCCCATGGGGCCTGGGACAACCATCACCCCTGTGGACAGTGACACCCTACACGGACACCCATCTCCCCTAAGGACAGGGAATCCATCTCCCCTGGGGACAGGGACATTCATCTCGCTTAAGGACAGGGACCCCATCTCTGTCCTTGGAACAGGGACACCATCTCCCTTGGGGACAGGGACACCCATCTCCCCTGGGGACAGGGACATCCTATCTCTCCTGGGTACAGCGGCACCCAATCTCACCTGGGGACAGGGACACCCTATCTCACCTGGAGACAGGGACACCCTATCTCTCCTGGTGACTGGGACCCCTTCTCCCCTAGGGACTGGGAACCTCATGTTCCCTGTAGGCCCAGAGACATGTCCAGAGTACACAGAGGATACATAAGATAAATTAGAAGGGATGGAGGCCCAGAGACATATCCAGAGTACAGAGTTCAAGGTCACGGGGATGAGTTCCAGGTCACGTGGGCGGGGTCACCCGTTGGCGTCGTTGTGTAACCCCCGGCCATCAGCGTTGCTGGAGAATGGATCATTGTTGGACATCAAGAGATGGGATAACATTGCTGGAAATTATTTTTAATTATTATTATTTTTTTTTAATAAAGGACTTGTCCAGCTGTGTCTTTTTAAAATGTTTACACTTTCTTTGTGAAATGGTAGGGGTGCAATGTACCCTGTTACCAATTCAGAAGGGGGGGGGCCGGGATCTGGAGTTCACCTTTGTTAACGGGGCTTCCAGATTTCGATAAGCCCCCGACCGCAGACCCCCACAACCACCGGGCAAGGGTTGTGGTGGGGATAAAGCCCTTGTCCCCATCAACATGGGGACATCCTCCCCATGTTAAGGGCATATGGCCTGGTACGGTTCAGGAGTGGGGCCACTCTCTCGTCCCTCCCTCTTTTCCTGCTGCCTGCCAGGTTGCGTGCTCAGATAAGGGTCTGGTTTTTTGGGGGACCCCAACACTTTTTTGGTCCAGGGCTCCCCTTAATGTTCGTACCAGACCCAAAGCGTTTTTTTTCAATGACTTTGATCTGTATTGCCGGCATCCGACAATTCATGAATAGCCACGAGTAGTTTTAAATAACTTTTTTTTCCTTTAGAAATTACATTTTGTGCAGGGACAGTTCTAAACACGGGAAACATGCGTTACTTTACAGGCATACTATACACACCCCCAGGTATTAAATTTAAAGAAATATTTCACTTTTCCTGTTTCACTTTAAGCATTATTAAAATCACTGCTCCCGAAAAAACTGACGTTTTTAAAACTTGTTTTTGCATTAATACATGTCCCACTTTTGATTTTTCATGTTCGTGTCCCATAGACTTTAACGGTATTCGCGTGTTCGAACAAATGTTTTGCCTGTTCGCATGTGCTGGTGGGAACCGAACCGGGGGGGGGGGGGGATGTTCGGCTCATCCCTAGTTAGAACATAATAATTTATTACTTATCTATTTTTTGTGAAATTACTAGTTTGGAGTTATAACTTCAAACTTCAGTAGCTTGTCCGTTAAGCCACCTGCTTGAGTACAGTTTTTCAAAATATAGTAAATTACCTTAGAAAAAATATATAATAATTATTTACATATTACTTACTTATGGTAATTAACCCCTTGCCACCCAGGCCAATTCTGACACTTCTCTCCTACATATAAAAATTATCTTTTTTTTGCTGGAAAATTACTCCCAAACATTATATATATATATACATATAATATTTTTTAGCAGACACCCTAGGGAATAAAATAGTGGTCATTGAAACTTTTTGTATGTTACACAGTATTTGAGCAGCAATTTTTCCAGCACGTTTTTTTTTGGAAAACAACTGTTTCATGAATATATATTAAAGAAAACACTAAAGTTAGCCCGATTTTTTTTGTATACTATGAAAGATGATATTATGCCGAGTAAATAGATATCTAACATTTTATGATTTCATGAAATTGCGCACACTTGTGGAATGGCGCCAAACTTCAGTGCTTAAACATCTCCATAGGCAACGCTTTCAATTTTTTTACAGGTTACGTGTTTAGAGATACAGAGGAGGTCTAGTGCTCAAATTATTGCTCTTGCAGCGTATGTAACCTGTCAGTATCTGGTTCTGATACCAGCCAGTGCCTCACCAGCCACTGACCTCACCGCACGTCCCTGCAGCATAGTTTCAAAGATATATTTGTGGTTGAACTGCACTTTTTTTTTCTACAGACCCTCCTTAGTATTGTTATATTTTAAGATCGGATGTACTGAAATGTTTATATTTATGAATTGTTTGAGATTACCCCAACATTTCATATTCCTGATATGTGCCTGCTGTACCATGTACCTGTATGAGAAAGTACCATGTTCCCTCTGTATTGCTTCCTTTGTGTGAAATCCCTGGTGTTCTTGCCAGTCTCTCTGCTTTTCTATTAAAAACTGACTACAATAAGCACAATGTGGCCAGTTCTCTAGCTATGCTGGGAATTCAGCCTGCTCTCCTCCAATAAAAAAGAAAAAAAGTGCAGCGCTAAATAATATCTGGAGTGAAACCAAATATGTGATCAAGGTATTCAAATCAGGAGCCCCAATTATGGAGCAAGTATGTGAATCTATAAAATTGCACTAGACCAATACATGTAAATATCAAATAATTTGCACAAACATTTATATAAATGCTAAAAAATAGAAATCAAAATAAGTGAGATACCAAATAGTACCACCAGGGTGCTTCACACTGAAGTGAAAATGAATAATATCACAAATAAATGTCCCGGAAAGATACGTCAAGAGATAAAAGATCAAATGCTAATATATGTTGTAAATAGCGATATAAAAAAGCAAGAAATGGAAACTCTGGTGATGAAAAAGTCCCAATATAAAATGAACAGAATCACATTATGGCAAACGGTATTGCAAAAACGTGTAGGATAAGTCCATCAACACAGGATTTGGATATTTCAGTGATTTAAACAGGTAGTAAAAAACCCCATCAGCGGTCAATCTCATAGGATCCACAACAACATCCAATCGATACAGATAAAGTTGGGTACTCTTACCAGATGGCGTGGACACACACGTCAGCGATGCTGACGCTCTCCTCCAATGATTAGACTTGTCCTAACACGTTCTAGCGTGTGCCGTTACTGGCGGCTCCTGCGTGCATGCGCGGGAGCGACGTCACGTGGCTCCGGCCAATCACAGAGCCGGAGTCTGTGGCCCCGAAAGGAAAAGGGGCGAGAAGATGGATGCAGCCTGCACAGGGGACAGTGCTGGATTCATTTGCAGGTAAGACCCCTTTCACACTGGGGTGTTTTTCAGGTGCTTTAGTGTTAAAAAAGCGCCTGAAAGAAGCTGCATCTGCAATCCTAATGTGAAAGCCAGAGTGCTTTCACACTAAAGTGCCTGAAAAATGCTCCAGTGTGAAAGGTGTCTTAGCATTAAAAAAAGCACCTGTAAAGCATCTGAAAGAAGCCTCATCTGCAATCCCGAGTGCTTTCACACTGAGGCGCTGCGCTGAAAGGGCGTCAAAAAAGTCCTGCAAGCAGCTTCTTTGCAGCGCTTTAGGAGCATTGAATACACCACTCCTAAAGCCCCCCTTCCCATTGAGGCGCTTTTTTTAACGCCAAAGAGCCTGAAAAACCTGCCAGCGTGAAAGGGGTCTCAGCGAGGTGTGAAAGGGCTCTAAAAGCACTCAGGCTTTCACATTGGGATTGCAGATGAGGCTTTTTTCAGACGCTTTACAGGCGCTTTTTTTTTTTTTTACCCCAAAGCGCCTGAAAAACGCTCAGTGTGAAAGGGGTCTAAGTGTCACATAATGGGCTAGTATGCGATGCATACTAGCCCATTATGCTTTTAATTTTCAGGGTTTGGAGGGAGCAAAAGAGGAAGTAAAACCCATCAGGTTTTACTTACTTCCTCTTTAATATTGTGTGAAAACATTTAATAATAAACTCCTTAGTGCTTTTGTGCAAGTGAATGTATTTTGTTATTTTGATTAGATTATCTTTGAAGGGCTAAAGTATTTTATTTTTTTGCATACAGTAGGTTTTAAAAAACTTTAAACTAAATCACAAAAGAGGGCACTGAAATGAAAAAGGGAAACAAAAAAGGGAATTTTTAAACAAGCATTTTTAACCTAACCGGTATCGCCATCTTGTGGTAACAGAAAATATTGTAAAAGATTGAATACTTACAGAAAGGCATTCTGCAGCTCTTTGATAGGTCGCCTTTTTATATGTGGAGGTGCAAACTATTACTAGCTAGTTCTCCCTGATCCTAGACTTGACCCCTCCTAAGGACACCCTTAAAACTGAAATTTGGGTATTGCGATTTTTACAAATTTTTACAAATTTACAAATTGAACCAATCTATAGAAGTATGTATATGTAGCGCCCCCCCCCCCCCCTCTCTATTTGCGGGGCGTTACTCTAAAGTAAGTGGGGAATGGGAGAGTTAGGTTACTCCCATTCACGAATTGCCTAAATTTGGGTTGCTGCCAGTTTTGGAACTGCCTTGTAGGTCAGTCTGCATGCCAGGGGGGTGTTATTACCCCTGGGTGACAGTCGGCGCTAGAAGGGGTTCTGACAGACCCACCTTCTCCCAGCAGCCAATCAGAGGAGCGGTTCTTTCTCTACTACTTTCGCACCCTTGACTTTTTTTTCTCCTGTTGCAGTATCAGCGCACCGACCGCTAGGGGCAGTGCCCTGCATCGTGACTTTACAGGATAGTATGGTTACAGTTTTTTTTTGCAATAAGTAAACTCTTTCTCATTTTTTTTTTTTTTATATGATGTGGTATTCCTTGGGAGGAAGGGGGGGACTTTGCGTTCAGGACTGATAGTACAGTCTCAGCCCTGCCTCTAGAGGTTGTATAATAATAGTGGAGTTTATAATATACCTCAGGCTGCATTGTGTTTTTCTTACAGGTTGTTTCTTTGGACCCACCTGTCATCAACAACTGTGAGAATGGGCAGTTAGATAGCAGGGTTGTGTATGTGTGTATGTCATATATATATTGTAATATTGATAAGTGTTTTATTTTCCTACTTTTCTCTATCTGTTTCAGTATCAGGTCTGAGCATTTGGGCTCGAATGCTCTGGGACACTGGGGACAGTGTCCATCCAAGTGGGAGGAGTATGTAGCGCCCCCCCCCTCTATTTGCGGGGCGTTACGCTAACGTTAGTGGGGAATGGGAGAGTTAAGTTACTCCCATTCACGAATTGCCTAAATTTGGGTTGCTGCCAGTTTTGCAACTGCCTTGTAGGTCAGTCTGCATGCCAGGGGGGTGTTATTACCCCTGGGTGACAGTCGGCGCTAGAAGGGGTTCTGACAGACCCACCTTCTCCCAGCAGCCAATCAGAGGAGCGGTTCTTTCTCTGGACATGCTGGCGGGAGGGTATATCTGGGGCAGTCGCCTGTGAGAGTGTGCTATGCGGGGCCTGCGTTCCAGGTGCGGCATCCACCTTCAGGGTGCGCGCATCCATTGGCCCCGCCATCTAGGCCTGCCTGACCGAGGTTGCGTACCAAGCGGAACTTCATTCTAATGCAAAGGGGGGCCCCAGCGGCTTGCTGGGTCCCAGATCCTAAGCGGGAGCTGAACGGTGGGGGATCGGCTCGGGAGTACCCAGAGGCAGAGGTTGTCTGTGAGGCCTGGACGAACCACCGGGGATCCGTTCACCACGCCACATGACAGGTACACTTCAGCTGTCAGTCGGTGACCTTGAAATTGGACTTACTGGGAGGATTGATTGGTTCTAGCCTTTGACAAATCTAAGAAAAATTCACCAGGCCTGTGGCAGAGGCCCTGTTTTCCTCCTAGTGACTTTGTTTAAAAGTGGCCCTTCGGCTGCCAGGCTCAAGTAAATCGCCTGTCAGGGGCACTTTACCCACCAGTGGTAACGTTTGAACTTGACTGTGCTGAGAGCGGGTTTGCTCTCTCTTTGATATCCAAGGCCTGATACTACAGTTCTCTCCTTGCTCATCATCATCATGCTAGTGTCATTACTAGTAAGTGAACTTTACTCCATGTAGCCACCAATCAGACTGCAACTTTGAGGACAAGTCTTAAGCCCTGTACACACTGGGCAGAATCCCGTCAGCAAAAAAACTGCAGTTCTTTTGATTGGCAAGAACGCGGTGATGTCATCGCGTACGACGAGCATGCGCTCGTCACATTCGATGCCGTCGCCACCATCTTGCTGCACCCTACTTATGCCTAGGAAGCTACGGCGCATGCGTCAAAGTCATTTTGAGCATACGCGGGTTTCCACGGCGACAGGTAAGTATACACACTCTCGGGATTCTCAGCAGAAAAAAAAACTGATGAGAATCACAACGAGAAAATAGAGAGCAGGTTCTCTATTTTTCTCGTCGAGATTTTAGGCAGTTTTCTTGACCAGAAACCTGAAAGCACACGCTCGGTTTACTCGGCAAGAAAGCTTTGTCAGCAGTTTTCTTGCTGGTTCTTGCCGAGTAGACCGAGCATGTGTACGAGGCTTAAGTCTGAATAAAATGCTGTAGGGAGTAGAGACATGCAGTCATGGAAGGCAGGTGAGGTAGAACCTCACCTGCCATTAAAGTAAATAAAAAAATGAAAACAATCAAGCTTCGAGGGGCTCCTGCTACCTATAGTTCTGGAGATACGAGGCTTCTTGTGCAGCCTGTCAGAAGCTACATACAGAGCAGCCAGTTTAAATACAAGCTGACACACGCTGTTTGCAGAAGACTAAGGCCGCGTACACACGACCAAATCTGTCTGCTGGAAACGGTCTGCCAGACCGTCCCAGCAGACAGATTCGACCGTGTGTACGGGCGAGCAGACAGATTTGGCCAGCCGACAGATTTGAAAGCATGCTTACCAATCTGTCGGCTGGGAACCCGTCCGCCCGACATGTCTGCTGGTTAGTACGCTAACCAGCAGACATGTCTTCTCGCACACGCGCCAAATGATTTCGACGCATGCGCAGAAGTGTTTTACTTCCTGGTGCGGTGACGTGGCGGCGTCAACGTCACCGCCACGTCACTGCCACGTCAGCGCGCTGTCTGCTGGCGGGGATTTTGGTTTGCTCGTGTGTACACGCGAGCAAACCAAAATCCAAACAGACAGATCTGTTCAAATCGGTCGGTCCGACCGATTTGAACAGATAAATTGCCTCGTGTGTACGAGGCCTGAGAGTTTGAGCTCACAGTGCCTCTCACGTCTTGTCAGAGGCACTAGGCTTAATGGACAGCTTGGAGCCTTGGACCAATGGTAAAGCACCATTGGAACAAGCTGTCCAATAAAAATGCTGTAGTGGAGGCACGCCTCTCACTGCAGTGTCATAGAAGGGGCATGTGTCTAAAAGTCAAATGCTTTTTTAAGACTGTAAACATTGTAGCTGCTGACTTTTAATAAGGGCACTTACCTTTCAAGCAAGCCTGCGATGTCGACCCCCCCCCCCCCCTGAGGCCGATTTGTTCGGATGGGGTGCCGGCGCCGCCATTCCACCAAGGGGAAACAGGCAGTGGAGCCTTGCGGCTTCACTGCTCTTTTCATACTGCGCATGCGCAAGTCGTGCGGCGAATTGTGAGTGGCCCTGTCTTCTTCTGGGACACACACAGGTTCCAGAATGCAATGGGGGAGCTCGCCAAAGAGGAGGACGTAACCCAGGAATAGGAAGAGGCAGATTAGGAAGACAGCATAGCAACAGGGGTTTCTAAGAAGGAAAAAACATGGGGCCAGATCCACAAAGCACTTAAGCCGGCGTTTCACGAGATGCGTGGCGTAAGTCTAAATATGCGCCTGCGTAACTATGCGCCGTATCCCCAAAATGATATACGCCTGAAATCTAGAATTTTTTGACCAACGTAATTTCGATAGACTGGCGCATCGTGCGTGCAAAAATGCGCTAGACACATTATTGATTTGCTATGCAAATATGCAAATGAGGGAGATACGCCTGCCCCCAGATGAGGCTTGTGGCCGGGGAGAAGGGGAGCCCCTTGGGAGGGGAGCCCTGTTGGGGGAGGAGTGGGAGGGGCTACCCCTGATGGAGGCCTGGCTGCTGCCAGCCATAGGGGAAGACTCCTCCAAAATTAACATGAAGTCATTCCCAGACATGACCTCCTCCTCCAACTCAAACTCCTCCTCCTCAACCTCCTCAGAGGCCTCAGGCCTTGTCTGGGGGTCTTCCTCAGACTGTTGTCCCGGGGATGGTGCGGACAGGCCAGATGGCCCAGCACCTCCTGCACATCTGTGGATGACACAAAACATTCACAGGTTGGAGGATCCACACACTTGCCACATATTCCCTCCCCCCCACACATGCTACACACCAGATAGAAAAAAAAAAAAACCTTACCTGTCCTCACGGCCTCCTCAATGGAGTCAAAGCCAGGCAGCCCCTCCACTTGCTGCCTGTTGAAGGTCTGGGCCACCGCACGCCGGAGATCATTGATCTTCTTTTGGATCCCCTGGCGTGTCCGGGTCTCACCCCCCAAAGCATTTACCTCGTCGGCGATGTCCTGCAAAATCTGACTCTTCCTAGCCGGGGGGGTGTTGGCACTCTCCGGTAATGGCCCTGATAATTATTTCCTTCTCCCGCAAGGAAAATTTTAATTTTCTCTTCCTCTCATTAATGTTCACACAACACTCTCCAAATCACTCTCCAAAACACTCACCAAGAATCACTCTCCAAATCACTCTCCAAAACACTCTCCAAAACACTCACCAAAAATCACTCTCCAAGTCACTCTCCAAAACACTCTCCAAAACACTCAGCAAAAATCTCAAAGACACGTCACAAACCAACAAACACTAACAAACAACAGAACAAAAGCACCTTGCTCTAGGAAGGGAAACAAATGGATGCAGCCAATCCCAGACGACGTCCGTGGTGACGAAACGCGTAGGCGTGGCTTGCTGTATTGACGCCATCACGCTGGTCCTATCGAGGAAGCTTGAACGAAAATGAGCAGGAGAAGGACGATCAGCCGCCGGCTTTACTACAAACATTTGGATACACTGCTGTTTGACAACATATCAAATGTGAGTGCACCAGCTTTTATTTTTTTACATTAAAATTATCTCTGGTATTACGCTATGGTCCTTTTTCTCTCTTATGATTTGTCAATCACCGAGCTGCATTTGAGAACGCCACAGTG
The DNA here is from genome assembly GCA_029574335.1 of Rana kukunoris. Classification (NCBI taxonomy): domain Eukaryota; kingdom Metazoa; phylum Chordata; class Amphibia; order Anura; family Ranidae; genus Rana; species Rana kukunoris. The sequence continues at coordinate 368,150,547 of CM056050.1, forward strand.
ACAATACAGAGGGTCAGGAGGGAGACCTTAAACCCCCGCGCCCAGAGTGACCCACATAGCGGTCAATACACATGGTAAGGATACTACATCACCACTCCTGGGTGTTTTCTGCGGTGGATTAAGTTCATTCTATCCCCACCCTTCACACATGGATGATTAATTGGACTTTCTTTCAGGACTTTTTTTCTTTATAACTGATTGGATATCAATGAAGGACTTTTTTTCACCATATATATTCTCAGCACATTCACATTGTTCACGAGCTGCATGAGTGCCTTTCTTTGTCATTCACATATATTTAATCATAGATGTTTATGTTAATCTTTTGAGCCTGATCTGCTAATTTGATCTTGGCTCTCTCAATCATTAGCGCCGTATCCTTTTCTTTTTTTCAAACAAATGGATGTACTTTTGCAAAGGAAGGGCGTTTCTCTTGGTCTATTTAACCACTTTCTTACTGGGCACATATACCCCTTCCTGACCAGGTGAAATTTCAGCTTGTGGCACTGCATCAATTTAACTGACAATTGCGCGGTCGTGCGACGTGGCTCCCAAACAAAATTGGCGTCCTTTTTTACCCGCAAATAGAGCTTTCTTTTGGTGGTATTTGATCGCCTCTGTGGTTTTTATTTTTTGCGCTATAAACAAAAATAGAGTAACAATTTTGAAAAAAAAACTATATTTTTTATTGTTCCTGTAATAAATAGCCCAATTTGTTTTTAAAACTTTTTTTTTCTCAGTCTAGGCGATACGTATTCTTCTGCATATTTTTGGTAAACATAATAAAAATTAGCGTCTGGTTTGCGCAAAAGTTATTGCGCTTACAAAATAGGGGACAGAATTATTATTTTTTATTATTTTATTTTTTTTACTACTAATGGCGGCGATCAGCATTTTTTTCGTGACTGCGACATTATGGTGGAGACATCGGACACTTTTGACACATTTTTGCCGCCATTCACATTTATACAGCGATCAGTGCTATAAATATGCACTAATTACTGTATAAATGTGACTGGCATTGAAGGGGTTAACACTAGGGGGTGAGGAAGGGGTTAATGTGTACCCTAAATTGTGTTCTAACTGTGGGGGGGGGGGGTTACTGGGGGAGGTGACCGATGCTGTGTCCCTATGTACAAGGGACACAGGTCGGTCTCCTCTCTCCCCTGACAGGACATGGATCTCTGTGTTTACACACAGAGATCCACCTCTTGTCCCTGTAGCCGCCGTTCCTGAGTGCCTGGCGGACATCACAGCCGCCAGGCACGCGCATCGGCATGTCAGCGATGCGGCGGGCACGCGCGCGCTGCCGCCGGGCACGCGCGCCCCCCAGTGGCCTGGCGAAGTACAGGCCGTAAAAACACGGCCAGTCAGAGATTCAGGACATCCCTTCGGCCGTACAAAGTCGTACGGCTGTAGGGTAGTGGTTAAGCACTGTGCGTAGCTCACTAAGTTGACCGGGCCTAGTTCCAATCTCACTGATTGCGCCGTGCCGAGTTCTGAGCATGCGCAGAGAGGTGCTGACCATAGTCTGCTTCATGCGCGCATGCGCCATCCGGCCGGCCCTTCGTTTGCATGGGGTCACGGCTCATTTCAATGGAACACGCCCACATCCTTCCCAATTTGAATTACACCGCCTTACGCCTCGGAATTTACTTTAAACCGGCGCAAATTTGTGCGCAAATACTACGAGGATACGGTACTTGCGCCTCTACATTGCGCCGGTCTAACGTAAAGGAGGTGCGCTACGCCGGTCAATATATGCCTATGAATTGAATGAATGAAATCGAATTTGAATAGAAAAGATTATAAAAGATTTGTTTCATATTTGAATTTGAAAACATTTTGACCGAATTCCTAAAAAGTCGATCAAATTTAGAAAAAAATCTACTGCATTCAAAAAAAATCTACTGCATTCGAAAAAAATCTACTGCATTCGAAAAAATTCTACTGCATTCGAAAAAAATTCTACCGCATTTGAAAAAAATCTACTAAATTAGAAAAAGCTATCACATTCGATTTTTTTTTTACATATAACCATTTTCCAAAATTCGAATTTCATATAGAATGAAATCGAATTGGAATAGAAAAGATTAGAATAGAATAGAAAATAATAGAAAAGTTAATAAACTAGAAAAATAATGGAACAGAATAGAATCAATTAAAATATATATTATATTTTATTCTATTCTCTTGGGTTTTTTTTCTATACCATTCTAATCTTTTCTATTCTTTTTCTAATTTAGTAGATTTTTTTCAAATGCCGTATAATTTTTTCGAATGCAGTATAATTTTTTCGAATGCAGTAGATTTTTTTTTGAATGCAGTAGATTTTTTTCTAAATTTGATTGACTTTTTAGAAATTAAATCAAAATGTTTTCAAATTCAAATATGAAACAAATCTTTTATAATCTTTTCTATTCAAATTCAATTTCATTCATTCAATTCGAATTTTGGAAAATGGTTATATGTAAAAAAAAATTGAATGTGGTCATTTTTTCTAATTTAGTCGATTTTTTCAAATGCGGTAGTTTTTTCTAATTCGGTAGATTTTTTTCAAATGTGGTAGAATTTTTTCAAATGCAGTAGATTTTTTCTAATCTAATTAAATTTTTCAAATTTGATCGACTTTAGGAATTCGATCAAAATGTTTTCAAATTCTAATATGAAACTAATCTTTTATAGTTTTTTCTATTCCAATTCGATTCAATAAGAAATTCGAATTTCGTATAAAATGAATTCAAATTCGAATAGAAAAGATAAGAATGGAATAGAAAAGAAAAACAAGAGAATAGAATAAAATATAATATATATATTCTAATTGATTCTATTCTGTTCTATTGTTTTTCTATTCTTTTATATTTTAGTTTCCATACATTTTTATTATTTTCCAATCTATTCTAGAATTCAAATTTATACTATTCGAATTTCGGAAGACTGTCATGTTCTATTTTATTACATTCTATTAACTTCTATTTCATTCTTTTTGATTCTATTGCTTTATTGTTTTATATTCTATTTTATCGTAGTTTTTAGAAAATCGATTTATATTTTTTTCAAATTCGATTCGAATTTGTTTCCGAATTCGATTCGAATTTGTTTCCGAATTCGATTTGAATTCGAATCGAATTTGAATTTCGTTCGCGTTTTTTTTAACTTGTTTAAATTCGTTAATTTTGTAATTCGGAAATTCGGATGCATACGAATTTCCGAATAATGAAAAATGTGTCCGAATTCGTAACGAAATTAAATGCACATGTCTAAAACATCAGGAGGCACACTTTCACCTTGCAGGGAATATTTGATTCCCTTATTTGCATATTTGAATAGACAGTTTTGTGGTTTCACCCCTTATTAGCATAGGCAGTTTTTTTTTTTTATATATATGGTAATACATGTGCTTGTAATCTCCTACCTCCCTAACATATTCTTCGCTCTTCCATCTTCTTCCCGTTTCCTGAACGCTGCTAAATCTAGATGACTATCAATGGGGGTGACATCTCGCTGCCTCAGCTACAGAGGGAGCGATTCCATAAGGACAAAACAGGCAGCCGCTGTCAGTTTTTACAAATTGTCAGTGGTAGAGTTGTTAGCGGCAAAGAAATATTAGGATAATCCCATTTACACTGAATCTTTATGCCAGGAGCTAGTAGAGAAACCCAGCGTTTAAAAAAAAAGCTTATATTTTAGTACATCCATGCACTTCATTCTAGTGGCTAGAATATGCATGTGTTCAAGGAACTAAACTGAAATTGTGAAAATGTAAATGTAATTAAAACAAAATTAAATTATACCAGCATGTTTCTCACTGAACGCAAGTTTGGGGCATTTTGATGCATTATTTAATATAGAGCTGTGTTCAGAAAAAAAAAAAAGAAAGAAAGATAAGAAAAATCGATCTAAAGCTGACAACACAAATGATCAGTATGCTTCACATGGGGAAGTGGATTTCAATGGATAATTGTAACTTACAAGCATTAGTGTATCTATTGCATTTCTTTTCCACCATTTAAGCTTGAAACACGATCGTGTACATGAACACAGGATCTTGATGCTGCTGGTCAATGCTAAGTCTGTATCAGTGATAATTTACCATCCTGGCTGATTGACTTTGTTTAACCAGTTCCCGCCAGCCTGATAGTTAAATGACGGCCAGACGGGACCGCTCTAGTTCTGGTAGGACGTTATATGAGGTCCTCCTATTCTTGCTGTGCATGTGCACCCTCGGGGTGTGCAGCAATTGGTTGTTAGCTGTGTCCATGTCCAATGACAGCGGCTCTTTACCACTTGATCGGCTCTTTACAATGTAAACCCTCTTACCGGTTACCAGCATTCCCTGTGACAGTGTGAGGAGAGGAGAGAGCTGGTAGCCAGCTAGTGTGAAAGGGGTCATCTGCACTGATAATCAGGGAGCTGATCAGCAGTGTCCTGATGATCAGTGCTGCCTATCAGTGCTGCCAATTAGGGCCTACTCATAACTGCCGCCTATCAGTGCCCTTCTGTGCTGCCTATCAGTGTCCATCAGTGCTGCCTATCAATGCCCATTAGTGCTGCCTAATCAGTGCCCATCAGTGTAGCATATCAGTGCAGCCTTATCAGTAAAGAAGACAAATTACCTGTCTGCAAAATGTTATTACAGAAACTAATAACACCTTTTTTCTTTTTTTCCCCAAAAATTTTGATATTTGTTTAGCAAAAAATAAAAATGATTAAATACCACCAAAAGAAAGCTCTATTTGTCTCAAAAGAATGTCATTTGGGTACAGTGTTGCATGAACGGGCAATTGCCATTCAAAGAGCAACATCACTGAAAGTTGGCCTGGGCAGGAAGGGGGTGAAAGTGCCCAGCAGGCAAGAGGTTAATTGATTTCCATCTAAATTGAGTTTAAATCATAGTAGAAGTGTTATGACTATTTGATTGTTTAATTATTCAATTGTTTTGATCTACTCGTAAAAAGGAAGCGTCTATGGCCACAATAATAGTTAGCAGGAGCACGAGCACTGCATCTGTGATCTGGGCTGCAATTGTTGGCAGGCTCCAAAGCTAATTAACAAACGCACATATTTTTAATTTTTGCAAATTCTCCCACACTTTCTGCTCCGATATTCTCTCTCACATGTCACTTTCCTAGCGAGTCGACGGTCGGCACGGCACTGGCAGCCGCGCTTTATAAACAAAATCTCCACCAATCAACCTTGACAAATGGTGTTAAGCCCGCCTTTCATAGCGGCCAATAGCATATCGCCTATATGTTTGGCTATCAAATAGCAGCTCTCCGTCCAGAAACGTGAACCTCGCTGGTGACTGCGCATGTGCGGCTTTCGGTTTTTGCCAGGTTGCAAGATGGCGGGCACGAGCTTGGTAGCCGGTGATGTTGTGGTGGACGCGTTACCTTACTTTGATCAGGGTTATGATGCCCAGGGGGTCCGGGAGGCGGTGAGTGCGGCGTTGTCTATGTATCGGTGTATGGTTTTGGAAGGAGAGCAGCGCCCCACGTGCCTTGTTGAAGTCACATGGGAGTGTAGAGCTGCTCTGGTCCCTTCTCTTTATATGTCAGTGTGTGTGCAAACGTGCATTTTACTTTTCACTTGTCAATGACTTTGTACACATAGGTAGCGGGACAATTCACTGTTCATTTCCATAGAGGAAACTTCACAATGATCCTCTATAGAGGGATGCGTCTGCACTGTGAGGGTTAATAGCTTGTTTTGTCTGGGGCGAAAGGAGAAACGTGTTTACTTACCTGATCCCCCCCCCCCCCTCTCACCCCCCCGCGCTCCAGTGGTGGACTGTCCCCTCTGTCATCACCATTTTGATGACATCAGGACCCTAGACTGCTGGAGCATAGGGGAGAAGATGGTTCAGGTTAAGTAATGGAAGTCTTTTCTGTGTCCCCCCCACCCCCCCCCCCCCCAAACCTTGCAGAGCCTACCCAGCCCCGCTGCCAGGGAGCACTTAAAGTTTGCCGGAGTTGGGCTGTAAAATAGAACTTCATAGTTTGTTTCTATGCCTCTGCAAGTGTTTTTTTTTTTTTTTTTTTCTCTCTCTTCTCATGCCCTGGCACTATTCTGGCCTAAGTGTCAAGTCTTGCTCCTGCAGCCCCTTGGGAAACCTATATTGCATATCGCAGAAGGCTGCAGGGGCTCATTTATAAAATGGGTCAGGTGTGTCATTGGGGGCAAGGCTGCCTGGACCTAAGAGACCCCTGAATAGTGGATTACTGCTGGAACCCTTGGGCAGGGGTGTGGGTGTGTGTGTGTGTATGTATATGTGTGTGTGTGTGTGTGTGTGTGTGTGTGTGTGTGTGTGTATATATATATATATATATATATATATATATATATATATATATATATATATTATACATACATCTCTCATCAACACACGGTTGTGCCCACCGCTGCCTGTAGCAGTAAAAGTAACCCAGCATAATGGGTAATTGAAGATTTGGGGGGGGGGGGGTTAGGTGCTGGATTACCACTTGCTGACTGCCCTATAGCACTTTTACTGCTACAGGGTGGCAGCGGTGGGCACAATCGTGTGTATGTGTATACACACACTTGATGTCATAGAACTCAGTTGAGGCACCGTGTCATAACAATAAAGTCTGGATGTGCCTGGACTGTCACCCGTCTCAGGCTCTCGGCGAACTCACTAGATATGTATTATTCTCCTTTTAGACACCTTTCACACTGAGGGTGTATTGCAGGTGCCATAGCGTTAAAAATAGCGCCTGCAATCCGCCCTCAAACAGCTGCACCATTGTCTCTCACACTGGAGCGTTGCGCTAGCAGGATGGTAAAAAAAAGTCCTGCTGGCAGCGTCTTTGGAGTGGTGTTTTTATCGCTCCTCCTTTGCCACTGCCCATTGAAATCAATGGGCCAGTGTGACTATACCATTCGCGATGCGCTGCTATTGTGGGCAGTTTTAACCCTTTCTTGTCCCCCGCTAGCGGCCGAAATGCACCGCAAATCTGCCCATGGCATCGGCGGTAAAAATAGCGGAGTTTTACCACTGACAGTAGGAGCGGCTCAGTGTGAAAGGGCTCTTAAACACAGAAAATGGAGATATGCCTATACACGGCATAAACAAGGCAAATCTCAGATTTCACACGGGGAAGGAATGTATTCAGTTTCTCTGCAAAGCAGAGAGTAGAATTGATATCTTCCCCCAGTGAAAGCAGCGCACACAGTACACAAACACTGGCTAGGCACACAGTTGAATCTTTGATCACCCTAGATGTTTAATCCCTTCCCAGCCAGTGTCATTAGTACAGTGACGGTGCATATTTTTAGTGCTGATCACTGTATTAGTGTCGCTGGTTCCCGCAAAGTGTAAAGTGTCCAATAGTCTGCTGCAATATTGCAGTTCCTCTATAAGTCGCTGCTCGCCACCATTACTAGTAGAGCTGCGCAATTAATCGTCAATCGTGATCTTTATTCTAAGCAAAAAAATTGTGATTCTCATTTTGACCAGAATTGTGCAGTTCTAATTGCTAGTGTGTGTGTGTGTGTGTGTGTGTGTGTGTGTGTGTATATATATATATATATATATATATATATATATATAATCTCAACCGATATTGGCATCGGCCAGAGAAAAACCCATATTTGGAAATTGGGGTGGCTGATATTTCTCCCTCGTCTTCCAGGACGGCACCCTGAGAGTAGACTGGCTCACCTGACAGGAAACGCAATCAAAATGAGGTTTAAAAGGCCCCACCCCTCCCGTGTGCCTCAGTTCTGATTGTGTTTCCCTTTCAGCGAAACGTTTATTTTTTTCTTGTGACCTAAAGCCTGGGGCTGGTGGTCCCCCCCCCCCCCGGAGCCCGGACCGCAGGTACTGGGTGCCGTTGGGTCCGGTGTAGCTTGCTACCCCCCCCGGGGGGGTTTCCCCCGTCGTCTAAGTCCAGGGGGGAACAGGAGAAGACACAGACTCCCCTGGACGCCGGAGCCTCCTAGGAGGGCAGGGCTCTCCAGTGCTCCGAAGAGGCCACATCCTCTCTCCCCCCCGTCTGGTTCCCTACCTTGGAGGTTGGGCTAAGGCCTCCCCCTTCCTGCTGGCTCCGTCCGGGGGTTTGCTGGACCGCATGGCGGGTAGTTAGGCGCCGCTTCGAGCGGCGCCAGGAGCATCCGGGCGCCTGTTGATGACGCGCACGGCGCCGTGACGTCATTCCGCTCCCGCGCGGCAAGATGGCGGCCCCCACCGGACAAACGCTGCAGGCGATCGGGGCACACTATAAAGCAGCCAGGGAGATAGAGGGGCCTGGCGGTCTCAGAGCGTGTTTCATGGAAGCCCTTTTCTTGGCACAAGACGCTACTATGGAGGAGGACCGTCTGTTTCCTATGGCTGCAGAGGAAACCACCAAGGGTGAGTCCTTCCTTTTTCTTAGGGGTTTTTTTTTGTATCCCAAACAACCCCCCCCCTTCCCTAATCCTGAGAGGTTGAGGGCTAATGGGCATGTGTTTCTCCCTGATATGTTTAGGTGAAGACCCTATTGCCCAGGGGGAGTCCAGCAGAGTGGCTAAGCCTCCTAAGCGTGTTAGGAAATGTGGCAATTGTAATGACAAATTACCAGCTGAGCATAACAAGCCATTCTGTTCTAGGTGCATCTGTAAGCTAACAGGGAAGGAGACCTCACAGATTATGAAGCAGTTTCTCTCGGTTCAGACCGAAATGCTATCCACCCTAAAGGAGTTTCAATCTTCCCTAAATAAAAAAGACATTGATTCTCTGGTTCCGGGCCCCTCCTCCCAGGAATCCTCTTCGGCCTCTCGTCCGTTTGTACCACTACAGGCTCGTAGAGTGTACCCCTCGGATTCTGAGGAGTCCGAGTTAACCTTGCGTAGTGAGACCCTGGTTGACAGCCAGGCGGAGGAGGAAGAAGAGGAGGAGGAGGATGCCAGGACAGGAAAATATGTTTCCTGCTGATGATATGGAGGGCCTTCTAGCAGCTGTTTATGCTACCGAGCATATTCAAGAACCAGCAGAGCAGGTCTCAGCCCAGGACAGGATGTACATGGGTTTAGTAAAGCCTCAAACCAAGACCATTCCTGTCCATCAGTCACTAAAAGACATTATCCTCAGGGAGTGGGCAGAACCTGGAAAAAGCTTACCAAGTTTCAAAACTTGGAAACGCCGCTGTCCCTTTAAGACGGAGGTAGTAGACACCTTTTTTAAGGTCCCTAAGCTTGATGCCCCCTTGGCACAGGTCTCCAGACAGTCAGACCTTTCCTTTGAGGACACAGGCAGTTTAAAAGATGCCATGGATAGGTGTACCGACACTTCTCTCCGTAGAGCATGGGAAGCCAATGCAGCCGCCCTTGGTCCTGCATTGGCCTCAGCCTGCGTGGCAAGAAATGCCGACGCCTGGACTTCCAGGCTTCTAGACCATCTCCCCAGTTCTTCCAAGACAAAGGAGATACGAGACTCCCTCCAGCTTATTAGCGGGGCAGTGGCCTATTTGGCAGACGCAGCGGTGGAAACCGTTCGCGCCTCGGCCAAGACCGGGGCCCTTATTAATGCCTCTAGGAGGGCCGTCTGGCTAAAAACCTGGAGGGGTGATCTTGCCTCAAAACGCCGCCTATGTGCACTCCCCTTCAAGGGTTCCCTCTTGTTTGGGGATGCCTTAGATCAGGCTTTGTCCAGGTCTTCTGAGAAGGGGAATAAATTCAAAAGGGGGATCCTTTTTTTCCAGTCCCAAACCATCCGGTAAGGACACCAAGTGACGGGAAGGTGGGGGGCAGGCTCTCCAGGTTTCTTCCTGCCTGGGAGAGCATAACCCAGAGTCCCCATGTCCTGCAGATAATCAGGGAAGGGTACCATTTAGAGTTCAGAGAGCTTCCCCCCCCCCCCCCCGACCTTTCTCCTCACTCACCTCCCAGGGGACTCCAGCAAGGCCGTAGGCCTCTCCCAGAATATTGCAAATCTGGCAGAACAGGGGGTCATAATCCCAGTCCCACCAGATCAACAAGGTCAGGGAGTATACTCCCACATTTTTGTCGTTCCCAAGCCGGACGGCAAGTTCAGATTGATAATCAATCTGAGACCCCTAAACTCCCATCTCCTCTACAAGAGATTCCGGATGGAGAGTGTTCACAGTCTAAGGGGTCTTTTGTTAGAAGGCGTCTTTATGGCGACCATAGATTTGAGGGACGCCTACCTGCATGTCCCGATTTTTTTCGGGACATCAGAGGTTTCTGAGATTTGCCCTCGCCTCCGCACAGGGAATTCAGCACTGGCAATTTGCTGCCCTCCCCTTTGGTCTGGCCTCCAGCCCAAGGGTGTTTACGAAGGTCCTGGCGGAGGTAATGGCTCATCTACATCTGAAGGGGGTCTCCCTCGTCCCCTATCTAGACGACCTTCTGCTCTTCAACCCAAGTCAACATCAGCTCCTTTCGGACCTGACCGTCGTCATGACCACCCTGGAATCGCTTGGGTGGATAATCAACAAGCAAAAGTCCTCCCTTCTGCCGGAACAGCGGAAGGCGTATCTGGGGGTTATCATAGACTCCCGAGAGAAGAAGCTTTTTCTTCCCCAAGAGAAGTTCCAGAAGCTTGTGACGACGATCGGGTCTTTAGTGGCTACAGAAAGTCCCTCCCTCAGAGAAATCATGAAGCTGTTGGGTCGGATGACCACTTGCATTCCGGCGGTTCCCTGGGCCCAACTACACGCAAGACCACTTCAGAGGTTCCTCCTCTCCGCCTGGAACGGAAAGGAAGACACTCTCGATTCCCGGGTCAGGGTCCCGATCCTGGTCAGGGACTCCCTAGATTGGTGGCTTCACCACCAAAACCTCCTGAAGGGCCGTCCGTGGAGTCAGACCAATCCAGTGAAGGTCACTACGGACGCCAGTGGTTGGGGAGCCCATGTACAGGAGCTACGGGCTCAGGGATCCTGGGATCCCCATCAAAGGCGGACCTCCTCCAACTATCGAGAACTTCTGGCAGTGGGAGAAGCTCTGGGGGCATTTGAAGAAAGAATTCAGGGCAAGGATGTCCTGGTCCTTTCCGACAATGCTACAACAGTCGCCTTTCTCAACAGGCAGGGAGGCACCAGGTCCCAATCTCTCCTGACACTCTCCCTGGAAATCCTGGGGTGGGCAGAACAGAGAGTACCCTCTATTCTGGCAATCCACATAAGGGGAGCCACCAATCTGGAGGCCGACTTTCTGAGTCGTCGACCCATTTTTCAGGGGGAGTGGGAATTGTGCCAGGAAACCTTCGACTGGGTTTGTCGGCGGTTCGGTGTTCCGGAGATAGATCTTTTTTCCTGCAGGGAAAACAGAAAAATGAACAGATTCTTTTCCCTTCTGCGGGAACAGGGTTCTCGGGGTGGATGCGCTGGCCCAGACCTGGGATTTCCGTCTGGCTTACGCTTTTCCACCGCTGAATCTGATCCCAAGGGTCTTACAAAAGCTGGCCTCGGAGACAAAATTAATCCTAATCACTCCTTGGTGGCCCCGGAGATCCTGGTTTCCCATTCTGAAGCTCTGGTCTCTAGCTCCCCCTTCCTCTCCGGGCGGATCTCCTGCGGCAGGGGCCGATCTCTCATTCGAACCCAGGGTTCTTCAGCCTGACGGCATGGCTATTGAGAGGCGGAACTTGCAGCAGAAGGGCTGCTCGGATAGAGTCATAGATACCCTTCTATCCAGCCGCAAGAAGGTCACCAGAGACATCTACGCAAAGGTCTGGACAGTCTTTTCGCGTTGGTGCACCTCAAGACAGATCTCTTCTCCCAAAACCCCCGCCATCCTGGAGTTTCTTCAGGACAGCGTGGAACTAGGCTTAGCTACCAGAACTCTGAGTCCAAGTGGCAGCTTTATCATACTTTTTGGAGAAGAGCCTCTCAGCGGACCCTCTCATCAAGAGATTCCTGACGGCTAGGGATAGACTTTCTCCTGTGCAGGTTTCCAGGGTTCCCTCATGGGACCTCTCCCTGGTCCTGGAGCAGCTGACTAAGGCACCATTTGAGCCTTTAGACAGCATTTCTGTAAAATTTCTTACGATTAAGTTTACTTTTTTGTTAGCCATCACGTCTGCCAAGAGAGTTGGAGACTTGCATGCTTTTTCTATCAAGGAACCCTTTCTGCGGGTCTTTGAAGATAGGGTTATTTTGATTTAGGATCCTCTGTACCTTCCCAAGGTGGCAACCAGGTTCCATAGGTCTCAGGAAGTTATACTTCCTTCTTTTTGCGCAAATCCAAGCAATGAAAAGGAAGCCACTTTCCATTGCCTGGATGTAAGACGCTGCCTTTTAGTTTACCTAGAGAGGGTTAGTGAGTTCAGAACTTCCCCTCACCTTTTAGTTAATTTCTCAGGGCAGAAGAAAGGTCAACAGGCAACTAAGGCTTCCATCTCCAGATGGATTAGGCAGGCTATCTCTTTGTCATACACACAGGCAGGTAGACCACTTCCTGTTATTAAGGCTCATTTCACGCGTTCTCTGGCAACCTCCTGGGCAGAAAGAGCAGGAGCTTCCATAGAGCAGATCTGTAGAGCGGCAACCTGGTCCAGCCGGAATACGTTCATCAGACATTATAGAGTCGAACTACTGTCTCCTCAGGACCTGATGTTTGGTAGGAAGGTCTTGCAGACGGTGGTCCCGCCCTAAGGTAGGCCTGAAGATTACTTGCTTTTCTCTCAGGGTGCCGTCCTGGAAGACGAGGGAGAAATTACCAGTTACTTACCGGTAGCTGGATTTCTACGAAGTCTTACAGGACGGCAGGCCTACTTCCCTCCCTTTTTACTTCTATCTAAATTCCTCCTTTTTCTTAGTTTCTGTCTATACCGTGTTCTAAAGAGCGGTTACTTATCTTAAACTGAGGCACACGGGAGGGGTGGGGCCTTTTAAACCTCATTTTGATTGTGTTTCCTGTCAGGTGAGCCAGTCTACTCTCAGGGTGCCGTCCTGTAAGACATCGTAGCAATCCAGCTACCGGTAAGAAACTGGTAATTTTAGGCCGATTTAAAAAAAAAAAAAAACTTAACCCACTCCTTCCTTCTGCCTCCTGTCACTCTAGCACACACTTGATGTCCTCTGTACAGATGGCATTGGCAGGTGGCACTGGTTTTGAACTGACAGATGGCAGTGATTGGCAGTGGCACTGGTGGGTATCACTGGGTGGCACTGATTGGCCAGGGCACTGGCAGGTTTCACACTGAGCCAAGTGTAACTGTGTTAGCCCAGGTTCACACTGGGTACGATTTAGTTCGATTTGAGATGCGATTTCACGTGTGAAATCGCATCTCAAAACGGCGGCAATTTCCGGCAATGACACCGTCCTAATCGGTGCGATGCCGCATCTGCGGCGCTGCACCGATTTCAAAAAGTAGTTCCTGCGATTTCAGGACGCGATTTACATTGACATCTGTGCAGAAACCTGTACAGATGTCTCCTAAATCGCGCCAAAATCGGCACTGCCAGAGGGAGTGCAATCACGCGATTTCACTCCCGCAGCCCAGTGTGAACCAGGGCTGAAACTGACAAGTAACAGAGAAGAGAGAGAGAGAGAGAGTGAGTGCTGTCAGACTTGAGCTCAATGTGGGGCCAATGATTGGTCTGCTTAAGGGGGCGGGGCCACATACATGTAGCAGCCCGCCCAGATACCATCCCATTGGCTGTAGCTGCTGGGTCTCGCCCACCCCCGACATCGAGCTTAATCTCTCACCCATAGAAATTTCAGAATTCAACACTTTTTGGGGGAGGGGGTCACATTCCTGGTCCCCCTCTGTGGTGATGTAGGGGCTGACTAATCAAACCACGGAGTGCAGTCCAGGAACCCAACACTCCTAGCAGTATTTGGACAGCAGTTTCTCTTCAGGAAAGTGGAAAGCAATGTGCATTTTTTTTATTTTGGCCAGGCCATTCAGCCGCTTTGATAGGGGAGTAGTTAAAGCATTTCATCCCGTTCACCTTGTATGTTTTTTACCTTTTTATAATTCAAATGCATTCTGTGTGTTTTGTGTAGGCCGCAGCTCTGGTGGAAGAGGAGACCAGAAGATATCGCCCAACAAAAAACTACCTGAGTTACTTACCCACTCCTGACTACTCAGTGTTTGAGGTATTCAGATTTATTTGTGATTATATTGCCCCTCACCTTGTAAACAACCCATTTAGTTTTAAATAAAAATGAAAGGCACATTTTTTGTGTGTTGGTATGTACAGTACAGACCAAAAGTTTGGACACACCTTCTCATTCCAAAAGTTTTCTTTCTTTTCATGACTATGAAAATTGTAGTCACACTGAAGGCATGAAAACTATGAATTGACACATGTGGAATTATATACATAACAAAAAAGTGTGAAACAACTGAAAATATATGTCATATTCTAGGTTCTTCAAAGTAGCGACCTTTTGCAGCAGTCACATCTCTAGACTGTGTGAATCAGGCCTTCATGGTAGAATATCTGCTAGGAAACCACTGCTAAAGAAAGGCAACAAGCAGAAGAGACTTGTTTGGGCTAAAGGACACAAGGAATGGACATTAGACCAGTGGAAATCTGTGCTTCGGTCTGATGTGTCCAAACTTGAGATCTTTGGTTCCAACCACCGTGTCTTTGTGCGACTCAGAAAAGGTGAACGGATGCACTCTACAAGCCTGGTTCCCACCGTGAAACATGGAGGAGGAGGTGTGATGGTGTGGGGGTGCTTTGCTGGTGACAAAATTAAAAGCATACTGAACCAGCATGGCTACCACAGCATCTTGCAGCGGCATGCTATTCCATCCGGCAAAAAAAAACGGCCGCCTAAGGCCTTGTGCTCTCGGGGGGTCTCGCGGCCGCCTTATTTGCCTGATGTGTGCGGGAGAAAGAGGTAATGTCCCCGGTCAGTGTCAGCCAGTAAAGGATCGCCGCCATCTATTTTTTAATATACCGCGCTCGTGCTGCCTGCTGCATACCTTGTAGGGAAGGCTCAGGCGGAGCTGCTGGACCGGCCGCTGTTGAATTTGCCGTGGGGGGGCTAGGGAGGCCTCAATCCTGCTTTCTCCGCACCGCTGTAGACAGCTGTGACACCCGCCGGCCGAGCGGTGCGAGTATATGCTGCGAGTCCAACCGATCCGATGAATTCACTTCCCTGTCAGGCAGAATGATCTCCGCCCGACAGGAGCTTCCTAGTCCCGCCCGCGGCCCGGCGTGATGTCATTCACAGGCCAGGAAGAAAGAGGAGAGTGCTCCTGCAAAGAAAGACCCACGAGGAGCCCCATACAAACATGCAAGTAAGTTTGCAGAGGCTTTAAACCTTTCCTATGGCAGTGTGTGTTCTGTTGTCAACTAGCTGAAGTGTTTTACTCTTTGGGGGGGGGGGGGGGGGGGGGGAATTACTTTGGTATTTGTTAATACACTCCTCACCCCTCTCATGTACATACTACCCCCCCCCCCCCCCACCATACACTGCATACCCCTCTTATGTACATACTAAACCCCCATACACTCCTTTCCTCTCCTACTCAAGTTTACTGCCATTGTACAGTAGTGGCCCCTACTAGGGAGAGGGTGACCCGTGCCATACAGAAACATGTGTATGTGTGGCTAAATTATGCTACCTATTGGTGCATGGCTTTTTAGTTTTTTTTTTTTTTACAGTGTTTTTTTTTTTTCTTTTTCTTTTTTACATTTTTTTTGGGAGAGTTTTTGGGTTTCTTTGAGATATCAGGGGTCTAAACAGACCTATGAAGTCTCCCTTTTTGAGACAGAGAAGAAAATGAGGAAACGCATTCCTCAGCTGGATCACCCTCATATCTGTATCACTCACTGTGTTCTTTTAGAAAAGGTATGGTCTTTTCCCGGCCTTCATCCTGAAGACCCCCCCAGCATTAAGCAGGAGGGCAGAGGAGGGGAGTCGGCAGCGCTGTGGGTGGACACACCGTTATTTTTTATTGCTTATTTTTTCTCATTATGGTCGTGAGTGGGGCCTCATGTCTAAGTTTTGCCTAAGGCCTCACAAAGCCTAGAGCCGCCTCTGTTGGACCATTTATTTTTCAACAGGATAATGACCCCAAACACACCTCCAGGCTGTGTAAGGGCTATTTGACCAAGAAGGAGTGTGATGGGGTGCTGCGCCAGATGACCTAGCCTTCACAGTCACCGGACCTGAACCCAATCGAGATGGTTTGGGGTGAGCTGGACCGCAGAGTGAAGGCAAAAGGGCCAACAAGTGCTAAGCATCTCTGGGAACTCCTTCAAGACTGTTGGAAGACCATTTCAGGTGACTACCTCTTGAAGTTCATCAAGAGAATACCAAGAGTGTGCAAAGCAGTAATCAAAGCAAAAGGTGGCTACTTTGCAGAACCTAGAATATGGCATATTTTCAGTTGTTTCTCACTTTTTTGTTATGTATATAATTCCACATGTGTTAATACATAGTTTTGATGCCTTCAGTGTGAATCTACAATTTTCATAGTCATGAAAATTAAGAAAACTCTTGGAATGAGAAGGTGTGTCCAAACTTTTGGTCTGTACTGTATGTGTATATATACAGTAGCTCACAAAAGTGAGTACACCCCTCAAATTTTTGTAAATATTTTATTATATCTTTTCATGTGACAACACTGAAGAAATGACACGTTGCTAGAATGTAAAGTAGTGAGTGTACAGCTTGTATAACATTAGTTATTTTAAGGCAGGGGTGCCCAACCAGTAAACAGCGCATCAGTGTGAAAAAAGCCTTAGGCCTCTTTTACATGATCAGTCGGACCCTCCATTCACCTCTAAGGAGTGGCAGATGTAAATAGACTTGTGTCTGTTGACAAACGTCTACCTCCAATCTGATCCACAAAAAAAAAAAAAAAAAGACTTGAGTAGAGTGGGCTGCTGTCCACCCGCACCGCTCATTGTGGCCTGCGACCGGTTACCAAGTCACTTAAGTGGCCCCCGCTCTTCAAAAGGTTGGGCACCCCTGTTTTAAGGGGACAGCAAATTTACAGACACACAGCAATTAATGTCTAAACCACTGGCAACAAAAGTGAGTACACCCCTAAGTGAAAATGTCCAAATAGAGCCCAAAGTGTCAACATTTTGTGTGGGCACCAGCACTGCCTTAACCCTCAAGGGCATGGAGTTCACCAGAGCTTTACAGGTTGCCACTGCAGTCCTCTCCCACTCCTCCATGAAGACATCACAGCGGAATCTGCCAACCTGCCTCTGTATAACGACGGTGGCTGGTCAGCATGTGGTTAATATATGAAACCTTTTTTTTTTATTCTTGCACATTGAACAAGACATGACAAGGGTGCTCTGGCACAGAACAGGGATTTTGCATCTGATAACCTTTTCATGTGTTTTTTATTTCATCAATTCATATTAAAAAAATATACAACGGAAAAGTGAAAAATTAAGAGTCAATAAAAAAACATTTGCTTTTTATTTTGGATATTTATGTGTTTCTAATAGTGGGGGCTCTGTATCATAAATTGCCCCCACTATTAGAAGCGCATCAACACTGCTGTATATGTTTCTGGGGAACTTATTTATTCAAGTCGGGTAACTCATCGCTCTTTGTATTATGTGGCCTTTTTTGTTATTTGCAGACTGAAATAATGAAGAATGAGTTTGAAAGACTATCTGCTCGCCAACCGCTTGAACTTCTCAGCATGAAAAGGTGGCTTTTATTTTTATGTTTTTTATATTGATGTGTGGCTCCTCACATTCCTTACATAATCATGCATATCTACTCTTAACTTTTTAATTTTTTTTTATTTAAGGCTGAAAAGTAAATTATATTCAGATACATAATCTTTTAAAAGTTTCAGACATTACTTTGATTTACCCATTTGTCTATGCCCAGATTCTGTGAATTGTTATTTCTGGCTTCTAATTCTATGCTTTGAAAATATGTATTTGTATATCTTTAGTTATATTTTCCTACAGGGTGCAGTGTAAAGCTGCAGTAAATGCTATGCTTTTTTGCTTTTTTTTTTTTTTTTTTGTGTGCTTTGTTGTGGATGATACATAAAATTTTTCTTTTCCCCCTGAAATACAATATCAAATGTGTTTAGACATGTCCTGAAAATTAGATAATCCATCATAACGCAGTTATTTTTTTGTTTTCTGCTTTTCAGATATGAATTACCTGCCCCTTCTTCAGGTCAGAGGAATGACATCACAGCATGGCAGGACTGCGTCAATAACTCAATGGCACAGCTGGAGCACCAGGCAATTCGAATTGAGAACCTAGATATTATGTCCCAACATGGCTGCAATGCATGGAAAGTTTATAATGAGTGAGTTCAACTTGAAGTGTGTGTGTGTGTGTGTGTGTGTGTGTGTGTGTGTGTGTGTGTGTGTGTGTCTATCTATCTATATCTATCTTTGCAAACTTGTGACAAACAGTAACTGAATGAATAAACAAAATATTACATTTGGTAGCCTAAGCTGTCACCCTACTTTTGCTGCAGCTGTGTATGGTTCCAACTAGAGATAAAAGATGTCTGGAAAATTTGGAAGCCATCGGGGGGGGGGGGGGAAATTCTAGATTTTTTTTTTATTTTTTATTTATTTTTTTAATGTGAAATAGTTTTGTAATGATGTAAAAGCTTCATCATTTACATCATGCAATATATATTTTCAGTTATCGACAATGCTGATCCCGCAGCATATATTGCTCTTGCAAGAGCTTGATTGATGTTCTCTTGCTTTTCAGGTGTCATTTTTATCTATAAATCAAGGTATTGTATATTTTTGGGAGGTTGTGGTTTGTAACACTTCCTTACTTGAAGATGCTGCTGGTGAAGAAACACTTTGTGATGCAGAAGCATGAGAGTGTTTCTGAAATGAGAACTCTGGAGGGAAATAATGCTACTCTTGCTTTCATTCTGGTCCTCCTAATTTAATTCCATAAAGTATTTTTAAATGTCTTTAGGGCACCTCTGCCAAGCGAGGTTGTGTTGTGTTTTGTAATTCTTGTAGCATTTTGGAAAACCAATATTTGCAAATTGCAGCTTTGCTCTCAGCGGAAATGTCTTTAAACTCTCTAGATGTTTGTCTCACATTTTACTGAGCGGAGGAAAATAAAAAGCATCTTCCTAACCAGACTATAGAGAAATGTGATAGTGGAGAACATTAATAGGACACATTTTAAAGGTTATAAACAAATTTGTCAAATTTACCCTCCTACCTGTCAATTTAAGGCCCGAGAGGACAGAAACCATAATATACTGTATCCCAACAATTGTCCAACTGTAAGAGGATGGAGCCCACAAGCAAACTAAACTGGAGTCTTTCCTGTGCAGCCCCTCCTAGTGGCAGAAATGCATATTTCTCTTGTTTTGAGAACTAGTGTGTTACTTGAACTGTATTTGAGTATTTTCCTTGTCTTCAGCTGAGAGAACTTGCAATAATTTAAAGTGGTTGTAAACGTGGCAGTTTTTTTTTTTTTTTTTTTTTCATAATGCATTCTATCCATTGGGATAAAAACCTTCTGTGTGCAGCAGCCCCCTCTAATACTTGCCTGGGCCCTTTCTCTATCCAGTGGTGTACACGAGTGCCTCGGTCATCCGGGACACTCCCTCCTGATTGGCTGAGAAACAACTGCAATGCCATTGACTAACTGTTAGCAGCAGGAGCCGATCGGGAGAGAGAATGGAAATGCAGAGCTGCAGCTCGGCTTGGGTGCCCCCTAGCAAGCTTCTTGCTTTGGGGGCATTCAACAGGAGCACAGGCGAGGGACCCGAGAATAGAAGGATCCAGGCTGCTCTGTGCAAAACCAATTTACAAAGCGGGTAAGTATAACATGTTTGTTATTTTTAAAGAAAAAAAAAAAAAACAAGACTTTACGATCACTTTAAGACTCTACATAAAGTCTCAGGAATATTTAATTAACCACTTCAGCCATGAAAGGGTTTACCCCATTAATGACCAGGCCATTTTTTGCTATACAGCACTGTCGCTTTTAGCTGTCGTGCGACGATGTGCCCAAACAAAATTGACATACTTTTTTTTCCTCCCTACACAGAGCTTTCTTTTGGTGGCATTTGATCACCTCTGCTATTTTTTATTTTTTGCACTATAAACAAAAAGAGCGACAATTTTGAAAAAATCCTTTTACTTTTTGCTATAATATATCTCAAACAAATTATTTTTTAATCGGTTTAGGCCAATATGTATTCATATTTTTGGTAAAAAAAATAAAAAATTTTTTTTTTTGCAGGACTGCGACATTGTGGCGGGCAGATCAGACACTTTTGGGACCATTGACATTTATACAGTGATCAGAGCTAAAAAATAGCCACTGATTACTGTATAAATGACACAAAAAAAAAAAGGGTTAGGTGTTCCCTAATGAGGTTTTTCTAACTGGGTAGGCAGTGTACTGACAGAGTAGAGGGGGATCGCTGTTCCTCATCGCTAGGAATAGGAGATCTCTCTTTATTTACCGGACCGAACGGGATCTGTATGTTTGCATTGACAAATCACCGTTCTGACTCTCTGGAGCTACTGTGGTTCGCCGGTGAACATCGCAGCTGCCGCCCACACACATTGGCTCCAGTGTCGCACTGTGCGCCCCTTATAGGTCTTCAAGCGGCCACGTACAACTACGGTGATTTGTGCAGGAGGGCTAACCTGCAACCATCTAACATTGGTGGTTGGTAATGTGTTAAGGTTATATAGTTGTAATACTGTCATGGCTCTAAAACATTTTTTATTTATTTTTTCCCCCAATCACTAGTGATTACGGATGTAAACAGAAGGGGTTTATCGCCACTCCTTTCCTCATGCTGACAGCATGAGGAGAAGAGCCTATAAACAGCTTGTGTAAAAGGGATGTGTACACTGATAATCGGGGCAGTCCCAACAGTGCCCATAAATGGCCATCAGTGCAGCTTCATCAGCACACATCAGTGAAGGAGAAAAATTGCCTGTTTCCAAAATTTTATAACAAACTGAAAAATGTTTTTTTTGCAAAATGTTCGGTCTTTCGCAAAAAAATAAAAAACAGTGGTGATTAAATATCACAAATTTAAAGCTCTACTTGTGTGAAAAAAATGTTGTTTGGTTACAGTGTTGCATGACCATGAAATGTCATTAAAAAGTGCAAACGCACTGAAATCTGAAAATGTACTTGGGCATGAAGGGGGTAAAAGTGACAAGTGGTTAAGTCAAAACGGAAAAATTCTTTAACCACTTACCAAGATTAGGCCTTGGTTATGAATATTAATGTGTATTTGTCCTGATATACTATGGTTCTTTCTTCTCTTTAGTGTCATCTGTTTTTCTAGAATTATAAGGCTGGGACAATTTTTCTATTTTACACATGTGTTTAAATGCTCATTAGTGGCTTCAGGCAATAAATACTGCTGTAGGCCTTCCAGCAAAGTGCTGGTTATCAAATTCTTGTATTTATTGAACAATATCTGTGCAATCCAGTTCTTCTGAATTCTCACTGACAAAAGTTGGAAGCAGTTGGGCATACCTGTAACTTGCACCTAAAGGGGGCCCATAAGAGATAAAGCAGCAGGTCCCTGCACATAATTTAAGGCTTCATTCACACCGGCAATTGGGGCCAGTGTACTACTGGCCAGCAGTAGTGGCAGGATTTGGAGATTTCTGCTGTGGCTCTCAGCGTCTAGGTCAGTGGTTCTTAACCCCCTTAGCGGTAAACCCATCGCTCGGGGTGGATGCGCAGAGTGTGCAGCGCGTGCTGGCTTACCTTTTCCCAGGCAGGGTACTTTACAGGCATACCCAACTTTTAAGTACACAACGGGACCAGAGCATGTATGTAAAACGAAAATGTACTTAAAGTGAAGCAATACCTTTTTTTTCACTTCTAGGCTTTAGTGGGGGTGCCAGAGGCTTAAGTGGGGGCGTCGGGCTGTAGTGGGGGCGTTGGTAAACACTCACATGTAAATAAGCTCATCTGATGCAGGGGGGGGGGGGGGGGCGCTCCAATCCACCCCCCGCATATCACACTGCACACAAAGGACAGTGCTATGGAGAGGCTGGATGGCATTCTGTGGCTGACAGGCTGGAACTGGGCAGGCTAAGTGCTCAGAACTTCAGTTCTGTCTAATGCGGGTGCACGGCGCGGGAATATTTGTACTTGTGAGACACTCTACATACACTCGCAGGTATATCCGTACTCGCGAGTGTACGTAAAGTGAGTGTCCGTAAAGCGGGGTATGCCTGTACTTGCCTTGTCCCTGGATCCAGCGATGCATCCGCGCGCCACTGATCTTTGTTCCCTGCGACGTTACGACACACGGGGGCGGAGACCGGCGGCAAATTCAAAAATGTAAACAAACACATTACATACAGTATATTGTAATCTTATAGATTACAGTACTGTATGTAAAAAAATACACACACCCCTTGTCCCTAGTGGTCTGCCCAGTGCCCTACATGTACTTTTATATAATAAAAAAAAAATTTTTGTGCCTGCAAACTGTAGATTGTCCCTAGCAACCAAAAGTGTCCCTTTATGTCAAAAGTGATTTTAGACCAGCTAGAAAACAGCGATAATAAATTATCACTTGCAGAATTGAGCGAAGCTCCCGTTCCCCGCTCTGTAACGAGCAATCGCGGGTGCCCGGAGGCGATCGTACCCGCCGGGTATGTAGATGACGTAGAGCGATGTGCTCTCGCCCAGGAGAGCTGACCTGCCGCCGTAGAATGACGGTGGCTGGTCGGCAAGTGGTTAAAAGAAAAATGTATGTGGCATTTATCAAACCTTTGTCTGAAATATAGAAAAATACCAAACTGTTTACATCAACAGAAGATATGTAAGATGCAGTCTTTCAACCAACTTGAAACAAGAAAAAAATATTTGTGCTGAGCTTTTTCAAGCTGCAGTGTGCAAGAGGCTTTAGACCAGGGGTCCTCAAACTACGGTCCTCCAGTTGTTTAGGAACTACATTTCCCATCATGCTCAGTCTTGTCTGTGAATGTCAGAGTTTCACAATGCCTCATGGGATTTGTAGTTCCACAACAGCTGGAGGGCCGTAGTTTGAGGATGCCTGCTTTAGACCTACAAACATGGAAGCAAAATGTACCTATGTCACCCTTACGCCAAGATCTCTGGAGATCTAGGGTGATTGTTGCATGACTGGAATGATGTTGGTAGCAAAATTTGTGGCTATGTAGTGTGGTGGTGGGGAGAAAAAAATGGGGCTAGGGAAGGGATTTGTGATGGGGGAGAAATCGGAGGAGAGCAGACCAGGCTGGGGAGTTTTGCTTAAGAGCTCAAGATATTAAATTGTTTTCTTCACTTTAAATCTGCAACGAATGTTGTTCACCTTTTCAGTTTCAGGCCTGACATCTGCCTTTCCATGATCATACTTGAAGGTATAATCCAGTGTCTGATATTCTAATTGTTGTGTTTTTTTTTTTTTGTTTTTTTTTTAGGAATCTTGTGCGTATGATTGAAACTGCACAAAAAGATCTTCAAAAATTAAGGTAAGTGTGTATATATAATGTGCCTTGCGAAAGTATTCGGCCCCCTTGAACTTTGCGACCTTTTGCCACATTTCAGCCTTCAAACATGAAGATGTAGAACTGTAATTTATTGTGAAGAATCAACAAGTAGGACACAATCATGAAGTGGAACGAAATTTATTGGATATTTCAAACTTTTTTAACAAATAAACTAAAAAATTGGGCGTGCAAAATGATTCATCTCCCTTAAGTTAATACTTTTGTAGCGCCACCTTTTGCTGCGATTACAGCTGTAAGTCACTTGGGGTATGTCTCTATCAGTTTTGCACATCGAGAGACTGAAATTTTTGCCCATTCCTCCTTGTAAAACAGCTCGAGCTCAGTGAGGTTGGATGGAGAGTGTTTGTGAACAGCAGTTTTCAGTTCTTTCCACAGATTCTCGATTGGATTCAGGTCTGGACTTTGACTTGGCCATTCTAACACCTGGATATGTTTATTTGTGAACCATTCCATTGTAGATTTTGCTTTGTTTTGGATCATTGTCTTGTTGGAAGACAAATCTCTGTCCCGGTCTCGGGTCTTTTGCAGACTCCATCAGGTTTTCTTCCAGAATGGTCCTGTATTTGGCTCCATCCGTCTTCCCATCAATTTTAACCATCCTCCCTGTCCCTGCTGAAGAAAAGCAGGCCCAAACCATGATTCTGCCACCACCATGTTTGACAGTGGTGATGGTGTGTTCAGGGTGATGAGCTGTGTTGCTTTTACGCCAAACATAACGTTTTGCATTGTTGCCAAAAAGTTTGATTTTGGTTTCATCTGATCATCTGACCAGAGCACCTTCCACATGTTTGGTGTGTCTCCCAGGTGGCTTGTGGCAAACTTTAAACAACACTTTTTATGGATATCTTTAAGAAATGGCTTTCTTCTTGCCACTCTTCCATAAAGGCCAGATTTGTGCAGTATACGACTGATTGTTGTCCTATGGACAGAGTCTCCCACCTCAGCTGTAGATCTCTGCAGTTCATCCAGAGTGATCATGGGCCTCTTGGCTGCATCTCTGATCAGTCTTCTCCTTATATGAGCTGAAAGTTTAGAGGGACGGCCAGGTCTTTGTAGACTTGCAGTGGTCTGATACTCCCATTTCAATATTAATCGCTTGCACAGTGCTCCTTGGGATGTTTAAAGCTTGGGAAATCTTTTTGTATCCAAATCCGGCTTTAAACTTTCTCCAACAGTATCTCGGACCTGCCTGGTGTGTTCCTTGTTCTTCATTACGCTCTCTGCGCTTTAAACAGACCTCTGAGACTATCACAGTGCAGGTGCATTTATACGGAGACTTGATTACACAGGTGGATTCTATTTATCATCATTAGTCATTTAGGTCAACATTGGATCATTCAGAGATCCTCACTGAGCTTCTGGAGAGAGTTTGCTGCACTGAAAGTAAAGGGGCTGAATAATTTTGCATGCCCAATTTTTCAGTTTTTTATTTATTAACAAAGTGTGAAATATCCAATAAATTTCGTTCCACTTTGATTGTGTCCCACGTGTTGATTCTTCACTATATATATATATATATATATATATATATATATATATATATATATATATATATATATATATATATATATATATATATATATATATATAATGAGCCTTTCACTTGAATTTTTATAAATCTTGTTCGGAAATACTGCCGCTATCTTTTAAACTTTAACTTTGAAAGCTCTGCTTCCCCCAAACCCTGAAGTAGCAGGATAATATATGCAGTGGATTTTGATGTGGTAAAGGCATTAAAGGCCTAGAACAATTTAGGTGGTGGTTAAGTTTTTTTTTTTTTTTTTTTTTTGCAGTTAGTAAAATTTGAATTGCACTTGTGAATTAGTTTAGTGATTTTTTTTTTTTCTTCTAGAAAGCGTATTCAGGATTTGAACTGGCAGAGAAAAAACTCTCAACTCACATCGGGTGCCAAATTGAGAGAAATGGAGTCAACGTAAGTGAAAAGAGATTTTTGCATACATACACTGGGGCCGCGTTTAACCACAACGAATGGGTTAAAAACCTGTGTTGGGCAGGGTGTTTGGGAGCGCTGTATACAGATGAATGCAAAACCAAAATTCTTTGGGAACCGTAGCCAATTTTCTCTCATTGTAAACAACCTTCTGACCCTACAAAAAGGATGAATTGACTTGGCTGCCCAAAATACTGATACCTATACTGTAAAAGGGATCTGTCCACAAATTTTATATAATCCATTTTTGACTGTTTCAGAGTTTGACCACCGGACAATGTTTTTGTATTGAGTTTGATGAGATTTGTGCACTTGAGCTCCTTGGTAGCCCCTAAGTTGGGGTCATCAACCTGTCGATCGCAGCTGATGGACTACGATTCGACTTGCCTGCCCATTCCTGACACCTGTGCGGTCTACATGTAAGGCTGAGCCATGTTGGCAGAGCTGGTGCCGAGTGCGCTCCGGCATCTGTCTAATAAGCATACATACTTCTGTCAGGCAGAGTGACCTCAAGCTGACAGAAGATTTTTTTAATCCTGGCCTCTGATATTCAGAGGATGTGAAGCAGGAGGGGGACCAGAGAGTAGCAGCGGCACCACAACTGAGCGTAAAAGGAATGCAAGTAATAAAGGCAGCAGGCACGTACAGGTGCCTTCCCGCAACCTGGTCCGAAGCTCTGGGACCCGCGGATCTGATTGCCGCTGGAGTCCTGCGATCAGTCACCGGAGCTGAAGAACAGGGAGAGCCGTGTGTAAATACGGCTTCCTCATTCTTCACTGTGGCGGCGTCATCAGTCGTGTGATCCCTTTGTGTATCCCTATAAAATCGATGACGTCACACCTACAACCACACCCCCTACAGTTGTAAACACATTAGGTCACACATAAGCCCTTCAGCGCCCCCTTGTGGTTAACTCCCAAACTGCAATTGTCACTTTCACAATAAACAATGCATTTTTTGCTGTGAAAATGACAATGGTCCCAAAAATTTGTCAAAATTGTCCGCCATAATGTCTTGGTCATAAAAAAAAATCGCTGATCGCCGCCATTAGTAATTTTTTCTTAGTTTTATTGCATTTTTATAAAAAAAAAATCCCCTATTTTGTAAACGCTATAAATTTTGCACAAATCAACCGATAATTGCTTATTTTTTTTTAACCAAAAATAGGTAGAAGAATACGTATCGGCCTAAACTGAGGGAAAAAAAATGTTGTTTTTATATATTTTTGGGGGATATTTATTATAGCAAAATTGTCACTCTATTTTTGTTTATAGCGCAAAAAATAAAAACGCAGAGGTGATCAAATACTACTAAAAGAAGGCTCTATTTGTGGGAAAAAAAGGACGCCAATTTTGTTTGGGAGCCACATTGCACGACCGCGCAATTGTCTGTTAAAGCGACGCAGTGCCGAATTGCAAAACCTGGCCGGGTCCTTTAGCTGCCTAAAGGTCCGGGTCTTGGTTAATCACAGTGATTACAAATGTAAACACAATGGGCCAGATTCTTAAAAATTTGCATATCTGGCGGCGTAGCATACCGCATTTACGCTACGCCAATTACTGGAGCAAGTGCCGTATTCTCAAAGCACTTGCTCCGTAATTTTCGGCTGCGTATCGTAAATGCGGCGTCGTAAGGCCGCGTAATTCAAATGGTGGAGGGGGTGTGCTGTATTTAAATTAAGGGCGCCCCCGTGCCGAACGAACTGCGCATGCGTAGGCCTTAAACGTAGGCCACTGCGCATGCTCCGTAATACGACGCAAATACATAGGTTGCGACGTGAACGTAATTAACGCACGTCCCTATTCACGAATGCGTTGCGTAAACGACGGAAAAAGCCGACGCTAACCCGACGGCCATACTTAACATGGCATACGGCGGACTGAAGTAAGGTTACCCCTCATATAGCAGGGGTAACCTTACGCGTACACCTATGTCACCGAGTCGTAAAAACGTTTGAGAATCGGCATATCGGCTCATTTGCATATTCGGCGGTGAAATCAACGTAAACGCCACCTAGTGGCCGTCGTAGTATTGCATTTAGGATCCGACAGTGTAAATGACTTACGCCAGTTTTAAGCTTGGATCCGACTCGTGTATCATGTTTTCAGAATAGAAAAACAATGATAGGCCGGAGGTAAATTTGAATTATGCTGGTATATGTGTACATACACTGGCGTAGTGTGTGTGTGTGTGTGTGTGTGTTGGGAAGGGGTTAGTAGGAAAAAAAAACACAATTGGGTTGATTGGGAGTGCAAAATCTGGTGCATCTCTGCATAGAAACCAGTCCGCTTCCAGGTTTTATTGTTTAAAGCCTAATTGAACACCTGAAGTTAAAAGGCTGATTATCTACCATGCACAACTACACCAGTTTTAGTAAATCAATTCCACTGTTCATCTGAGAGTCTGCTCCTTCCTCCTTACAACTGTGAAGGAAAGGAAGTGAGGATTTATCAATGAGGGGGAAGCATGAAGGGATAACGTAAGTAAATTTCTAGCCAAATACTTTTTTTTTTTTTTTTTTTTTTCTATTTCGTGTCAGAAAAAGGCTTATAAATGGTGGGGTGAATATTACTGCGCTTACCACAAGGGTGGGGGACAGGGAAAAGGGGGGGGGGGGGTGGTGTATCAACCAAAAACAAATAAGAGTAGAGGGGTAGTGCTGCGCTGTGGGGTGGGGGGGGGGGGTTACCTAGTAGTGAAGTGGTTAAAATGACTGGACATTTCAGACACCCCCATATGATTTTTGCTATAAAGTGACACTATTCTTGCTTTCTTCCATTGTGAGCTTAAACCGGAGTTCCACTCAAAATGGAACTTCCACTTTAAGTGACGGTGACCCCCTGACAAGCCATGTTTGACATGTCCTTTTGGGGGGGGAGTAGGAGAGCAGATATCTGTGGTGGGCTCCGTGGCTTTGGAAGTAAGTTCCTCTCCCTCTGTTGTGATCTTCTGGGACACATCACAGGTCCCAGAAGATTGCCCGGCCATTCACAGTGCTCAGTAAGAATGGCTGCACCGTGGAGAGGAGCGGGGCTGCATTGCTTGACCGTGGGCCAGGTAAGTGTCTTATTAAAAGTCGGCAGCTTCACTTTTAGCGAAACTCTGTTTTTAAAGGACGCCATCTTAGCATGTTATCTTGTGTTGTACATTTTTGGTGTATTTGTTTCAAAGCTGGAAGGGGCTCTGGAGTTTGACTAGAGAAAAATGCTCATTAGATTACCCTTTTTTACCCTTTCTCAACACTGAAGTGCTGTAAGTTGAATTTTAACATAAAATGTTCATCAATTCTCAGTGCATGTAACTTTCTTTTTTTTTTATTATTTTTTAGGTGGGTATCCCTTGTAAGTAAGAACTATGAGATTGAGCGTGCTATTGTGCAACTAGAAAATGAGATCCAGCTAATCAAGCAGAATGATGGCGAGAACAAAGAAAATATAAAAGACTATTAATTGCAATTTTTTTTTTTTTTTTTTTTTTCCCCCTAAGGCCACTTTTTCCCCTCACAGCTTTTCTATTGGACTTGGTCAAACTGTTTTTGTTGCAGGTGTTTTTTTTTGTTTTTTTTTCAATCTGAGCTTACCTGTACATAAAAGTTGCATATTTCTGTAATGGGTACAGGTCTAGTGTTTTTTTGTTTATAGATTTTTCTCAAATGGTGAACGCCTCCTTTTTTTTTTTTTTTTTTTTTTTTCTTAAAATTAAAACTTGTACCCAAGACCAATACAGCACATGATGCCGGCTATTAACTTTGCTTGTAAGAAAATCTCTCCTTTTTTGCGGTTTATAGTTTTATACTTTCCTAGTGGTCCCTAATTTATTGCAAAACTTCACTCAGAACTTGATAAAAAAAATGTTCTTCAGCAAGGAACATACATTCCAAATTAATAATTATGCTACCAAAATTGGCATGTGCTGTAAATTGCCTCAGCATTGTTACTGTTTCTTGCTGGAGGCTGCCGTTTTTCTAAAGCCCCTGAGCAGCACTAAATCTTTAGGCTGCCAGCAGATCGGCCTTTACATTTTCGACAGTGTTACATAGGAACAGTATAAAACGCTGTGTTCCAGCAGCAGTAAAAGGACTTCCAGCCTGCTGCCAAGACAGTTGGGTGAAAGCTGTTCAGCCATTTACAAAAAGCCTTGTATTTTATTAATAAGTACAAGGCTGCCTCTGCATGCCAGAGGTAGATATTGTGGCATCATCTGCTTGCTTCTACACTTCAGCCAATCGGAGGAAGCCTTGTATTCACTGATAAAAAAAAATACAAGGCTTCCTGTGAATGGCTGAGCATTGCTTATTTTTGTTCCGGTTGTAAACCAAGTCCCTGTACTCCTGCTGCTGCCACATAGTTTATACAGCGCTGACAAAGTGAAAATAAACCTGGCATTAAATTTAAGAACAAAGCCTTGCCACTGCCATTATCCTAACCAGAGAGCCCTTATTGACAACTGAGTTACTCCAAATTTGAGAGAGGAAGTACAATTCGTTAAGCCTAGTTCTGAAGTTGGGGAATCGGGCCCTAGTAACAATGAAACTAGCTTTTACCACTGGCTGGCTGCCTGCCTGCAATGTACTGCAGGGGGTGTAGGCAAAGCGACGTACCCGTACGTTGCTTACTTCTGGGTTTAGGGCGTGCGCATGCGTGCCCGCCTCTGACCGGCAACCCACTGAAATTGTACATAGCGGGAGTCTCAGACAATTATTCATGGCCAGAACCTGCTGATCTGCTGTGCACATTGCACTCCCCTTTACAGAGCTCTGTAAAGGGTAGTGATCTGTCATTTTCTCATCCTTGCAAGCTGCGCACAGGTAACCCTTTGATTGCCCTAGATGTTAACCTCTTCCCATCCAGTGTCATTGGTACAGTTATCACTGTATTAATGTCAGTGGCAGTTTAACCCCCCCCCCCCCCCGCCAAGTCTGTTATTGTCAGATTGTCCGCCACACTATGCAGTCCCATTGACAAGTCGCTGATCACCGCCATTATTGGTATATAAAAATTCCACGATATGTACCAAAGAATATAATAAATATATACTTGTTGGGATTTTATTTTATCAAAGACATGTAGCAAAATGAAACAAATCTAAAAATGTCTTAATACATTTTGGACAAAATGTATTCCATTTTTTTTAATTGGCTATGTTTTAGATTAGGAAGTAGAAAATATTGACTATTTTTTTTTTTTTTTTTGTTTTTTTAAATTTGTGTTTTTTTTAATTCGTGTTTTTTGTTTATATTGCAAACAATAAACAAACCCAGTGGTGATCAAATACCACCAAAAGCAAGCACTATTTGTGCAAAAAATATAAAAAATTTGTTTTGGTACAGCAAGGGTATCCAACCAGTGGCCCGCGGAGCCCTCTGATGTGGTCCATGGCCTCCAGTTTTGGGATAGCAGGTTCGTAAGCCCAGATCGCAGGTTGCCGACCCATGTGAAAACAGCCTTGGGCCCATTTCACATGATCGGTTCAACCCACACAGACCCTCCATTCATCTCTATGTAAAGGCAGATGTAAATGGACATTTGCACCCACCTACCTCCAATCCACAAAAAAAAAAAAGAAAAAGAAAAAAACAGGGGATCTGTCCCCTTCCATCTGGTTGGATTGGATGGGAGGGCCTACAGAGTAGTGTGGTCTGTGTCTGCATATACAGAGCAGACATGGATACTGTCTTCTGTCCGCTCCACTTATTGTGGCCCGCAACCAGTTACCAAGTCGCTCATGTAGCCCTCGCTCTTCAGAAGTTTGAGCATCCCTGGGGCATTGCAGGACCGCGCATTTACTAGTAGTGCAGCGCCTAATGGCAAAAAATGGCCTGGTCGCATAGGGCAGTGGTCATCAACCTTGTCCTGCAGGGCCCACTAACAGGCCAGGTTTGCAAGATAACTGAAATACATCACAGGTGATGTCATTTGCTGCTCAGTGATTGCAGTATTCTAGTCTGCATCTCCCCAAGGTAATACATAAAACCTGGCCTGTTAGTGGGCCCTGCAGGAATGGTTGATGACCACTGACATAGGGGGTAAAAGAAGAAAAGATTTCAGCATCATCTGTTTGCCTGCTCCTAGGCAGAACTATTACATTTTGAGTGATTTTTTTATTTATTTTTTTCAACCTTTACATAAGGCTGAAAACCGACGCCAACCATTAACTTCCACACGTGTGCTGGCATTTAAACAAAACAAAAATCGGTAATACCAACATTTTGCACTACTTTTGTGTATAAATTCCCTATGTAATTAGCTCAGCAATATTTCTAAAGTTCTATAGGATTTATATAGTCTGATTTGGTGTCGACTGACTTTTAGAAGAATGCAATTTTTGTGTTATCCATCTATAAACTATTCATTTTTTTAGTAGAGAAAAAGAAAATCCTGGCACCAAAGGTCCCTGCTGTTGCCTCAACCTCTACTCCCCTGGCACTAGATACGCAACAGACATCTGCTACTTCTGAGAATGTAGCTTATGGAACAGTTACCAGTAATGCAGTGCTCATTTGCAAAGCCCAAGTGTCATGTTGGGTGCTTTCTCAGCAAAGTCTCTTATGACAATAGTGGAGAAAGTTTGCATCGCTCTCTTGGGTTGGGGAAGAACAGTCACAAATGGACATCTTATGCTATGCATTGTTTTTTTTTTTCCCCCCACAATGGGGTCATTTGAATTGGTGCCTTGAAAAAGTATTCATGCCCCCTTGGAATTTTACACATTTTGTCATGTTTCAACCAAAAATGTACATACATTTTATGTGATAGACCAACACAAAGTGGCACATAATTGTGGAAGGAAAATGATGAATGGGTTTTCAATTTTTTCATATATGTGAAAAGTGTGGCGTGCATTTGTATTCAGCCCCCCTGAGTCAGTACTTTGTAGAACCAGCTCTCTACCAGCTTTGCACATCTAGAGTGACATTTTTGCCTATTCTTTGCAAAATATATCAAGCTCTGTTTGGTTGGAGGTAGAGTGGAGCAATTCCCAAGTCTTGCCACAGAATCTTAATTAAATTTAGGTCTGGATTTTGACTGGACCATTCTAACAAATGAATATGCTTTAATTTAAAACCATTCCATTGGAGCTCTGGCTGTATGTTTTGTGTCCTCGTCTTGCTGGAAGATGAACCTCTGCCCCAGTCTTGCGTCTTTTGCAGACTCTAACAGGATTTCTTCTAAGATTGCCCTGCATTTGGCTCTTTCCATCAACTCTGACCAGCTTCCCTGTCCCTGCTGAAGAAAGGCATCCCACATGTTGCTGCCACCACCATGTTTCACAGTGGAGATGGTGTGTTCAGGGTGATGTGCTGTTTTTAGTTTTCTGCCACACGCAATGTTTTGCTTTTAGGCCAAAAGGTAACATTTTGGTCTCATCTGACTAAAGCATCTTCTTCCACATGTTTGCTGTGTCTCCACATGGCTTCTTGCAAACAGGACTCCTTATAGCTTTTTTTTTTTCTTTGCCAATCTTCCATAAAGGCCAGATTTGTGGAGTGCAGACTAATGGTTGTCCTGTGGACAGATTCTACCACCTGAGCTATGGATCTCTGAAGTCCCTCCAGAGTTACCAGGGGCCCCTTGGCTGCTTCTCTAATGAATGCTCTCCTTGCCCAGCCTGTCAGTTTAGGTGGACAGCCATGTCTTGGTAGGCTTGCAGTTGTGCCATTCTCTTTTCATTTTCGGATGATGGATTGAACAGTGCTCCGTGAGTTGTTCAAATCATGTTTTTTTTTTTAACCTATCCCTGCTTTAAACTTCTTCACAACTTTATCCCTGACCTGTCTGGTGTGTTCCTTTTGGCCTTCCTAATGCTGTTTGTTCACTAAGGTTCTCTAACAAACTTCTGAGGGCTTCACAGGACAGCTGTATTTATACTGAGATTAAATTGCACACAGGTGGATGCTATTTACTAATTAGGTGACTTCTGAAGGCAATTGGTTTCACTAGACTTTAGTTAGGAGTATCAGAGTAAAGGGAGCTGAATACAAATGCACGCTACACTTTTCATATGCTTGTAAAAAAAAAAAGTTTGAAAAAACATTTGTTTTCCTTCCACTTTACAAATATGTGCCACTTTGTGTTGGTCTATCACCAAAAAATCTCAATAAAATACAAAATTAAGTTTTTTGGTTGTTAAATTACAAAATGTGAAACATTTCAAGGAGATATGAATACTTTTTCAAGGCACTGTATTTGTAATTACTCATCCTGAATGTACTCTTCAATTTTGAAATGATGTCCAGTATTTTTCCGAATTGAATAAAAACAATTCGACTACTTTCTAAATGTATTTATAATGTAGCTTAAATTGTCTTTGCGCTAAACTGCTGCGTGTTTTTTTTTATTTTTTTTATGTAATTTTTACGTTGGGTGTACTACTGTGTCCTCTGTCCAAATTTTAAAATGAGTGGATTTTGCAAACCTAACTGATTTCAGCGCAGAATGTTAATCATGCCACTCTGTGTAAATATGCACAATGCAAAGGAAAAATTTAGTACATTAGAGTATAGTCTCACCAGGGTGCCTATGTCTTAATAGGTGTAAGGTTTGAATACATAAAATTCTTTGTAACACTAAGATACTTCTGAGGCATTTTCATGAGTCAAAATAATTTTTTAGATTACTGTTTATTTTAACCACTTGCCCACTGCGTACTTAAACTCCCTTCCCAACCAGACCAATTTTTAGCATTCAGTGCTCTCACATTTTGAATGACGATTAGTCAATAGTAACATTTTTGTCCTCGCACCAATAGAACTTACTTTTGCTGGTTTTTGATCGCCTGTGGGAGTTTTTATCTTTTGCACTATAAATGAAAAATTGCTTCTTTTTTTTTTCTGTGCTTCTGCTAAATGATTTTGCAAAGTAGTAATTTTTCTTCATAAATGTTGGCCAAAATGTATACTGCTACGTATCTTTGGTAAACAAATAAACCAAATAAGTGCACAATATTTGGTCTATATTAAAGTTGGAGTCTACAACAGTGCTAGGCAACCTGGGGCCCTCCAGCTGTTTTAGAACTACAAGTCCCATCCTCTCTGGGAGTAATTGTAACTGCCAGCCTTGCAATGCCCTGCTCTACAAGCTATTGTGCCAATCGTTGAAAATGTATCACACCTCATGTACCTGTCTCATTTCTTGAGACCCTAAGGGCTCTTTCACACGGAGCAGATCTGCTCTGTTAGCCCGTTTGCTCAGCTGGGATTCCTCCATTAATCCCCGCTGAGCCGTCGGGTGACAGGGCGGTTTCCGCACACTGTGCAGGGACCGCCTTGTCTTTTCTCTGCTCTCCCCTATGGGGAATCGGATGAATATGGACCGTGTGTCCTGTATTCATCCGATCCGCCAGACAGAAGAAAAAATAGGGTTTTTTTTCCGTCTGAAAAAGCGGATCTTTAAGGACGTTAGCGGATGCTCACCACAATTCTTTGCAAAAAGATCTCCCCACAAAATTGTCATATTGAAGAGGAAGTAACCCTCTCGTCCAAAAAAGAAAACTTGCAAGACAAAGGTATTATGAGCTAGTATAGCATGCTAGCTCATTGTGAATTACTTACCTGAGATCGAAGCCTCTGCAGCGGCCCTCGTTTGCCTCCTCTGATACCGCCATGATACCTGGTAAAGGGTTTACAACCACTTTAACAGGTTATTTCTCTCTCATGGGAAGTGCAAACCACAAATCACACCCCAAAACACATCCTGCTACTCCTGAGTATGGTGATGCATGTGTGAGACTTTTTTTTATAGCCTGGCCATGTACAGAGGCCCAACATGTAGAGAGCACCATCGGGTGTTCTAGGGACATAAACGACACATTTAATTTTCTGACTAACCCTTGCACTTTTGGAGCACCAGGACAGTGGAAGCGCAAACAAAATTACCACAGTTTGTAAACAAAACACCCCAACACCCAATAAAACAACCCAAACACCCCAATATTTTTACATGTCATTTATTTTTCCACAAGTTTTTGTAAAACGTAGAAAGAAAATATGTTTATTTTTTTTAGATACACACAGTTCATATATATGCTTTTTCTAACACATAGCAACCCCAAAATATGTTCTGCTACTCCTGAGTATGGAGATACCACATTTGTGGAACTTTTTCACATACAGAGGCCCAACATGCAGGGAGCACCATCAGGTGTTCTAAGGGACATACATTTCAAATAAAATTTTCCACCTATTGCACTGTAGGGCATGGCTGAGTACTGCTGTGGCATTGCCGAGTGGAGCTGGACATGGATGAGCCAGAAGGGGCACAGATCAGAGCTGTGGGCACTTCACATCCAGTCCATCAGCGCCACTGCACTTAGCTTCCTCTTCTCCTCACACACCTCTTCTCCTCACACCATACCGATCGGTATAAGGAGAGGGAAGAGCTGATTGGACATGCACCGGTATGTTTACAGGTGATTTCTCCATCTGGACTGAATGATCACGTGGTAAAAGGCTACTGACATTGACCCTTTACACTGCTCCGTTATGCATCGGGTCCGGACAATCCGGCCATCGTGGACTCTTCCGTGTGCACGTGGGACGTGTGAGTTCGGGAGGACGTCTGTGGATGCCCTCCCAGAACTAGCAGACTGCGCTGTAGCTGTCTTTTGGTTATGGCCCGGTCGGCAAGTGGTTAAAGATAATATAATAGTGATAGAGTTGGAGTGAATATTTAAATTCCACCTTTGAACAAAACTCCTTCTGCTCACTTCTTATCTTTGGCAATGTGCTTTCTATAACCCCAATTCCAAAAACATTGGGACGCGGTGTAAAATCGACATAAACACAGAACGCAATGATTTGAATATCTCGCAAGCCTATATTTTATTCAAAATGGAAAACCTATAGTTAGGTCTATATATATTTAGACACCGGCACAATTTTAGATTTTTCCCCCAAAACATATTCAAGCTATAGATATATAATGGATATAGCCTGAAAGTGCACACACTTTTAATTTGAGGTTATGTACATCCAAATTGGAGGAAGGCTTTAAAAGTTACAGCTCTTAAAGTGGAGTTCCAGCCTATCTTAGTTTATTAAAAGTCAGCAGATACAAAAAGTATAGCAGCTGACTTTTAATAAACAGCCACTCACCTTTTCCACAGTATATTGATGTGGCCGCACGAAGACGGCTTGTGGAAACACAGCTGGGTGCACATGCGCCAGTCCCACTGCACCCTCGGAGGGGATAGGCGATCTTCTGGGACCTGTCACGTGTCCCAGGAGATCGCCTAGAGAGCGGAGTCGCCTAGGCGGCCCTCTAGTCGTAAGGAGGAAGTGGGACAGAAAGTCCCCTTCAAAACAAATACCCCCCCCCCCCCAAAAAAAATGACATGCCATATAAGGGGGAGGAGTACTTCAAGCTCAAGTTCCACTTTTGGGTGGAACTCCGCTTTAAAAATAGCCACCCCCTTTTTACAAGGGACTAAAAGTAATTAGACAATTAAATCAAAAGCTGTTTCATGGCCAGGTGTGGGCTAATACTTTATTTCTTCATCAATTAAGCAGGTATAAGGTCTTGAGTTAATTCTAAGTGTGGTATTTGCATTTGGAATCTTTTGCTGTGAACCTACATCATGCGTTCAAAGAATCTGTCCATGCACGTGAAACGTGCAATTGTAAGGCTTCAAAAATCAAACATCCATCAGAGAGGTAGCAGCAACAGTTTGGTACATTCTGAGGAAAGAAGAATGCACTGGTGAGCTAAGCCAGTATTTTTCAACTCCAGTCCTCAAGGCACACCAATAGGTCATGTTTTCAGGCTTTCCATTATTTTGCACAGGTGATTTGATCAGTTTCACTGCCTTAGTAATCACCACAGCCATTTCATCTGAGGGAAATCCTGAAAACTTGACCTGTTGGTGTGCCTTGAGGACTGGAGCTAAGCAACATACAAAGGCCTGGAAATCCATGGTGGTGGGTGATCGCAGGATCCTCTCTATGGTAAAGAAAAACCCATTCACAACATCCAGACAAGTGAAGGACACTCTCCAGGAGGATGTTAAAGTCTATAATCAAGAGAAGACTTGACAAGAGCAACTACAGGGGGTTCACCACAAGGTGCAAACCATTCATAAGCCTGAAGAATAGAAAAGTCAGACTAGGCTTTGCCCAAAAAACATCTAAAAACGTTAGACCAGTTATGGAAAAACATTCTTTAGACTGATAAAGCTAAGTTTAATCTGTACCAGAATGACAGGAGAAAAAAAAGGGTGGAGAGGGCTTGAAACAGTTCATGATCCAAGGCACACAACGTCATCTGTAAAACATGGTGGAGGCAGTGTGATGGCATGGCCATGCATGGCTTTCAGTGGCACTGGGTCATTGGTGTTTATTGATGATGTGACAGAAGACAGAAGCAGCCGGATGAATTATGCAGTGTTTCGAGATTTACTGTCAGCCCAAATTCAGCCAAAAACAGCAAGGTTGATTGGACGACGCTTCACAGTACAGATGGATAATGATCCAAAACACACTTTATATACTTGCCGACCGCGCGCCGTCTTTTTACGGCAGCAGGTAGGCTCTCCTGCACGAGTGCTCATAGCTCTACGTCGGCTCTTTAAGCGGCCACTAGGGGGTGCATCTATGTCATATGAACATGCGACTGAAAATACGAACAGAAAAAGGATTTTCGTCATTTTGTACTTTCGTAAATATATCGCGGGATTCGTGGCACTTTCAACACGCGGCTCATCCATATTAACTATTGTTAAGCCCCATACACTTGGTCAGACTTTTTTAACAACAAACATAAAAACAATCGTTTTCCGTTCGTTCTCAGAAAACTCGTTCGTTTTTAATCTCCATCAGAAAACCATTTTTGGGTTTAAAAGTCTGGCCAACTCATCTCCCTTCAGATGAAAATCCACAGAAAAGTTTATTTGGCTTTACTGTACTACTCACTGTACTAGTGTACTCAGCACAAAAGAGAAGCTGCTTCACTAAATACACTCACTCACTGCCCATTCAAAAAAACTAAAATGACATCTATAACAAAAGATTTGCATTCTGTATCTTGAATCCTTTTTCTTTTGGTATTTTCAGTCGTATGTTCATATGACATGACATCTATAACAAAAGATTTGCATTCTGTATTTTGAATCCAAAATACGAACAGAAAAAAGAAATTCAAAATACAGAATGCAAATCTTTTGTTATAGATGTCATATGAACAATGAACATACGACTGAAATTACGAACAAAAAAAGGATTCAAACAAAATACAGAATGCAAATCTTTTGTTATAGCTGTCATATGAACATACGACTGAAAATACGAACAGAAAAAAGAATTCAAAATACAGAATGCAAATCATTGATGAAAATTCACGAAAATTATTGTCTAACAAGTAACGAACATGAATTAAACAGAATAACGAACCATCCCGCATGTACGAAAATAAAACGGTAATGAAAATACAAAACGATCAGAATATGAAAAAATTGCATTGTACGAAAAACGAACGGGAACGAACAGGAAAACCAGCGTCTTACGAAAAATGAACGGAAACGAACCTACGGAACGATACGAAACAGAACAAAAAAAAAATTCTGTGCACAGTTTATTCTGCAATGGCGGAGTCAATCACCTGATCTCACCTAATGTTCTGCTTGCGCTGTTAACTCCCATATTCATTTTAGCACCTTTGTAATAGCTGTTGCGGTTTATTCATTGTTTATCTATTCATCATTACACTAAGGCCGCGTACACACGAGGAGACATGTCCACTGAAACTGGTCCGCAGACCAGTTTCCGCGGACATGTCCGATCGTGAGTACGGTCTAGCGGACAGGTTTCCAGTGGACAAAAGTTTCTAAGCATGCTGGAAACCTGTCCGTCGGACATGTCCGCTGGTTAGTACGCCTAACCAGTAGACCGAAATCCCCCGCATGCGTCGAATTGATTCGACGCATGCGTGGAAGCATTGTACTTTCTTGTTTGCACACGTCGCGGCGTCAACGTCACCGTAACGTCAACGCGTTCTCTGTCCGTGGGGATTTTGGTCTGATGTGTGTACACATCCCAGGAGACATGTCTGATGAAACTGGTCCGCGGACTGTTTTCATCGGACATGTCTTTTCGTGTGTACGGGGCCTTAGTGCGATTTTTAGTATATACACAGGAACACTGTAAGCTAACCGTTTTATTTAGTGACAGGAGCTTTGATGTTGGCGTTCAGAGAGCTTTAACAAAGCGTGTCCATAGCCATGTTTTGAAGCAAGTGTAAACTAGTCCTATAACAAGTAGGGATGGGTGAACGGTTTGGCCCGAACATAAGTTCGGCCCGAACTTTGGTTGTTCGAGTGTTCTGGTGAACATCGAACAATATGCTGAGTTCGGGGAAAATTCCAAAGCCACGGAACCCCGTTAAAGTCTATGGGCACTAACGTGAAAAATCAAAAGTCCTTCTTTTAACCACTTGCTTACTGGGCACATATTCCTCCTTCCTGCCCAGGCGAAATTTTAGCTTTCAGCACTGCGTCTCTTTTAACTTTTTGCTATAATAAATATCCCATTTAAAAAAAAAATAAAAAAAAATCTCAGTTTAGGCCGATATGTATTCTACATATTTTTGATAAAAAAATTATTGTAATACGCGTATAGTAATTGGTTTGCGCAAAGGGTATAGTAGCTACAAAATAGGGGATAGAATTCTGACAATTTTTTTATTATTATTTTTTTTTACTAGTAATACGGCGATCTGCACATTTTGGCAGGACTGCGATATTGCGACGGACATATCGGACACTTTTGACACATTTTTGGGACCATTCACATTAATACAGCGAACAGCGCTATAAAAACGCACTAATTACTGTAGAAATGTGACTGGCAGGGAAGGGGTTAACACTAGGGGGTGAGGAAGGGGTTAAATGTGTATCCTGGGTGTGTTCTAACTGTGTGTGGAGGGGGACTGACTGGGGAGGTGACCGATGCTGTGTCCCTATGTACAAGGGACACAGCATCTGTCTCCTCTCCCAGACAGGACGTGGAGCTCTGTGTTTACACACAGAGCTCCACGTCCCTGCTCTAAAGCTGCCGATCGGCGGGTACCTGGCGGACATCGCGACTGCCAGGCACGCGCATCGGCATCTCGGGGACGTGCCGGGTGCACGAGTGCCGCCAACGTTTTGTAGGTCAAGGGGAGTCTCTGTACATATTTACCAATTAAAAGTGAATTCTCTCTTCACTCCTCCTGCTCTCTAGCTCCCTTGTCGCCTCCTCCCATGCACTCCTCCAGGATTTCTCCAAAGCTTCTCCCATCCTTTGGAACTCCCTGAAAACTCTTTTCTTTAAAGAAGCCTATCCTGCTTCTAACTAACTGTTTTACTTCCTACATCAGCTTAATTGACTCTCCCTTTTTAGATCGTGAGCTCTAATGAACAGGGCCCTCTGATTCCTCTTGTACTAAATTGTAATGTAACTGTAGTGTCTAAATTTGGGGGAACAACTGCGCTATGTAAGATATATATATATATATATATATATATATATATATATATATATATATAATCGCCCGAGGCTAGATTGGTAAGCAGCCACTATTCTGTGAACTAACAGTGAACAAATATATGGAAAAATATAGTAGCGCTAACCCATATACTACTGTGGTTTTGTTGCAAATGAACATAAAGTGTAACCAATGTATAAATGCCACTAAACCTGTGAGTACAATTTGTATGAGAGGCCCCATAAAACAAAGGGTCATTGGTGAAATACCACTGAAAAAATACATCACATATAAATATATTCCAGGTAATAGACTGTCATGTGAAGACAATATATAACAAAATACTTAATCATCAGTGACTGAGATAAATAATAAAAATGTGATCCAGAGGGTATGGAGGTAAATAAACTTATAAACAACAAATACTATTAAATGTCCATTCATTGGATTAAGTGAAAAAAAGTCTGTGTTGTAATAAATAAGGGACACCCGTGCACAATCCAGATGATTATTCTTATGTGACGTGTATAACCCAGAGTGAAGCCTCCACCAGTGGTCAATCAATCTGCTTACCAGATCTAATGGTCTCATGGACCAAGCTCAGCATATAAATACCCAGCAAAGGGAAACTGTCAGCTGCGTCTGCATTGGACCTCTAAACAAATGGAAAACATTTGCAATACAAGAAATCTCCAAATGACCGGAATTGTTCTGAAGATGAACGACTCCAGATGGTGCCAGAGGAGTAAACAGGTGCCACTGCCAGGTGACGCGTTTCGAAGGAATGCCTTCTTCTTCAGAGCCCAGCCTGTTATTACCTGATAGTGGAGGTGAAACCATGAAGATGGAGTCTATTAGTTCAAAGGCTATCCGAAGGGATACCTATTTCTGCCGTCCACAGCCAATCACCAGGCAGTGTAGCTCTTCCCCGCTCACATTTGACTCTAAGTGCTGAAGTGAGGCTGAATGGGGGACGCCAGGAAGGAGATGCAGGAAAGACATTTTCTGCCAGGAATCTGATATACA
Organism: Rana kukunoris; assembly: GCA_029574335.1. Classification (NCBI taxonomy): domain Eukaryota; kingdom Metazoa; phylum Chordata; class Amphibia; order Anura; family Ranidae; genus Rana; species Rana kukunoris. Next base: position 368,192,405 of record CM056050.1, read on the forward strand.
TTCATCATTACAGTGTTCAAGTATCCTAGCTCAGCTGAAGTCTCAGAAATAGGTATCCCTTCGGATAGCCATTGAACTAATATCCATCTTCATGGTTTTACCTCCACTATCAGGTAATAAATAACAGGCTGGGCTCTGAAGAAGAAGGTGTTCCTTTGAAACGCGTCATCTGGCAGTGGCACCTGTTGTCTTCTCTGGGATCATCTGGAGTCATTCATCTTTAGAACAATTCCGGTCATTTGGAGATCTCTTGTATCGCAAATGTTTTCCATTTGTTTAGAGGTCCAATTTGAAAGTCTATTCACGGCTTACAACACTGCGGACGCAGCTGACAGTTTCCCTGTGCTGGGTATTTATATGCTGAGCTTGGTCCATGAGACCATTAGATCTGGTAAGCAGATTGATTGACCTCTGGTGGTGGCTTCACTCTGGGTTATACACGTCACATAAGAATAATCATCTGGATTGTGCACGGGTGTCCATTATTTATTACAACTGTAGTGTCTGCCTTTATTTTATTAAGCACTGCAAAAACTGTCGGCTCTATATAAAACCTGTATAATAATAATAATAATAATAATTTGTTTTTTAATTGAATTATAAAAACCTTTTTGGATCCTTTGATTTTAAAATTTTTTTTTATATATCTTCACATTGACCAGCTGTAGAGAGCAAGCGGGGGCAAGGTCATATAGCACTAGATTTATATATTTAATCTTAGAGTGTTCTCTTGGGAAATCAAAGCATTTATGATCTGGGCAACGAGGAATATTCTGACAGCCATCCATAGCTACAGCTTTTAAAATGAAGGTGAAGGGACCTGACTGGACTAGCTCCAACAGAAGCAGAGATCAGAAAAAGTACACAAGGGACTCTAGGAATGAAAAATGAGAAGAAATCAGCAGGGACCACACAGGGTTGACAGGTGACAGACAAAATGAAAGACTAGGAAAGGTTTTATTAAACATGGAAATCTTCTGAGAATGCTTTCACATATAAACGTCTTCGTAATTGACAGGTTGAAAAACATTATTCAGCTCTGGCAGCAGAAGGTCTGCCTTAGATTTCATGGGTCCAATGTTTTGCATGCTCAACTGTTTGCTTAAGTAAAAACAACTATCAGCCCAGCATTTATTTATTTATTTTTTAGGCAGTTTTTGCAGTATATTTATAAAGCACAAAACAATTCAAAAATAATAAAAATTGATTATTCAGAAAATATTCTTTTACAAAATGCAATTAATTTTACTCTGTCAAGCCTAACAGTGTGAGAGCACTAAGAGCAATGATGTTATCTCAAAGTTAAATCATTGGAACATGAATTGACTGATATGAATTGCTGCATTTTGTTCAATGCCCTTTCTTCAAAATATTCTTTAACATCTGTTCTAAGAGGCAATACAATTTACTGCTGGGACAAAGTATGTGCAGGTTCTATTATTTTTTTTATATTGGGATGGAACAATAATTTTTAGCTCTAGAAGTACAACACCACAAAAAGAGACAAAAAGTGACTGCTCAGAATGTTCTAGTAAATTATAAAATTGTAATCAAATGATTACATTATTAACCAGTTCAGATCTGCGCTATTGAAAAAAGACGTCAACAGCGCGGACCTGAGGCGCCGGGGTCACGTCTTTGGACGTCAATGTTGTTGTATTCCCCGCGCACGCCACTGGGTGGCGCGCAGCGGGGAAAAACAGTGCCGTAAACACAGAGCTCCACATCCTGTCAGGGAGAGAGGAGACCGATCTGTGTCCCTTGTACATAGGGACACAGCATCAGTCACCTCCCCCAGTCACCCCCCTCCCCCCAGACAGTTAGAACACACCCAGGATACACATTTAACCCCTTCCTCACCCCCTAGTGTTAACCCCTTCAATGCCAGTCACATTTATACAGTAATTAGTGCATATTTATAGCACTGGTCGCTGTATAAATGTGAATGGCGCCAAAAATGTGTCAAAAGTGTGTCAAAAGTGTGTCGCAGATCGCCGCCATTACTAGTAAAAAAAATATAAAAAAAAAATCATAATTCTGTCCCCTATTTTGTAGGTCATATAACTTTTGCGTAAAGCAGTCGCTTATTGCGTATCGACCTATTTATTATAGCAACAAGTAAAAAATATATATATTTTTTTAAATTGTCGCTCTTTTTTTGTTTATAACGCAAAAAATTAAAACCGCACGGGCGATCAAATACCACCAAAATATTTGTGGGGAAAAAAGGACACCAATTTTGTTTGGGAGCCACGTCGCACGACCGCGCAAATGTCAGTTAAAGTGACGCAGTGCCGGAAGCTGAAATTTCGCCTGGGCACGAAGGGGGTTTATGTGCCCAGTAAGCAAGTGGTTAAGTGCTAGGACAAGCCAAAGCATTAATCATCAATACTATAACAACACTCTCTCAAAATACCTTTACCTGCCACTTAGTTTATTACAGTTTTATGAAAAAAGTTTTAATGCCGAGTTCTTCCGGTTCAAACAGTCCTATGTATTATACAGTGTTAAATACCAAAAATAAAGGCTATATAATTGCTGCTGTAAATGATGTATGTACCTTTTTATATTCAATAAATTCTGTGTGGCTGCAGTAAATCCTATCTTACTACTAAATTACTCTCAAGTTTATAAAATTTCCAATGGAAAGCTGTGACGTAAAAAAAAAAAAAGAATGAATAAAAAAAAATGTTAAAAAGCAGAATGTAAAAAAATTAAAAAAAACAGGATAAGTAAATAAATAAATAAAACTAAACACAATTATGCCACATTCAGGCAACTTCCTTCCTTCTTTAGATTTCATCCACCAAAAATAATGGATTACAATTGAAATTTTTTTTTTTTTAAATGGCAAAATGTTTTTTATTGTTGGTGATTTTACAGTTGTATGCAAAAGTTTAGGAACCTCTGACAATTTCCATGATTGTCATTTTTAAATATTTGGGTGTTTGGATCAGCAGTTTCATTTTAATCTATCAAATAACTGAAGGACACTGTAATATTTCAGTAGTGAAATTAGGTTTATCGGATTAACAAAAAATGCGCAATATGCATCAAAACTAAATTAGACAGGTGCATAAATTTGGGCACCCTTGTCATTTTGTTGATTTGAATACCTATAACTACTTAGCACTGATTAATTGGAACACACAATTGGTTTGGTGAGCTCATTAACCACTTCAATACCCAGCCATAGACAATTGACGGCCTGGGATGGGATTTACCATCCTAAGTGGCCGTCAATTGACGGCCTGGGTATTGCAGGCGAATATCTGGATGATGCCTGCAGCCAGAGGCATCATCCAGATATCCATCTCTTCAGCCGGCGATTCTGCACAAAGTAAGAACGATCATAGCGGCGGTTCCGCCGCTTGATCGTTCTTACAGGCCGCGGGAGGGGACATCCCCCCCCTCCCGCCGCCATCCGGTGTTTCTCCGGGCTTACCTGTACCTTCGGGGGCCCGGAGAACGAATCGTCGGCGGCGGCAGGAAGCATAGAGATGACTGGTGACCAGATGGTCACCAGTCATCTCTATGACCGTCGGAGGACCCGGGCGCGATCTGATGACGTCACGCCCGGGTCCCCGTATGTAAACAAAGCCGCGATTGCGGCTGTAAATCACCATTCATGAGATCGGTGAATTTTTTTTCACCGATCTCATGGTTTCCAGCCTGGAGGAGAGATGTGAGGTCTTATTGACCCCACATCTCTCCATAAAGAGGACCTGTCACACACATTTCCTATTACAAGGGATGTTTACATTCCTTGTAATAGGAATAAAAGTGGAAAAAAAAAAAAAAAATGAAAAAAAGTGTAAAAATAAATAAAATATAAGTAAAAAAAAATAATAAAAGATAAAAAAAAAATGAAAACGCCCCTGTCCCCGATAGCTCGCGTGCAGAAGCGAACGCACACGCAAGTCCCGCTGACATATGTAAACGCCGTTTAAACCACACATGTGAGGTATCGCCGCGTGCGTTAGAGTGCCAGCAACTAATCTAGCACTAGATCTCCTCTGTAAATCTAAACTGTAACCTGTAAAAAATAAATAAAGCGTTGCCTATGGAGATTTTTAAGTACCGAAGTTTGGCGCCATTCCATGAGTGTGCGCATAATTAAAGCGTGACATGTTGGGTCTCTATTTACTCGGTGTAACATAATCTTTCACATAAAACAAAAAAATTGGGCTAACTTTAGTGTTTTGTTATTTTTTTAATTCATAAAACAATTTTTTTTACAAAAAAAAGCGTTTGAAAAATAATTGCGTAAATACCGTGCAAGATAAATCTTTGGAATGACCGTCATTTTATTCCCTAGGGTGTCTGCTAAAAAAAACATATATAATGTTTGGGGGTACTGTGTAATTTTCTAGCAAAAGAATGATGATTATTACATGTAGGAGAGAAGTGTCAGAATAGGCCCGGTATGGAGGTGGTATAAAAGCCTAGTATTGAAGCGGTTAAGCCTTAAGAGTCATAGACAGGTGCATCCAATCATGAGAAAAGGTATTTAACCACTTGACCACTGGGCACTTAAACCCCCTTAATAACCAGACCAATTTTCAGCTTTCGGTGCTCTCACAATTTAAATCACACAACATTGTACCCAAATGAAATTTTCGTCCTTTTTTTTCACACAAATAGACCTTACTTTTGGTGGTAGTTAATCACCATTGGGTTTTTTATTTTTTGCGCTATAAGAGAAAGAAGACTGAAAATTCTGTAAAAAAATATTTTTTCTTTGTTTCTGTTATACCATTTTGCAAATTAGTATTTTATTTGCTAGAAAATTACATAGAACCCCAAAACATTATATATGCTTTTTTAGCAAAGACCCTAGAGAATACAATGGCAGTCGTTCCAACTTTTTATCTTGCATTGTATTTGCACAGAAATTTTTCTAACGTGTTTTAAAAAAACAAAACAGTTTTGTGCTTAAAAAAAAATCAGTAAAGTTAGCCCAATGTTTTTGTATAATGTAAAAGATGAAGTTACGCCGAGTAAATAGATACCTAACATGTCACCCTTCAAAATTGCACATGCTCGTGGAATGGCACCAAACTATGCAACGCTTTAAATATTTTTACTGGTTATATGTTTTTAGTTACAGAGGAGGTCTAGGGCCAAAATTATTTCTCTCGCTCTAACGTTAACAGCGACACCTCACATGTGTGGTTTGAACACCATTTTCATATGTGGGCGGGACTTGCGTGTGCGTTCGCATCTGCATGCGAGCACACGGGAACAGGGGCGCTTTAAAAAATATATATATATATTTTATTGTTTACTTTATTTTAGTTTGACATGTTTTTCCGCAAAAAAATTTGATCACTTTTATTTCTATTACAAGGAATGTAAACATCCCTTGTAATAGGAATATGACATTACAGGTCCTCTTTACAGTAAAATATGGGGTCAATAAGACCCCACATCTCACCTCTAGGCTGGGAAGCCTAAAAAAAAAACAATCCTGGCTTTGATCGTAACGTTGAGGCAGTAGAAGCAGGAGGGGGGCGTATTGCGGAGTATTTCAGAGTATTGCAGGGTATTTCAGAGTATTGCGGGGTATTTTGGGGTATTTCAGAGTATTGCGGGGGATTGGGGGGGATTGCATAGTATTGGGGGGGATTGCAGAGTATTGGGGGGATTGCGAGGGATTGCAGAGTATTGCAGAGTATTGGGGGGTATTGCATAGTATTGCGGGGTATTTCAGAGTATTGCGGGGTATTGTGGGGTATTGCAGAGTATTGTGGGGTATTGCAGAGTATTGGGGGGTATTGCAGAGTATTGCACAGTATGGGGCAGAGGGATGGCTGAGCAGGGATGGATGGATGGCTGGATCTGTGACTACATTTGTTACAGATCCAGCCCACAGCACTGCCGCTAACATCCGCTCTCCCCCTCTCCTCTCACACTGTACCGTTCGGTACAGAGAGGGGTGGGAGGCAGGAACCTCATCACATGACGCCGGTTTGTTTACAAGTGATTGCTCCGTCATTGGACGGAGCGATCACGTGGTAAACCGCCGCTATCAGGACCCAGCGGTCACGGGCACTCCCGTGTGCGCACCCCAGGGGGGCGTGCGGGAGCACGATTCTGGGAGGACGTTAATTAACTCCCTCCTAGAGTTAAGCAACTGCCCTGTAGACGTACTTTGTCTATAGGGCGATTGTCAAGTGATTAAGGTGGCCAATTGCAAATTGTTGTTCTCTTTGACTCTCATCTGAAGAGTGGCAACATGGGGACTTCAAAACAACTCTGAAATGACCTGAAATGACCCTACAATGTCGGAGGTGATGGCCTGCAGCTCCCCCAGGCTGGTCAGCGTTGCTGCGCTGTTGGCAGCCAGGTCTTGGATGCCATCCATAATATGTCCCGAGGAGGCCAGGCTGTCGGCCAGGCGCCTCATCTCCTCCACGACCTCGGACAGGTGCTCATTTTGCTGATCCTGTTGTCTGGCCAGCTGTTCTGGCAGGACCTTATAAACACCCCTTGTCTTGCATGTGGCCTTCCGGGGAGTGGCAGGGGACCGGGCATAAGGGGAGGATGTTGAGGGGCTGGAGATGAGGAGGGGGGAAACAGAGGGACTGGAGAGGTTGGGGGTGGTCACTGAGGGGTTCGAAATAGACGGGGAGATAGCCTGGGCTGGTACGGCCAACCCATCATCCTCCTTCAACACCACATACAGGTCCTGGTCCTGGTCTTGGTCGACGACCTCCTCCTCAATCACCTCCTCCGTTGCTGTGTGCCCACTTCCCTCCAAGTCCTGTTCCAGGGGGGCAGCCAGAGGGACTGAATGCTCGGGGGATGGATCCGGACGGGCCCTGGCAGCCACAGATGGCCCCGCTCCCTCCTGCACATCTGTGGATGACACAAAAGATGCACATGTTGGTGGTCCCACACACTTGGCACATGTTCCCTTACACCCCTACACATGCTACACAACAGATAGAATATAAAACACACTTACCTGTCCTCACGGCTGGCTTCTGGGACTCATAGCCCACAACTTCCACAACCTGCTCCGTCTGCAGGCAGCGGGCAACCACCTTCTCCTCCTCAGTCAGACGGACAGGGCAGGGTGGGCCCCCTCCAGTGCCCCTGGCATGCCGAGCTTGTGTCGCAAGCTTGCCCTTCACGAGACGCCGCAGGTCATTCTTTTTTTTTTTAATGTCCTGCGGTGTCCGGACCTCATGAGAGAGGGCATTGACCTGGCATGCGACCTTCATCAGGATCTGATCCCTCCGGGACTTGCTGGTATTGGGGGGGATTGCAGAGTATTGGGGGGATTGCGAGGGATTGCAGAGTATTGCAGAGTATTGGGGGGTATTGCATAGTATTGCGGGGTATTTCAGAGTATTGCGGGGTATTGTGGGGTATTGCAGAGTATTGTGGGGTATTGCAGAGTATTGGGGGGTATTGCAGAGTATTGCACAGTATGGGGCAGAGGGATGGCTGAGCAGGGATGGATGGATGGCTGGATCTGTGACTACATTTGTTACAGATCCAGCCCACAGCACTGCCGCTAACATCCGCTCTCCCCCTCTCCTCTCACACTGTACCGTTCGGTACAGAGAGGGGTGGGAGGCAGGAACCTCATCACATGACGCCGGTTTGTTTACAAGTGATTGCTCCGTCATTGGACGGAGCGATCACGTGGTAAACCGCCGCTATCAGGACCCAGCGGTCACGGGCACTCCCGTGTGCGCACCCCAGGGGGGCGTGCGGGAGCACGATTCTGGGAGGACGTTAATTAACTCCCTCCTAGAGTTAAGCAACTGCCCTGTAGACGTACTTTGTCTATAGGGCGATTGTCAAGTGATTAAGGTGGCCAATTGCAAATTGTTGTTCTCTTTGACTCTCATCTGAAGAGTGGCAACATGGGGACTTCAAAACAACTCTGAAATGACCTGAAAATAAAGATTGTTCTACATTATGGTTTAGGGGAAGGCTACAAAAAGTTATCACAGAGATATAAGCTGTCAGTGTCCTCTGTAAGGGAACATAGTGAGGAAATGGAAGACCCCAAGCACAGTTCTTGTTAAGGTCAAAAGTGGCAGGCCACATAAAATATTGCAGAGGCAAAGGCGAAGGATGGTGAGAACGGTCAAAAACAGCCCACGCACAACCTCCAAAGACCTACAACATCAACTTGCTGCAGGTGTTACTGTGTATCCTTCAACAATTCAGCGCACTTTGAACAGGGAGAAGCTGTATGGGAGAGTGATGCGAAAGAAGCCTTTTCTGCACACACGCCACAAACGGAGTCGCTTGAGGTATGCAAGCACACATTTAGACAAGACAGCTTCATTTTGGAATAAGGTGCTGTGGAATTATGAAACACACGAATATGAATTATTTGGTCATAACAAGGGCTGTTATGCATGGCGGCAAAACAACACAGAATTCCAAGAAAAACACTTGCTACCCACAGTAAAATTTGGTGGAGTTTCCATCATGCTGTAGGGCTGTGTGGCCAGTTCCGGTACTGGGAATCTGGTTAAAGTTGAGGGTTGCATGGATTCCACTCAATGGGCCAGATTCAGGTGGGACTTAAGGCGGTCTATCTCGAGATGTGCCGCCTAAGGCCCTGTACACACAAGCAAATAAATCTGTTCAAATCGGTCTGACAGACCGATTTGAACAGATCTGTCTGCTGGCTGTTTTGGTTTGATCGATGTACACACGATCAAACCAAAATCCCCGCCGGCAGACAGCGCGGTGACGTGGCGGTGACGTTGACGCCGCCACGTCACCGCACCAGGAAGTAAAACACTTCTGCGCATGCGTCGAATCCATTCGACGCATGTGCGGGCAGATATGTCTGCTGGTTAGCCTACTAACCAGCAGACATATCGGTCCGACGGGTTCCCAGTCGACAAATTTTAAAGCAGGCTTTAAAATCTGTCTGCTGGCCAAATCCGTCGGCTCGCCTGTACACACGATCTAATCTGTCTGCTGAGACGGTCTGTCAGACCGTTTTCAGCAGATAGATTTTATCGTGTGTAAGCGGCCTATGGGCCAGATTCTCAGCGGTTCTACGTCTGCGTAAATGTATTTGCGCGGCGTAATTGTCAATGTGCGCCTGCGTATCGATGCGCGGTAAACACAGAACCACATACGCGAGAAAAACTTTTCCGTCTGAGCGGCGAAAATTCTTTAAGCTAGCGCGGCATAGGCGCATAGTTACGCATCTCAAATATTCAGTTCCCATTGAATTAGTATGCAAAAATGCAAATGAGGGAGATGCGCGGATTCCCGAAACTACACGTGTTCGGCGTTGACTACTCGTGGTGCGCGTAACACAAAAGCCTTGAGTAAACATACCCCTCATAAAAGCACGGGTAACTTTGCTCAAGACCGTGTGCAAGTCAGCTGGAGAGCAACTACAGCAGCACCATAACGGACGAGCTGAGCAATCACACTTACTGGACAAGACATTCGTATGCCAACATGCCAGGCCCAGCCATGGTCTTATCACTACTAATGTATGCAGATGAAGAGGAGCATAGAAGGAGGAGGAGGAGGAGGGTGGCACGTGAGAGGATCTACCGAGCGCGCATGAGCCTCTTTGGCATGGGTGATGAGGAGGTGTATCGCATCTTCAGATTCAGCCCTGCTGCCATCCTGGAAATAACCACAACCCTGCAGGAGGACATCACCAGCCAGACATACCGCTCACATGCACTGCAGCCACTGGTCAAGGTCCTGGCAACACTCCATTTCCTGGCCAGTGGATCATTCCAGCGTACAAGTGGAGTGGTGGCTGGGATGTCACAAACCAGCATAAGCAGATGTCTGCACCAGGTTGTCCCCGCAATCCTCAGACGCATGTCCAACCAGTTCATCAGACCCACCACTGAGCACCTGCGGCAGAAGGCAATGACAGATTTCTACAGAATTGACGGATTCCCACGCACCATCGGGGCCATTGATTGCACACATGTGGCACTACAGCCCCCCCGGGACACAGAGCACATTTACCGAAATCGGAAGCATTGGCATTCCATCAATGTACAGGTGATAGCTGATGCCAAATACCTCATATGGCACGTCCGTGCCAAAGACCCCGGGTCCAGCCATGACAGCTACATATACCGTCAAAGCAACATCCCCGAAGATTTTGAGCAGGACATGTATGGGGACAGCTGGCTGGTTGGTGAGTGACATGGGTGGCAGGCATGACTATCCCCTCCCGTGATGCACATCAAAAGTGGTACATGCATGACTAACATCCTCCTGTCTTTTCCCTTACAGGTGACTCTGCATATACACTGGGACCCCATCTAATGATTCCTTTCCGGAATCCCCAAACCAGAGGAGAGAGAAGATACAATGAATCACACATCAAAACCCGTGCAGTGGTGGAGCGCACATTTGGCCTCCTGAAGTCCCATTTCTGATGCCTGGATAAGTCTGGGGGGGCCCTATTGTATTCCCCCAACTTTGTGGGTCAGATCATCGGTGCATGTTGCATTCTGCACAACTTTGCCATGAGAAAGGGCCTGCAGATTGCCCTACGTGATGACCTGACCCCCCAACCACACAGCCCCCCCCTGCCAGAGGAGACCTCGTCTGCTGATGGAAGAGCAGTCAGGAGGGTCCTCGTGTTACGAATCTTTGACCGTTAAACACACACATTCATCATGGCACACAGACACTGCACGCGTGTACACCACTGATGTCCCTAGATCACACACCCCACATCCACATCACATTGGATTAGCCCAAGTCCAGCATGTAGGACTTGGGAGCAGCAACGCCAGCGTCAAGGCCCCAATGATGTTGCTGTCCATTCATACACCTTTCACACGTCATTCATACATCCGTGGGGTTAACTTCACCACCACGGCCGAGGGTGACACCCCTTACTGGCAGAAGTGCCACCCCCTCACTTTCACACACCGTTCACACTGCACCGTGTGCAGTATCAAAAAAACAAAAAAAGCTCTTAACCAGAGCATAATAAACAAAAAACAAAAAAAGCTCTTAACCAGAGCATAATAAACAAAAAACAAAAAAAGCTCTTAACCAGAGCATAATAAACTGAAAACAAAAAAAGCTCTTAACCAGAGCATAATAAACTGAAATCCCAAAAAATTAATGGGCCTGGCGGGGGCTCCGCCTGGTGCCACGGCTCCTGCCCCTCACTTGCCTGGGGGCAGCCACAGGTGGGGGTGGGGTAGCAGGTGGAGGAGGAGCATCCCCACGTCCCTCCCTGGCTGCCTGCATGCCCTCCAGGGCAACCGCTATGCGGGTTTGCACAGCAGTCTGCGCCTCAACTGCAAGGCGCAGGGCATGAACTTCCCCTACAATGTCGGAGGTGATGGCCTGCAGCTCCCCCAGGCTGGTCAGCGTTGCTGCGCTGTTGGCAGCCAGGTCTTGGATGCCATCCATAATATGTCCCGAGGAGGCCAGGCTGTCGGCCAGGCGCCTCATCTCCTCCACGACCTCGGACAGGTGCTCATTTTGCTGATCCTGTTGTCTGGCCAGCTGTTCTGGCAGGACCTTATAAACACCCCTTGTCTTGCATGTGGCCTTCCGGGGAGTGGCAGGGGACCGGGCATAAGGGGAGGATGTTGAGGGGCTGGAGATGAGGAGGGGGGAAACAGAGGGACTGGAGAGGTTGGGGGTGGTCACTGAGGGGTTCGAAATAGACGGGGAGATAGCCTGGGCTGGTACGGCCAACCCATCATCCTCCTTCAACACCACATACAGGTCCTGGTCCTGGTCTTGGTCGACGACCTCCTCCTCAATCACCTCCTCCGTTGCGGTGTGCCCACTTCCCTCCAAGTCCTGTTCCAGGGGGGCAGCCAGAGGGACTGAATGCTCGGGGGATGGATCCGGACGGGCCCTGGCAGCCACAGATGGCCCCGCTCCCTCCTGCACATCTGTGGATGACACAAAAGATGCACATGTTGGTGGTCCCACACACTTGGCACATGTTCCCTTACACCCCTACACATGCTACACAACAGATAGAATATAAAACACACTTACCTGTCCTCACGGCTGGCTTCTGGGACTCATAGCCCACAACTTCCACAACCTGCTCCGTCTGCAGGCAGCGGGCAACCACCTTCTCCTCCTCAGTCAGACGGACAGGGCAGGGTGGGCCCCCTCCAGTGCCCCTGGCATGCCGAGCTTGTGTCGCAAGCTTGCCCTTCACGAGACGCCGCAGGTCATTCTTTTTTTTTTTAATGTCCTGCGGTGTCCGGACCTCATGAGAGAGGGCATTGACCTGGCATGCGACCTTCATCAGGATCTGATCCCTCCGGGACTTGCTGGTCCGGCCACTGTCTGCCCCATGGAGCCGAGAGTCGTATTTCTCCATTGCCCTCACAACAATGGCCCTCTCCTCTGGCGAGAAATTTTTCTTCCTCCTCTCCTTAACAACAGTAGCCATGGCAAAAGCACAACTTTTTCCCGTAACAATCACCAAAAATAGGAGTCTGTTGCGCTGCACGGGCGCATGTGTGGCCACATTATATACCCTGCGCCGGGGGATCGTAGGCCGGCTTGGCGCATGCGCAGAAGGCATCCACGTCACAGCGCGGGTCATCCACGTCACGGCGCGGGTCATCCACATCACGGCGCATGCTCCGTTCGTCCCGGGCTTCATTTGCATGGGGTCACGCTTCATTACAATGCAAACCGCCCACTTCCCTCCTACTTTGGAGTTGCGCTGGATTACGCCGATGCTTTTACGCGACGCAGGCGCATCTTCGAGCAAAATTTACTTAGGGAATACGGTACTTGCCACTCCGCGTTACGTCGACGCAGTGCATCTGAGATGCGCAACGCCTGCATAATTATGCGCGCATCTACGAGAATCTGGCCCTAAGTCTATATTTGTGGCGGAATATCTATGCACCGTACCCACATAACTATATACGCACCAAAATAGGCTATTCCCGACCGGCCTAACTTGCCTGTGCATGCACGTCCTAGGCTCACATTTATTCCGTTCGCACCATTGATTTCCTATGCAAATATGCAAATGAGTCAGAAACGCCGATTCCCGAACTTAGGCCTGTTCGGCACAGGCTAGGCGCGGTGGGCCAGATCCCAGGAGATACACCGGCGTACTTTCAAATTACCTGCGTTGTATCATTAGTTTGAATCCTCAAACCATGATACGACAGCTTCGGGCTTCGATCCGACAGGCTTACGTCTTCGTACGACTTCGGATCTACGCTGCAATCTTTTTCCGCCCGCTGGGTGGAGTTTGCGTCGTTTTCCGCATCGGGTATGCAAATTAGCTTTTTACGGCGATCCACGAAGTTACGATCGGATGTCGCATTCTCTAACGTCGTAGCTAGTCGGCTTTTTAAGTTGTCCGTGAATAGGAATGTACGTAAATTACGCTACAAAAAAAATGAAGTTTCGACGTAATTTCGCGCAATGCACGGCGGGAAATTTCAGAACGGAGCATGCGCAGTTCGATCGCCGCAGGGACGCGCCTAATTTAAATGATTCACGCCCCCTAATAGCGTATTTTGATTCCGCCGCGAGAAATACACTACGCCGCCGTATCTTACGGGACGAAATCTTCCTGGATTCGACTTAGAGCCAGGTAAAATACGGCGGTGTATCGTATCTCTGATACGCTACGGCGGGGCAATTGTATGTGGATCTGGCCCGGTGTGCCTAAGCTGTTTGGCCGGCCTAACGTTACCCCTCATAAAGCAGGGTTAACTTTGCACCAGACTTGCTCAAGTCAGCTAGAGAGCAGCTGCAGCAGCACCGTTACAGACGAGCTGAGCAACCACACTTGCAGGACAACACATGGCAGCTGTGGTCCTAGCACTACTAATGGGTCCACCGCCACCAGGGCCACCATCAGGGGGGGTACAGGCAGTACACCTGTAAGGGGTCCAGAGGCCACCAGGACCCCAGATGGCAGGGGCTTTCCATCTGGGACCTCTGGGCCCTTTAATAATAATGATAATAATAATTATATATATATTTTTGTCCGAAAGGCACTGGCCTTGAACTTGTTCTGCATACAGACGGCAGAACTTTTTCAGCCAACATTCACGAAACTACGTAGTTTTTCTGCTCTTTTGTCCGATGGAGCGTACAGACGGTTTGATTATACGACAAAACACGTCCATCGGAATATTCCATGGTGTGCGATCCTTTAGCCTGTAGGGTTCAATATTGGGTTGGCTCACCCTTTGCAGCTATAAAAGCTTCAACTCTTCTGGGAAAGGCCGTCCACAAGGTTTAGGAGTGTGTCTATGGGAATGTTTGACCATTCTTCCAGAAGTGTATTTGTGAGGTCAGGCACTGATGTTGGACAAGAAGTCCTGGCTCACAGTCTCCGCTCTAATTCATCCCAAAGGTGTTGAGGTCAGGACTCTGTGCAGGCCAGTCCAGTTCCTCCACCCCAAACTCACTCATTTATGTCTTTATGGTTCTTGCTTTGTGGACTGGCCCAAATCATTTGATGAAAGGGGGGTTATGGTGTGGGATTGTTTTCGGCCCCTTAGTTCCATTGAAGGGAACTCTTAAGGCGTTAGCATACCAAGACAATTTGGACAATTTCATGCTCCCAACTTTGTAGAAACAGTTTGGGGAGGGCCCCTTCCTGTTCCAACATGACTGCTCACCATGGCACAAAGCAAGGTCCATAAAGACATGGATGAGCAAGTTTGGGGTGGAGGAACTTGACTGGCCTGCACAGAGTCCTGACCTCTACTCGATAGAACACCTTTGAAATGAATTACAGCAGAGACTGCAAGCCAGGCCATCTTGTCAGTCAAAAAAATATAAATAAAAATATTTTAAAAAAATATTGAAAAAATATAAGGGGGGGTTCCCACCCGGGCCCCTGTGGACCCCCGGGCCCCTTACAGGTGTACTGCCTGTACCCCCCTGATGGCGGCCCTGGTCACAAGTCTCCATTGCTGTTATGAGGGCTGACATCTCCTGGGTGTTAAAGTTTTTTTTTCCTCCTCTGCCTGTGGGGAACGGGAGCAGCCATCTCACAGCAAAAGTACCTTCCCTGGGGGGGGGGGGGAATAAAACTGGATGTACTTTTGCATCGGCTGGGCGTAAGTTGGGCCGGCATAGTTGTGAGCATGCTCACAAGAGAACGAACGTACTGAGCATGCTCCGTTCATGATACGCCGGGCGTAAATCACTGCTCCACGTTCGGAACATCATTTGCATAAGGTCACACCCACTTCCACTTAGGCCGAGGAAATTAAGTTAGGCTGGTGCAAAGTTAGGCACAAGTGCTTTGTGAATACTGTACTTGCCTCTCTCCAACGGACCGTTTCAGCAGACAAATTCAATTGTGTGTACGGGCGAACAGACAGGTTTTTCCAGCAGACAAATTCTAAAGCATGCTTTAAAATCTGTCTGCTGAAACCCGTCCGTCCGACATGTCCGCTGGTTAGTACGCCTAACCAGCGGACAAAAATCTCCCGCATGCGCCGAATGGATTCGACGCATGCGTGGAAGTATTTTACTTCCTGGAGTGGTGACGTGGCGGCGTCAACGTCACACAGACAGCGCGTCTGAGGAGAGAGAGAAAGATCTGTGAGTTTTTGCTACAAATGTACCAAAGTAAAAAGTGACAAAGTGCCCAATCAGCGCCAAATCAGTGCCCAATCAGTGCCCATCTGTACCACCAGTATCATCTGTGCCACCAGTACCACCTGTG
The DNA here is from genome assembly GCA_029574335.1 of Rana kukunoris. Lineage (NCBI taxonomy): Eukaryota > Metazoa > Chordata > Amphibia > Anura > Ranidae > Rana > Rana kukunoris. Next base: position 368,208,078 of record CM056050.1, read on the forward strand.
CCCATCAGTACCGCCTGTGCCACAGTACCACCTGTGCCACAGTACCGCCTGTGCCCCCAGTACCACCTGTGCCACAAGTACTATCTGTGCCCACCCGTGCCACCAGTACCGCCTGTGCCACAAGTACTATCTGTGCCCACCTGTGCCACCAGTACCGCCTGTGCCACCAGTACCGCCTGTGCCATCAGTACCACCTGTGCCATCAGTACCACCTGTGCCACCAGTACCGCCTGTGCACACCTGTGATCAGTGCCCATCTGCCGCCTCTGCACATCTGCAATCAGTGCGTATCAGTGCCCACCTGTGCCGCCTCAGCGCACATCTGTGCCACCTCATTAGTGCTACCTGTGTCGCCTCATTAGTGCCACCTCTGCCGCCTCATTAGTGCCACCTGTGCCGCCTCATCAGTGCACATCTGTGCAATCAGTACACATCTGTGCTGCCTCATCGGTGTACATCTGTTCCACCACCTCAGTACCTATCTCTGCCACCTCAGTACCCATCTCTGCCCTCTCAGTACCCATCTCTGCCCCCTCAGTACCCATCTCTGCCCATCTGTGCCGCCTCAGTGCACATCTGTGCCACACACTGTGAAGTCACCAGCAATGTCAAAACGTTGCTTTTCCGCACAGGAGGCATATCAAATTCTTTCAGCGCCTGACGAGAGCAATGGGGAGCTCTCTTTTTCTGATTCTCATTCGGATTCGGACGTAGACTATGAGCCAGTCTACAGTAGTGGAACAGAGACAGGCTCAGAGGGGGAAGATAGTCAGCCCGCCAAATGAAGGCGCTCTCAGTGGCATCCACCAGCACCGACATGCCATCCACCAGCACCGAAGTGCCATCCACCTATACCGAAGTGCCATCCACCAGCACCGCAGTACCTCGGCAACAAAGGCCAAGGACCCATGCCAGCCTTCCTTATGCCCTTCAGTACCCCCTGTGGCTTCCTCCAAATTCCGGAGAAGCCAACATTCCCCCTTTCACTGCCCAGCCAGGAGTCCAGGTGGACACATTTTATTTCCAACAATCCAACATCGTCTTATGCCCATCCCTTCCATTGGAGAGACCTTACGGTGGAGGAGTTTAGTTTTTTTTTAGGCCTCACATTTTGCATGGGACTCAACCCAAAAAATTAAAAGAAGCTGTCGTTTTGGTCAAAACGGGCCGTTACCATACTAAACTAAATTATTAGTTTAGTATGGTAAACGTAATCCTCCGTTCCTGCCTTCACACATCTTCACACCCATTATGCCACTGCCTGCTTTGTAACTGACCCCGGCTTGTTATTGGACCACGCTTCTGCCTAATGATTTTGTAATACCTCTGCCTGATCTGAAATTGACCCTGGACTGTTTTTTGACCACTCTTCTGCCTAACGATTCTGTAATGCCTTTGCCTGATCTGCAACTGACCTTGGACTGTTTGACCATGCCTTTTGCCTGCCTTCACACATCTTCACACCCCTTATGCCACTGCCTGCTTTGTAACTGCCCCCGGCTTGTTATTGGACCACGCTTCTGCCTAATGATTTTGTAATACCTCTGCCTGATCTGAAATTGACCCTGGACTGTTTTTTGACCACTCTTCTGCCTAACGATTCTGTAATGCCTCTGCCTGATCTGCAACTGACCTTGGACTGTTTGACCATGCCTTTTGCCTGCCTCTTGGACTGACCTTGTACCCTGCTACTGGACCAGTGGGATTCAACACAGGGGTCTCACATATGTGAGGGGCTCCAGAAAAGTTTTTCTAGATGAAGAAAACAATTTTTTTTTGTTTTCTCATCCTAGATTAGGGTCTGGTTGCCCAGAGGCTTCAAAGAGATTTGGGTGGGAGAAGCCTCTACCCCTGTCCCCATTCTGTCCTGAACGAGGCCCTCCTTCTGCCTGCTGCCTGTAGGACCTATGCCATCATGCCTCTGCCTGTTGCATGAACTGACCACCTGCACTAACCCTGACGGGACAGTATCCCTGCCTGGACAATTGTGTATGCTGTTGCTGACCAAGTCCCTGCCTGCTGCCTGGACCAGTTCTTATCCTGATGTGTAGAACTGCGCTACTATTACCACAGGTAATCTTTTGTTTACACTTTGCTCAGCAGAATGTATTTTGGGGTGTAATTTTTGCCATCTAAATGCTATGTGTTGGAAATATCTTATAAACGGACAACTTTGTGTAAAAAAAAATGCGTTTTCATTTTTTTTTTACATGTTCCAAAAACTTCTGGGAAAGAATGAACCGTTCAAAAGACTCATTATGCCTATAGATTATACGTTGTGGTGTTAGCTTTCCAAAATGGGGTCACTTTGTGGGTAATTCCATTGTCCTGGTGTTCCAGTGCCTTCAAAAATGTAATAGGTAGTCAACTAGTTAAATGTGCAATTTATGCTCCTAAAACCCCTGATGGCGCTCCCTGCATGTTGGGCCTCTGTATGTGGCCAGGCAGTGAAAAAGTCTCACACATGGGGTATCGTTTTACTCAGGAGGAGTAGCAGAATGTATTTTGGGGTGTCATTTATGCTATGTACATGCTATGTGTTGGAAATATCTTATCAATGGACAACTTTGTATAAAAAAAATTTGTTTTAATTTTTTTCCACATATTCCAAAAACTTCTGGAAAAAAATGAACCGTTCAAAAGACTCATTATGCTTCATAGATTATACATTGGGGTGTTAGCTTTCCAAAATGGAGTCACTTTGTGGGTAATTTCATTGTCCTGGTGTTCCAGGGCCTTCAAAATTGTAATAGGTTGTCAACTAGTTAGATGTGCAATTTATGCTCCTAAAACCCCTGATGGCGCTCCCTGCATTTTGGGCCTCTGTATGTGGCCAGGCAGTGAAAAAGTCTCACACATGGGGTATCGTTTTACTCAGGAGGAGTAGCAGAATGTATTTTGGGGTGTCATTTGTGGTATGCACATGCCATGTGAGAGAAATAAGCTATTACAATGACAATTTTGAGAATTTTTTAAAATAAAAAATAAAAATCTTAATTTTGCAAAGTATTGTGGGAAAAAATTACAACTTCAAATAACTCACCATGCCTCTTACTGAATACCTTGGAATGTCTACTTTCCAAAAAGGGGTTATTTGGGGGGCATTTGTACTTTCCTGGCTTGTTAGGGCCTCAAGAAATGAGATAGGCCTTCAGTACATCAGGTGTGATCATTTATTATGATTTGCACTATAGCTTGTAGACTCTAAAACTTTCACACAGACCAAATAATTTCCAAAAATTTGGGGTTATTTTTTATCAAAGACATGTAGCAGTAAAAATTGTGGCCAAAATGTATGAAAAAAAATAATAATTTGCAAAATTTTATCACAGAAACTAAGAAAAAATCAAAAAATTTCGGTCTTTTTTCATTAATAGTGCAAAAAATAAAAAACCCAGAGGTGATCAAATACCACCAAAAGAAAGCTCTGTTTGTATGAAAAAAGGACAAAAAAATCATTTGGATACAGTGTTGCATGACTGAGTAATTGTCATTCAAAGTGTGAGAGCCCTGAAAGCTGAAAATTGGTCTGGTCAGGAGGGGTGTTTTATGGAAGTGGTTAATGGTGCTCTTGACTTCCTTGTTCCTCATACTGTAGATCAGGGGTCTCCAAACTATGGCCCTCCAGTTGTTCAGGAACTACAATTCCCATAATGCTTAGTCGTGTCTGTGAATGTCAGAGTTTTACAATGCCTCATGGGAAATGTAGTTCCGAAACAGCTGGAGGGCCGTAGTTTGGAGATCCTTGCTGTAGATGATGGGGTTCAACATTGGCATCACGGCTGTATAGAAAATGGACACAGTTTTGTCTATTTCTGCAGAATACATAGAACGAGTTTTAAGATACACAAACATGATGGTCCCATAGTAGAGACTCACCACAGTCAGGTGAGAAGCACATGTGGAGAAAGCTTTGTGTCTTCCAAGGGAGGAACGGATCTTCAAGATGATGGAGATGATGTGGATGTACGAAGTTAGAGTCAAGCAGAAAGAACACATAGCAATGATACCTACTCCAATATACATCACTATTTCATTTAGAAAAGTATCTTTGCAAGACAGTCGAAAAAAAGGCGGCATCTCACAGAAGAAGTGGTTGACATGGTGGGACTTGCAGTAGGGGAGTCGGAAGGTGAGGACAACATGAAGAGCGGAGTTCAAGAAGCACATACTCCATGACCCTACAGCTAAACTAATACACAACATTTTATTCATGATGGTGTTGTAGTGCAATGGCCTACAAATGGCAGCAAATCTGTCATACACCATAACGGCAAGTATAAAGCACTCTGTGGATCCTAAAGCCAGACTGAAGTACATCTGTAATGCACATCCCAACAAGGAGATACTTGTATCCATGGCCAGAGTGTTTAAGAGAATGTTGGGAACAATGGTGGATGAGAAAAAGATATCGATAATGGAGAGATTACTCAGGAAGAAGTACATGGGAGTGTGCAACTTTGGGTTGATACTCACTACTATAATTAGTAGAAGATTTCCTGGCAATGTGATTTTGTACATTACAAGAAACACAAGGAAATAGAAGACTTGGAGGATCGGGACAGTAGATCCAATTTCGAGGAGGATGAACCTTTCCGGAGATGTTTGATTGACTTTTTCCATAACATTCAGGTAGGAGACAATTGTAACAATCACAATAAAGTAATCATAGTTTTCTTTTAAAGGAAAACTTGACTTTCTTGAAATAACAACTATATAGATAGAGTAGGGAAGAGTTAAAAATCCCCTACCAGTTTATTTTTTTGCTATTTTTGTATGTTTTGGGATATTATAAATTTATAAAATTATTTTGGAAAATACATGGACTTTTTAGGCACACAACATAAATTGTATAAAAATCCACCACATTTTATTTATATGAAAATATTTCTCCTTTTATAAAATAATTGCTGTAACGGAGATGTAGGTGTAAGAAACACACACGGAGAGTAGGAGCACCCAGAAAGCTTTTTATTTAACGGTAGCGGGGTTAACACACAGCCAGGTAGCAGCTATCACAGCCAGGCAAAGCAAGAGTCTGGAATACAGTATACATGCACAGTGGGGTAGCAGACTCTGTGTTGGTAAAGGGTAATACGCGCCAGGCTGGCCAAACAAAAGAAGTAACAGAGTTCTGGCAAGTAGGGCTAGTCCGTGCCCAGTCCTGGATACACGAAAATAAAGTTCGCTCTACTCACAGCGTAAGTGATCACAGGGTTAATCCATGCTTAGAATGGCACACAGCCAAGGGTAATCCACTCTCAAGATGGTACACAGCCAAGGGTAATCCACTCTCAAGATGGCACACAGCCAAGGGTAATCCACTCTCAAGATGGTACACAGCCAATGGTAATCCACTCTCAAGGTGGTAGACAGCCAAGGATAATCTATTCTCAAGATGGTAGACGGCCAAGGGTAATCCATTCTCAAGATGGTAGACAGCCAAGGGTAATCCACTCTCAAGATGGTACACAGCCAAGGGTAATTCACCTTCAAGATGGCACACAGCCAAGTGTAATCCACACTCAAGATGGCACACAGCCAGGGGCGGACTGACCATTTGGGCACTCGGGCACTGCCCGAGGGCGCCATGCCACTAGGGGGCCCCATCAGGGTTGCCAACCTCAGTAAAGATCTGTGTTTGTAAAAATTCCCAAGATTATAGCTGCCCCGCCTCTCCAGTACCTTTTCAGTGTGTGTATATGTGTATTCTGTGTGTGTATGTTGTGAGGGATTAACTCGGTAGCGGTGTGTGTGACCCCCTCTATGGGTTCACTACACGCTGAACTGTACAAAAAGGCACTTGAGGATGACTGAAAACAAATGATATGGTTTATTTTTCCATCTTGCGGGATACACGTGCAAGCATCAAAACAGCATAAACAAAACAAAACATAAAATAAACCCTTGCCACTTGGGGCGTCTATCTTCCCAACACAGGAACCTACCTATGGAGTCTGGCACAGCCTACTGCTGGGCAGACACTGCTGGTCCTACAGCAGAAAACAACAAAAAAGTCTCTTTGATATTTCTCACACAGAAATATCCATCAGCACCTCACCTCTTCAGTACTGGTTGTGACTGCTTCTTCACTCACACAGCCTCAGGATGCAGCAATCAGTTGTCATCCCTAGGCTGTCTTTATAGGGGCTTTTAAATTGCCTAATTCTGAACAGCTGAAACCTTTTAACGCCCCAAACCTCTCTGGCCATCTCTGCAGCTGACACCCAATAGTAATTGGTGTATTGTCTAAACAAGGCAGAAAAGTACCTCCCGCCTGGGACACAGATTTACCTGACTTCCTGTCACAATGTATACTGTGTGTGTATATTGTGTGTCTGTGTGTGTATACTGTGTGGCCCCATAATCTTTTGCCTTGGGGCCCCATAATCTCCTATTGCCCGGGGGGCCCATGAGTTGTCAGTCCGCCCATGCACACAGCCAAACTGCCTGTCTTCCAGCACATGTTACAATGGCTAAATCCCTCACAGACACTTCCCCCCCACCCTTGGAAACAGGGTGGTTTAAAATGTCCAATGACAACAGCCACACAGATCAGGTGTATAAAAGCTTATCAGCAGGGGGGGCTGCTGTAGGAGTCCCCCCTCCCTCCACATGGACGTCCATCCCATAATTTGTTTCTTCCAAGGCAGACAGACACAAACAATGGAATACAACAACACCCCATAGGGGTGTAAGGGACAAGGAGGTACAGAATTGTTTTAACCACTTGCCTCCTGTGCACTTATTTTCCCACATCTGTTAGTTAGGAGGGAGCACGGTATATTCAGTATGGGTGTCCACAATACTACCCAGTGATCACTCAATGTATTCTAGTGATACGTTTTGGGATAGCTCCCTTCACTTCCCATCCCAGAGAAAATTAGATTTCCCCTCTTAAACCTCGTACACACGATCGGACTTCCAGCGGATCTTTCCGTGGATTTTGGTCCGAAGGGCGTTGGCCATGAACTTGTTCTGCATACACACAGCCCAACATTTTCAGCCAACATTTACCAAACCATGTGGCTTTTCATCTCTTTACCGCCACCCTTTGGGCAACTTCTGCTATTGTTGTCTGATGTTTAGCATTGGTTCTGAGCATGCGTGTTTGTACTTTTTAGTTGGATAGATTTGTGTACACACAACATCATGAAAGATGTTATTAGTTGTTATTAGTTGTAATGTTTTGAGACCCTTTCCCTCCCTCTGCCTCCCTATTTTACCTTTTGTATATAACCCCCCCTTTGCTACCATTAAAGCCGAGCCCACGTTGAATCCGCCTTTCTGTGTGTCTTTCTTGTTAGCGTGTGTTACCAGGCCCGTCTGGGCCTCACTTATTATTCAAGGGTCGAATATAATCTTACCCCATCAATGGGGACAAGGTGCTTTGTGGTGCACCCCAAAGCACCCTTTCCATGTTGAGGGCAAGCGGCCTGGTATGGTTCAGGAGGGGGGATGCTCACTCTCAACCCTTTCCTGGACTGCCAGGCTGATTGCTCGGATAAGGTCTGGTATGGATTTTGGGGGGACCCCACGCCATTTCAATACACTCTGCACTGTGTTATATACACTACGTCTGACTGCACTATATACTTTGCACTGCAATATATACACTACGTCTGACTGCACTACTCTGCACTGTATTATATACACTACACTGACTGCACTATATACTTTGCACTGTATTATATACACTACACTGACTGTACTATATTCTCTGCACTGTATTATATACACTACACTGATTGCACTATATACGTTGCACTGTATTATTTACACTATTAGGGCCAGATTCTCAAAAAAGATACAACGGTGTATCGCAGGAAACACTGTCGTATCTCTGTTTTTTTGCCCTGGTATCTATGCGTGTGATTCATAGAATCACTTACGCATAGATACAGCAAAGATCCGACAGGTGTAAGACACTTAGGCCTCATACACACGATCGGACATATCCGATGAAAACGGTCCGCGGACCATTTCCATCGGATATGTCCGATCGGGAGTTTGATCCGATGGCGTGTACACACCATCGGATCAAATTCCCCGCCGCCGGACGGCGCGGTGACGTGGCGGTGACGCGGCGGTGACGTTGACGCCGCCACGTCACCGCTACGTCACCGCACCAGGAAGTAAAACACTTCCGCGCATGTGCCGAATACATTCGGCGGCGGCGCGGCGGCGGTGCGGGACGACATGTCTGCTGGTAAGTGTACTAACCAGCAGACATGTCGGGCGGACAGATTCCCACCGGATAGATTTCAAAGCTTGCTTTGAAATCTGTCGGGTGGAGAAATCTGTCCACTAGCCCATACACACGAGCGGAGATGTCTGCTGATCCATCGGACCGTTTTCAGCGGACATATCCCCTCGTGTGTACGAGGCCTTACACCGTCGGATCTTAGATGTAATTACTTTGCTGGCCGCTAGGTGGCCTTTATGTTGATTTCTCATTTGCCTATGTAAATGAGCCTAATACGCCGATTCCCGAACATTTTTACGCCGCCTCATCGTCGTTTCCATCGTTTCCGTAAGCGTAAACCTACCCCTGCTATATAGGCTTACGAAGTTCCGTCGTATGCCATGTTAAGTATGGCGTCGGGTCAGCGTCGTCTTTTCCCATCGGTTACGTCGTTTTACTAAGTCGTTCGTGAATAGGGCATTGCGTAAGTGAAGATCACGTCGTTTTCACGTCGGGTTCAACAACGTTTTCCGACGTGAGCTGGAGCATGCGCACTGGGCTTTTTTTAGGGCCAGATTCTCTAAGAATCTGCGGCGGCGTAGCGTAAGCCATTTACACTACGCCGCCGCAACTTACTGGAGCAAGTGCCGTATTCTCCAAGCACTTGCTTCGTAGTTTGCGGCAGCGTAGTGTAAATGGGCCGGCGTATCCCCGCGTAATTCAAAGGGGGCGGCTTGTATTTAAATTGAGCGCGCCCCCGCGTCGATCAAACTGCGCATGCGCCGCCCGGGAAAAAAGCCCAGTGCACATGCTCCAGCTCACGTAGGAAAACGTCGTTGAAACCGACGTGAAAACGACGTGATCGTCACTTACGCAATGCCCTATTTGCGAACGACTTAGTAAAACGACGTAACCGACGGAAAAAGACGACGCTGACCCGACGCCATACTTAACATGGCATACGATGGAACTTCGTAAACCTTCGTAAACCTACCCCTCATATAGCAGGGGTAGGTTTACAGTTACGGAAACGACGTAAACGACGACGAGGCGGCGTAAAAACGTTCGGGAATCTTGGCGGTCGGAATTTAGTGTGACCGTGTGTATGCAACACAAGTTTGAGCCAAGATTCTATCAGAAAAAAAATCCACGGTTTTCCGATCATGTGTACGTGGCATTATAGTGTGAGGGTGGCAGACAATCTAGCGCTAACAGACACTGGCTGGGAGGGTCACTAACTTACACTGACAACGCTAGTGACAGTGATTATACTGTACACTGACACTGTACTAATGACAATGGCTGGGAAGGAGTTAACATCTAGAGGCAATCAAATTAACTGTGTGCCTAATAATGTTTATTATGTGCTGCTTTTACTTTACTATCTGACTATTATTTCTCCCTGTTTTTTTAAACACAGAACTCTGTGTGTGATTGGCCACAGCCAATCAGCTGATTTCAGCCCAAATCATAGGCTAAAATCAGCCGCCAAACTCCTACTGTGTCCAATCACATCACGGGTTGGCAGGAGTTGGTGCACATGCTTGCCCCAAACCCAGAAGCAAGCCGATGTCCTGTCGAGAAGTGCCCCCATCGAGAAATGCCCAGGTGGAACTGCGCATGCGCAGGACAGAGCCCCAGAACAGCTGAGTTTACGGTCTTGTGTTGCCGAGGCACGTTCATGTAGCTGAGGGGCGGTTACTTAAATGAAGGGGGCAGATATTTAAATGATGGGCAGTTCTGGGGGTGGAATTTTGATCGATGGCCAAACAAAGCTGCAAAGGAAATCTTCACTACTATTCTTTCTGGACCCTTGCGGGCCGTGTTTAGTCAATTGAAGGGCGGCTTTTTCTATTTTAGATAAAGATTTCTTTTGCAGTTTTGTTTGGCCAATTCCGCCCCCAACACGGCCCATCATTTAAATATCCACCCCCTTCATGTATCTATCCGCCCCTCTCCTACATGAACGTGCCTCGACAATGCGACTCAACAGCTAAGCGTCAACTCAGCTCCATGCAGCACAAGCGCAGGTAATTCTTCTCCTTCATTGATATGCGCTGATGAGGTGGCACTGGTGGGCACTGATAGACACAGATAAGGCTGCACTCATAGTCACAGATAAGGCGGCACTGATGGGGACAAATAAGGCAGCAATAATGGGCACAGATAAGGTGGCACTGATGAGTGGCACTGATGGGGGAACTGATGGGTGGCACTGATAGGGGCACTGATAGGTGGCACTGATGGGCACTAGCAGGTGACAGTGATGAGCACTGGTAGTGGACACTGATGGAAGATACTGGTAAGTGACACTGATGGGTGGCACTGTGGGCACTGATAGGCGGTACTGATATGTAGAATTGATGAGTACTGATAGACGGTGCTCATATGCAGCACTGATGGGCACTGACAGGTGGGTGTGATGGGCACTGACAGGTGGTACTAATTGGCACTGACGGGCAGCACTGATGATGAGGTAATGATGTGTTACTGACAGGTCTTACTGCTGGGCACTAATTAGCACTGTAATGGGCACTGGTTGGCACTGTAATGGGCACTGGTTGGCACTGTGGTGGGCTCTGATTGGCACTGTGGTGGGCACTAATTGGTACTTTGGTGGGCACTTGCAGACTTTATTATTGGGGCATTGCTGGGCACTGATTGGCTGATTGGCACATCGGAGGGGGCTGTGCTGATAATCAATGTGCTGACTATCAGCACAGGCCCCCCTCTGACGATCGGCTGTCCCTGTCAGCGTGAACCGAGGAATGCTGTTTAATGGCGCTTCCTGTTTCACACGATGATCAGCTGTGATTGGTCACAGCTGATCACGTGGTAAGAAGCTTCTTATCACGATCGGAGATGCAGGGTGTCAGACTACCACGCCGCAATCTCCATGCTGCGCACCCTCACGGGCGCGTGTCGGCATGTTATCCTGCTGGATGTCATATGATAACAGAACCAGTCAGGATAACAGAACCACTTCCCGGACGTCAATCTGCTATAGGCCGGGGGCGGGAAGTGGTTAAAGTGGTTGTAAAGCCTAAACATGTTTTACCTTAAGGCATTCCTTCCTAGAGAAAAGCTGAATACTAAAGAATAGATTGTGAGGGAAGGAAAACACTTCTAGATAGAGAAGATCCTCTAGCCCTGGATAACAGGAAAGAATTCCCTATATTTTTTGTGAGGGGAATGTGTAGGAACAAAACATTTATTAAAAATAAATCTAAAATTCCTTGAGAACTTGATGGGCCAGATTCAGATAGTATTTATGTCGGTGTATCAAGAGATACGCCGTGTAAATACTAAGAATAGCCGGCGTATCTTTTTTTGCTATTCAGAAAAGAAGATACGCCATAATTCTGCTAATATACGAGCGGCGTATTTCTGTTACACCGTTGTATATTAGTTGCAGTTTTACGCTGGGCACTAGGTGGCTTTATGCGTCCAATATGCAAATTAGGGATTTACGGCGATTCCTGAACGTACTTGCGGCCGGCCGTCATTTGCGTAAGCGTTATTGCGGCGTACGGTTACCCCTGCTATAGGAGGCGTAGCCAATGTTAAGTATGGACGTCGGGACAGCGTCGAATTGTACGTCGGTTACGTAGTTTGCGGAAATCGTTCGGGAATGGGGCTCGACGTAAGTTACGTTCACGTCATTTACATTGACAAATAGCGACGTGATTTGACGCATGCGCACTGGGAACGTCCACGGACGGTGCATGTGCCGTTCAGAAAGAACGTCATGAGCGTGGGGTCATGATTGATTTACATGAATCACATCCACATCCTCAACATTTGAATTGCACGGCCTTACGTCGGGCACTTTACGCTACGCCACCGCAACTTATGGAGCAAGTGCTTTCTGAATAAGGTACTTGCCCATAATATTTGCGGAGGCATAGCGTAAAGAGGAAACGCTACGCCGCCGGAAAGATACACATTTGTATCTGAATCCGGCCCAATATCTTTTCCTAGTTAAGGGGAATGTTTCATTACAGGATTTAATCATATATCTTGTTCTTTGGGTGAAGCTAGAAGACCCCTGATGTCTCCATTGAGAGGACCTTGTCACTACTGTCACATAAGGGCCTTGTCAGTACATACATATATACATGCTTATGACACATGGTAATACATAAACACCTATTACACATCCCTACACACACCACAAGTGGAAGAAGTAGCCATAGAGCCCCCAGCCTTGAAAATGTGGCCTGTGCATCCAAGTGGTAATGACCCCCCCCCCCCGGTCATGAAAGGATTAAATAAAAGAGGAAGCAATTTAAATGTAAATATACCAAATTTTTATTGCGTGTTTATGAAATTATAATTATGGACCTTTACACATTTTTTTCTATTCCCACTATATATACTCTGATTAAATCAAGAGTCCTTTAGTAAAATCAATTGGCCAGAAATGAAAATCTTTGACCAAGAAATTCCAAGCCTGCCCACCACGGCAAGGTAGACTCTTCTAGGGCAGGACCTACACTAACTACACTAAGCTACCCTACTAGATGCTAGTCATCCTTTTTCTAATGTTGGATGTATGTTTGTAGTACGGCCTCATCCTATAATCTGTGTGTGTGATCTACTCTCTCCTAATTTGGTTGTCTCTCTGTGTGCATCTCTCTAAAGCATGGAGCGGTCAGTTTATGTACATCTGGACGTCCTCTATGGGCCAGATTCAGGAACACTTGCGCTGGAGTATTTCTATATGCGCCGCGTAACTGTGATGATGCGCCGTCGTTTCTATGTACCCGTACCCACCAAACTAGATGCGCCCAATAACGGGCCATTTGCGACCGGCGGAACGTTCCGACGCCAGAGTATCGTCAGCGCTTATTTTCGCTGGGCGCATCAGTCGCGCCCATTGATTTCCCCTGCAAATATGCAAATGAGGTATTTTTCCCAATTCACGAACGGATTAGCACCATACGCTGGCTACATGCGCCGCGCGTATCTGGTCCGTCCGGCGCAAAGTTATTTCTACAAAAGGCTGCTTTATCTTTACTCCAGACGGCCACAGGTCAGCAGGAGAGCAGCTACAGCAGCGTTACCGACGATAGGAGCTTGCTGAACAACAACACTTGCAAGGACAACACCTCTGTGTGCCAACATGCCAGGGGCAATTGTGGTCCTAAGACTAGTACTGGGTCCCTCGCTACGGAGGAGGCGGGCACGTGAGAGGATATACCGCACTCGTATGAACCTCTTTGGCATGGGTGATGAGGAAGTGTATCGCCTCTTCAGATTCAGCCCAGATGTAATACTTGAACTAACCACAACCCTGCAGGATGACATCACCAGCCCAACACACCGCTCACAAGCAGTGCAGCCACTGGTGAAGGTACTGGCAACACTTCATTTCCTTGCCAGTGGATCATTCCAGCGTACAAGTGGAGTGGTGGCTGGGATGTCACAGTCCTCCATAAGCAGATGTGTGCACCAGGTTGTCCCTGCAATCCTCAGACGCATGTCCAACCAGTTCATCAGACCCACCACTGAGGAGCTGCGGCTGAAGGCAATGACAGATTTCTACAACATTGCCAGATTCCCACGCACCATCGGGGCCATTGATTGCACACATGTGGCACTCCAGCCTCCCAGTGCCACAGAGCACATATACCGCAATCGGAAGCATTGGCATTCCATCAACGTACAGGTGATAGCTGATGCCCAACGCCTCATATGGCACGTCCGTGCCAAACACCCCGGGTCCAGCCATGACAGCTTCATATACCGTCAGAGCCCCATCCCTACAGAATTCGAGCAGAACATGTATGGGGACAGCTGGCTGGTTGGTGAGTGACAAGGGAGTCAGGCATGACTATCCCCTCCCGTGATGCACAACAGAAGTCGCACATGCATGACTAACATCCTCCTGTCTTTTACCTTACAGGTGACTCTGCATATGCACTGGGACCCCATCTAATGACTCCTTTCCGGAACCCCCAAACCAGAGGAGAGAGAAAATACAATGAAGCACACATCAAAACCCGTGGAGTGGTGGAGCAAACATTTGGGCTCCTAAAGTCCCGTTTCCGCTGCCTGGATAAGTCCGGGGGGACCCTATTGTATTCCCCTACCTTTGTGTGTCAGATCATCGCTGCATGTTGTATTCTGCACAACTTTGCTATGAGAAAAGGCCTGCAGATTGACATACGTGATGACCTGACCCCCGACCCACACAGTCCCCACCTGCCAGAGGACACCCAGTCTGCTGATGGAAGAGCAGTCAGGAGGGTCCTCGCCGTAGGCATCTTTGGACACTAAACCAAAACATTAATCACACAGACAGTGCACGCGTGTACACCACTGATGTCCCTAGATCACACACACCACATGCACATCGCATTGGATTAGCCCAAGTCCAGCATGTAGGAGTTGGGAGCAGCAACGCCAGCGTCAAGGCCCCAATGATGTCACTGTCCATTCACACACCTTTCACACGTCATTCATTCAGCCGTGGGGTTAACTTCACCACCACGGCCGAGGGTGACACCCCTTACTGTCAGGAGTGCCACCCTCTCACATTCACACACCATTCACACTGTCCCCTGCACTCCTGACCGTGTGCAGTACAAAATTACAAAAAATATCTCATAACCTGAGAACCAAAAAAAAAAAAAACTCATGTCCTGAGTATAAACAAAAATATTCAAAAATAAACAAAAACTCATATCCTGAGTATAAACAAAAATATATAACAACCAAAAAATCAAAAAACCCTCATCTGGGATGACGGGGGCTCCTCCTTGGGGGCACTCTCGGGCTCCTCGTCTGCCTGGAGGGAGTGGGTGGTGGTGGGGGTGGGGGGGCATCAGGAGGAGGCTGATCCCCGGGTGGGCCACTCCTGGGAGCTGTTGGCTGCCTGCCCTCCAATGCCACAGCGATACGGCTCAGATACAGGTTTGTCTGGGCCTGCATCCTCAGCTGGCGGGTGATCTGATGCCGCTGGTCACGTTGCCGCTGCCTCCCCTCTTCCCGGATGGCAGCTGTGTTGTCTCGGACAGCTGCTGTCAAGTGCCGGATATCAGCCTGCACCTCCCCCAGGCTGGTCACAACGCCCTGCACACGACTGGGCAGCTGTGACATGGAGCCCAGGCTGTCTGCGACCCTGTCTAAGTGGCCAGCAATCTCCCCCATTTTCTGGGTCTGTTTGGCGTGGTCCAACACTACCTGGTCCTGGACCAGATCAGACACCCCCCTGGTCTTCCGGGTGGCCTTCCTGGGGGCAGAAGAAGGTTGTCCCCGTGGGGATGGAGTCGCCCTTGAGGGGCTACCTAGGATGGGGGAGGGGATCACAGAGGGCCCTGCAGAGGAGGAGGACTCCTCCAACATTAAAATAAAGTCCTGTTCAGGGACAGGCTCCCCCACAACCACCTCTGCTGAAGTGGTGTGGGTACTCTCCTCCTCCACCTCGGTGTCTCCAGCACCCAGGGCCTCGTCATCAGCATCCCGTTGGGAGGTTGGGGTGGACTGGCCGGCACGAGATGATGGCCCAGCTCCGTCATCTGTGGATGACACAAAGCAGACACATGTTGGTGGTCCCACACACTTGGCACATGTACCCTCCCCCCCCCCACATGCAACACACCAAAAAGGGGGTAAAAATCACTTACCTGTCCTGGAGCCTTCCTCTATGGAGTCATAGCCAGGGACCCCCTCCAACTGCTCCCTGTCCAGGCAGCGGGCGACCACCTCCTCCTCCGCGGTCAGGGTGACAGGACATGGTGGACCACCACCTGTGCCCCGCTCATGGCTCCGAATGGTGGACACCTTGCCCCTCACCTTGCGCCGCAGGTCGTTGATTTTTTTTTGAATGTCGCCTGCAGTCCGGGTGGAGTACCCTAGCACATTGACCCTGGCAGCAATGGTGTCCAGGATACCCTGCTTCCTTTCCCGGCTGGTCTTCCTGCTTTTTTTCCCATGGAGGAAATCATTAAATGTCTCCATAGCCGAGATGACCACAGAGACCTCCTGGGCATTATAGTTTAGGTTCCTCCTCTCTTTGGGGGTAGCGGGAGCAGCCATTACAGGGCAAAAGTATCTTCCCTGGGGTGGGGGGAAATGGAACTACTTTTGCGCCGGAATGGCGTTTCCGCCAGCGCTTTTAAGCGCCCAGCGGAACGCATTGCGCTGACGTTTCCCAGGAAGTGGTGCCGACGGAAGTTGTGAGCATGCGCACAAGGGGGGCGAGTGGAGCCGCACTCACTGCGCATGCTCCGTGGATGATGCGCTGAACGTAAGCCTCTGCGCTGGGCTCCGCCCATCATTTACATATGATCACACCCACTTCCACTTGCGTCGGGTTACGCCAGCGCATTATCGTTACTCTGGCGCAAGTTTACGCGCAACTGCTATGTGAATTACAGGACTTGCGCTGAAAGGGTCTTCAGAGTAACGTAAATGAGAAGCGTTACTCCAGAGGAAAGATACTCTCATCTACCTGAATCTGGCCCTATAAGTGTAGGTTAGTGCATGCTAGTCATTGTATGTTGTCCAGTGTGTGTCAGTAAATAAATGTTAGTCCTGTTTTTATCTGCAATTCGGAGTTCATTTTGCCTTCGGTCAAAAAATCTCGGTCCCTTGGGGCCAGCCAGGCCCCTGGGGGCCATCGGGCCCCTTGCAGGTGTAATGCCTATACCCCCTTATGGCGGCCTTGATTGTAATATTTTTATTCATGCAGTCTGTGGCTGAACAAAAAAAATACATTGATCAGTGGGTATGCCCACCATTAGAATACCGCCCTTCATCCACCCACTTCTAATGATGGGCATACATGTACCATTTTTTTTTATACTGTGGTGGTGAAATCACCTCCTACAGCGCTGGAGTCGCTGATTTACATATTGTGGGAGCAATCAATGTTGCTGTCAAGATAAATAAATCTGTGCTGCAGCTGAACTGCTGTTCCCCCCACTCTTCACCCCCCCATCAGACACTACTGTTCCCCCATTTCTCACCCCCATCAGACTCTGCTGTTCCCCGCACTCCTCACCCCCTATCAGACTCTGTTGTCCCCCCTACTCCTCACCCCCATCAGACACTGCTGTTCCCCCCCACTCTTCACCACCCCATTAGACACTCCTATTTCCCCCACTTCACACCCCCTATCAGACACTGCTGTTCCCCCCACTCCTCGCCCCCCATCAGACACTGCTGTTTCCCCCATTCTTCACCCCCCATCAGACTCTGCTGTTCCCCCCACTCTTCACCCCCATCAGACCCTGCTGTTCCCCCCACTCTTCACCCCCTCAGACACTACAGTTCCCCCCATTCCTCGCCCCCATCAGACACTGCTGTTCCCCCCACTATTCGCCCCCATCAGACACTGCTGTTCCCACACTCCTCTGCTTTCTTCATTATTTCCCCCAGGTCTGCTGCATTCCTCTCCCTGTCTGGTTTTACCACTTGTAGTATCTGACGCTTCTTGTGAGATCCACCACTAGCCTCTCTCTCTCTTTTCTCCATACCCCTGTCCATTTTTGTTCCGCTGTCCTAGTCTGCGGCATGTCCCTGCTCTCCTGTCTCCCCTGTCTCTCCTGTCTCTCCTGTCTCCTTCTGGCCTCGTCCCTCATTCTGGCCTCGTCCCGCATCCTGGCCTCCTCCCTCACCCTGGCCTCTTCCCTCATTCTGGCCTCCTCCCTCACCCTGGCCTCTTTCCTCACCCTGGCCTCTTTCCTCACCCTGGCCTCTTCCTTCAAACTGGCCTTCAGTCTAATCCAGGCCTCCTTCATCATCTTGTTCTCCTTTATTATTCTCGCACACTCCCTTCTTCTGGCCTCGTCCCTTATTCTTTTCTCCTCCCTTATTCTGGCTTGTTCTTGTGCCCTGGCCTCCTCCATTTTTCTGTTCTCTATTATCCTGGCCTCCTCTGTTATCTTGGCCTCCTCCCTCACCCTGGCCCTTTCCCTCGCCCTGGCCTCTTCCCTTACCCTGTCCTCTTCCATCAACTTGGCCTCTTCCTCCAACCTGGCCTTCATTATATTCCAAGACTCCTCCCTCATCTTGTTCTCCTTTATTAATCTTGCATACTCCCTTCTTGTGGCCTTGTCCCTTATTATTTTCTCCTCCCTTATTCTAGCTTGTTCTTGTGCCATGGCCTCCTCCATTTTTCTGTTCTTTATTATCCTGGCCTCCTCTCTTATCCTGGCCTCCTCCCTCACCCTGGCCTCTTCCCTCACCCTGGCCTCTTCCCTCAACTTGGCCTCTTCTTTCAACCTGGCCTCCTTCATTAGACTCACATACTCCCTTGTTGTGTCCTCGTTCCTTTTTCTTATTTCCTCCTTTTTTCTGGCTTGTTCTTGTGCCCTGGCCTCCTCTCTTTTTCTGTCCTCTATTATTCTGGCCTCCTCAATTATCCTGGCCTTCTCCCTTTTACTGGCCAGACTTGCCTCCCTCAATTTGGCCCTCTCCCTTTTCCTTTCCAGCCTTGCCTCCCTCACTATAGCCTCCTGCTCTTTTCTGGCCTCCTCACTTATCCTCTCCTCCTCTCTTATCCTCTCATCCTCCCTTTTCCTGGCCAGAAGCCATGAGTTTACCTCCCTTACTAAGTCCACCTCTCTTATCCTGACCTCCTCCTTTTTTCTGTTCTCCTCTCTTATCCTCTCCTCCTTTCTTCTCCTCTCCTCTTCTCTTCTCCTCTCCTCTTCTCTTATCCTCTCCTCTTGTCTTATCCTCTCCTCATCTCTTCTCCTCTCTTCATCTCTTCTCCTCTCCTCATCTCTTCTCCTCTCCTCCTCTCTTCTCCTCTCCTCCTCTCTTCTCCTCTCCTCCTCTCTTCTCCCCTCCTCCTCTCTTCTCCTCTCATCTTCTCTTATCCTCTCCTCCTCTCTTCTCCTCTCCTCCTTTTGTTTGTTCTCTTCCTTCCTATGTTCCTCTATGTTCGCCTTTTCTTCTTTTGAACCAAATCTGCGCACCTATAACGGAAAAAAAAAGAAGGTAAGTTGAAGTACAGATAATAAAGTGAAACTCCACCCATTTTTATGTTTTTGGATAGAGTGTGAAAAGAGTTCAATCTTTTCCAAAGTTTTTTTTTATCTTTTATGTCTTTTTACTTCCAGTCATCTCAGGAAGAGAGGAAGTGAAAAAAAAAGACAAGTCATAAATCTGAGCTATTTACATGTCTTTAGATATACTCCGAAAACCACAAATCATAAACCATCTCCCATCAGGGCTCTGCCAGTATCTGCTGTACTGTATGTAAAAACATCTTCTGGGTTCTTATCGCTGTCTGTGTCTCCATATGGGAGATTTCCCCTCACTTCCTGCGCCGGTGACACAACAGAAAGTAAGGCTGTCTCACCAACAGGGATAACTAACACAGCCTTATCACAGAGTCCAGGGGTAAAGGGTTTATTAAAATCCTAAAGCTGGCCTTATACCTTATAGCAACCCATGCCGCTTTTTAGAGGGGTGGCAAGGGTTGCTGCATGGGCATGTTAACCACCCTCTGAAAAGCAACCCTCCATGGATCGCTTTTTAGAGGGGCGGCAAGTGTTGCTGCATGGGCATGTCAACCACCCTCTGAAAAGCAACCCTCCATGGATCGCTTCTCAGAGGGGCGGCCAGGGTTGCTACATGTGTAAACGAGCCATAATACAATTTTATACATCACCAGCCACATATAAAAAGAATGGAAAAAAAATACTTACTGCGAACTGAATGAGTTCGCTGATAGCGTAGTTGTATGTCAGCATCTTCTCAATCTGTATCTGGAAACTCTATGAAATTCCTGAAAGTAATCCGCGCCTGCAAAGAGAAAAAACAAATGGTTATTTTTCAGTTTTTACTTAAATATCTCACAAAATAAACTACAACTAATATCAATGTCATTGGATGATAAAGGGGTCTATTTATAAGACATTCGTTGGATGAATGTCACATTGCTGCAGACTGGAGGAATTTTCCTGTATTTTCTGTGTCAGCGCCATCTGGTGGCTAAAATGCAGTATATTTTTCCTGAAATCCATCAATGAGAAAATAATATACTGTATACTAGATGGCATCATACCAATGGATCTAATAATATGGGCAAATGTGTCCAGCTTGCACCAATGTGTGGCATTTCTCCAACCAATGTTCTATAAATAGATCTCCCCGGTAACAGCTGATCTCAGTCTCTAAGGTTGGAAATAACTGCCACTTTATTAAAAAAAAAAAAAGGTCTGTTATCCCATTGGTCAACTGTGTGAATGGAGAATATTAAGCTGATCACATCCGTTACAATCTGTAAAATCTCCTTTATATATACTAACAGCTGTGCAGTGCCAGGGTCTGCCTGATTTATACAGATATATACCAATATAAATATACATTTATGGCAAAAATATAACAAGATCTACCTAATGTACGGCTTCTACCGCAATCTGAATATGAATAATATCTCGGGTTTGTATATCGCAATCCTAGTTACACTTCCTGCAGGAGAAATCTCTGTGTGTGTGTTTACCAAGCGAAATCCAAGACGGACTGAGAGGTTAACTGTCAACAACTCTTTTAAAGGATTTGGCTCCGCCCACACTGTGACATCATAGAGCTAACTGCCAAAACATCCTCCACTGACTGTTTTTTTAATGCTTTATTTTATTAAGGTGGATCCAGATCAATGTTTACTGATTATCAAATGCAAATAGATCTGATCAATGCATCTTATGCTAACAATATATGGATACATTGTTTGTATAAGATGATGGACTGCAGTGATCAGATCTATTAGCATTTGATAATCAGTAAACATTGATCTGGATCCACCTTAAAAAAAAATTATTATATATATATGTAAATAACATTTCTAACATGGGAAATGTGTGAGTAAGTGGATGATGGCGGACAGTGTGTGACCCCCCTACAACTAATATCAATGGCATTGGATGATAAGGGGTCTATTTATAAGACATTCATTGGATGAATGTCACATTGCTGTAGACTGGAGGAATTTTCCCTGTATTTTCTATAATGAGTGTCAGCGCCATCTAGTGGCTAAAATGCAGTATATTTTTTCCTGAAATCCATCAATGAGAAAATAATATATTGTATACTAGATGGCAATGTTGATCATAATAATTCATCTGATACAGAAAATATGGGAAATGTGTCCAGCTTCCACCAATGTTCTATAAATAGATCTCCCCGGTAACAGCTGATCTCAGGCTGTAAATAACTGTCACTCTGTTTGAAAAAGGGTGTCTGTATTACCATTGGTTGGCTGTGTAATTGGAGAAATATTAAGCTGATCACATTCCTTAGATTTAGAAGATGTTAAAAGGAGATTTTAGAAATGGTAACAGCTGTGCAGTGCCAGAGTCTGCCTGATTTATACAGATATATAGCGATATAATAAATATACATTTATGACAAAAATATAACAAGACCTACCTAATGTACGGCTTCTACCGCAATCTGAATATGAATAATATCTCGGGTTTGTATATCGCAATCCTAGTTACACTTCCTGCAGGAGAAATCTCTCTGTGTGTGTTCACCAAGCGAAATCCAAGACGGACTGATGGCTCACTGTCAACAACTCTTTTATAAGGGTTGGCTCCGCCCACACTGTGACATCAGAGTTAACTGCCAAAACATCCTCCACTGACTTTTTTTAAATTGAAAACTTTATTGACAATATATAGTAAGATTGTTTATAAGATGGACTGCAGTGATCAGATCGATTAGCATTTAGTAATCAGTAAACATTGGACAGTAAAATTAAGATATTAGAGTTTATTTTACCAATTAACTGTTATGTTTTTCATTCACTGCTTATAATTCTGACATTCCAATATACTCACAGCAGCCAATCAGCAATCATCTGTCTTTATATGGACATCTGACTTTCCCATACACTCATAGCAGCCAATCAGCAATCATCTGTCTTTAAATTGACATCTGACATTCCCATACACTCATAGCAGCCAATCAGCAATCACTGTATTTTACATTTTTGTATTACAAAAAGTAGGGTTTTCCCAATAATTTTTATAGTGTAGAGTGGCCGGAGAGGGTGGGAGGAGTCAGTGGCTGGGGAGGGCGGGAGTGGGTGGAGTCTGGCTGGAGAGGGCGGACAGAGTCTTTAAATGGAGAGTGCAGGCGGAGTTTGGCTGGAGAGGGGGAGGGCAGAGTCTCTGGAAGGAAAGTGCAGGCAGAGTCTGGCTAGAGAGGGCGGGCACAGTCAGTGGAAAGAGTCGACTGGCAGGGGTGTAGGGCACAAACGCATCAGAATCGGTGACTGGTGCTGTCACAATCAGTCGCCGTCAGCAGCTGAATGTCCCTACGCCCATCTACGTCCCTACGCCTGAGCTATATGGACTGGGTGTAACAAGATGTCTGCTGCTGCTTACTGCAGCCGAGTGCAGGATGTACCAAGATGGGCGTTGCAGCATAGCTTTTTTTTTTTTAATCCTGTGTCATTTTTCGCAGAATTTCAGTGCCAGACACCTGTCAGTGCCCACAAGTGCCACCTATCAGTGCAATCAGTGCCATCTATCAGTGCCACCTATCAGTGCAATCAGTGCCACCTATCAGGTGGCAATGGTAGATAGCACTGATTGCACTGATAGGTGAGACTTGCGGGCACTGATAGATGGCACTTGTGGGTACTGATAGATGGCACTTGTGGGCACTGATAGGTGGCACTTGTGGGTACTGATAGATGGCACAGATTGCACTGATAGTGCAATCAGTGCCATCTACCAGTGCCACTTATCAGTGCAATCAGTGCCATCTATTAGTGCCCACAAGTGCCACCTATTAGTTCAATAAGTGTCATTTCTCAGTGCACACAAGTGCCACCTATCAGTGCTAGTAGTGCCCACAAATGCCACCTATCAGTGCTATCAGTGCCCTCAAGTGCCACCTATCAGTGCAATTAGTGCCATCTATCAGTGCCATCTGTCAGTGCCCATAAGCGCCACCTATAAGTGCAATCACTGCCACCTGTCAGTGCTCACAAGGGCCACCTATCAGTGCAATCAGTGCCATCTGTCAGTGCCCATAAATGCCACCTATCAGTGCAATCAGTCCCACCTGTCAGTGCCCACAAGTGCCACCTATCAGTGCAATCAGTGCCATCTATCAGTGCACACAAGTGCCACCTATTAGTGCTATCAGTGCCCACAAGTGCCACCTATCAGTGCTATCAGTGCCCTCAAGTGCCACCTATGATTGCAATCAGTGCCATCCATCAGTGCCCATAAGTGCCACCTATCAGTGCAATCAGTGCCATCTGTCAGTGCCCATAATTACCACCTATCGGTGCAATCAGTGCCATCTATCAGTGCCCACAAATTCCACCTATCAGTGCAATTTATCAGTGCCAGCCACCTGTCGGTACCATCTATTAGTGCCCATCAGCACCAGCCAGTGCCCAAAAGAGCTGCCTATCAGTGCCACCTATCAGTCACCATCTGTCAAACTGTCACATGACATTAAAAAAAAAAGTATCGGTATCGGCGAGTACTTCGGAAAAATTATCGGTACTTGTACTCGGTCTTAAAAAAGTGGTATCGGGACAACCTTAAAAAAAACCTCACAGCAGCCAATCAGCAAACGGTTTTCAGTTTGAATTGCGACATTTACAGACACTGCTATGTACAGACATGGAGCTCTGAGTGTCTGATAGGAAACCGATCAAAGTGGAGCTCCAGGCCAAACACCAAATGACACCTATGATGTCTGTCTGTCAGTGACATTCACATAGCAGTTTCTTGCTCCCAAATTTGCGGGAAAATCTGTTTGGGGAGGACCTTCCTGTACCAACATGACTGCACACCAGTGTAATGTCTCCAGTTCCCAACCACACCTGTAGCCTGTCCACAGATTCTGACCATCTCCTGTGGTATTTCCACAGTCTTCTGTAGTGTCACATATAATGAACATTATGAGCAACCCTTTGGTGAAGTCAGGGGCCACAGTTGGGGCCCCTATAACTCAGAAGTTGACCACCACTGTTCTACTGGACTCCTCAGAGGTATATGGCCAACACAAGGCAGTGACAATAGTAACTTGGCTAAAAAATCTGAACTTGGCACTGGGCAGAGACGGCCCATCCGGGTCCTTGATTGAAGGACCGCGCTCTGATTTAGACAGAATTGTACTTTAAGCACTTGCCTACTGTGCACCTACACCCCCTTCCTGCCCAGACGAAATTTAAGCTTCCGACACGGTGTTGCTTTAACTGGCAATTGCGCGGTCGTACGACGTGGCTCCCAAACAAAATTGGCGTCCTTTTTTTCCCACAAATAGAGCTTTCTTTTGGTGGCATTTGATCACCTTTTTATTTTTTTGCGCTATAAACAAAAATAGAGCGTCAATTTTGAAAAAAAATGCAATATTTTTTACATTTTGCTATAATAAATATCCCCAAAAATATATCTAAAACATTTTTTTTTCTCAGTTTAGGCCGATATGTATTCTTCTACATACTTTTGGTAAAAAAAAAATGCAATAAGCGTTCATTGATTGGTTTGCCCAAAATTTATAGGGCCAGATTCAGGAACACTTGCGCTGGAGTATTTCAATATGCGCCGCGTAACTGTGATGATGCGCCGTCGTTTCTATGTGCCCGTACCCACCAAACTAGATGCGCCCAATAACGGGCCATTTGCGACCGGCGGAACGTTCCGACGCCAGAGTATCGTCAGCGCTTAATTTCGCTGGGCGCATCAGTCGCACCTATTGATTTCCCCTGCAAATATGCAAATGAGGGATTTTTCCCAATTCACGAACGGATTAGCACCATACGCTGGCTACATGCGCCGCGCGTATCTCGTCCGTCCGGCGCAAAGTTATTTCTACAAAAGGCTGCTTTATCTTTACTCCAGACGGCCACAGGTCAGCAGGAGAGCAGCTACAGCAGCGTTACCGACGATAAGAGCTAGCTGAGCACCCCCACTTGCAGGACAACACCTCTGTCCATGCTTGTCTGTCAAATTTTACAGCCATGGAGGAAGACATCATAGGTCTCCATAGCCGAGATGACGGCTGTCAGCTCCTGGCCATTAAAGTTCAGCTTTCTCCTGTGTGTTTGCGGGGAACGGGAGCAGCTATCTCAGAACAAAAGTAACATCACTGCGGGGAGGGGGAGCAGGATATACTTTAGTGCCGGAATGGCGCTTCTACGGGCGCATTTAAACGCCCAACGGAAGGCAGTGTGCTGACGTTTCCCGTGAAGTGGTGCCGACGGAAGTTGTGAGCATGCGCACAAAGGGGGCGAGTGGAGCCTCACTCACTGCGCATGCTCCGTGGTTGATGCGCTAAACGTAAGCCTCTGCGCTGGGCTCCGCCCATCATTTACATATGATCACACCCACTTCCACTTGCGTCGGGTTACGCCAGCGCATTATCGTTACTCTGGCGCAAGTTTACGCGCAACTGCTATGTGAATAACAGTACTTGCGCTGAAAGGGTCTTCTGGCCCATAGTGTTTACAAAATAGGGGATAGTTTATGGCATTTTTATTATTTTATTTTTTTACTATTAATGGCGGCGATCTGCGATTTTTTTATTGGGACTCTGACGTTATGGCGGACACTTCGGACACTTTTGTGACATTTTTGGGACCTTTGTAGGAATTCCAAGATTCGGGATTTGGCTTATCATGGTGGAAATTGTCACTTTATGGTAGGTGTGACAGACTCGGACCCTCTTATGTCTAAAATCATACTATGTCCACTAGGGGCATAGGATGACTGAAAAATTATATCTTGGACTACCTAAGAGGGGATTATTATGTAATTATTATCCACAATATATTCAAGGATATCTGTATTTGCTGGTTGTTGATTCTGAACTCAAAGGGTTGGATGTAAGAGTGACTCATTCATAGATGCTAATGTCCTGGCCTCCAGCCATCTCTGCTCTCTGTGCTAATTGACCCTGCTATTGTGTGAAGATGTCCTGTGTTTACACTTCTGATGAGGTGTATTGTATAGCAGGTGAGAGGAGACGGGATGTCTACCTTGAAAGATCATATCTCAGAGTCACCTCGTCTGGGTAAATGATTAGTTAATTAGCTCATGTTAATTTATGTTCTGGTTACCTCTTTAAACTGTATATAAGGCTGTATTCTTGGTTCTATTAAACACTTCGGCCCAGATTCACGTACATCTGCGCATTATTGGACCGGCGTAGCGCACCGCCTTTATGTTAGACTTGCGCAATTTTGTTGCGTAATCACCCTATTCTCGTAGCTTTTGCGCAGAAAATTGCGCATGCGTAACGTTATTTCAGAGGCGTAAGGCGGAGTAATACAAATTGGGAAGGACGTGGGCGTGTTACATTGAAATGAGCCGTGACCCCATGCAAACGAAGGGCCGGCCGGCTCGCGCATGCGCGCTTGAAGGAGACCATGGTCAGCCCCGCTGTGCGCATGCTCACAACTCGGGAGCGGCGCAATCAGTGAAATTGGAAATGGACTAGGGCAACTTTGTGAACTACGCAAACAGCATAAATAGACAAACACAAACGCACTTGCATTGCAAAAGTACATCCCTTTGTCCCTTCCCATTTAACCAAGTGCTTTTGTCCTGTTGTTCATTGCGTTGTGTTTTGTAGTCGTCAGATTAGTGTTCTGTGTGATCAAGTGTTTGTTAGTAGATCTTTGAAAGTGTTTTTTGATAAGTGTTTGAGAGACTGTTTGTTTGATATATTTCTGTTTGTTTGTTTTCTTGCTGTTTTTTAGCTGTTTGTTTTTGTGACTGTTTCTTGCTGAGTGCTAGTGTGATTTTTTGGGTGTTAGTTTTCTCTTTGTGTGTGTTCTTGCTTGATTGGTTGTGCTCAATTTTACTGTGGGGGAAAAAATAATTCTTGCCCGGGCCATTAGCGATTATGGGCGTTTCCTCCATGGCCCAGACAGTGCCAACACCACCCCGGCCAGGAGGAGGGAGATTTTGGACCTCATCACTGAGCAGGTCAATTCAGCGGGGGAGGGGGAGACACGGACCCAGTCTGGGATTGACAAAAAAATTAATGACCTCCGGCGTCTGGTCAAACAGAAGCTGTACAAAATGCATGCCCATGCCAGGGGCACAGGAGGGGGCCCGCCATGCCGTATTAGGCTGACAGCGGAGGAGCGTGCGGTGGCCCTGACCTTTCATCGGCATGAAGTTGAGGGCCTGCCCGGCTTTGACTCAAGTCCGGAGCCCGTGGTGCCAGGTAAGTATTTTTTTTAATATCAGGTGTGTAGCATGTGTGGGGGAGGGGGTGAAAGGCAATATGTGGTAAGTGTGTGGATCCTCCAACCTGTGAATGTTTTGTGTCATCCACAGATGTGCAGGAGGGTGCAGGGCCATCTGGCCTGACCGCACCATCCCCAGGACAGCAGCCTAATGAGGCCCCCCCAACAAGGCCGGAGTCCGCGGAGGAGGTTCAAGAGGAGGAGGAGAATCATGAGGAGGAGGAGTCCATGTCAGGCACTGGACTTGTGGTTTTTCAGGACTCTTCCCCTCTGGCTGGCAGCAGGCAGCCCTCCCTAAGGGGGAGCCCCCCTCCTCCCCCAACATGGCTCCCCTCCCAAGGGCCTCCCCTTCTCCCCGGCCACAAGCATCAGCTGGAGGCAGGATTTCGTCCCGGAACACCAGGGGGTGGCCGATCTCCTGCCTGCACACTCTGAGAAGGGACCAGGCCCTTCAGACCCGCCATCTGGGACAGGTCAGCCAGACATTGGTGTGGATGGAGGAGAGCCTGTCCTCCATCAAGGATACGCTGGGGAACCTGGACTCCCACTCCCGGGCTTTCACAACCTGCCTAAACGACCTGCAGACTACATCAGCAGGCGTTGGGCAGGATGTGAGGGCCCTCACCCAGGCTATCCAGGCCAACACGGCAACACTTGGTGCTGCCCTGGACAGAATAGCCGTGGCCTTGGAGGGCAGGCCGCCAGGTGGGCAGAGATCAGGGGCTGCTCCTCCTTCCCCGGTTTTACTCCCCCATGAGTCTCCCCTGAGGACCCGGGGCCGTGGCCGGGGGCGCCCCAGGCGTGGCTCACGTAAAGGGCAATAATTTTTTTCCCCTTTTTTGATTTTTTTTTTTTTTGCTGGAAAATTTTTGATTTTGCTGGTAATTTTTTATTTATTTTTTGGGTTGTGAATGCTGTTTGAATGTGGGGGTGACATTCCTGCCGGAAAAGGGGTGTAACCCTCAATTTTGGTGGAGAAGGGTTCCCCAGGACCAGGGAGAAGTGATCCCCAGGTCCGTGTGAATGGTGTATGAATGTACAGTGACATAATTGGAGCCTTGGCGTGGCGTTGCTGCTCACAAGTCCTGCATGGTGGACTGGTGCCAATCCAATTTGATGTGGATGTGGGGTGTGTGTGCTAGGGACCACAGTGGTGTGCATGCATGCATTCTCATTGTTCCATGATTAATGTGTGTGTTTAACGTGCAAAGATGCCCAATGTGAGTTGTCTCCTGGCTGCTCTTCCCTCAGAAGACGGGGTAGCCTCGGTTAGGGGGGATTGTCTGGTTCAGGGGTCAGGTCATCACGTAGGTCAATCTGCAGGCTCTTTCTTACTGCGAAGTTGTGCAGCATGCAACATGCACCGATGATCTGGCACACAAAGTTTTGGGAATACAAGAGGGTCCCCCCAGACTTATCCAGGCATCGGAAACGTGACTTCAGGAGGCCAAAGGTGCGCTCCACCACTTCTCTTGTTTAGGGATGTGCTTGATTGTATCTTTCCTCTCCTGGGGTTTGGGGGTTGCGGATAGGAGTCATGATATGGGGTCCCAGCGGATATGCAGAGTCACCTGTAAGGGAAAAGACAGGAGGATGTTAGTCATGCATGTGCCCCTTGTGATGTGTGCATCATGGAAGGGGATAGTCATGCCTGCCACCCATGTCACTCACCAACCAGCCAGGTGTCCCCATACACGTTCTGATCGAATTCCATTCGGATGTGGCATTGATTATATATGTAGCTGTCATGGCTGGACCCTGGGTGTTTGGCACAAACGTGCCATATGAGGCCTTGGGCATCGACTATCACCTGTACGTTGATGGAGTGCCAATGCTTCCGATTGCGGTACATGTGCTCTGTCTCCTGGGGGGGCTAGAGTGCCACATGTGTGCAATCAATGGCCCCGATGGTGCGTGGGAATCTGGCAATTCTGTAGAAATCTGTCATTGCCTTCAGCCGCAGGTCCTCAGTGGTTGGTTTGATGATTTGGTTGGCCATGCATCTGAGGATTGCAGGGACAACCTGGTGCACACATCTGGTCATGGAGGATTGTGACATCCCAGCCACCACTCCACTTTTACGCTGAAAAGAGCCACTGGCAAGGAAATGGAGTGTTGCCATGACCTTGCTCAGTGGCTACACTGCATGTGAGCGGTGTGTTCGGCTGGTGATGTCCTCCTGCAGGGTTGTGGTTAATTCCAGGATGGCATGAGGGGTGAATCTAAAGATGCGATACACCTCAGAATCACTCATGCCAAAGATGTCTATGCGTGTGCGCATGGGCGTCCGCTGAAATTTTTTCAGGGGGGGGCGCTTTGGCAGTGGAGATACACAGTCAGATTTAACCCTTTCTTCGACCGCTAGCGGGGGTTAAAAGCGCCCCCCCACGTTAAAATGTAAAAACACCCCACTGTGCCCCCTGCATCTTTCAATATCTCTTTATCACTACTGTGTACCCCCTCTCCACAACTGCATCACTGTACCCCTTTACATTACACAGCAGCCCGCACACCTTTATATTACACAGCACCCTGCGTCTCTGGACTCCTTTACATTACACAGTACCCTGCACCTCTGGACTCCTTTACATTACACAGCACCCTGCGCTTCTGGACCCCTTTACATTACACAACACCCTGCACCTCTGGACCCCTTTACATTACACAGCACCCTGCACTGTGCAGGACATTAATACATGAGTTACCATAACCAGTGCAGGACATTTACCCCCCCCGCCCCCACCCCCACCATGCTGCATAATAAAAAAAATCACAGACAGTCATCAGAGTTAATAATCTTCAGACTGCATCATGCCATACAGAATGCAGTCTGAAGATTTTTTTAATATTCAGCATGGCTGGCGGCGGGGGGGAGGGGGGTAAATGTCCTGCACTGACATTAATACATGAGTTACTATGACCACTGAACCCTCCTGGCATTTTAAGGGTATATATATATATATATATATATATATATATATACAAAGAAAGATGTGAAGGTTTTTGTTGCTTAAAGTGCTAGTTGTTTGGCTGTCTCTGCTGGCTTTGCAGCCAAGAAACTAGTATTTTCAGAAGGGAAGTCAGTAAAAGCAGGCTGGCTTTGCAGTGCAGTAATGCAACACACATTGGCACACTTTGTACATATTAATGTTTGCACTGACATTTTTTTATTATTCGATTAGTGAGCCATTTTACAAGTGTGTGTGTGACACACACACTTGTAAAATGGCTCACTAATCGAATAATAACAATCACAATTTCATATAGTAAAAATAAAAGTGTATTACCATGCAGCAGGTGTGTCCCTTTAGTGCATTGGGGAGCCATTAAAAAAATGTCAGTGCAAACATGTACAAAGTGTGCCAATGTGTGTTGAATTACTGCACTGTCTGCAAAGCCAGTCTGCTTTTACTGACGTCCCTTCTGAAAATTAGCAAACAATTAGCGCTTTAAGGGGATTGGTAACAAAAACCTTTGCCTTAACAGCGCGCGGGCTCCTCTTGGTACAGCTCTCTACGCTCCTCCCAGCCATCAGTATCACCAACGTGATCCCCTCCCAACGTGAGTGACGCCACGCCACCAGGCTGGACTGCAAAGTTAGAGGGAGTGAGTGATCATTGGCTGGCCGGATAACAAGGGGCGGGGAGCGGAGCGAAAGGTAAACAAACACAGTCACAGACTGACTTGCTATGCTGCAGACATGAGAGAGACAGTGACAATCGGTGGCGCAGGTTCGAGAGGCGGCCGCAGCTAAATCTAAATGTGTGTCACAGTGTCTTACTACTGATTCTAGGGGGGGGGGGGGGGGGGGCGAACGCCCTCCCTTGCCCTATGGAGCGGACGCCCATGCGTGTGCGGTATATCCCCTCCCGTGCCCTCCTCCGTGCCCTCCTCCCTTCTGTGCTCATCTAAAGTCAGTAGTATAGCTATGAGCAAGGATGCCCCTGGCATGTTGGCAGGGCCGCCATCAGGAATTATGGGGCCCCTTACACAGCTTCAGACATGGCCCCCCCTGGAGCAGAGAACTGGGGGGGGTGCTGCCGCCTGAAATTGAGAAGGGGGGGTCTGCGGGGGGGGGGGGCCTTTACAAAAAAAAGAAGAAATAAAGTAAAATAGATATAAAAAAAGAGGGGGTTGCCACATTTTTTCTTTTTTTTTTTTAGGGGTTCCCATCCGGGCCCCTGGGGACCCCCGGGCCCTTTACAGGTGTAATGCCTGTACCCCCCTGATGGCAGCCCTGCATGTTGGCATATAGAGATTGTTGTCCTGCAAGTGTGGGTGCTCAGCTCGTCCCTAACGGTGTTGCTTTAGCTGACATGTAGACGGATTGTCTAATTTTAAACCTGCTTTTATATGGTCTAATTTTAGACTATGGGCCAGATTCAGGTAGATCAGAGCATCTTTGCTCTGGAGTAACGCATCTCATTTGCGTTACGCTGCAGAAATTTTAGGAGCAAGTGCTGTTATTCAGGAAGCACTTGCTCCTAAAGTTGCGGCAGCGCATCTCAAATGAGCCAGCGGAATTCAAATTGAGCGGGTACGGGGCGTGTAGTATTCTAACTATGCGCGATCCCGCGGCGAACGTACTGCGCATGCGTCGAGGGTCAATGCATCCCAGTGCGCATGCCCCAAGTTCTGTCAGTGAACGTCAATGACGTCACGTCCCCATTCATGAATGTTTTACGCAAACGACGCGATTTGTTTTTTTTCCGACGCGATGACGACGCCTATACCTAACATAGGATACTCCACTAGGGGGCTGCTTTATCTTTACGTCGCGTATCGCTTCCGGAAACGTCGTAAAGTCACTGCGTCGCGCCCGAAAACGATCGTGAATTGCCGATTCCCGCTCATTAACATATTTTTTGAGCGTAAATCGGCGGGAACGCCCCCGGCGCCATTTTTAAGTTGAAGTAACGATGCGATGGCGAAATTCATTTACGCTGCTCGCATCGGAAATCCAACCCGGCGTTTCTTTCTTTCTGGTTACAGAAAACAAAAACGCCGGCTTAACCACTTAAGACCCGGACCAAAATGCAGGTAAAGGACCTTGCCCCTTTTTGCGATTCGGCACTGCTTCGTTTTAACTGACAATTGCGCGGTCGTGCGACGTGGCTCCCAAACAAAATTGGCGTCCTTTTTTTCCCACAAATAGAGCGTTCTTTTGGTGGTATTTGATCACCTCTGCGGTTTTTATTTTTTGCGCTATTAACAAAAATAGAGCGACAATTTAAAAAAAAATTCAATATTTTTTACTTTTTGCTATAATAAATATCCCCCAAAAATATATAAAAAAACATTTTTTTTGCTCAGTTTAGGCCGATACGTATTCTTCTACGTATTTTTGGTAAAAATAATGGCAATAAGCGTTTATCGGTCGGTTTTCGCAAAACTTATAGCGTTTACAAAATAAGGGATAGTTTTATTGCATTTTTATTAATTATTTTTTTTTTTTACTACTAATAGCGGCGATCAGCGATTTTTTTCGTGACTGCGACAATATGGCGGACACTTCGGACAATTTTGACACAATTTTGGGACAATTGTCATTTTCACAGCAAAAAATGCATTTAAATTGCATTGTTTACTGTGGAAATGACAGCTGCAGTTTGGGAGTTAACCACAGGTGGCGCTGTAGGGGATGTGTGACCTAATGTGTTTGTTTACAACTGTAGGGGGTGTGGCTGTAGGTGTGATGTCATCGATCGCGTCCCCCTATTACAGGGATGACGCGATCGATGCTGCGGCCACAGAGAAGCACGGGGAAGCCGTGTGTACACACAGCTCTCCCCGTTCTTCCGCTCCAGGGACGGATCGCTGCACTCCAGCGGCGATCGGGTCCGCGAATCCCACGGTCCCGGTCCCGGAGCTTTGGACCGGGTCGCGGGCTCGCGCGCGCGGGCGCGCGCCCGTGACCCACGGCTGGGTACTAAAATCAATGTATATATACGTTGATGTGCCCAGCCGTGCCATTCTGCCGACGTAAATGTGCAGTAGGCGGTCCTTAAGTGGTTAAAGTGACAGTTAGGCTGGCGGATTCATTGATCCGCCAGCCTAACTCTACCTGAATCTGGCCCTATCCGTGCAGCTGATAAGCACATCGTGTAGACTGCACCGCACAAACTTACTTTTGTGGATCGGCGTATCTCCCTCATTTGCATATTTGTATAGGAAATCAATGGTGTGGATGGAGTAAATGTGCACCTAGGGGGCCAGATTCTCGTAGATGCGCGGCTAATTATGCAGGCGTTGCGCATCTCAGATGCACTACGCCGACGTAACACGGAGTGGCAAGTACCGTATTCCCTAAGTAAATGCGCTCCAAGATGCGCCTGCGTCGCGTAAAATCATGGGCGTAATCCGGCGCAACTCCAAAGTAGGAGGGAAGTGGGCGTGTTGCATTATAATGAAGCGTGACCCCATGCAAATGCAGGCCGGGACGAACGGAGCATGCGCCGTGACATGGATGACCCGCGCCATGACGTGGTTGACCCGCGCCGTGACGTGGATGCCTTCTGCGCATGCGCAAAGCCTCCCTACGATGCGCCGGCGCAGGGTATATAATGCGCCCACACATGCGCCCGTGCAGCGCAAACGTCTCCCATTTTTTAGAGAGTGACGGCGAAAGTTTGTGCTGGACAAGATGGCAACTGCTGTTAAGGAGAGGAGGAAGAAGAATTTCTCCCCAGAGGAGAGGGCCATTGTCATACGGGCCATGGAGAAGTATGACTCGCGGCTCCATGGTGCTGACAGTGCCCGGACCAGCAAGTCCCGGAGGGATCAGATATTAATGAGGGTGGCGTGCCAGGTCAATGCCCTCTCTCATGAGGTCCGGACACCGCAGGACATTCAAAAGAAAATGAATGACCTGCGGCGTCATGTGAAGGGCAAGCTGGCTGCCATAGCTCGGCATGCCAGGGGCACTGGAGGGGGCCCACCCTGCCCTGTCCGCCTGACTGAGGAGGAGAAGGTGGTTGCCCGCTGCCTGCAGACGGAGCAGGTAGAGGGAGTTGGGGGCTATGAGTCCCAGAAGCCAGCCGTGAGGACAGGTAAGTGTGTTTTCTATTCTATCTGTTGTGTACATGTATGGGGGTGGAAGGGAACATGTGCCAAGTGTGTGGGTCCACCAACATGGGCATCTTTTGTGTCATCCACAGATGTGCAGGAGGGAGCGGGGCCATCTGTTGATGCCAGGGCCCATCAGGATCCATCCCCTGAAGATACAGTCCCTCTGGCTGCCCCCCTGGAACAGGACTTGGAGGGAAGTGGGCACACCTCAACGGAGGAGGTGGTTGAGGAGGGTGTGGTAGTCCAGGACCAGGCCCTCTATGTTGTTGTGGAGGAGGATGGTGGGTTGGCCGGACCAGCCCAGGCTATTCCTCTACCTGTAGCAAACCCCTCAGTGTCCCCCTCCAACCTCTCCAGTCCCTCTCTTTCCCCCCCCCCTCATCTCCGGCCCCTCAACATCCTCCCCTTATGCCCGGTCCCCTGC
Source organism: Rana kukunoris (assembly GCA_029574335.1). Classification (NCBI taxonomy): domain Eukaryota; kingdom Metazoa; phylum Chordata; class Amphibia; order Anura; family Ranidae; genus Rana; species Rana kukunoris. The sequence goes on from CM056050.1 coordinate 368,242,941, forward strand.
CACTCCCCGCAAGGCGACGTCAAAGACCAGGGGTGTATCCCAGGTCCTGCCGGAACAGCTGGTCAGACAGCAGGACCAGCAAAATAAACACCTGGCCGAGGTCGTGGAGGAGATGAGGCGCCTGGCCGACAGCCTGGCATCCTCGGACAATATAACAGATGCCATCCAGGATGTTGCTGTTAACAGCGCAGCAACGCTGACCAGCTTGGGGGAGCTGCAGGAAAACACCTCAGAACTTGTGGGGGAGGTTCAGGCCCTGCGCCTTGCTATCGAGGCGCAGACTGCTGTGCAGACCCGCATAGCGGTTGCCCTGGAGGGCATGCAGGCAGCCAGGGAGGGACGTGGGGATGTTCCTCCTCAACCTGCTCCCCCCCCCCCATCTAGGGCTGCCCCCAGGCAAGTGAGGGGCAGGACCCGTGGCACCAGGCAGAGCCCCCGCCAGGCCCATTAATTTGAGTTTTCTTTAGTATTATGCTCTGGATAAGAGCTTATTTATTTTTTGTTATGCTCTGGATAAGAGCTTATTTATTTTTTGTTATGCTCTGGATAAGAGCTTTTTTTATATATTTTTGGATACTGCACACGGTGCAGTGTGAATGGTGTGTGAATGTGAGAGGGTGGCACTCCTGAAAGTAAGGGGTGTCACCCTCGGCCGTGGTGGTGAAGTTAACCCCACGGCTGTATGAATGATGTGTGAAAGGTGTATGAATGGACAGCAACATCATTGGGGCCTTGACGTGGCGTTGCTGCTCCCAAGTCCTACATGCTGGACTTGGGCTAATCCAATGCGATGTGCATGTGGTGTGTGTGATCTAGGGACATCAGTGGTGTACACGCGTGCATTGTCTGTGTGCCATGCTGTATGTGTGTGTTTAAAGGTCAAAGATTCGTAACACGAGGACACTCCTGACTGCTCTTCCATCAGCTGACGGGGTCTCCTCTGGCGGGGGGGGGCTGTGTGGTTGGGGGGTCAGGTCATCACGTAGGGCAATATGCAGGCCCTTTCGCATGGCAAAGTTGTGCAGAATACAACATGCACCAATGATCTGACCCACAAAGTTGGGGGAATACAATAGGGCCCCCCCAGACTTATCCAGGCAGCGGAAACGGGACTTCAGGAGGCCAAATGTGCGCTCCACCACTGCACGGGTTTTGATGTGTGCTTCATTGTATCTTCTCTCTCCTCTGGTTTGGGGGTTCCGGAAAGGAGTCATGAGATGGGGTCCCAGTGTATATGCAGAGTCACCTGTAAGGGAAAACACAGGAGGATGGTAGTCATGCATGTGCCACTTCTGTTGTGCATCATGGGAGGGGATAGTCATGGCTGCCACCCATGTCACTCACCAACCAGCCAGCTGTCCCCATACATGTCCTGCTCAAAATCTTCGGGGATGTTGCTTTGACGGTAGATGTAGCTGTCATGGCTGGACCCGGGGTCTTTGGCACGGACGTGCCATATGAGGTATTTGGCATCGGCTATCACCTGTACGTTGATGGAATGCCAATGCTTCCGATTGCGGTATATGTGCTCTGTGGCACTGGGGGGCTGGAGTGCCACATGTGTGCAATCAATGGCCCCGATGGTGCGTGGGAATCCGTCAATTCTGTAGAAATCTGTCATTGCCTTCTGCCGCAGGTGCACAGTGGTGGGTCTGATGAACTGGTTGGACATGCGTCTGAGGATTGCAGGGACAACCTGGTGCACACATCTGCTTATGCTGGTTTGTGACATCCCAGCCACCACTCCACTTGTACGCTGGAATGATCCACTGGCCAGGAAATGGAGTGTTGCCAGGACCTTCACCAGTGGCTGCAGTGCACGTGAGCGGTATGTCTGGCTGGTGATGTCATCCTGCAGGGCTGTGGTTATTTCCAGGATGGCAGCAGGGCTGAATCTGAAGATGCGATACACCTCCTCATCACCCATGCCAAAGAGGCTCATGCGCGCTCGGTAGATCCTCTCACGTGCCCCCGTCCTCCTCCTCCTCCTTCTATGCTCCTCTTCCTCTGCATACCTTAGTATTGATAAGACCATGGCTGGCCCTGGCATCATTGGCATATGAATGTCTTGTCCAGTAAGTGTGATTGCTCAGCTAGTCCGTTACGGTGCTGCTGTAGTTGCTCTCCAGCTGACTTGCACACGGCCTTGAGCAAAGTTACCCGTGCTTTTATGAGGGGTATGTTTACTCAAGGCTTTCGAGTTACGCGCACCACGAGTAGCCAACGCCGGACGCGCGTACTTTCGGGAATACGCGCATCTCCCTCATTTGCATATTTGCATGCTAATTCAATGGGAACTGAATATTTTTGATGCGTAACTATGCGCCTACGCCGCGCTAGCTTAATGCATTTTCGCCGCCCAGACGGAAAAAAAAATCGCGCGTATGTGGTTCTGTGTTTACCGCGCATCGATACGCAGGCGCACATTTACTATTACGCCGCGCATATACATTTACGCAGGCGTAGCGCCGCTGAGAATCTGGCCCAGGATGTGCAGCCGTAGGCAAGTTAGGCCGGTCGGGAGTAGCCTATTTTGGTGCGTATCTAGTTCTGTGGGTACGGTGCAAAAAATATTCCGGAGCAAATTTAGACTTAGGGCCAGATTCAGGAACAGTTAGGCTGGCGGATCCAGTGATCCGCCAGCCTAACTGTGACTTTGAGCCGGCGTTTCTGTTTTCTGTAACCAGAAAACAAGAAACGCCGGGTTGAAGTTCCGATGCGAGCAGCGTAACTGAGTTTCGCCATCGCATCGTTACTTCAACTTAAAAATGGCGCCGATTTACGCTCCAAAAATATGTTAATGAGCAGAAAATCGGCAATTCACGATCGAATTCCGGCGCGACGCAATGACGATACGACGTTTCCGGACGGGATACGCGGCGCGAAGATATACCTACATGGGGTTGGAGTATCCTATGTTAGGTATAGGCGTCGTCATCGCGTCGGGTAAAAAAAAAATCACGTCGCTTGCGTAAAAAGTTCATGAATGGGAATGTGACGTCATTGACGTTCATTCACAGAATTTGGAGCATGCGCACGGGGATGTTTTAACACTCGACGCATGCGCAGTACGTTCGCGGTGGGAACGCGCTTCGTTTAAATACTACACGCCCCGTACCCACCCAATTTGAATTCCGCCGGCTCATTTGCGATGCGCTGCCGCAACTTTAGGAGCAAGTGCTTCGTGAATGACAGCACTTGCTGCTAAAATTGCGGCAGAGTAACGTAAATGAGAAGCGTTACTCTGGAGCAAAGATGCTCCCATCTACCTGAATCTGGCCCCATATATTTTCGGCGGCGTAGCGTAAGCCATTTACACTACGCCGCCGCTGCGTACTAGAGCAAGTGCTTTATTCTCAAAGCACTTGCTCCGTAGTTTTCGCCGGCGTCTCGTAAATCGCCAAGCGTAAACCCGCGCAATGCGCCGGCCGGGGAAAAAGCCCAGTGTGCATGCTCCAGCTCACGTCGGGAAGCGTCGTTGAAACCGACGTCAAAACGACGTAAGCGTCATTTACGCAAGTCCCTATTCGCGAACGAGTTAGTAAAACGACGTAAGCGACGGAAAAAGCCGACGCTGACCCGACGCTATAGTTAACATGGCGTCCGACGGCACCCGACGGCATCCGACGGAACTTCGCAAGGTTACTCCACATAGAAGCTGGGTTAACCTTACGAGTCCGTAAACGACGTACGCGACGACGGGGCGGCGTAAAAGCGTTCGGGAATCGCCGTACTAGCCTCATTTGCATATGCAAATGAAAAAACAACGTGAAGGCCACCTAGTGGCCGGAGTTGTCATTACACCTACGATCCGAAAGTGTAATGGTATTACACTTGTCGGATGTAGAAGCGTATCTATGCAAAAGTGATGCTAAGCATCACTCGCATAGATACGAGGACAAAAAAAAGGCGATACGACGGGGTATCTGAGATACTCCGTCGTAACGCCTCTGAGAATCTGGCCCTTAGACGGCACATCTCGAGATATTCCGGCGTAAGTGCTTTGTGAATCTGGCCCCCTGTGCGCACCCCTATGCACATAATACATATTTCCCTCCTCTCCTAAAATATTTATGAACGCTATTTATACCAAGAATAACAATGGGAGATCCAGACAGGAGGTGGATGGAGAAAGAACCCTTCATAGTTGATATCTATCTCCCACATATGGCGTAGCGTAAGCCATTTACACTACGCCGCCGCAACGTAACAGAGCAAGTGCCGTATTCTCCATGCACTTGCTCTGTATTTTGCGGAGGCGTAGTGTAAATGGCCCAGCGTAAGGCCGCGTAATTTAAAGGGGGTGGCTTGTATTTAAATTAAGCGCGCCCCCGCGTCGATCTACTTGCGCAAGCGCCGGCTGGGGAAAAAGCCCAGTGCGCATGCTCCAGCTCACGTCGGAAAGCGTCGCTGAAACCGACGTCAAAACGACGTGATCGTCACTACGCAATGCCCTATTCGCGAACCAGTTAGTAAAACGACGTAAGCGACGGAAAAAGCCGACGCTGACCCGACGCTATACTTAACATGGCATCAAATGGCACCCGACGGCATCCGACGGTACTGCGTAAGGTTACCCCTCATATTAGCAGGGGTAACCTTACGCGTTCGAAAACTACGTACGCGATGATGGGGTGGTGTAAAAGCGTTCGGAAATCTGCGTAGTAGCCTAGTGGCCGGAGTTGTCATTACAACTACGATCCGCAAGTGTAAAGGTATTACACTTGTCGGATGTTCAGCCGTATCTATGCCAAAGTGATTCAAGGAATCACTCGCATAGATACCCAGCAAAAAAAACGGCGATACGACGGGGTATCTGAGATACTCCGTCATAGCGCCTCTGAGAATTTGGCCCATGTTGTTTTTTTATTTATTTTTTTATTTAACATTGTATCCCCATTGTCGGCACACCCCTTTGTAATACAATATTTTTTAATAAAGAAGTGGAAAAATGCTATTGACAAATCTGGGTGTTCAAGGATAGTCTCTCAGTATACTAATTTGGACAAATGACATGTATAATATAAAAAAATCCATAATTGTATTACAAAAATATCGAAAATGTGTACAATCAATAGGAACAACTTTACATTGATGAACCATAGGTAAAAATCAATTGGGCAAAAGTCATAAATAATTGAAGTATTGTCCTCCTACATGTTTCGCTCTCACAGCTGCTTCCTCAGGGTTAGAAATGTATTCGTCTGACAAAAATGTCTATCAACCATTTAAATCTAGAAGCATACAAGTACATGTTAGATGCAAATATAATACACATAATGCCAAGGGGCCAGACTCTCATAGAATTCCGGCGGCGTAGCGTAAGCCAGTTACACTACGCCGCCGCTGCTTGCTGGAGCAAGTGCTTGATTCTCTATGCACTTGCTCCCGAGGTTTCGCTTACGTCGCGTAAATCGCGCAGCGTAAACCCGCGCAATTCAAATGGGGCGGCTTGTATTTAAATTAAGCGCGCCCCCGCGTCGAACGAACTGCGCATGCGCCGGCCGGGGGAAAAGCCCAGTGCGCATGCTCCAAAGGACGTCACATTTTCTCAATGTAAACGACGTAATCGCAGCGTACGCCAGCCCCATTGAGAATCGACGTACGCAAACGACGTAAACGACGCACAACACGACGCGGTCCCGAGGCCATACTTAACATGGCATCCGACGGGACACGACGGCATCCGACGGGACCTCGTAAGGTTACTCCACATAGAAGCTGGGGTAACCTTACGCGGACGAAAACGACGTAGGCGACGACGGGGCGGCGTAAAAGCGATAGAGAATCGGCGTACTACTTCATTTGCATATGCAAATGAAAAAACAACGTAAAGGCCACCTAGTGGCCGGAGTTGTCATTACATCTACGATCCGAAAGTGTAATTGTATTACGCTTGTCGGATGTAGAAGCGTATCTATGCAAAAGTGATGCTCAGCATCACACGCATAGATACGAGCCAAAAAAAAAGGCGATACGACGGGGTATCTGAGATACTCCGTCGTAACGCCTCTGAGAATCTGGCCCAAGATCTCCTATCTCATAGAACAGAGGGAGAAGGAAAAAAGAATAATGAGCTGCAGGCACTGACTGGTCTGCAGCAAAACAGAATGGAGATTTTAACGGGAAGGGGACAGATCTAGCTAACATTGTTCAAACAACCGTACAATGAATGATAGAGTAATACACATGTTTTTTTTTTTTTTTTTTTAAAGATGGAGGTTGCACTGGCCTAGTGCATTATCCCCCAAATATTATTAAAATAAAAAATACAAATATTATACCACAAATATAGGTAGTATAGGAGCTCATCTGACATCTCTACTTCTCTGATCTCCGATCACTTGAGCATGGGGGAGGGGGCTCACCAGGGTCCCTGCTGGCTAACGCATTTCAAGGACGTGTCCTTCATCAGAAGTTTTGGCCCTGATGAAGAAGGACATGCCTTTGAAATGTGTTAGTAGGCAGGGACCCTAAGTAGCTTCCCCCTATGCATGAGTGATCGGAGATATTGGGAGAGTGCTACTAAGTAGAGTTGTCAGATGAGCTCCTATAATACCTATATTTGTGAGTAGTATAATTTTATTTTATTTTAGTAAAATGTGTGAGATAATGCACAAGGCCAGTGCGCCCTCGTTCTTTGATCTATTTCTACAATGTGCTAAGAGCAACCCCGGCCCTAGAGGGGAGCAAGGTCTCAAAAGAGTTATCCATTTTTTGCAATAGAGCTATTGTTCCATCTGGGTTTCTTACTCATGCTGGACATGTGCACTGCCGAAAAATGTGTTTCTTTTGCTTTCGTATGATTATTATTTTATTTTTTTCATTTATCGTATCATTTGTTATGATCGGCATTTGTTACTTGGGATCATTTGTAACTTCGGATACCTTCATTTTCATGGTCCAAGTGTGTTCGTCCGAGCACTAATACACTGCCCAGCAAGAATTCTCTTGCCTTTGTGGCTGTGTGTGAGTAAAGAGATGAGCTTGGGCGTGTTATTTAGATATAACGGGCCAGATTCAGGTAGGACTTAAGCCGGTCTATCTCGAGATGTGCCGCCTAAGTCTAAATTTGTGCCGGAATATCTATCACCGTACCCACAGAACTAGATACGCACCAAAATAGACTATTCCTGACCGGCCTAACTTGCCTACGCCTGCACAACCTAGGCGCACATTTATTCTGTCTGCACCATTGATTTCCTATGCAAATATGCAAATGAGGGAGAAACGCCGATTCCCGAACATAGGCCCGTTCGGCACAGGCTACGCGCGGTGTGCCTAAGCTGTTTGGCCGGCCTAGTTACCCCTCATAAAGCAGGGTTAACTTTGCACCAGACTTGCCCAAGTCAGCTGGAGAGCAGCTGCAGCAGCATCGTTACAGACGAGCTGAGCAACCACACTTGCAGGACAACACATGGCAGCCGTGGTCTTAGCACTACTAATGGGTCCACCACCACCAGGGCCACCATCAGGGGGGTACAGGCAGTACACCTGTAAGGGGCCCGGGGGTCCCCAGGGGCCCAGATGGGAACCCCCTTAAAAAAAAAAAGATTTTTTTTTGTTTTTGTTTTTTAGGGATCCGGAGGCCACCAGGGCCCCAGATGGCAACCCCCCCTTTTTTATTTTAAAAATAAATGACCAAATAAAGGGGGCTTTCCATATGGGACCTCTGGGCCCTTTTAATAATAATAATAATAATAATAATAATAATAATGATGATAATAATTATATATATATTTTTGTCCGAAAGGCACTGGCCGTGAACTTGTTCTGCATACAGACGGCAGAACTTTTTCAGCCAACATTTACGAAACGACGTTCGATTATACGACAAAACACGTCCATTGGAATATTCGATCGTGTGTGCGATCCTTTAGCCTGTAGGGTTCAATATTGGGTTGGCTCACCCTTTGCAGCTATAAAAGCTTCAACTCTTCTGGGAAGGCCGTCCACAAGGTTTAGGAGTGTGTCTATGGGAATGTTTGACCATTCTTCCAGAAGTGTATTTGTGAGGTCAGGCACTGATGTTGGACAAGAAGTCCTGGCTCACAGTCTCCGCTCTAATTCATCCCAAAGGTGTTGAGGTCAGGACTCTGTGCAGGCCAGTCCAGTTCCTCCACCCCAAACTCACTCATTTATGTCTTTATGGTTCTTGCTTTGTGGACTGATCCAAATCATTTGATGAAAGGGGGGTTATGGTGTGGGGTTGGACTTGGCCCCTTAGTTCCATTGAAGGGAATACCAGCATACCAAGACATTTTGCACAATTTCATGCTCCCAACTTTTAAGAAACAGTTTGGGGAGGGCCCCTTCCTGTTCCAACATGACTGCTCACCATGGCACAAAGCAAGGTCCATAAAGACATGGATGAGCAAGTTTGGGGTGGAGGAACTTGACTGGCCTGCACAGAGTCCTGACCTCAACTCGATAGAACACCTTTGAAATGAATTAGAGCAGAGACTGCAAGCCAGGCCATCTTGTCCATCAAAAAAATATAAAAAAAATATATAAAAAAAAATTAATATAAAAAAAAGGGGGGGTTCCCATCCGAGCCCCTGGGGACCCCCGGGCCCCTTACAGGTGTACTGCCTGTACCCCCTGATGGCGGCCCTGGTCATAAGTCTCCATTGCTGTTATGAGGGCTGACATCTCCTGGGTGTTAAAGTTTTTTTTCCTCCTCTGCCTGTGGGGAACGGGAGCAGCCATCTCACAGCAAAAGTACCTTCCCTGGGGGGCGGGGGGGAATAAAACTGGATGTACTTTTGCATCGGCTGGGCGTAAGTTGGGCCGGTGTATCTCTGTAAGTTGGGCCGGCATAGTTGTGAGCATGCTCACAAGGGAACGAACGTACTGAGCATGCTCCGTTCATGATACGCCGGGCGTAATTCACTGCTCCACGTTCAGAACATAATTTGCATAAGGTCACACCCACTTCCACTTAGGCCGATGAAATTAAGTTATGCCGGTGCAAAGTTAGGCACAAGTGCTTTGTGAATACTGTACTTGCCTCTCTAAGTTACGTCGGCGTAGTGTATCTGAGATACGCTACGCCCGCCTAAAGATAGGCAACTCTATCTGAATCTACCCCAATATCAGCAGATTCTTGAGAATAATGTTAAAGGGGTTCTAAAGGTACAAGTTTTTTTACCTTCATGCATCCTATGCATGAAGGTAAAAAAACATCTAGCAGCACCGGCCCCCCCCGAGCCCCCGTTGTACTTACCTGACCGTTCGAATCTCCCGGGCGCGTCCACGTCGTCCTCTTCGGTTCCCAGCCTGGCCGTTGATTGGCTAGGCTGGGCGGATTGATAGCAGCGCAGCCATTGGCTAGCGCTGCTGTCAATCAGGGTGGATGACGCGGCGCGCTGGGGGGCGGAGCCGAGTGATACAGTCGGCGGCTATGGCCGCCGCTGTATCACGGGAGCGCGCTCGCAAAAGCTTTCCTCCATGCGAGCGCCCTCGCATGAAGAAGGAAAGCTTTTGCGAGGAGGAGCCCAGACAGCCGCCGAGGGACACCAGAAGACAGGTTTCCGGGCCACTCTGTGCAAAACGAACTGCACAGTGGAGGTAAGTATTACATGTTTGTTATTTTTTTTTAAAAAAATCCCTGACTTTAGTGACCCTTTAAGGAAATAGTCACAAAGTTTGAAGTTACGCCAGGGCTTGATATTTCAACAACCCAAAACACGTCTCAAAATCTACTCTGGCATTTATGCAGAGGAACAAGTACAATGTTCTGGAATGGCCATTCCAGTCCTCAGACCTGGATATCATTGAACATCTGTGGGGTGATTTGAAGCGGGCTGTCCATGCTTGGCAACCATTAAACCTAACTAAACTGGAGAGGTTTTGTAAGGAGGAATGGTCCAAAATACATGCATCCAGAATCCAGACACTCATTACAGGCTATAGGAAGCGTCTAGAGGCTTTTATTTCTGCTAAAGGAGGCGCTACTAAATAGTGATGTGATTTTTCTGTTGGGGTGCCAACATTTATGCACCTGTCTAATTTTGTTTTGATGCATATTGCGCATTTTCTGTTAATCCAATAAACCTTATTTCACTACTGAAATATTACTGTGTCCTTCAGTTATTTAATAGATCAACATTAAATTGCTGATTCAAACACCCAAATATTTATAAATATTGGAAATTGTCAGGGGTTCCTAAACTTTTGCATATAACTGTATCTGCAAGAAACATGTTGTTGGCTTACAGTAAAAAAAGAAATGTATAGGAAACGGAAAGCAGAAATTCTTCAGGAATGATATTCCAAATTTCACCCTTTTTTTAACCAACATCTTTCTCTGAAATACTGGTTGCCTGGATGCTTTTCTAAACCAGTACATTAAATACCTTCTGAGTCATTTATGGGCCAGATTCAGGATGGTGAGCGGTTCTTTTTTCCGGCGTAACGTTGCTCATTTACGTTACTCCGCCGAAACTTTAGGAGAAAGTACTGTATTCACAAAGCACTTGCTCCTAAAGTTGCGACGGCGTAGCGAAAACGGGCCAGCGGAATTCAAATTGGCGGGTAGGGGGCGTGTAGTATTTAAAATAGGCGCAAATCCGCGGCGAACTTCCTGCGCATGCGCCGGCTGTCAATGTATCCCAGTGCGCATGCTCCAAATTATGACGGTGTTTTCGAAGTGAACGTCAATTACGTCAATCCCCATTAACGGACGAGTTACGCAAACGACATAAAACTTTTTCAATCTGACACGGTCACGATGGCCATACTTAACATCGGATGCGCCTGCTTTTTGTTGCTTTATCTTTACGCCTGGAAAACCCTTGCGTAAACCTCGTAAAGTGACTGCGTCGGGCTCGTGTACATTCGTGAATTGCCGTATCTCGCTGATTTACATATTCTCGGCGTAACTCAGCGGGAACGCCCCTAGCGGCCATTTTAAAATTGCAGTTCCAATACGACGGCGAAATACAATGACGCCACTCGTATTTTAACTCAATCTCGGCGTATCTTGTTTTCTGAATACAGAAAACAGATACGCCGTCGTACGTTAGAAGTTACGCGGCTTATCTAGAGATAAGCCGCGTAACCTCTACCTGAATCTGGCCCTATGTGTATAAGCATGTAGATCAAAAAAGAGTTTGATTTGTTTATATGGGGAACTGCTGAAAAACGAGCAGTTCAATATACAATATAACTAACCTATTATTCCGGTTTACTAATGACTCCTATTTATTTATTACAGGTAAGTATATAGCACCGATAATTTATATAGCGCGTTCCATATATTGTATATCCACATAATTTCCTGCCCTCAAAAGAGCTTACAATCTAAGCTCCCTACCTCACATGCATACATACACATACTAGGGACAATTCAGACAAGCGCCAGTTTCCTCTTACATGCCAGCATGTCTTCTGAATGTGGAAGGAAACCGGAGTAGTGAGAGGAAACCCACACAAGCACAAGGAGAGCATACAAACGCCATGCACTTGCACACATGCACAGTGTTGTGGTTGGAATTCAAGCCAGAGACCGAAGAGCTGCATAACGGAAGTGCTAGCCACTAGTTCTCTCTTATTCTTATGATTAGGTTTACAGTTTGTATGCTTAAATTGGAAATAAACTCTCTCAACCAATATTAACCACTTCCTTACTGGGCACTTATAACCCTTCCTGACCAGGTGAAATTTCAGCTTCTGGCACTGCGTCGCTTTAACTGACAATTGCGCGGTCGTGCGACGTGGCTCCCAAACAAAATTGGCGTCCTTTTTTTCCCACAAATAGAGCTTTCTTTTGGTGGTATTTGATCATCTCTGCGGTTTTTATTTTTTGCACTATAAACAAAAAAAGAGCGACAATTTTGAAAAAAAGTCAATATTTTTAACTTGTTACTATAATAAATAGCCCATTTTTTTAAAAATAAAATAAAAAAAATTCTCAGTTTAGGCCGATAGGTATTATTCTACATATTTTTGGTAAAAAAAAAAAAAATCGCAATAAGCGACTGGTTTGCACAAAAGTTATAGCGCATACAAAATAGGGGACAGAATTATTATTAATTTTTATAATTTTTTTTTTACTAGTAATGGCGGCGATCTGCGATTTTTATTGGGACTGCGACGTTATGGTGGACACATCGGACACTTTTGACACATTTTTGGCGCCATTCACATTTATACTGAGATCAGTGCTATAAAAATGCACCGATTACTGTATAAATGTGACTGGCAGTGAAGGGGTTAACACTAGGGGGGCATGGAAGGGGTTAAATGTATTCTGGGTGTGTTCTAACTGTTTGGGGGGAGGGGGGTGACTGGGGGAGGTGACCGATGCTGTGTCCCTATGTACAAGAGACACAGATTGGTCACCTCACTCCCTGACAGGACATGGATCTCTGTGTTTACACACAGAGATCCATGTCCTGTCCCTGTAACCGCCGATTGCGAGTGCCTGGCGGACATCGCGGCCGCCGGGCACGCGCATCGGCATCTCAGGAATGCAGCGGGCACGCGCGCGCGCCGCCGCCAGTGGCGCTCGCGCGCCCTCTAGTGGCCATTAAAAGCACAGGGCGCATATATGCGCCCTGTCAGAGATTCAGGACAGCCCGACGGCCGCAAATATTCGTACGGCCGTCGGGAAGTGGTTAACTATTTTTAATCATTATGCTAGCATTAGTAAATAGATACAGTATCTTACAAAAGTGAGTACACCCCTCACATTTGTGTAAATATTTTATTATATATAGCTTGTATAACAGTGTAAATTTGCTGTCCCCTCACAATAACCACACACACAGCCAATAATGTCTAAACCGCTGGCAAAACAAGTGAGTACAACCCTAAGTGAAAATGACAAATATGGGCCCAAAGCAGTGGCGGCTGGTGCTCAATTTTTTTTGGGGGGGGGGGGGCGCAAAGGAAAAAAAAAATTGCAATCTCACTGTGCCCAAACGCAGCCACTGTTCCATGCCATCAAACGCAGCCACTGTGCCATCAATTTGCGCCACTGTGCCATGCCATCAAACGCAGCCACTGTGCCATCAATTTGCACCACTGTGCCATGCCATCAAATGCAGCCACTGTGCCATTAATTGTCACCACTGTGCCATGCCATCAAACGCAGCCACTGTGCCATCAATTGTCACCAATGTGCCATGCCATCAAATGCAGCCACTGTGCCATCAATTCGCACCACTGTGCCATGCCATTAAATGCAGCCACTGTGCCATCCATTGTCACCACTGTGCCATGCCATTAAACGCAGCCACTGTGCCATTCATTGTCACCACTGTGCCATGCCATTAAACGCAGCCACTGTGCCATCAATTGTCACCACTGTGCCATGCCATTAAACGCAGCCACTGTGCCATCAATTGTCACCACTGTGCCCTTTAATGGTCGCCGCTGTGCCAATGGTCGCTGCTGTGCCAATTGTCCCCACTGTGCCCTGTAAATTGCTTCCCCCCCCTCCCGCCCGGCACTTACCTTTACTGCAGTCAGGCACCCACGTCCCACGATGTCTTCTCCCACCCTCGATGACTGACAGGCGTCTCAGCCAATCAGGTTACCGGTAGCCAGAACCGGCCAACCTGATTGGCTGAGACGCCTGTCATCTTATCCAAGGGGCGTACAGTCTGTGCGCTCCGAGAATAAGCTTCCGGGACCCGAGGGCTGTATTGGGAAAGCCTATCAGAGCTGTTGACTCTGATAGACATTTCCGTACAGCCAACCAGCTGGCGTTATTCAGATAGCCGGAAATGAGCGCCGACAATCTGAATAACAGTGGCAGCGGCGATAATAACATAGATTCGTGCAATGCATGAATCTATGTCATTAGACTCAGTGGCGGTGAGAGCCAGAGGGGGCGGCGCTCCAGCACCCTCTATGGACGAACCGCCACTGGCCCAAAGTGTCAATATTTTGTGTGGCCACCATTATTTTCCAGCACTGCCTTAACCCTCTTGGGCATGGTGTTCACCAGAGCTTCACAGGTTGCCACTGGAGTCTTCTTCCTCTCCTCCACGATGACATCACACAGCTGGTGGATGTTAGAGACCTTGCACTCCTCCATCTTCCATTTGAGGATGCCCCACAGATGCTCAATAGGGTTTAGGTCTGGAGACATGTTTGGCCAGTCCATCGCCTTTATCCTCAGCTTCTTTAGCAGTGGTCATCATGGAGGTGTGTTTGGGGTCGTTATCATGTTGGAATACTGCCTTGTGGACCAGTCTCTGAAGGTAGGGGATCATGCTCTGCTTCAGTATGTCACAGTACATGTTGGCATTCATGACACTCCCACCACCATGCTTGACTGTAGGCAAGACAAACTTGTCTTTGTACTCCTCACCTTGTTGCCACCACACATGCTTGAAACCATCTGAACCAAATACGTTTATCTTGGTCGCGTGATCGCATAAGATTACAGAACATGGTTCTGGTAATCCATGTCCTTAGTCTGCTTGTCTTTAGCAAACTGTTTGTGGGCTTTCTTGTGCATCATCTTTAGAAGAGGCTTCCTTCTGGGACGACAGCCTTGCAGACCAATTTGATGCAGTGTGCAGTGTATGGTCTGAGCACTGACAGAGGCTGACTTCCCACCTCTTCAACCTCAGCAATGCTAGCAGCACTCATATGTCTATTTCCCAAAGACAACCTCTGGGTATGACGCTGAGCACATGCACTCAACTTCTTTGATCGACCATGGTGAAGCCTGTTCTGAGCGGAACCTGTCCTATTAAATGCTGTATGGTCTTGGCCAGCATGCTGCAGCTCAGTTTCAAGGTCTTGGCAAACTTCTTATAGCCTAGGCCATTTTTTATGTAGAGCAACAATTCTTCTTTTCAGATCCTCAGAAAGTTCCTTGCCATGAGGTGCCATGTTGAACTTCCAGTGACCAGTATGAGAGAGTGAGAGCCATAACACCAAATTTAACACACCCGCTCCCCATTCACACCTGAGACCTTGTAACACTAACGGGTCACATGACACAGGGGAGGGAAAATGGCTAATTGGGCCCAATGTGGAGGTGTTTTGAGGAGGTGAAGGTGTTTTGAGGAGACAAAAAATGTTCATTGTTATACAAGCTGTACATTCAGTACTCTATATTGTAGCAAAGTGTCATTTCTTCAGTCTTATCACATAAAAAGATATAATAAACTATTTACAAAAATGTTAGGAGTGTACTCACTTTTGTGAGATACTGAACAGTTAAAGTGGTTGTAAACCCTTACATATAACCAGTGAAGTGACCTCCCTTGAATGATACACGGAGATGAAACAAATCCTTCTACATAAATTGTACCTAATATTCTGCAGCCATTTGTCCTGTACATCCTTCTAAATCACAGAGATTAACACAGAGGGCCAGATTTACGCCTGCGTAAATGGATATGCGTGGCGTAATTGTAAATGTGTGCCGGCGTATTGATGCGCCGTAAACACAGAACCACATACAAGCGGCGAAAATGCTTTAAGATAGCGCGGCGTAGGCGCATAGTTACGCATCGTGCATATTCAGCTCCCATTGAATTAGCATGCAAATATGCAAATGAGGGAGATGCGCGGATTCCCGAAACTACGTGCGTTCGGCGTAGGCTACGCGTGGTGCACGTAACACGAAAGCCTTGAGTAAACATACCCCTCATAAAAGCACGGGTAACTTTGCTCAAGACCACGTGCAAGTCAGCTGGAGAGCAACTACAGCAGCACCATAACGGACGAGCTGAGCAATCACACTTACTGGACAACACATTCGTATGCCAACATGCCAGGGGCAGCCATGGTCTTATCACTACTAATGTATGCAGAGGAAGAGGCGCATAGAAGGAGGAGGAGGAGGGGGGCACGTGAAAGGATCTACCGAGCACGCATGAGCCTCTTTGGGATGGGTGATGAGGAGGTGTATCGCATCTTCACATCTGCCGCTCCATAGAGGTGAATGGAGGGTCTGATTGGGTTGGACTGATCATGTGAAAGGGGCCTAAGGCTGCTCTTACACTGATGGTCTGCGGTCTATTGCGGCGCAGTGTACCTGTGGTTTTCCCGCCCGTTGGCTGCACTTTGCCATAGACGTCTATTAAGGAATACAAAAGTGTAGCGCTGAAATGACTAGGTGAAAATCAATACCATACAATATATGTTACAACATGTAAACAGTGAAAAATAAATGTGCATATAAGTCCTTCTAATGAAAGAAACAGCTATTGTGCCTGCCTGGCACGTAGTGCAAGTGGACAATTGCACCAGAAAATCCTGGTAGTCCTAAAAAAGTTTGTCTGGTGATTGAATCAAGTGAGTGAGTGACTGAACGTAAAAAGTTGTGACTTCTTCAACGTGACGATCCCACCACCTAAAGAATTGCAGGCTTACCAGAACGTGTTGACCAATGGTGACATATGCCACAAGAGGTCAAACAAGGCTTTGAATGACGGATGTCATGAACAGTCCTCAGCAGGAAACATGCGCCCGATCAGTATGGATGTCTTGCAATGGGATAGGATAGGCTGGAAACTGTACTTATTTTGAAATCACCATTGGTAGGCTCGATATGTTAAAAGTGCATGTAGAAAAGAAAAGAGGGTGGCCACATAGCGTAATTCCGTTTAACTAAAATTAGGTATTTATTCACAGCTAACAAACTCACATTTGGCTGGATTGAAAAGGTCCTTGCAAGTAAAATTAGGCGACAGTGGAGTCCTCCCGATGCGTTTCGTGGTCAAAGCACATCGTCTGGGGTGTCACTCCACTGTAGCCCACTCCAATTTATATACAGTCCATTCAAACATATCCAATCAGTGAAGATCTGACTCACCTCAGACTGTCAGCAATCAAGCAACACTTCCCCCTGTCCAAGATGGCGCCTCAGCTTGCACTCCAAGCCTCAATATGGAAAAAAACAATCATGCACATATAGGCAGGAAGTGAAAGAAGCACTTCCTGGTATTGGTTGGTATAGTCTGAAGGCTGAGTGTTGTAAATACTACATGAATATGGGGACTGACACATTATTCCTATCTGAAGTTGCCATATATATTATAATAGGTCTGGCAATATAATTAGCGCGGCACGAGAACATATTTTTTCACATATTCTGGCCGTGTCCATACAATAACCAAGCCTCTCTTTGGTTACAATGGGAGGCAAGGCGCATGTGTGTTAACCAAGCCTCATGGTGGGGTAGTAGAGGTTTAGACGATCAAATCAATACCGGGATCTCTGAGTGACTATGGCGCATGGACGTAAATCGCGCATGCGCGCGAACCGCGACTCGTTCTCAGAGAAACCATTCGCGATAGGTCAAATCCTCCTTTGGGGAAAAGGTTGTGTTTATCGCTATGCTAGGTCTGATTAACCCCATATGGATGCAACCACCGTCCATCAGACTGCAAATGCATTGAAATCGTCTTTCCTCTTCATATACAGTACCGAGGTATATGGACTGACTACGCCTATCAGGCAGCTAAATGAAATATGTTAAAAGAAGGATATTATGTAATAATAGGTGGATTGTCACCATGTTCGAAAAAGGAAAATTGAAGCTTTCCTTCACTATCAAATGGGGACTGGCCAAAAATGTATAAAATGATTAAAATGAGTTAAAAATTATATGTAGTACGTGCCACGTGCTTCTCTATATAAATGGAATAAGCAAGAGGTTGAAATGGCACGAAACTAAAAATGTGTATAGAATAATATACAATATATTGCAAATAATATATATATATGAACATTTAACTAAAAAAACACTGCCTCACGTCTATTGTGAGTCAGATCTCCACATACAATAGCATAAGGTGACACATATAACCGTTAATCGACATACAGTTAGCATTGCAAAATAAAATCACCATTGAAATTATGATCAGAGTACAATGCCAATTGTTGCAAAATTCCCTACGGACCCAGAATGGTCATGACCGACAATATATATTTTAGGACATGTTGATGAATGAGTTTATGTCCCATTCGACGTTGAGTCCTAATGGGGTATGAGTCTGGAGTTCATATATCCAGAAAGTCTCTAAACGAGAGACCCCCCGAGTCATAGCTCCACCTCTCCATGGGGGAGTATATTTGTCAATAACAACAAACTGAGTCCCCTTTGGATTTTTATGGTGGTGTTGTTTATAATGTCGAGGGACAGGGTGTTTGGTGTCACCACCTATTATGAGTGCAATATGTTCACTCACTCTGATAGAAAAATGGCGGATGGTGCGACTGACATACTGCATGCCGCAGGGACACGTTAATAAGTACACAATGTACTTAGTCGCACAAGTGCAGAATGTTTTTATAGTGTACTGCTTACTAGTGACCGTGGATGAAAATCCCAAACATTTTTGTGTGGTCAAGGCATTAAATTGGCACACTGCATTTCCTGCAGGGGTAAAAGCTGACTAAATTATGAAAAAAAGAGGATTTGACAGAAGGGTTGATGATGTTTGGGGCGATTTTGTTCTGTAAAGAAGGTACTCCTTTAAAAACTACTCTGGCCTGTTCGGGCAGTAGGGAACCCAAAACTTTGTCACCTTTGAGGATGTTCCAATGTTTGTTAAAGATGTTCCTAATTTGCTTATATTGACTAGAATAAGAGGTCAGCATAGCAAATTTAAAACTGTCATCAGCGGGACGTTTAGGTTTAACAGATATAAGTGACTTCCTGTCCAATGAATGAACTCGCTGTAATTCCAAGTCAACATCATTGATGGAATATCCCTTTTCTACGAACCTTGATTTTAAAATCTCTGCTTGTGCAAGATAGGTGTTATTATCCGTGCAGTTCTGGCAGAGCCTCAGAAATTGGCTGCGCGGAACAGAACAGAGCCAGGATGGATGATGGCAGCTCCCCATAGGTATATATATAACCATTACGATCAGTCGGTTTGAAATAAGTTTGGAAATGGAACTTCCCATCAACTATACTTATCTCAAGATCCAAAAAATAGATTTTGGTGGGACTGGACTCGTATGTTAGGGAAATGCCCCTATCATTGGTATTCAGAGAATCAAAAAAGTTTTTTAGTGATTCAGAGCTGCCATTCCACAGGAGGAGGATGTCGTCTATGTACCTGGCCCATAGACCCAGAGACGGGACTGACTGGGCATAGACGACATCCTCCTCCCACTTGGCCATAAAAATGTTCGCTAGACTGGGTGCGAATTTCGCACCCATCGCTACTCCTCTTAATTGCAAAAAATAGCGCTGGTCGAACCAGAAATAGCTATGTTTAGTAGCGAAATCTAGAAGTTCAATTATGTAGTCACTTTGAAACGAAGCGAGAGAATGTTCGTTCTTTAAAAAATACTGAACAGCTTCTATACCTAGATGTTGAGGAATACAAGTGTATAAAGAAGCCACATCTGCCGTAACCATAATACAACCCTCTCGCACGTCTAAACCTTCTAAGAGGCGGATAGTATCCCCTGTATCCTTGATGTATGAAGGAGTCCGTCTAACCAGGGGCTGTAGATAGAAATCTATATAGCGGCCTATGCGTGAAGTGACCGAATCTATGCCACTCACGATAGGTCTGCCTGGTGGTTGAGTGGGATGTTTATGAATTTTGGGCAGGTAATATATTGTCGGAATTCTGGGTACTTTGGGAACTAAATAAGTTTTCTCCTTTTTGTTAAGGATTTTGAGGTCAAAACCCTTGTTGACGAGGGTTTGTAACTCTCTCTTGTATGTGGCAGTCGGATTATTAGGGATTTCTTGGTAAGTACCGAGTTCCCCTAGAATACGATGCATCTCTTGTTCGTATTGTGACTTATCTAAAATTACAATCCCCCCGCCCTTGTCAGCCGGGCGGATGATCAAATCCTTGTTATCACACAAGGAGCGAACACCCTGACTAGACAAGGGTTGTGAGGAATGACGCTTTTCTTTTAATAGAGACAGGTCTTTTTTTTTTATAAATTCTTTATTTATTTATTTTTGAAATTCCATTTTTTTTTTTTCTTCTTCCATACAGATAACTACGCAAACTTTAAACAATATCATTTATACAATATCATTCTTATCTTAATCTGCATCTTCTTATCAAACAGCTCTACCTCTTTTATAACTCTTAACTTGGGACGCCCCCTGGTTACCCAACCACCCCCCAAAAAAAAAAAAAAAAAACCAACTTGCCACTAACATTTGGGACAAGCAAACAGAGAAGAAAGAGAGTAAGGAGAAAAAAAAAAAAAAAAAAAGGAGAAAACAGGCTCCTCGCACCCTTATGAATTCCGTTCCCTATATTCCCTATATGGTGACCAAGTCTCCCAATATTTTTCTTCTTGTTCTCTCAGTACCATCGTTAAGTTTTCCATCTGCTGAATCTCCGCTATTCTCCCCATCCATTGCGTTTTTGTTGGGGCTACTGTACTTTTCCAAAGGGATGGTATGCATGCTTTTGCTGCGGTAAGTAAATGCCTCAATAAGGAATTTTTATAATTTTCATTAGATATCGGAATATCATGTAGTAGGAAAACTGACGGTTTTTCCTCAAGAGACACATCCGTAATTTCTTTGATTGTTTCCCACACCATTTTCCAGAAATCTCTCAGTCTGGGACATTCCCAGAATATGTGCAGTATAGTGCCTTCCGCGTTATGGCAGCGCCAGCATTGGTTAGACACATGAGGGAATATCCGATTCAGTATTGTCGGAGTTCTATACCACCTAGTTAAGATTTTGTATCCTCCTTCCTGATATTTAGTTGCCATGGATGATTTATGCGCAAATAGCAGAATTTTCTTTTTCTGCATTTCCGTGAAGGTGACTCCTAGGTCCCTCTCCCAGGCTTGTACAAAGGCCAACTCTTGAGGGGCTTCCAGTTCTACCAACAGAACATACATTGCTGATAGTGCATGTCTAACTGGCTCCCCTAACAGGTCTTTAAGAACCAACTCTTTAAAGATTTTCACAGCAGGAGCCACCGCAACGGAAGGATTAAAGAGTGATGGATTCGACAATCCGGAATGCACCGTCCCCGAAGTAGCTGCCCTGGTCTCTGTGGAATATGTGTTAGAAACCATATATGTCTGAATATTTATTTTGCGTATAAATTTCTGCACATCAATGAATGGGCCAAATTTATTTAATGGTTTGGAGGGAGCAAACTTGAGGCCTTTATCCAGAACAGACTGTTCAACCGCAGTCAATGTTTTGGAACTCAAGTTAAACACTCCTTGGCTACATATGTTCTCCTTCTCTTTTCTTTTCTGTATGCGCCTTCCTGCTCTGCATCCTCTCTTTGGTTTGGACCTTTGGAGTGCCATGGTCGGTCTCCACGAAAACCCTGCCCACCATGAACATTGGAATCATGGTGGCCATGACCATGGGGTGATGGTTCGTAACCACCACGTGACTGTTGTTGCCCATAGTCTCTATGGTCTCTGAGAGGAGAAAATCTGTTTTAAACAGGTACTGCAGGTGAGTTGTAATATGATTGGTGAGGGTAGCGATCTTCATAATGTTCTCTGTATGGAGCTGGGGATGCCCATTTAGGGTAGCCCCCTTGATCCCGGAATGGTCGTTGTCCGGAATGGTGGGAGTCACCCCTGTGTTGTCCTCTACCTCCACGTTTTCCTCTATTGTTCGCTCTTCCCCTGACAGGGTGATTAGGCGTACGAGGACTTTGGTATTGTGATCTTTGTGGCATTGGAGGTGGTACTTGGGTGGAGGAAACATTCAAAGGGGGTAAGGATTTTACTCCAAATTGGGATGCCAAACTCGTGGGACCACCTGTGGACGTAGCTGGTGCTGCTGTACCAGCATTGGCAGCAGGAGCAGTGTCCATTGGGTTGGTAGGCCTAATTGTTTTTTGCCACCCAAATACGGCGTTAAGTTTATAATCGCTAACATCTCTAGCATATTTTTTGTGTTTTTTTATTCTCTGATCCATGTCTTCCTTCTCCAAATGACTCTGGAGATTAGAGCACAAGGAATTGTATTCTAGAGAATTTTTATGCGACACAAGTTTTTCTTTAAGTACTTTGATTTCTTTGTCCAGCACAAATAATCTGTTCCTCTTTCTAGAAACAAGAAAACCTAAAAAATTGGTCCCGGCCTCGTTAAAATATTTGTACCATGATTCTAAGTCAGGGTCTTCTTGTTGGGGATGTATTTCCCACCGGAGGCTGCATGGAACCATTTCTTCTGATATATACTGCTCCAAAAAGATAATATCCCATTGGAGATGTATCTCCGAAGTCATGACATTTTTAGACGCATGAAAAACCCTCCAAGTTCAGTGTCATTGCCTGTGACAGTAAAAACACCGTCAACATTCATGGTACGAGTTGTTCTATAGTCAAAAATATCCATATTGCTGTGAATATATTAATAGACTAGTGAAAAGGCTGCTGCAGTGTAGATCTTGAAAATAAACAAAATGGAAGAAGAGTGGATACCCTGCGCTGCCAGATAAGTATGAATGATAGCAGCTAACACAACTTTTTCAAAAAAGCAAAAAACAAAGGAATACAAAAGTGTAGCGCTGAAATGACTAGGTGAAAATCAATACCATACAATATATGTTACAACATGTAAACAGTGAAAAATAAATGTGCAAATAAGTCCTTCTAATGAAAGAAACAGCTATTGTGCCTGTCTGGCACGTAGTGCAAGTGGACAATTGCACCAGAAAATCCTGGTAGTCCTAAAAAAGTTTGTATGGTGATTGAATCAAGTGAGTGAGTGACTGAACGTGAAAATTTGTGACTTCTTCAACGTGACGATCCCATCACCTGGAGGTTTAGTGCACTTTCTGAAAAGTCACTTGCTTCCACGACCACCGCCTTTATTTACAACACTGATGCTCTCGGCTGGCAGGTTGGCAACCTGCAATCTGGGCTTGCCAACCAGCCATCCCAGAGCAGGAGGTCGCGGGCCACATCAGAGGGCTCCGTGGGCCACATGTGGCCCCCGGGCCACTGGTTGGGCACCCCTGCTTTAAAACTTTTGTCTGCTGGAAACTTGTCTGCTAGCCCGTACACATGATCGAATCTGTCCGCTGAAACTGGTCTGCGGACCAGTTTCAGCAGATATATTCGATCGTATGTACGCGGCCTAAGCCAATGCTTCCTGTATAGCACTGACTCCTGTCATAGGGGGAGTGATACCAATTGCACTCCACCTAGGAAAGCAACAGCCAGAAATACCTGAATGGAAGCCTGTTATTAAGAGTCGGTTCACACTGGGGCGACACGACTTCCAGCACGACTTTCAGAGGCAACTCCTAGGCCACGTACACACGATCAAATTTATCTTCTGAAACTGGTCCGACGGACCGCTTCAGCGGACATCTCCGATCGTGTGTACGGGCTAGCGGACATGTTTTCCCAGTGGACAAATTTCAAAGCATGCTTTGAAATTTGTCCCCCGGAGACATGTCTGTCGGATATGTCCGCTGGTTAGTACACTAACTAGCGGACAGAAATCTCTGTGCATGCTTTGAATGGATTCGACGCATGCGTGGAAGTATTTTACTTTCTGGAGTGGTGACGTGGCGGCATCAATGTCACCGCCACGTCACCACGTTCCCTGGCCGAGGGGATTTTCATCCGACGGTGCGTACACACAACGTCGGACAAAAATCCGGAGGAGACATGTCCGCTGGAAACGGTCCGTCGGACACTTGAGCATGAACCACAGGGCGATCTGGGGTGATTTACGACACGACTTGAAGTCGTCTCCAGGACAGGAGACTTCCCAGTGGCCAATCAAACAACAATCAGCTCTAGGGGAGGAAGGAGGAGGGAGAGGTTTGCCTGAGAAATGTATGTTATCTTCCTGGAAAGTTGCTTCAGTTAAGACAGTGATCAGACTTGGAAGCGACTCCCATTGAAATCAATGGGTACAAATCGCCTAGAAGACGGATTGAAGTAGTACAGGAACCCTTATCTGAAGTCGGAGCGACTTCAGTAGTGTGTATTAAGATGGCTCCCATTCACTTACATTGCTTTTCTGGACTTGGGACGACTTTTATTTAGTGAACTGAAATCCCCTTTTCTGTTTTTTTAATTATAGGCTGACAAATGCTATATATATATATATATATATATATATATATATATATATATATATATATATATATATTTATGTGTGTGTGTATATATATATATATATATATAAATATATATATATATGTGTGTGTGTGTGTGTGTGTTTCTTTTTATTCACGATTCATTCAATGATTTTTAGTACTGTATTTGTGTTTCATTTTAGCTGCTAT
The DNA here is from genome assembly GCA_029574335.1 of Rana kukunoris. Classification (NCBI taxonomy): domain Eukaryota; kingdom Metazoa; phylum Chordata; class Amphibia; order Anura; family Ranidae; genus Rana; species Rana kukunoris. Next base: position 368,267,138 of record CM056050.1, read on the forward strand.
CCTTAGACTTGAATGCAGCCACTATTTGGCTGACAAATTTCTGCCTGGCAACTTCAATTTTCAGATTGAAGGATGTCAGTTGGGAGGGTGCTGTCAGGATGCCCCAGGGCTCGAATGTTAGCTGGTTCATCAGGCACTGGCTGAAATGTACTTGCAACTGGCTAGATTTAGGAAAGCGGACAAGAACTACCCCCACCATATCCTAGTCTGCAACCCTTTTTTATATACTGCAAAAGTATTTCAGTGCTGTGATGTTACCCATCCAAAATATAGCTGCATAGCAATGTGTAATATCAGATAAAATTTAAACCAGAACAGATAGGACATTTCTGCCAAAATTGGATGCATGCGTTGATCAATATCTGGCACAGAAGTGGTTAGCAGTCAGGCTTTTTGGTACATAGTTGTTCCTATTTTTTGTTTCACATGACATACCGAGAGTGAAAATCAGGATGTTAACTTTCTGTCCAGTTCCTAAACATTTACTTCCTTCCTGCCAGAAAAGCTCTTGTGACATGTCTGCTTTGTCGACAAAAAAATAAAAACAGGAAGCAGTGTGCCCATACTTACACACAAAAAAAAAAAAAAACATTTCTCTAGGATGACTATGCCAAGAGACTGAGGGCCAGATCCACAGAGGCAGTACGCCGGTGTATCTCCTGATACTTTCAAATTACCCACGTCGTATCATTAGTTTGAATCCTCAAACCATGATACGACGGCTTTGAGCTTCGATCCGACAGGCTTACGTCTTCGTACGCCTTCGGATCTACGCTGCAATCTTTTTATGCCCGCTGGGTGGAGTTTGCGTCGTTTTCCGCGTCGGGTATGCAAATTAGCTTTTTACGGCGATCCACGAAGTTAAGATCGGCCGTCGCATTCTCTAACGTCGTCGCTAGTCGGCTTTCCCACGTCGAATTTTCAAATATTATTTTTTTTTGCGTAAGTCGTCCGTGAATAGGAATGTACGTAAATTACGCTACAAAAAAAAAAAATGAAGTTTCGTCATAATTTCTCGCAATGCACGGCGAGAAATTTCAGAACGGAAGCGCCTAATTTAAATGTTTCACGCCCCCTAATCGCTTATTTCGATTCCGCCCTGAGAAATACACTATGCCGCCGTATCTTATGGGCCGAAATCTTCCTGGATTCGAGCCAGGTAAAATACGGCAGCGTAGTGTATCTCTGATACTCTGCGCCAATCTATTTGTATGTGGATCTGCCCCTGAATGTTTTATGTGTGGTCAGGTGTGAAGCAGGAAAGAGAGTATCCTGTACTTTGGTCTATTAGTACAGATTAGAACAGTATTTAAAGTGGTCCTAAAGCCTATTTTTATTTTTTACCTTAATGCATTCTTTGGATTAAGTTAAAAAAATATTTAGGCATTAGGCCACCATTTTACTTCTCTTCTCTCCCCTCACTTCCTGGTCTCACAGGCTTTGCTGAGGCAGCAAAGGACATTGGCTCTCGCTGCTGTCAATCGAATGGGGTGTGTGGCCGAGATCCGCAACAGGATACCAAAACAAAAAGCTTATTATATGAAAAAGCACTGCCCAGAGGGGGAACTGACTTTAGAACCATAAAATGTAACTTCATAAGAAACTAAAACAGAAACAAACAAAAAAGAGCACAGCCCTGATTCCGGAACAAAGGTCAGACTAATAATATGTGACACCCCACTTATGGTTTAACCCTCTCGGTATCCTACTCTGTAATTTGAAGATCCAAAAGACCTCTCTTTTGCAGAGAAGGCAAAATACATCACCTCCTTTTCGGGGGACTCCATGTTTGGAGTTAAAATGACAGGCTACATTAGTGGGCTTACACAATGAAATGTCTGCTAATGCTCACAAAACCTGTCTCTGAGTCTGCGAGTGGTTCTTCCCACATACTGTACAGAACATGCTGCACAGGCAATAACATACACCACATGAAAGGTGTTACAATTGAACAATTTGTCAATAATGTACTGCCTGCAATCAACTGAAGAGCAGAAAGTGTCAAACTGCAACACGTTAGGACAACAAAAGCACTCACAGGAACCACATTTAACCGATTAAGGACCACCGCACACAGATTTACGTCGACAGAAAGGCACGGCTGGGCAAATGGGCGTATATATACGTCCCCTCTAATTTTCCGGCCGTGAGGTCGCGCGTGGGACCCACAGACTCAAAGTCCGCCGGTGTCCCACGATCGGGTCACAGAGCTAAAGAACAAGGAGATATTAGTGTTACACAACATCTCCCTGTTCTTCCTAGTGACATGTCACTGATCCTCTGTTCCCTGTCATCAGGAACAGCGATCAGTGATGTGTCACGGCAAGCCACGCCCATAACAGTTAGATGCACTCCCTAGGTCACAGGTAACCAGCACCCCCTACAGGTTAACCCCTTCACTGCCAGTGTCATTTTTACAGAAATCAGTGCTGTAAAAAAGACAATGGTCCTAAAATGGTGTCAAAAGTGTCCAATGTGTCCATACAGTCTCAGTCATGATAGAAATCACAGATCGCTGCCATTACTAGTAAAAAAAATAATAATAATAAAAATGCCATAAAAATGTCCCCTATTTTGTAGACGCTATGGGCCAGAGCCACGTACATCGGCGCATATATAGACCGGCGTAGCGCATCTCCTTTACGTTACGCCGGCTCAAATTAGAGACGTAAGTGCCGTATCCACAGAGTATTTGCGCCCAAATTTGCACTGGCGCAAAGTAAATTCCGAGGCGTAAGGCGGTGTAATTCAAAGTGGGAAGGACGTGGGCGTGTTCCATTGAAATGAGCATTGACCCCATGCAAATGAAGGGCCGGCCAGACTGGGCATGTGCATGACACTGACTATGGTCAGAGCCTCTCTGCACATGCTCACTACTCGGCCCGGAGCAATCAGTGAGATAGGAACTAGGCCCGGCATACTTAGTGAGATACGCCCAGTGCATAAATAAGCCCAGACATACGCCCTTCCATTGCAAAAGTACATCAATTTTTTCCCTCCCTTACCAGTGTTTGGACTCTTAGTGCAAAGTCTTTTATCATTACCGCACCATTATTAAATGCATGATGTGCCTTATAATTGTGTTACCGCAGGGCAAGTGTTCTATCCCATGTTAGTTTCTATGCTTTCTATAGTCAACACTGGCAGTCACTAAATTACAATTAGTCTCGGAATTTTCGAGGCTTGAATAACAAATTTAAAAGGGCTCAGGTTTTCCAATATCTAAAGCCTACTAGGCCATATGTGGTATGTTTACAGGAGACTCACCTGAACTGTGGCAAGGTCCTGGATCTCCACCATCCATGGATACAGAGGACGTTACATGTGACTTATTCCACCTATGCCAAGGGAGTCTCTATTCTAATAGCAAGTCGGTCCCATGTACTGTGCACCAGGTAATAACTGACCCTGGGGGGCTGCTATTTAATAAGGTTGGCTAACTTGTTTACATGTAAGCTGATGTTGGTAAATGTATATATTCCTCCTCCTTTTCAGGTACAAGTGCTTTATGACATTGCAAGTAAACTGGCCCCCTTTATTCACCTCGTCTTATCATGGCTGAGGATTTTAACGCAATTTTAGACACTACGCTTGACACCACTAATCCCTCTCGCACCACATCTCCTAAACTCCTGTAATGGGCTAACTCAGTGTCTCTCACAGAGTTGTGGCAATGTAAACACCCAAAGGTTGTCAGTTTCCCCCACCTGTCTAAACCGCATTGGTCCTCCTCCCGGCTTGACTTGGTATTTGCCAAGTCCCCAATGCTGCAGGTAGTAAGATCTGTGGAATATCTCCCAGGAGGCCTTTAGGATCATACCCCACTGTCTGTAGTTTTAGGTTTTCCCTCGAAGTGGAGACTTTCTCATCTCAGGCGGCCCCTGTTTTTTTTTTTGCTACTTAATGGGATGAGAACCTCTCCTCTATTACTCTTCCTGTGGTGTGGGATGTCTTTAAGGCTTATATGAGAGGGCAGTATATCTCAGCAATAAAGGCAACTCGACAGGAATATAATGCCAATCTGCGATGGCTGCAGGAGGAGGAACAGAGTTGTGAGCATGCTCATGCTACAGTTCTGACTTCCCACTCTTACGCTAAGTTGTTGGAAGCTAGATGACAACTTAACCTTTATATCATGAAACTGACTCAGACATCCTGGGTCCGCAGAGCAGAAAACCTTTTTGAGCAGGGTGATAAAAATGGCAAGTTGTTGACAATGCTGGTAGCGGATCAAAGAGTGCAGACGAATATTCCTTGCATCCGTGTGTCTACAGGGGAGTCCCCTGGCCCTGATGGCTTCCCATCTGAGTGGTATAGGACTCATATTGGGAACTTGGGATCTAGACTTTGAGCTTAATATCAGTATTTTATAGACAATGACATCCTTCCAGACTCTCTGCCAGAAGCCCATGCTTCTTAAGATTTGTAGCATTTGCTTCGTGTCTATAAACTTTATGGGCCAGATTCATGAAAGGTTACGCTGGCGGATCGAGTGATCCGCCAGCGTAACAGTGGCTTTGAGCCGGCGTTTCTGTTTTCTGTAACCAGAAAACAAGAAACGCCGGGTTGAAGTTCCGATGCGAGCAGCGTAACTGAGTTTCGCCATCGCATCGTTACTTCAACTTAAAAATGGCGCCGGGGGCGTTCCCGCCGATTTACGCTCAAAAAATATGTTAATGAGCGGAAATCGGCAATTCACGATCGAAATCCGGCGCGACGCAGTGACGTTACGACGTTTCCGGACGGGATACGCGGCGCATAGATATACCTACATGGGGCTGGAGTATCCTATGTTAGGTATAGGCGTCGTCATCGCGTCGGGAAAAAAAAAAAAAACGTCGCTTGCGTAAAACGGTCATGAATGGGAATGTGACGTCATTGACGTTCATTCACAGATTTTGGAGCATGCGCACGGGGATGTTTTGACACTCGACGCATGCGCAGTACGTCGGCGGCGGGATCGCGCGTAGTTAGCATACTACACGCCCCGTACCCGCGACATTTGAATTCCGCCGGCTCATTTGCGATGCGCTGCCGCAACTTTAGGAGCAAGTGCTTCGTGAATGACAGCACTTGCTCCTAAAAATTCGGCAGCGCAACGCAAATCAGAAGCGTTACTCCAGAGCAAAGATGCTCTGGAATACGTGAATCTGGCCCTATATATACACTATATATACACTCTTGTATTCTGTATGGCTGGCTGTAGATAATTGTCTATGTATTGGCCAATTCTAGCAGTGAGGGAATCTATCCCATTCACTATTGGCCTGGGGTAGGGTTCACCTTGGGCCAGATTCAGATACAATTACATTGGCGCAGAGTATCAGAGATATACTACGCTGCCGTATTTTACCAGGCTGTACGACGAATCCTGGTAGATTTTGTCCCTTACGGTACGGCGGCATAGTGTATTTCTCGCCGCCTAATCGAAATACGCGATTAGGGGGCATGAAGCATTTAAATTAGGCGCGTCCCCGCGGTGATCGAACTGCGCATGCTCCGTTCAGAAATTTCCCGCCGTGCATTGCGCGAAATAACGTCGATACGTCATTCGTTGTTTGAGTAGCGTCGTTTACGGACATTCCTATTCCCGGACGTTTTACGTCAAAAATAAAAAAAGACGTCGGAAAACGTTGATATTCGACGTGGGAACGACGGCCATACTTAACATGGGCTGTCTAATATTAGAGCAGCAAAAAGCTGGTATAGTTTTACGCAGCAAAAAGATGACTAAAGATGCCGTAAGAGATTGCGATAGACGTTCGTAATTTCGTGGATAGTCGGCAAAAGCTCATTTGCATACCCCGACGCGGAAAACGAAGGGAACTCCACCCAACGGCCGCAATTTTATTGCAGCATAGATCCGAAGGCGTACGAACACGTAAACCAGTCGGATTGAAACCCGCAGCCGTAATTTCATGGTTTGAGGTTTCAGAGTAGTGAAAAAATGCGCGTAATTTCGAAAGTACTCCAGTCTAATGCGAGAGTAATAGCTCTGTGAATCTGGCCCCTTATCTTTATGCATCTGTGGTAGTGAATGTATAATGGGTGTACAACAGGATTTGGATATTAGGAATTTGGCCTATTTTTATTTAATACATTCCTTTTTAAACCTAGATGTACAACTTGTTTGAGTTCCTTCCTGTATTTAAACATAGGATTGCTAGGTAATCGACTGTAGGTGTTTTCATCGTTACGAGATAAGATTGTCAAAAGTATTGCGGATCCACCCTTCAAAAGGATTTACATTCTATACGGTAAACATTTTTTTCTCGTTTAAATGGTGCTTTGCATGTACTAAAACAAAACGCCCGGTTGAAAAGAAATTCACGTTCACATCCACCACCAGCTGTGGGCTAGAATACATAGGACGCACAAAAAGATCCCTGAAAGTACGCTTTAACCACTTGCTTACTGGGCACTTATACCCCCCTCCTGCCTGGGTGATATTTCAGCTTCCGGCACTGCGTCGCTTTAACTGACAATTGCGAGGTCGTGCGACGTGGCTCCCAAACAAAATTTACGTCCTTTTTTCCCCACAAGTAGAGCTTTCTTTTGGTGGTATTTGGTCACCTCTGCGATTTTTATTTTTTGCGCTATAAACAAAAAAGGGCGACAATTTTGAAAAAAAAATACAATATTTTTTACTTGTTGCTATAATAAATATCCCAATTTAAAAAAAAAAAAACTTTTTTTTTCTCAGTTTAGGACGATACGTATTCTTCTACATATTTTTGGTAAAAAAAAAAAAAATAATCGCAATAAGCATCTGGTTTGCGCAAAATGTATAGTGCCTACAAAATAGGGGACAGAATTATTATTTTTTATTTATTTTTTTACTAGAAATGGCGGCGATCTGCGATTTTTTTATTGGGACTGCGATGTTATGGCGGACACATCGGACACTTTTGACACATTTTTGGCGTCATTCACATTTATACTGCGATCAGTGCTATAAAAATGCACTAATTACTGTATAAATGTGATTGGCATTGAAGGGGTTAACACTAGGGGGGGAGGAAGGGGTTAAATGTATTCCCTGTATAGTGTTCTAACTGTGGGGGGAGGGGGGGTGACTGGGGGGGTGACCGATCTGTGTCCCTATGTACAAGAGACACAGATCGCTCTCCTTCTCTCCAGAGACAGCACGGACGCTGTCTCTGTGTAAAACGGCAATAAGAGATGATCTCATATGTTTACATATGAGATCATCTCTCATTGGCCGCAGAGATCGCATCGCAAACGGCCACTCTGATTGGCCGTTCGCAGCGATCTGTGATTGGCTGTGTCCAAGGGACACGGCCAACACAGTGTTTCCCCGCAGCGCGCTCTGGAGCGCGCGCAGGGAAGCTGCTAGTGACAAGCCGTCAATTGATGGCTTGTTGGTAATTTACATCCGCGCTAAAGCCGTCATTCACGCGGATCTCAAGTAGTTAAAGAATAGTGTTGAGCAGAATATGCCATATTCGATTTTGCGATATATCTCGAATATATTGTCGAATATTCGATATATATTAGCTAAATATGAATATTCGTGATATTTTTTGAAAATGAAATCATTGCGAATTTTCGCTATTGCGAATGCGAATGCGAATATTCTTGATATTTTATAATACCAAATAATTGCGAAATTTCGAGAAATGCGGAATGGAGCACTCTGATTGGCTCAGAATATTCGTGATATTTTACAATACAAAATAATTGCGAAATTTCGAGAAATGCGGAATGGAGCACTCTGATTGGCTCAGAATATTCGTGATATATTACAATACAAAATAATTGCGAATATTCGGCAAATGTGGAAGGAGCACTCTGATTGGCTAAGAATATTCGTGATATGTTATAATACAAAATAATTGCGAAATTTCGAGAAATGCGGAATGGAGCACTCTGATTGGCTCAGAATATTCTTGATATTTTATCAAAATTTCGCAAAAATGCGATTGCGATTTTTTGGTAGAATTTCGGTACATGCTTTAGGAGCGCTCTGATTGGCTCATTCTGAAATCGAATATTCGAGATATTTTTTTCGAAATTTTACAAAATGCGAATGATAAATTCATTGCGGAATTTCGACAGTAACACTCTGAAATCGAATATATGTGTTATTTTAGCTAAAAACAGTATTGCGAATTTCTCGAGCGTGCATGCGCAATCGCGCGAACAACACGCACGCGCGACTACTTCCTGGAACTTGGACACTTGCCAGTTTCATTTTCCATAGCAAGTTGTTGTTGGTCAAGTGCCCAGATTTCTTTGGAAAAAAATGGTCGGTAGTAATCTGTCACGAAGTGAGGAAAAGATGCTGATCTGTGTAAGTATTTGAATTATCTTTAACTGCATTTTAGACTAGTTTAAAAGTTAGTATATAAGATCAGATATTAGTATTTCCCAAACAATTTGTCTCCTGGTGTTACAAAACTACAAGTCCCAGCATGCCTGTACAGCTGCAGACACCCTGGTTGGTAAATGTGTATTTAGGCACTTTCCTTGCTATTTTGCATAATGAATTTAACATGTTGTGGACACCGGGCTAATTTGTCAGATTTGGTGTTTACGAGACTAAAACTTTTTTTTTGCTAGAAAATTACTTAAAACCCCCAAACATTATATATATTTTTTTTTCTAACACCCTAGAGCAGGGGTCTCCAAACTTTTTACTTCGAGGGCCACATTCTATATTTTACTCATATCCGCGGGCCGGAAAAATAATTTAAGTAAATAAATCCACAGTAGAAGAATAGAATTTTACTTACTGTTGACAGCAGAACTGGATGATGGTCCTGTCGTCTAATAAAACGCTGGAGCATCATTCAGCGGGTTAAACTACCAGCGTGCATGAGGTTTTACATCCGTGTCCTCACCAGTCTCCCCCACATCTGTGTCCCCACATTGGTGTCCCCATACATCTGTGTCCCCACATTGGTGTCCCCATACATCTGTGTCCCCACATTGGTGTCCCCATACATCTGTGTCCCCACATTGGTGTCCCCATACATCTGTGTCCCCACATTGGTGTCCCCATACATCTGTGTCCTCACATTGATGTCCCTATACATTTGTGTCCCCACCAGTCTCACCACACATCTGGTACCCCACCAGTCTCCTCATACATCTGTGTCCTCACATTGATGTCCCCATACATTTGTGTCCCCACCAGTCTCACCACACATCTGGTACCCCACCAGTCTCCTCATACATCTGTGTCCTCACATTGGTGTCCCCATACATCTGTGTCCTCACATTGGTGTCCCCATACATCTGTGTCCTCACATTGGTGTCCCCACACATTTGTGACCCCCACCAGTCTCCTCATACATCTGTGTCCACACCAGTCTCCTCATACATCTGTGTCCCCACATTGGTGTCCCCATACATCTGTGTCCTCACATTGGTGTCCCCATACATCTGTGTCCCCACATTGGTGTCCCCATACATCTGTGTCCTCACATTGATGTCCCTATACATTTGTGTCCCCACCAGTCTCACCACACATCTGGTACCCCACCAGTCTCCTCATACATCTGTGTCCTCACATTGATGTCCCCATACATTTGTGTCCCCACCAGTCTCACCACACATCTGGTACCCCACCAGTCTCCTCATACATCTGTGTCCTCACATTGGTGTCCCCATACATCTGTGTCCTCACATTGGTGTCCCCATACATCTGTGTCCTCACATTGGTGTCCCCACACATTTGTGACCCCCACCAGTCTCCTCATACATCTGTGTCCACACCAGTCTCCTCATACATCTGTGTCCCCACATTGGTGTCCCCATACATCTGTGTCCTCACATTGGTGTCCCCATACATCTGTGTCCCCACATTGGTGTCCCCATACATCTGTGTCCCCACATTGGTGTCCCCATACATCTGTGTCCCCACATTCGTGTCCCCATACATCTGTGTCCCCACATTGGTGTCCCCACACATCTGTGACCCCCACCAGTCTCCTCATACATTTATGTCCCCATACATCTGTGTCCCCACATTGGTGTCCCCATACATCTGTGTCCCCACATTGGTGTCCCCACACACCTGTGTCCCCACACTGGTGTCCCCACACATCTGTGTCCCCACCAGTCTCCTCATACATCTGTGCCCCCACACTGGTGTCCCCACAATTCTGTGTCCCCACACTGTTGTCCCCACACATCTGTTACCCCACCAGTCTCCTCATACATCTGTGTCCCCACATTGGTGTCCCCACACACCTGTGTCCCCACACTGGTGTCCCCACACATCTGTGTCCCCACCAGTCTCCTCATACATCTGTGCCCCCACACTGGTGTCCCCACAATTCTGTGTCCCCACACTGTTGTCCCCACACATCTGTTACCCCACCAGTCTCCTCATACATCTGTGTCCCCACATTGGTGTCCCCACACATTTGTGTCCCCACCAGTCTCCTCATACATCTATGTCCCCACACATCTGTTACCCCACCAGTCTCCTCATACATCTGTGTCCCCACATTGGTGTCCCCATACATGTGTCCCCACCAGTCTCCCCACAAATCAGTGTCCCCACACTTGTGTCCCCACATTGGTGTCCCCACCAGTCTCCTCACACATATTTGTCCCCACCAGTCTCCTCATACATCTGTGTCCCCACATTGGTGTCCCCACACATTTGTGTCCCCACCAGTCTCCTCATACATCTGTGACCCCACCAGTCTCCTCATAGATCTATGTCCCCACACCTGTTACCCCACCAGTCTCCTCATACATCTGTGTCCCCACATTGGTGGGAACACAGATGTATGAGGAGACTGGTGGGGACACAGATGTGTGGGGACACCAGTGTGGGGACACAGATGTGTGGGGAGATTGGTGGGGACACAGATGTGTGGGGACACCGATGTGGGGACACAGATGTATGAGGAGACTGGTGGGGACACAGATGTGTGGGGACACCAGTGTGGGGACACAGATGTGTGGGGAGATTGGTGGGGACATAGATGTGTGGGGACACCGATGTGGGGACACAGATGTATGAGGAGACTGTTGGGGACACAGATGTGTGGGGAGACTGGTGGGGACACAGTTGTATAAGGAGACTGGTGGGAACACAGTTGTATGGGGACACCAATGTGGGGTCACAGATGTATGAGGAGACTGGTGGGGCCACAGATGTATGGGGACACCAGTCTCCCCACATATCTGTGTCCCCACACTTGTGTCCCCACACATCTGTGTCCCCACCAGTGTCCTCATACATCTGTGCCCCCACACTGGTGTCCCCACAATTCTGTGTCCCCACACTGTTGTCCCCACACATCTGTTACCCCACCAGTCTCCTCATACATCATTGTCCCCACATTGGTGTCCCCATACATCTGTGTCATCACATTGGTGTCCCCATACATCTGTGTCCTCACATTGGTGTCCCCATACATCTGTGTCCCCACATTGGTGTCCCCATACATCTATGTCCCCACATTGGTGTCCCCATACATCTGTGTCCCCACATTGGTGTCCCCATACATCTGTGTCCCCACATTGGTGTCCCCACACATCTGTGACCCCCACCAGTCTCCTCATACATTTATGTCCCCACACACCTGTGTCCCCACAATGGTGTCCCCACACATCTGTGTCCCCACCAGTCTCCTCATACATCTGTGCCCCCACACTGGTGTCCCCACAATTCTGTGTCCCCACACTGTTGTCCCCACACATCTGTTACCCAACCAGTCTCCTCATACATCTGTGTCCCCACATTGGTGTCCCCACACATTTGTGTCCCCACCAGTCTCCTCATACATCTGTGACCCCACCAGTCTCCTCATACATCTATGTCCCCACACATCTGTTACCCCACCAGTCTACTCATACATCTATGTCCCCACATTGGTGTCCCCACATATCTGTGGCCCCACCAGTCTCCTCATACATCTGTGTCCCCACATTGGTGGGAACACAGATGTATGAGGAGACTGGTGGGGACACAGATGTGTGGGGACACCAGTGTGGGGACACAGATGTGTGGGGAGATTGGTGGGGACACAGATGTGTGGGGACACCGATGTGGGGACACAGATGTATGAGGAGACTGTTGGGGACACAGATGTGTGGGGAGACTGGTGGGGACACAAATGTGTGGGGACACCAATGTGGGGACACAGATGTATGAGGAGACTGGTGGGGTAACAGATGTGTGGGGACAACAGTGTGGGGACACAGAATTGTGGGGACACCAGTGTGGGGGCACTGATGTATGAGGACACTGGTGGGGACACAGATGTGTGGGGACACAAGTGTGGGGACACAGATTTGTGGGGAGACTGGTGTCCCCATACATCTGTGGCCCCACCAGTCTCCTCATACATCTGTGACCCCACATTGGTGTCCCCATACAACTGTGTTCCCACCAGTCTCCTTATACAACTGTGTCCCCACCAGTCTCCCCTCACATCTGTGACCCCAACAGTCTCCTCATACATCGGTGTCCCCACACATCTGTGTCCCCACCAATCTCCCCACACATCTGTGTCCCCACACTGGTGTCCCCACACATCTGTGTCCCCACCAGTGTCCTCACACATCTGTGTTCCCACCAATGTGGGGACACAGATGTATGAGGAGACTGGTGGGGACACAGATGTATGAGGAGACTGGTGGGGGTCACAGATGTGTGGGCACACCAGTGTGGGGACCCAGATGTGTGAGGACACAAGTGTGGGGACATAGATGTGTGGGGAGACTGGTGGGGGCACACATGATGTGTGGGGACACCGATGTGGGGACACAGATGTATGAGGAGACTGCTGGGGACACAGATGTATGAGGAGACTGGTGGGGGTCACAGATGTGTGGGGACACCAGTGTGGGGACCCAGATGTGTGAGGACACAAGTGTGGGGACATAGATGTGTGGGGAGACTGGTGGGGACACAGATGTGTGGGGACACTGATGTGGGGACACAGATGTATGAGGAGACTGGTGGGGACACAGATGTATGAGGACACTGTTGGGGACACCGATGTGTGGGGACACAAGTGTTCGGACACAAGTGTGGGGACACTGATTTGTGGGGAGACTGTTGGGGATACAGATGTATGGGGACACTAATGTGGGGACACAGATGTATGAGGAGACTGGTGGGGTCACAGATGTGTGGAGACACAAGTGTGGGGACACTGATTTGTGGGGAGACTGGTGGGGTCACAGATGTATGGGGACACCAGTCTCCACACAAATCAGTGTCCCCACACTTGTGTCCCCACACATCTGTGACCCCACCAGTCTACTCATACATCTATGTCCCCACACATCTGTGACTCCACCAGTCTCCCCATAAATCAGTGTCCCAACACTTGTGTCCCCACACATCTGTGTCCACACACTGGTATCCCCACACATCTGGGTCCCCACACTGGTGTCCCCACACATCTGGGTCCCCACACTGGTGTCCCCACACATCTGGGTCCCCACACATCTGTTTCCCTACCAGTCTCCTCATACATCTGTGTCCCCACATTGGTTTCCCCACCAGTCTCCTCATACATCTGTGTCCCCACATTGGTGTCCCCATACATCTGTGGGCCCAATAGTCTCCCCACACATCTGTGTCCCCACACATCTGTGTCCCCATTAAACCCCCCTCCACTGGTGTCCCCATAAGAGCACCCCCCCCACTGGTGTCCCCACAAGAGCACCCCCCCACTGGTGTCCCCATTAGAGCACCCCCCCACTGGTGTCCCCATTAGAGCACCCCCCCACTGGTGTCCCCATTAGAGCACCCCCTACTGGTGTCCCCATTAGAGAACCCCCCACTGGTGTCCCCATAAGAGCACCCCCCCCTACTTGTCACTTGTATCCCCATTAGAGCACCTCCCACTTGTGTCCCCATCAGAATTATCAGCACCCGGATGTTTGTGCCATATCAGAGCCATTCAGCCACCCTCCACAGTAGTGTACAGTAATCATCTCGCATCAGCCCCCCTCCCTCCTCCATGCATGTGTACTTTACCAGCGTGTCAGACATTACACACACTGGCTGTTCAGACTTGTTGCACTTCCCGACTCCCGCCCCGCCTTAATACACACTCGTTACTGGTTAACAGCGAGGCGGGAGGCGGAGCAGGGAGGTGTGGCAACGGGTCTAAAACAAATCATTGGCTGCTAGGATGCCCGTGGACCCAGCAGCCAACACAAACACAGTGAGACGCCGGGAGAGATTGCGGGACCTGTGCTGCATATTGCTAGGGACGAATATTCAGCGCAGGTTCCACAACTAACAGGTGGACCAGTGACTCCAGCTGCGTGCCGGAGGAAATGGCTTGGCGGGCCGGATGTGGCCCGCGGGCCGTACTTTGGAGACCCCTGCCCTAGAGAATGAAATGGTAATCATTGCAATATTTTTTGTCACACCGTATTTACGCAGCGGTCTTACAAGCGCACTTTTTTTTGGAAAAAAATAACTTTTTTGAATTGGAAAATAACACAACAATAAATTTTGCCCAATTTTTTTAGATTTTGTGAAAGATAAAGTTACGCCGAGTAAAATGATACCCAACATGTCACGCTCAAAAATTGTGCCCGCTCGTGGCATGGCGTCAAACTTTCACCCTTAAAAATCTCGATAGGTGACGTTTTAAAAATTCTACAGGTTGCTTTTTTTGAGGTACAGAGTAGCTCTAGGGCTAGAATTATTGCTCTCGCTCTAACGATCACGTCGATACCTCACTTGTGTTGTTTGAACACCGTTTTCATATGCGGGCGCTACTCGCTTATGCGTCACTGTTTCCTAAACGGAGCCTACAGCTGTTGCAAAACAACTCCCCGTTATTACCGGACAGCCATTAACTGTCCAGCCATGCTCCTAGTTAAAGTATAATTGTTGTACAGCTGGTGACGGTGAGCTACATGGTGTATCAGAGCATGCTGGTAGTTGTAGTTTTTAAATAACATCAACTCCATTATTTATTCTAAATTAATTCATCAAAATGTCAAAAAAATGGCAAGATATAAAATCTGTCATGTTAACCCTGTCATTGATTAATAAGGCGAGAATGCTCCCAATGTTGAATACCATAGATTTCCGTCATATATCCATAAGGCTTTAAACAAAAGTATTATAATATACTTTGTTCTTCATCTTGCAGACGTTCCTGGAAACAGGGTATGATCAGCTGCAGAGGCAGTCGGAAAAAAAAGAGGTGGTGCGCTCCATTATAGACAAATTAAGCGGACATCATGGCGGCCCACCAGATCACATGGCCATCCTAAAGAAATGGTCCGACCTGAAGAGGCGCCATATGGACCGGTCAGGCGTCTCCGTCTTAAATATCACCCAGGTAAGTTATTGCTGACAGTTATGTTTTTTTTTTCTAAAGTGTATTTCGTGCGTGTACTCTAGAGAGGAGCCGGACTGCAGGATTTGGGAGTAGGCAGGCCTCCCCCAGAGGCAATCTGCCACCTTTCTCCATGCCCCGGGTGACAATGGCGGGTGTGAGGGGGTCCTCACATACAGCCCGTCCTACCTGCTCCGCTTTGAAGCCCAACGTGGCAGAGGGACTCCCTATAAGGGAGTGAGAGGATTTGCCCGCTCAACCAGGCCCGTTAGTCCTTCGTCTCTTTTTAGAGAACGCGTGGTCAGAGTGCGTGCATGTTAACCCAATTTCGAGTGCGTGTGTAAGTGTGGTGGTTTTTGTGGGAGGGGGGTGGGCGTACTAAGCGCAGGCTTACCTCGCATAGCACTACCACCGGAGGCCGGGCTGAGACCACCAAACTCAATTAACATGTAGCCGAGAGCGGGATCAGAACCCCTAGCTGCAGAGGTGAATGGCTTGTCAGCACAGTGGCAATCGCGTTGACCCACCGCAGCTCCTTTGGTGACAGTTATTTAAGGTCATATGTAATTAATGTAAGGGCAGATGTTGTTAACCCAGACGCCATGTTGTGGTAACATATATCACCACCAGCCAAGGTATTCATAGTACTGTTGAAAAAAGACATGGGACAGCAGACAGCAACACAGAAGTTATGTGGGAACATACATTTCCCATTGCTTTGCATGGGACTTTAAACAAAAACCACGACCATCACAAATGGGGGTAGTTAATGGATAAATTAACGATCTTATACTTTAAGTGGACGTGTAAGTAACATGTGACCAAGTGTTATCGAAATATCTACAGCTGTTATGAAGTAACATGTATTTCCCATAGAGTTGAATGGGAATTTAAAGAAAAACCCCGACCATGGCAAATGGGGGAGGGTAAGGCTTAAATCACCTATCCTATGTTTGTGGCTGACATATAAGTAACCTGTGTGCCAAGTTTCATGTAAATATCTTTCGCCGTTTGGACGTGATGCTGGTACATACATACATACAGACACGTTGAGTTTTATATATATAGATTCCCACTCAATTCCTGTGTTAGGCGTGGGGTTTTCATAGTAATCCCGTGTGATCCATCAGGCCCTTTTTTTAACATGAGATCGTCTGAACAAAACAAAGGAGACAAAAACAGCTAATTTTACCATGGTAGCAGCCCAGCTCACGCTCAGTCCCTTGTAGTGCCCACAAGACCCTTTAATATAACATTTTCCCATTGGTTAACTGACTATATAAATTAATTTGTATTCATATACAATACAGTACACCGAATTTGCATACGTCATTAGAAAATATTTTTCTAATATATGAACATTGTGTTATTATAGGAGCTCCGCTACCAGCTGTGCGCACCAAGCGCACAAGACGCCAGCACAATGAGGAGGAGGAAGAAGAGGAGGATGGGGCAGAGGAGGATGCGGCAGAGGAGGATGCGGCAGAGGAGGAGAGGGATGAGGAGGATCAGCCAGGGACCTCCCACTCGCCAGCCAACGCTCCTGTTGTGGAGCATGTCCCCCCCCCAAAATAATCCAGACATTGAAGATTTGGATATGCTGGTCGCTGGAGAGGTGGAGGTGCCTCAAACTGAAGGTCCGCTGAGCCTCGTTCAGGAAGGTAAATATGTGCACAAAGATTAATAACATTTCAACAATAAAATGTAGATATAAAAATGGACAACATATAAAGCGCACCCGTCAGATTGCAGAACCATAATATGGTATTTATGATAGAAGTATACAGGTAGTGCAGTATTATTAGGCAAGTTGTATTTTTGAGGATTCATTGTATTATTGAACAACAACCATGTTCTCAATGAACCTCAAAAACTCAATAATATCAAAGCTGAATATTTTTGGAAGTAGTTTTTATTTTGTTTTTAGTGTTAGCTATTTTAGGGGGATATCTGTGTGTGCAGGTGTGTACTATTACTATGCTGAATTATTAGGCAACCTAACAAAAATATATATATATATACGCATTTCAATTATTTATTTTTAACAGTGAAACCAATATAACATCTCAACATTCCCAAATATACATTTCTGACATTCAAAAACAAAACAAAAACAAATCAGTGACCAATATAGCCACCTTTCTTTGCAAGGACACTCAAAAGCCTGCCATCCATGGATTCTGTCAGTGTTTTGATCTGTTCACCATCAACATTGCGTGCAGCAGCAACCGCAGCCTCCCAGACAATGTTCAGAGAGGTGTACTCTTTTCCCTCCTTGTAAATCTCACATTTGATGATGGACCACAGATTCTCAATGGGGTTCAGATCAGGTGAACAAGGAGGCCATGTCATTAGTTTTTCTTCTTTTATACCCTTTCTTGCCAGCCACGCTGTGGAGTACTTGGACGTGTGTGATGGAGCATTGTCCTGCATGAAAATCATGTTTTTCTTGAAGGATGCAGACTTCTTCCTGTACCACTGCTTGAAGAAGGGGTCTTCCAGAAACTGGCAGTAGGACTGGGAGTTGAGCTTCACTCCATCCTCAACCCCAAAAGGCCCCACAAGCTCATCTTTGATGATACCAGCACAAACCAGTACTCCACCTCCACCTTGCTGGCGTCTGAGTCGGACTGGAGCTCTCTGCCCTTTACCAATCCAGCCACTGGCCCATTCCTTTGGTCCATCAAGACTCACTCTCATTTCAGCAGTCCATACAACGGTAGAAAAATCAGTCTTGAGATATTTCTTGGCCCAGTCTTGACGTTTCAGCTTGTGGGTCTTGTTCAGTGGTGGTCGTCTTTCAGCCTTTCTTACCTTGGCCATGTCTCTGAGTATTGCACACCTTGTGCTTTTGGGCACTCCAGTGATGTTGCAGCTCTGAAATATGGCCAAACTGGTGGCAAGTGGGATCTTGGCAGCTGCACGCTTGACTTTTCTCAGTTCATGGGCAGTTATTTTGCGCCTTGGTATTTCCACACGCTTCTTGCGACCCTGTTGACTATTTTGAATGAAATGCTTGATTGTTCGATGATCACGCTTCAGAAGCTTTTCAATTTTAAGAGTGCTGCATCCCTCTGCTAGATACCTCTCTATTTTTGACTCTTCAGAGACTGTCAAGTCCTTCTTTTGACCCATTTTGCCAAAGGAAAGGAAGTTGACTAATAATTATGCACACCTGATGTAGAGTGTTGATGTCATTAGACCACACACCTTCTCATTACAGAGTTGTACATTACCTAATATGCCTAATTGGTAGTAGGCTTTCGAGCCTACACAGCTTGGAGTAAGACAACATGCATAAAGAGGATGATGTGGTCCAATTACTCATTTGCCTAATAATTCTGCACTCCCGGTCTGTGCTAGACACATAACAAGTGTATAGACATGATAATGATTGATTAATAAGCAACAGAAATAATTTATGTATTTGTTAAGGGTCTTTGAAAACAAATTGTTTTTTCTTATATCCTAACAGCTGCAAAAGAATTGAAGTATTTCCAAGCAGCTCAGACAAAAATTGCTGACAGGATAAGGGGTAATCAGAGGCAAATAAAATATCTTCTGAAGCAGAACGAAGAGATGGAGAAGGAACTGGCCAAAATTCATGACAAACGGGAAGAAACCCTGACTCGCCTGAATGGTTACCTTGAGTTGTAATTTGTTTAATAAAAAGTTTTATTTTTTTGAAATGTTTCCTTTGTTTTTGAGATAGATTTTTAGGTTTTTCAACACATCTAACTTCACATCTAACACATCAACATCAACACATCTAACTTCATAATAAGAAAAATCATTTTATACTATTATTTTATTTAACACAAAACTAGGACAAACTAAAGTACACAGACACAGTCACGACGAACACAAACTAAACTGTTGAAAAATGAACATAACAAAAGCAACAATAGATATATATTGAGATATAGAGAGAGAGAGCAAGAAAGAGAGAGAGAGTGCAGATTTGCTCTTGCATACAGGCTAATGGTTGCAGTATAATGGTTGCAGTATAAAGGCCGCAAATCAGGGTTTAATATAAAGTTCATTGTTTTAGTTACACTTGCTGTTACGATCCGGTCTGGTAGCTTGTAGCGGAGGCTGTTGGTGGATCCGCTGTGCCAGAGAGGTCATGAAGCATTACTCAGCATGGAGGCAGCAGCAGTAGTATTAAAATGTAATGTAACTAGAAAAGATACAATTTCAGGGTAAATTGTGCGGCGTGGTCTTGCCTCCACCAATACTACTGACTGGAGACGGTGCCCCTAGAGATGTAAATGTGATCCAACCGTGTGTCAATCCAGTTCGGTCCATTGCCCCATCAAAAACTGCTCCATCAAAAACTAGCCCATCAAAACTGCACCATAAAAACGAGGGCTGCGCATCTTCACCCGTCTCACGATTCGATGCAATTTCGATTATCAAGTCCACGATTCGATTTGATTCCGCGATGCATCACGAACGATGCATCACGATTGCAGCGCAAGTGCGCATGGCTCTCCCCCCAAAATACTAAAGGAGATTATCAGAGACTGCAGACATAGTACAAGAGATGGTCAGAGACTGCAGACATAGTACAGGAGATTGTCAGAGACTGCAGACATAGTACAGGAGATGGTCAGAGACTGCAGACATAGTACAGGAGATTGTCAGAGACTGCAGACATAGTACAGGAGATGGTCAGAGACTGCAGACATAGTACATGAGATGGTCAGACTGCAGACATAGTACAGGAGATGGTCAGACTGCAGACATAGTACAGGAGATTGTCAGAGACTGCAGACATAGTACAGGAGATGGTCAGAGACTGCAGACATAGTACAGGAGATGGTCAGAGACTGCAGACATAGTACAGGAGATTGTCAGAGACTGCAGACATAGTACAGGAGATGGTCAGAGACTGCAGACATAGTACATGAGATGGTCAGACTGCAGACATAGTACAGGAGATTGTCAGAGACTGCAGACATAGTACAGGAGATGGTCAGAGACTGCAGACATAGTACAGGAGATGGTCAGAGACTGCAGACATAGTACATGAGATGGTCAGACTGCAGACATAGTACATGAGATGGTCAGAGACTGCAGACATAGTACATGAGATGGTCAGACTGCAGACATAGTACAGGAGATGGTCAGAGACTGCAGACATAGTACAGGAGATGGTCAGAGACTGCAGACATAGTACAGGAGATGGTCAGAGACTGCAGACATAGTACAGGAGATGGTCAGAGACTGCAGACATAGTACATGAGATGGTCAGAGACTGCAGACATAGTACATGAGATGGTCAGACTGCAGACATAGTACAGGAGATGGTCAGAGACTGCAGACATAGTACAGGAGATTGTCAGAGACTGCAGACATAGTACAGGAGATGGTCAGAGACTGCAGACATAGTACAGGAGATGGTCAAAGACTGCAGACATAGTACATGAGATGGTCAGACTGCAGACATAGTACATGAGATGGTCAGAGACTGCAGACATAGTACATGAGATGGTCAGACTGCAGACATAGTACAGGAGATGGTCAGAGACTGCAGACATAGTACAGGAGATTGTCAGAGACTGCAGACATAGTACAGGAGATTGTCAGAGACTGTAGACATAGTACAGGAGATGGTCAGAGACTGCAGACATAGTACATGAGATGGTCAGACTGCAGACATAGTACAGAAGATGGTCAGAGACTGCAGACATAGTACAGGAGATTGTCAGAGACTGCAGACATAGTACATGAGATGGTCAGAGACTGCAGACATAGTACATGAGATGGTCAGAGACTGCAGACATAGTACAGGAGATTATCAGAGACTGCTGACATAGTACAGGAGATGGTCAGAGACTGCATACATATTACAGGAGATGGTCAGAGACTGCAGACATAGTACAGGAGATTGTCAGAGACTGCAGACATAGTACAGGAGATTGTCAGAGACTGCAGACATAGTACAGGAGATGGTCAGAGACTGCAGACATAGTACAGGAGATTGTCAGAGACTGCAGACATAGTACATGAGATGGTCAGAGACTGCAGACATAGTACAGGAGATGGTCAGAGACTGCAGACATAGTACAGGAGATTGTCAGAGACTGCAGACATAGTACAGGAGATGGTCAGAGACTGCAGACATAGTACATGAGATGGTCAGAGACTGCAGACATAGTACAGGAGATTATCAGAGACTGCTGACATAGTACAGGAGATGGTCAGAGACTGCATACATATTACAGGAGATGGTCAGAGACTGCAGACATAGTACAGGAGATTATCAGAGACTGCAGACATAGTACAGGAGATGGTCAGCGACTGCAAACATAGTACAGGAGATTGTCAGAGACTGCAGACATAGTACAGGAGATGGTCAGAGACTGCAGACATAGTACATGAGATGGTCAGACTGCAGACATAGTACAGGAGATGGTCAGAGACTGCAGACATAGTACAGGAGATGGTCAGAGACTGCAGACATAGTACATGAGATGGTCAGACTGCAGACATAGTACATGAGATGGTCAGAGACTGCAGACATAGTACATGAGATGGTCAGACTGCAGACATAGTACAGGAGATGGTCAGAGACTGCAGACATAGTACAGGAGATTGTCAGAGACTGCAGACATAGTACAGGAGATGGTCAGAGACTGCAGACATAGTACAGGAGATGGTCAGAGACTGCAGACATAGTACAGGAGATTGTCAGAGACTGCAGACATAGTACATGAGATGGTCAGACTGCAGACATAGTACAGGAGATGGTCAGAGACTGCAGACATAGTACAGGAGATTGTCAGAGACTGCAGACATAGTACAGGAGATGGTCAGAGACTGCAGACATAGTACATGAGATGGTCAGAGACTGCAGACATAGTACAGGAGATTATCAGAGACTGCTGACATAGTACAGGAGATGGTCAGAGACTGCATACATATTACAGGAGATGGTCAGAGACTGTAGACATAGTACAGGAGATTGTCAGAGACTGCAGACATAGTACAGGAGATTGTCAGAGACTGCAGACATAGTACAGGAGATGGTCAGAGACTGCAGACATAGTACAGGAGATTGTCAGAGACTGCAGACATAGTACATGAGATGGTCAGACTGCAGACATAGTACAGGAGATGGTCCGAGACTGCAGACATAGTACAGGAGATTGTCAGAGACTGCAGACATAGTACAGGAGATTGTCAGAGACTGCAGACATAGTACAGGAGATGGTCAGAGACTGCAGACATAGTACAGGAGACTGTCAGAGACTGCAGACATAGTACATGAGATGGTCAGACTGCAGACATAGTACAGGAGATGGTCAGAGACTGCAGACATAGTACAGGAGATTGTCAGAGACTGCAGACATAGTACAGGAGATGGTCAGAGACTGCAGACATAGTACATGAGATGGTCAGAGACTGCAGACATAGTACAGGAGATTATCAGAGACTGCTGACATAGTACAGGAGATGGTCAGAGACTGCATACATATTACAGGAGATAGTCATAGACTGCAGACATAGTACAGGAGATTGTCAGAGACTGCAGACATAGTACAGGAGATTGTCAGAGACTGCAGACATAGTACAGGAGATGGTCAGAGACTGCAGACATAGTATAGGAGATTGTCAGAGACTGCAGACATAGTACAGGAGATTGTCAGAGACTGCAGACATAGTACAGGAGATTGTCAGAGACTGCAGACATAGTACATGAGATGGTCAGACTGCAGACATAGTACAGGAGATGGTCAGAGACTGCAGACATAGTACATGAGATGGTCAGAGACTGCAGACATAGTACAGGAGATTATCAGAGACTGCTGACATAGTATAGGAGATGGTCAGAGACTGCATACATATTACAGGAGATGGTCAGAGACTGCAGACATAGTACGGGAGATTGTCAGAGACTGCAGACATAGTACAGGAGATTGTCAGAGACTGCAGACATAGTACAGGAGATGGTCAGAGACTGCAGACATAGTACAGGAGATTGTCAGAGACTGCAGACATAGTACATGAGATGGTCAGACTGCAGACATAGTACAGGAGATGGTCAGAGACTGCAGACATAGTACAGGAGATTGTCAGAGACTGCAGACATAGTACAGGAGATGGTCAGAGACTGCAGACATAGTACATGAGATGGTCAGAGACTGCAGACATAGTACAGGAGATTATCAGAGACTGCTGACATAGTACAGGAGATGGTCAGAGACTGCATACATATTACAGGAGATGGTCAGAGACTGCAGACATAGTACAGGAGATTATCAGAGACTGCAGACATAGTACAGGAGATGGTCAGAGACTGCAGACATAGTACATGAGATGGTCAGACTGCAGACATAGTACAGGAGATGGTCAGAGACTGCAGACATAGTACAGGAGATGGTCAGAGACTGCAGACATAGTACATCTAAACACATGGGCAGGACTTTACAGCATCAGTAGTGACCATAGTAGTCAATAGTGTCAAATAACTAGTGACATAGGTGTCGTGAGCAGCAGCAGTATTAGTAACAGTAGAAAATATAGTGTGAAATGACTCGGGAAAGAGGTGCCATGAACAGCAGCAGCAGCAGTGGTAATAGTAGTATAGAGTGGCAAATAACTTGAGACATAGGTGTCTTCACTGATCCAGAGGACTGATGGGAGAAAGTCATGTGGTCAGATGAGACCATAATATAACTTTTTGGTCATAATTCCACTAACCGTATTCGGAGGAAGAAGAATGATGAGTACCATGCCAAGAACGCCATCCCTACTGTGAAGCATGGGGGTGGTAGCATCATGCTTTGGGGGTGTTTTTCTGCACATGGGACAGGGTTACTGCACTATATTAAGGAGAGGATGTCCGGGGCCATGTATTGCGAGATTTTGGGCAACAACGTCCTTCCCTCAGTTAGAGCTTTGAAGATGGGTCGAGGCTGGGTCTTCCAACATGACAATGACCCAAAGCACACAGCCAGGATAACCAAGGAGTGGCTCTGTAAGGAGCATATCAAGGTTCTGGCGTGGCCTAGCCAGTCTCCAGACCTAAACCCAATAGAGAATCTTTGGAGGGAGCTCAAACTCCGGTTTTCTCTGCGATAGCCCAGAAACCTGACTCATGTAGAGAAGATCTGTGTGGAGGAGTGGGTCAAATATCCCTCCTACAGTGTGTGCAAAGCTGGTGAAAAACTACAAGAAAGGTTTGACCGCTGTAATTGCAAACAAAGCCTACTCTACCAAATATTTACATTGATTTACTCAGGTGTTCAAATAATTTTTTTCAGCACTGTAAATAGATCAGGGAATGCATGACAAGGGACCCTTCAGCGCCCTGAACCGACGGCGGGTGCCAGAAAGTCACCGCCGATCCAGGACTCATTCATCTTTATGAATGTGAGTCTGTCCACGGAGTCTGTGGACAGACGGGTCCTCTTGTCCGTGACCACCCCACCTGCCGCGCTGAATGTCCGCTCAGATAGTACGCTGGAGGGGGGGCAAGACAATAGCTCCAGCGCATACTGAGCGAGCTCGCGGCAGGTGTCCAATCTGGCAACCCAGTACTTCATGGGGTCGTCGGTATTCATACTCTCCGAAGCACCGGCGGACGCCATGTAATCTGCCACCATGTGGGCCAGCCGCTGGTGGTGACTGCTTCTGCTGCTGCTGGTACTGGGTTGATCCGATTGGAAGAACATCCTCATCTCTTCCATTAGGTCCCCTGCTCGGCTGCTGCTGGGTGCAGACACCTGCTGGGTGAGATGAGGGGTGACAACTGGAGGCCGGGGAGTTGCCTGCTCCAACCGGCTGACAATGCCTGCCTGCAGTTCCTCCATCCGGCGCTGCCTCCGGCTGGCTGGGATGAACTGCTCCACTTTCCCCTTGCACCTGGGATCCAAAAGGGTGGCCATCCAATAATCATCCCTGCCCTTGATGGTCTTAACCCGGGGGTCCCTCCTGAGGCATCTCAGCATGTGGGCAGCCATGGGGAAGAGCGCAGCCCGCTGTGACTCCTCACTGCTGCCCAGGTCAATGAGGTCAGACTCTTCATCCCTGAGGCGCTGCTGCTCACGCTCAGAGATGCCCAACCCCCGGACTATCGGTGCCCCCAACACCGGCTGTCCCTCCTGACCAGGCCCTGACTCCAGGACGACACCAGCAACCTCCTCCTCATCATCATCATCATCCTCCTCCTCCTCCTCCTCCTCGTCCTGGCCCTGGTCTCGGTGGAGCAGTGCTGCCTTCTCCTGCTCCACCAAGGCACTCTCCCCAGCTTCGAGCAGGCGATCTAGTGTCCTCTCCAGCACGAACACTATAGGGAGCACGTCATTAAGGCCGACATGCTCCCTGCTGACCATCTTGGTCGCCTGCTCAAAAGGGCCCAACACCTGGCAGACCTGGTGTATCTGCCCCCACTCCGCACAGGTGATGTACGGGAGTGTTGGTGCTGGGCCGGCAGTGGGTTGCTCCAGCAGGTACTGCCTCACCTCCCTTCGCTGCTCCCACAACCTCTCCAGCATTTGGAGGGTGGAGTTCCACCGCGTCACACTGTCCACAATCAGCCTGTGAGGGGGCAGCCTGTTGACCCGCTGCCACTTGGACAGGGACGCGGTAGCGGTTGGGGAGCGCCTGAAGTGGCTGGCAATCCTACGCACCCTTAGCACAATGTCACTCAACCCAGGATAGGTGCGCATGAACTTCTGCACCACTAGGTTGAGGACATGTGCCAGACAGGGCACGTGAGTCAGACTGCCAGCCTGAAGGGCGGAGAGTAGGTTGCTGCCGTTATCACAGACAACCATACCTGCCTGGAGCCTTCGGGGTGTCAGCCACTTCTGGACCTGAGCCTGAAGTGCGGTCAGCACTTCTTGTCCAGTGTGTCTCCGGTCCCCTAAGCTAACAAGCTGGAGCACGGCCTGACAGCGCACGTGCACCACACCTGAGTAGCTACGGGGGCGCTTGCTGGGAGGCTCAGCAGCTGCGGAGACAGAGGCTTGACGGAGACCAGCAGTTCTCCCCTGGACACCCCGGGCGGCACCACAAAATCTGTTGCCGCCGATCCCTCCCCGGCGCCTTGGAGGGAAACCCAATGGGCAGTAAAACTTATGTAGCGCCCCTGCCCATGCCTGCTGGTCCAGCCATCCATTGTCAGATGCACCCTGTCGCTGACAGCGTGATCCAGCGACAGGGTTACATTCTTCACAATGTGCTGGTGTAGGGCAGGGACACCAGTCCTGGCAAAGAAATGGCGGCTGGGGACACGCCATTGGGGTTGGGCCTGCTCCAACATCTGTCTGAAGGGGTTGCTGTCCACGATGTTGAAGGGCAGAAGATGTTGGGCAATAACCCTTGCCAGGAGCCCATTGAGGGAACGCACACGTCGGTCTCCGGTGGGGAAGGGAGTGTTGCGTTCAAAGGCGTCTGAAATCGTCGCCTGGCGCCGGACGGCAGTGCTGGACACAGACGCGGAGGGTGCTGTCAAAGTAGAGGTCTGGTTGCCGGTACCAGTACCACTACTAGAGGGAGCGGGGGGGCATGACCTGCTGGGAAGAGATGAAGCTGTGGCAGGGGCTGCTGTACCCTGCTCACTTGTGGTGGTGGCGCTGCTACCACCACCACGCTTCATCTCGTCATGCACCCGCCAGTGGTTTATCCTCAGGTGCTGGTTCAGGGCTGTGGTACCCACCCGAGCCAAATGCTTCCCTCTCTTCACCCTGACTGAACAGATCCGGCAGATGGCCACTAGAGGGTTGTCTGCCACCAGGGTGAAGAAGGCCCAGACAGGTGACTTCAGCGCCACCCTCCCGTCAGATGGGGTGACGCTGACTTGCACCTGCTGGGACTCGGTACGCACAGGTGGAGCTGCCTGCTGCTGCTGCTGCTGCTGCTGCTGACACCTCCTGCTGCCATGTCCAGTGGAGACCCTGACGCTGGTCTCCCTGGTGGTGACCTGGCGCACCGTTTCCGCAGGGTGCCTACCTTCCCCGTCGTCACTGACGCAGTGAGCCGACGAGCCAGATGGCAACCATGATGGGTCACCCTCCTCATCGCCCCCAGAGATGTCAGACCAAGGGCTGAGATGTTGTGGTCTGAGGGAACCAGCTGACATGGAGCCGATAGCCTGGCTCCGCTGTCCACTCACCCACGCCTGGGTCTGACTAGGTGCTGCTGTTTCCTGCACCAAAACAGCAGCACCACTTTGAAGGGATGTCTCTGGGATACTGACAGCGGGTATCCCATCCTCCTCGTCCATCCCTTCAAAAAGGTCCTGACCATCAGGACAGAGCTGGAGCTCTGCCCGATGCATGGCCTCCACCAAGACATCCCTCTCACTGTCGCTGTCGAACAGTAAGATGCTGGACTCTTGGGGGCTGGGGGGGGGTACTACAGGCAACGGTGTAATGGTGGAACTACTGGGAGTCGGGACCGACGACTCAGTGGCACTGCTGTGCCCCATGTAGTCCACCACTACTTGAGCCTGAGATGGCAATATCGGGCGGCTGCCAGATGTAAAAAAATCACGCATGAGGCGGACTCCCCTTCCACCCGATCCTCTACCAATAGTAGGGGCACGAGAGGTACCCCGTGCTGGCAGCGACCCAGCACTGGGAGTAACTC
The DNA here is from genome assembly GCA_029574335.1 of Rana kukunoris. NCBI lineage: Eukaryota > Metazoa > Chordata > Amphibia > Anura > Ranidae > Rana > Rana kukunoris. The sequence goes on from CM056050.1 coordinate 368,295,043, forward strand.
CCCTACCCCTGCTGCCACGGCCACGGATGCCGCTCATGATTGCTGATGTGTGTGGGGGGGGGGGGATAAACTTTATTGGGGGGGGGAAATGTGTGTAAAATGTTTTTTGGTGTTTTTTTAAAAGACAGGCACGCAGACAAAGACGTACACAGACAGCTACTAAACTATAATAAAACTAGTACACCAAAGACAAGGACTACAAAAAATAAAAAGAAATGCACTAAACAAACACTAACTGCTTACACAAACGTATACGACTATAAACTAAAGCTAATTTTTTTTTTTTTTTTTTTTTTTAAACACTAACTGACAAGGACTACAACTACAAAAAAAAATTCACTAAAGAAACACTAACTAATAACTTTTTTTTTTTTTTAAACACAGAACACAGACACTAAACACACACTAAAGTAAGCTAGCTGCAATAAATGTACACCAACAGTATGTACACTTACTATACAGAAATCTAACTAAAATGAACAACACAAAACGTAGCTTTTAAAAAAGCTCTTGGGCCTTTCAGGAATCTGGAAAATCTGCACTTGAATCAATAAGAAGCAGTCAAAAGCTAAACTGCAACTTACTACACCAACACAAGTTGAACAACACAGCACAAAACAAATCTTAGCTTTTAAAAAAGCTCTTGGGCCTTTCAGGAATCAGGAAATCTGGAATATCTGCACTTAAATCAATAAGAAGCAGTCAATAGCTAAGCTGCAACTTACTACACTAATACAAGTTGAACAACACAGCACAAAACAAAACTTAGCTTTTAAAAAAGCTCTTGGGTGTATTGCTTTGAAAAAAGCAGTTTATGATTATGAACTGGAAATTATCTACTGGAATCAGTAAGTAGCAAATAGCAACGATAAAGCACAATGCTGATGATGCAAGATGCAAAATACCAGCAACACAGACACAGTCTCCACACTCTCTAGCCAACTTCTGGATCTGCAATGAAATGCTGCTGGGAGTGACCTTATATAATGCCCATACAGGCAGGTTCCTATTGGTTGCTAACCTATCACGAGTGTGGAAGGAGAACTCTGATTGGCTCTGATGCAGAAGGGCGGAGTAAATAATCGCGCAATATTCCGATTGCCGAATATTCGCATTGCGAATATTCGGCAATATAAAAAGATCGCTTCAGCTACTCGAACCAAGGTCTCTAATCATAACAGCAATGCTTTTAGACGTCGAAGGAGATCACTAGGATGTGATCTGTTTTAAAAATGAAACTGAAATAATCGCTCTGTGGCGGCAGATAGGGCGAAGAAGTAATCGCGCGATATCGCTCTTGCCGAATAATCGCATTGCGAATATTCGGCAATATAAAAGGATCGCTGCAGCTACTCGGCCCAAGGTCTCTAATCATACCAGCAATGCTTTTACACGTCGATGGGGATGTCTAGGATGTGATCTGTTCTAAAAAAAAAATTGAAAAAATACGAATATTCGAAATAGCGAATATTCACCGCGAAATTCGGAATATATCGCGAATACTCGAATATGCCATATTCGAGCCGAATATTCGCAATACGAATATTCGTGAGCAACACTATTAAAGAACATGTACAGCAGGGATAATCAATTACCGGATCTCGAGCTGTTGCAAAACTACAAGTCCCATCATGCTTCTGGCTCTGGGTGTCATGGTTCTGGCTGTCAGAGTCTTGCTATGCCTCATGGGATTTGTAGTTCTGCAACATCTGGAGGTCCGCTAATTGCATATTGCTGATGTACAGAATAATTTGAAAGGATTTGACAAACATAGTTTTTCCAAACATTTTGCCACACACCACAATAAAAACCCCACTCATTTGAGATTCTGGGGAATAGAACCATGTAAAAACCACTAGCGAGGCAGTCACAAAGTAAGGACCCTCAGCCAATTAGAGCCCAAATGGATTTGTATACTGGACACTTTTGCACCTCGGGGATTGAACATTGAATTTGATCTTAACTGTTTTATAAGTGATTTTTAATCAGCCATAAAAGGTTTTAATACCATTTTTACTTTTCTCATCATCTTTTTATTATTATTTATCTTCGTCATTGTTACCTTGGTCTATATTTTATATAATTTTTTCATTAAAATGGCCCCTGTCTTTTGTACATGATAACTCTTTTACTTTCCATACATCTGTTATTTTAATTATATTAATTAGATATTATATCAATCTAGCCACATCTAATTTTCTGTATATGTGAGATATATATATTGGGTTATTGACATTGTTACCGGTGTCCCCAGCACTCTTTTGTTTGTTATTTTTCATACCCCTGAGAGATATACATCTATAGTTTAAAAAGAAATGATGCCACTTGTTACAATCGTTGGTGAGGCGTGATATTCCACCAGCGTGTAACATTCGGTTTATAACTCTATTGCACATTCCATTATCCATGATTTTAGTGTGCCTCGTATATACACCTTTTTTGCAAGTTGCCTAATCCTAACATCAGTTAAAAAAAATATCCGCCACTTTGTTTACCTATTGTAAACTACAAGAAAATGGCAGCGGTTGTAGATTTTTTTATGAACATCCACCAGAAAATGTCCGCTATACTATTTTAACCACTTGACCACTGGGGACTTAAACCCCCTTCCTAACAAGACCAATTTTCAGCTTTCGTGCTCTCACATTTTGAATGACAATTACTCAGTCATGCAATATTGTACCCATATGAAATTGTTGTCCTTTCCTTTTTACACAAATAGAGCTTTCTTTTGGTGGTATTTAATCACCTCTGTGTTTTTTATTTTTTTGCGTTATAAAAGAAAAAAGACTAAAAATTCAGCATTTTTTTTGCATTATTCTTTGTTTCAGTTATAAAATTTAGCAAATTAGTATTTTTTCTTCATAAATTTTGCCCAACATTTATACTGCTACATATCTTTGGTAAAAATAACCCAAATTGGTGTATATTATTTGGTCTTTGTGAAAGTTATAGAGTCCAAAATCTATGGTGCCAATCTCTGAAAATTGATCACACCTAAAGTAGTGACTAGGGATGAGCCGAACACCCCCGGGTTCGGTTCGCACCAGAACGTTCGAACAGACCGCAGGTTCGCACGAATATTTCGAACCCCATTGAAGTCTATGGGACCCGAACGTTTGAATTCAAAAACGGTCGTTTTAAAGACCAAAATTCAATAAAATTTTGGAAAACGTCGTTCAGAACCCGGGTCTTGCCCCAGGGAACATGTATCAATGGAAATTTTTTTTTTTAAAACGGTCGTTTTTTGCGGAGCAGCCATTTTAATGTTGCTTAAAGTGAAAAAAAAAATTCCTTTAAATATCGCACCTGCTGGGTGTCTATAGTAGTGGCACGTGTTTAGAAATGTCCCTGCACAACATGAGAGGACTATAAAAAAAAAGTAATTAATGCTACTTGCGCAAGTTCTGTGTGGCAACATTATGTCGAATATTTTAGCGGTGGTGGGGGGCCATTATTGTTTTGTGAAATAAATTTTTTAGAAAAAAGGGCACCCCTCAAACATACTGTAATTGGAGCGCAACAAGGAGCCACGTGCAAAGTATTGCATCAAAAATTGTTATTAGGGGCGTGGCATGGCTCCGCATGGAGTAGGACTCTCTTCAGAGTAGCTCCGTCCGTTACTTCTGTATTCGACTATCCTGAGCCTCACCTGTGACCCCTTTTACTACAGAACTGACCCCCCTGGCACCGGGAACACTCGGGATCATGTCGCTGCCGAAAGCGGCAAAATCTGCAGCCCTGGCGAAGCTGGATCAATACCGCCGCATGGATGAGGCCGAGGAACATGGCGCCTCGGCGGCTGCGGGGGGGGGGGGTAGGCCGGCAGGAGACACAGCCCGTCTACTTGATGCTATTACCCTCTGTCGGACCTCGCTCACTACGCAAATAGAGGAGGTCAGGACAGATATATCCCTGATTCGGCAGGATCTACACAAATTACGCGACCGTGTCAAGACGGCAGAAACCCGGATGAGCGCGGTGGAGGACGCGGTTCCTCCTTTACAAGATACGTCCGATCGCATGCAGCGGCAGATCCAACAGCTATTTACAAAGCAAGACGACATGGAGAACAGATTAAGGAGGTGTAATCTGCGCCTCATTGGACTGCCTGAGGGAGCTGAAGGGAGAGACCCCACCGCATTCCTGGAAGACCTGCTGACCAAAACATATGGTAGGGAGAACTTCTCCCCCATGTTTGCTGTTGAAAGGGCCCACCGTATGCCTGCAAGACCACCACCGCAGGGAGCCCCCCCACGTACATTTATAGCCAAGCTCCTAAATTACAAGGACCGGGATGCTGCACTGCGCCTTGCCAGGGAGAAGGGCAACATCCCCATTGGAAATGTCCGGGTTGCTGTTTTCCCAGATTTCTCTGCTGAGATTCAACGTCGGAGGCAGGGTTTTATGGAGGCTAAGCGCCAATTGCGTACCCGCCACATCAAATACGCCATGCTCTTCCCGGCTCGCCTCAGGATCGAGCATGAAGATCGGGCACTCTTCTTTGAGGACCCGGAGGAGATGATTACCTGGTTGGAGCGAAGAGCAAGGCCCAGAGAGGAGGACTGACACCCGTTGTGAGTACTGTCATGGCACAACCCCCCCTTCTCTGTTACATGCCTCCCCACTTTGCCCACATACGCCTTGGCCATACTCAGTGAGGTACTGCTACGGACTGAGAGTCCAGATGCTCCTGTGCCGTTCTTATCCCCCATCAACGTCGCCCCCCTCAAGTACCAGCTCCCCTTTTTATTCTCTTTCTCCCCCTTCCCTTTTTTTTTTTTCCTCTCATATTCTCCACAATGCTGTATATACCTTTGTCGCCAGAACGGCCTGTTCCCCTCCTCCCCATGTCCCCCTGTCCGTGATTCCTTTACACCTATTTCACCCAGCTACAACCCCATACGCTCTGGGGTCAGTTCGATAGTCACCTTATTGCCTTTTTGTACACCCCTGGGGTCCAGTGAGGCCCGTGTTGTTGTACATGAGGTCGGAGCCTCAGGAGACTGGTGGTCCTACCCACCGAGCACAAGGTGCAGCGAGACTTTTCCCCCCCTGTGGAAAGGAACTATGACTGTCGCATTTGGAGCTGCAGCATTGCTGCGATCTCTGCCGCCCTCATTGTTGGAGGCCCCACGTGCGGCTTTTATAATACTCTGCAGCTCCATCAGTATATCCTTATGTGCCTATTTTGTGCAAAGCATGTGTTTCCACAGTTACGATTTATTCCTATGTTCTGGGATGATGCCTACACCAAGTTCCTGGGGTGTAAGGCGGGGTGGGGGGTGGGGGGAGGGGGAAAGTTTCAGTTTAATTTGAGTGAATTGTTGTTTATTAAGGTATGGGAATGGTTCTTAATACTGATCAATACATTGTTATGGCAATGTGCAATGTGAATATATACCTGTGTATGCATCTTCAATACCACATCTGTTGTCTCTGATCGTTGATCCTCACGCGAGGCTGCCCCATGCGGTTGAGCCCGGCTATTTAGCAGAGCAAGGACCATGGCATCTTTAAAATTCCTCACCTGGAATGTTAGGGGCATGTGCGAGAAGGTCAAGCGATCAGCGATATTAATGTTCCTATATATCTGATATTAATGGGCAGACATAGTAGTCCTAGTCGAGACACATGTAGAGGGTAGGCTGCAAATGGCACTCCGTAGGCCATGGGTCGGGTGGGCATTTCACTCGACCCACACGTCACATGCACGAGGAGTCTCAGTACTGGTAGCCAAGTCGGTACATTTCGAGCTGGGAAAGGTCTCCACAAACCCGCAGGGCCGATATGTGTTTCTGTATGCAAAACTATATGGTGAGCCATTCCTTATATTGGCGTTTTATGTCCCCCCTCCCTTTTCCATGTCTATAATAATTGAAGGGATCGCCTTCATGGCAAATTATCCCACGGTCCAGGCAGTCTGGCTGGGGGATTTCAATACTGTTTTCAACCCCGCCTTGGATAGGTTGGGGGGTACACCCTCCCCTACCCCATATGTGAGGACTGACACTAAATTCTCCAAACTGATCTCCTCCCTGCATTTAATCGATTCTTTGAGACATAAATTCCCACACAAAAGATTGTACTCCTGTTTCTCTGCCACACATAGCTCTATGTCCAGAATAGACTTTATCCTCATCTCTCAAGGACTTACTCCCAGACTGTCAGAGGCCAGGTTTGGCCCGAGGCTACTGTCTGACCAGAGCCCATATTGGATCACATTGAGTGTTCCCATTGACAAGCCGAGGAGAACATGGCGCCTGAACCCTTTTTGGCTCTCATTGCTCCCAGAGGGAGATGACCTCTCAGATGAGTGGGAGTCTTTCTTTGGGACAAATGATGGATCTGCCCCTGTGGCCATGGTGTGGGAATCATTTAAAATCCATGCCCGCATGTCTTTAATCTCCCGCATTAACAAGATCAAGTCAGACTCAGCAGAAGCCTTTGATGAGGCGCTGCTGGAGTTATCCCGCGTAGATCAAAGATATGTAACAGATCCAGTACCGGAAGCGGCGAAGGCGCTTAAACTCCAGACTAGAGTAGTGAACCACTTACAGTTTGAAAAGGCTAGACGACAGTTATTCTTTGCCAAACAAAAGATGTTTGAACATGGGGAACGAGCTGGTAAACTTCTAGCCTATTTGGTCCATAGCGAGGATAGACCACCAGTGGTCATCTCCCTGCAAGGGCCGGATGGACAATGTGTGACGGATCCGTCGACTGTGTCCTCCAAATTCCAGGATTTCTTCATTGATCTATATAAATCCATGAGTCCGGCAGATGACGGCCTTATGGATTCATTTTTCGCCACCATCACCCTCCCCACCCTGAAAACTGACCAGATTGCCCTCCTTGATTCGCCTTTGACTTCTGAGGAAATAACTGAGGCTATTGCCGCGTTCGCTCGTTCCAAAGCCCCAGGCTCGGACGGACTCCCAATTGAATTTTACTCTCACTATGGCCAAATCCTCTCCCCAAAACTGTTACAGCTGTACAACCACATGTTTAAAACGCATACCCTCCCACCGATAATGAGAGAAGCGACCATTGTCCTTATTCCGAAGCCGGGTAAGGATCCCGGCTATCCAGAGTCTTATCGCCCCATATCCCTATTGCAAGCAGATGTTAAAATCCTCGCAAAAGTATTAGCAAATAGACTCAATAACGTTATTCTATCTCTAATACATACAGACCAGGCGGGGTTCATGCCTGGGTGTAATACCTCCTTCAATCTTCGAAGGCTCTACATAAATTTACAGGCCACGCATGACAATGTGGGGTCTAGAGTACTGGTGACACTGGATACGGCCAAGGCCTTTGACGTGGAATGGAGATACCTGTGGCGCTGTCTTGAGGCTTATGGCTTCGGCCCCACATTCCGCAAATGGGTTAGCCTTCTCTACCAGGACCCCACGGCCAGAGTGGTAGCGAATGGCTGGCCGTCTCCCCTCTTTGCCTTGAGCAGGGGCACAAGACAAGGCTGCCCTCTCTCTCCACTTCTGTACGCCCTTGCTGCAGAACCTCTTGCAATATCCATACGCACTAACCCAGAGATAGAGGGATGCCGATCGGGCTCACTGATAGAGAAAATTAGTATGTACGCGGATGACACTTTACTATATCTGGCAGATTCAGGCCCCTCCCTGCACGCGGCACTTCAGACGATCGAACAGTTTGGAATTTTCTCTGGACTCAAGATTAATTTGGGGAAGTCGCAAATCCTTCCGATAGACTGCTTCCCACCGTCTGAATCCCAGTCCACCATGCCACTCCAGAGGGTAGACATCATTAAATATTTTGGAGTGCACATCTCTAGACACCCAGCTGATTACACTTCACTCAATATAGAACCACTTTTTGACCTGGTCAAGACTAAAATCAGAACATGGTCTCTCTTACCACTGGGGGTCTGGGGTCGCATAAATCTCGTGAAGATGGTCCTCCTCCCTAAACTGCTCTACACCCTTTGGCATACCCCAATGTACATCCCCTTAAATTTTTTTAAATCTATGGAAGCCCTCCTTAAGCCCTTCATATGGAAAACAGGCAGACACAAACTAGCGTGGCAAACACTAAAGAACCCGACGGACATGGGGGGCATGGCTCTACCGGATCTCAATCTGTATTACATAGCTGCGCAATTATCGCAGCTGTATCATGTAGACAAAACTGACAGTCAGCGATTTCTGACTTTGTTGTGCCCACACGAGGCTCAGCTCACCAGAGATGCACTTTACGCGGTGTCGGTGGGATCCGGAGACACCATGTCAAGGAGGGAGACGAAGTCCCTCCTAGGACATTATAGACGAATATGGGACCTCGCATCCACCAAACTAGGAATACCCGGGTACAATGACTACACGCCACTCTGGCATAATAGAGCCCTACAGGAGCTCTCCAATGTTCAAGGATCTGAACTGTGGGCTGCACAGGGAGTCTTTTATTTACATCACCTATTATCTAATGGAAACTTGAAAACCTACCAAACACTTAAAGAAGAATTCACACTCCATGACAACATGCTGTTTAGGTTTTATCAGATAAGACATGCAGCCCAGGTACAGTTCTCACGCAATTACCCACAACCCACATTGCACCCCATAATGGCTATAGTTAAAAGCAGGGATCCCAACAAACTCATATCCGCGTTTTATAATATGCTATCTGCCCCTCCAGCCGCCAGGATAACATCTGCTGTAAAATGTCGCTGGGAAAGGGAGGTGGGGATATTGGAGGATGAGGAGTGGGAGGAGGCTCTAGAGACTTGCAAACTTGTGTCCCCTAAACTTTCAGACCGCCTTACACAAATATTCATCACCCACAGGGCATATCTGACCCCAATACGCGTAGCCAGATACAAACGTACCCAATCCACCCTGTGTGTGTTGTGCACTCAATAGACAGGGACTTTTTTCCATCTTTTTTGGGCATGCCCGAAAATTCAGGACCTCTGGAAACAAATCATAACATTCCTCCATGACACAATGGGAGCCCCTGTCGGGTTAGACCCCAGACAATTCCTGCTGGGGATTTTCCCTACAGGTCTGGATAAATATACCTGGATATTCTTACATGAGACGTTGTTCTCTGCCAGAAAGGTCATAGCCCGCAAATGGATGAGGCAGCTTCCCCCTACCTTTTCAGAATGGAAAGCAGAAATCAATATGACCCTACCCTACAAAAAATGTGTATATATTAACAGAGCCTGCCCGGACAAATACTATACAATATGGGACAGATGGTTGAATAAATCTGAATCCTGCAATTAAACTCGACATGCTCATGACTACCCAAACTACACCCCGCCTATTGTCCCCATGCTTTTTATCCTAATTGGTGATCTTCATGCCCCCAGGCAGAGACAGGTGTCTTATTATGCTACAGATGCTAGACTAGCACTAATTGAATTGCTCATGTTCAATGTCGGTATTGACAATGTAAGCCCCCCCCTGTTTTTGTATGTAACCATGAAACGTTGATTGTTCAATGTATGCATATTTGCTCAATAAACAACTTGTTTAATGAAAAAAAAAATTGTTATTAGGCGCCCCTAACACTAACTGCGCTCAGGTGGTATATAACAGCACAGGTGCGGTGACACTAACTGTGCTCAGGTGGTATGTAACAGCACACGTACAGTGACACTAACTGCGCTCAGGTGGTATATAACAGCACACGTCCAGTGACACTAACTGCGCTCAGGTGGTATATAACAGCACACGTACAGTGACACTAACTGCGCTCAGGTGGTATATAACAGCACACGTCCAGTGACACTAACTGCGCTCAGGTGGTATATAACAGCACACGTCCAGTGACACTAACTGCGCTCAGGTGGTATATAACAGCACAGGTGCGGTGACACTAACTGCGCTCAGGTGGTATGTAACAGCACACGTACAGTGACACTAACTGCACTCAGGTGGTATATAACAGCACACGTCCAGTGACACTAACTGCGCTCAGGTGGTATATAAAAGCACATATACAGTGACACTAACTGCGCTCAGGTGGTATATAACAGCACAGGTGCGGTGACACTAACTGCGCTCAGGTGGTATGTAACAGCACACGTCCAGTGACACTAACTGCGCTCAGGTGGTATATAACAGCATACGTCCAGTGACACTAACTGCGCTCAAGTGGTATATAACAGCACACGTACAGTGACACTAACTGCGCTCAGGTGGTATATAATAGCACACATCCAGTGACACTAACTGTGCTCAGGTGGTATATAACAGCACAGGTGCGGTGACACTAACTGCGCTCAGGTGGTATATAACAGCACAGGTGTGGTGACACTAAATGCGCTCAGATGGTATATAACAGCACGCGTACAGTGACACTAACTGCGCTCAGGTGGTATATAACAGCACACGTCCAGTGACACTAACTGCGCTCAGGTGGTATATAACAGCACAGGTGCGGTGACACTAACTGCGCTCAGGTGGTATATAACAGCACACGTACAGTGACACTAACTGCGCTCAGGTGGTATATAACAGCACATGTCCAGTGACACTAACTGCGCTCAGGTGGTATGTAACAGCACACGTACAGTGACACTAACTGCGCTCAGGTGGTATATAACAGCACACGTCCAGTGACACTAACTGCGCTCAGGTGGTATATAATCGTTTTTTGGGCGCTGTGATTGGCCAATCATCAGCGCGCAACGCCTCAGTGAATTATGGGTCATTCAAATTTGGCGTGAACGACCCGATTTGTTCGTTTTCGACGAACGATCAAACGGCCAATGTTCGATGCGAACATGTGTTCTCATCGAACACGAAGCTCATCCCTAGTAGTGACGGCCTATCTCATTTCTAGAGGCCCTAACGTGCCAGAAAAGTACAAATACACCCCAAATGACCCCTTTTTGGAAAGTAGACATTCTAAGGTAGTTAGAAAGAGGCATGGTGAGTTTTTTGAAGTTGTAATTTTTTCCCACAATTTTTTGCAAAATCGAGATTTTATTTTCATTTTTGTCACAAAATTTTCATATTAGCAGGTTATTTCTCACACACAGCATTTGCATACCACAAATTACACCCCAAAACACATTCTGCTATTACTCCTGAGTATGGCAATACCACATGTGTGAGACTTTTTCATAGCGTGGGCACATACAGAGGCCCAGCATGCAGGGAGCATCTTCAGGCGTTCTGGAGCATTTACACATCTAATTTCCTGACTACTTCTTACACTTTTGAAGGCCAGGACAATGGAAACGCCCCAAAAATTACCCAATTTTGGAAAGAAAACACCCCAACGTATAATCTATGAGGCATAATGAGTCCTTTGAGCATGTCATTTTTTTCTACACATTTTTGGAAAATGTGGAAAAAAAATGAAAACCTATTTTTTTAACACAAAGTTGTCCATTTATACAATATTTCTAACACATAGCATGTACATACCAAAAATGACACTCCAAAATAGATTCTCCTACTCCTCTTGAGTAGGGCAATGCCACATGTCTGAGATTTTTCCTCAGCCTGGCCATATACAAAGGCTGTTTGAATAGCAGATGGCTGACAATGGATGGGTAGATATGCATGACAGAGGTATGGCTGAGCATTGATAGATGAGTATGGATGGATGAGTATGGATGGCGGGTTGGATGAGTGTGGATGGCGGGATGGATGAGTATGGATGGCTGGATGGATGAGTATGGATGGAGGGGTGGATGAGTATTGATCGCTGAGTAATACAGAGGGATGGATGGCTGTATGAGGCTTCAGTTGTCACAGAGCAGTGCAGTGGGCACTACAGATCCAGCCCACAGCGCTGCTGCAACCGATCTCTCCCCTCTCCGTTCACACCATATCGATCGGTGCAGAGAGGAGAGAGAGGAACCAGACATGATGCCAGTTTGTTTACAAGTGATCGTTCTGTCATTTTTACGGATCGATCACGTGGTGAATGGCCGGCGTCAACCGCCATTTACCGCGATCCGTGCTGCGCCGCGTCCTCTGGACCTGACGGTCACATATATTCCCATGTGCACGCCCCAGGGGGTGCCCACGAGCACGATTCTGGTAGGACGTCAATGTAAGCCCTCCCAGAGTTATTGAGCCGAACTGTAGCTATCATTTGACTATAGTGCAGTCGGTAACTGGTTAATCATAGGACTACAAGAAAATGGCCACTCGTTACTATACAATACTAAAACCTATTAAAGGACACTTCCAGTGCTAGTATTCATTCCCTGATGAATTCACGTGACCGTGACGATACGCATCAGAATAGATGGGCATCAGAGGAGACGTCAGTTCTGCGAGCTCACTGCTCATTTTGTTTTTACTTTATTTACCTCCTTTTGTGAGTACCTATATTTTCTGTAATCAAATAACAAAAAACAAAGTTTTTTTCAACCCGATTATTGTCTTGCCTACACACGATCGTGAAAAAAAATGCTCTAACAAAGCGTGGTGACGTACAACACGTACAACGGCACTATAAAGGGGAAGTTTCATTCGGATGGCGCCACCGTTGGGGATGCTTTTGCTGATTTTGTGTTAGTAAAAGACGATTTGCGCTTTTCAGTCTGTTACAGCGCGATGAATGTGCTTTCTCCATTACGAACGCTAGTTTTACCAGAACGAGCGCTCCCGTTTCATAACTTGCTTCTGAGCATGCACGTTTTTTTCACGTCGTTAAAGCCCACACACGACCATTCTTTACGACGTTAAAAACAACAGCATTAAACACAACGTGAAAAATTAGAGCATGTTCTAAATTTTTAATGCCAATTTTTTACATTGTGAAAAATGCTCTGGAGCCCACACACGATTTTTTTAATGACATAAAAAAAACTTAATTTTTTTACATCCCAAAAAAGGTTGTGTGTACGCGGCATGAGTGTCAGTTGGAATCCAGCACTTGATGTATTTTCTGTTGTTTCAATGGGACAAATATTCAAGAAAAATCAACCCTTATCAAAATAATTTTAACCATTCCCTACCCACTTAAGAACTGGACCATTATGTTCAGTAGGTAAAGGACCTGGCCAGTTTTTGCGATTCGGCACTGCGTCGCTTTAACTGAAATTGCACGGTCGTGCGATGTGGCTCCCAAACAAAATTGGCATCCCACAAATAGAGCTTTTGGTGGTATTTGATCACCTCTGCGGATTTTATTTTTTGGCGCTATAAACAAAAATAGAGCAACAATTTAAAAAAAAAATCAATATTTTTAAATTTTGCTATAATAAATATGCCCAAAAAATATATAAATTATTTTTTTCCTCAATTTAGGCCAATATGTATTCTTCTACATATTTTTGATAAAAAAAATCGCAATAATCGTTTATTGATTGGTTTGCACAAAAGTTATAGCGTTTACAAAATAGGGGATAGTTTTATGGCATTTATTAATAATTTTTTTTTACTAGTAATGGTGGCGATCAGCATTTTTTTTCGTGACTGCGACATTATGGCGGACACATCAGACACTTTTGACACATTTTTGGGACCATTATAATTTTCACAGCGAAAAGTGCTATAAAAATGCACTTACTGTGAAAATGACAATGGCAGTGAAGTGGTTAACCACTAGGTGGCACTAAGAGGTTATGTGTGCCCTATATCAGGGAACAGACGATCAGTGTCACTGCCACAGTGAAGAACAGGGAAGGTGTGTTTACACACACCTCTCCCCGTTCTTCAGCTCCTGTGACTGATCGCGGGACACCGGCGGCGATCGGGTCTGCGGGTCCCGCGGGTGCGGTCATGTAGCTTTGGACCCGGTCACGTGCGCACGCGTGTGACCCACGGGTGGGCTCTTAAAGGCAACGTACCTGTACGTGCCTGTGCCCAGCTGTTCCATTCTGCCAACGCATATAGTCAGTAGGGGGTCCCTAAGTGGCTACTCTATCTAAAGTGGAAAACAGTTTTAGCTATAAATACACTTTAACCTCCATTCTTGTAGCTTTGCTTGGTAAGTGGATCTTTACACAATATTTGCAGTGATTTATAGTCAAATTCCTGCTTTATTATAGTTCCAAAGATGAATAAAGACAAGTCCCTTTAGTGATAAGGCATTATCATGGTCTTGATGCACAATGGAGCCATCTTTGGATGCATCCATTTGTTGATTGAGCTGCTCAAAAAAAAGCTCAAACGGCTTCATTCAGACTGCCTTTAAGTAGCTTTCCAGGCTTGTCCTTCTCTATTGCCCAATGCCAAATACAGATTTCTGAATTGTGCAATCAGAGATGCTTCATTGAGACTGTACTCTATTAAGTGGGCATCAGATACCGGTACATTATGTTCTGATATGAAGGAATAGTTTAATTTGCTGCAATTTTGTTATAATAAGGCTTCACACCCTCTTAAGTTCCTATATGTATTTCTCCTCTTACGCTAGGTTGTGTATGTTTTCCTTGTTGAACAACTTTTTTTGGTTCCTTAATAATTTTGCACAAAACATTAAAAGGAGGCGGATATGATATCATAATATATGGATGCCTTCAGTATTTCTGAACATACATTAGTTAGCGCAGCTTATTTGAATATAGGGCTTCTCCCCTTCCCCAAAAATGATATATTCAATGTACACTGCAAAGAGGAACCATGAAGGTATTGAATGCATTGAACATTAAACATGCTTATAGTAGATTAATTATAAGTATATTTGGCTACCATGCACAGCTGCTCTAGATTCTGAGTGTTCTAGTTTTGGTAAATCTCCCCCAAAGACTTTGGTGGCAACCAGGTTTCCTTCACTTAAAGGAATATCCTCTCATTTCCTGGTTTGGCTATGGGATAGGAAGTGAATGGAAATCTAACTAGTGGGGACACAATTGGCAAAAACGGTTAGGTGTTATAAGTATAACACTCCAAAATGAAAAAAAAAAAAGTTTTCCCTTTAGTTTTACTTAATGTTTATGATCTGTCTTTAGCATTGGGCTCTACTAGTAATAATAATATTAATGGTGAATATGTACTTGAGATGCCTACCATTTGGAACATGGGTAATTTGTTAATTTGTTAAAAGAGCAGAGGCTGTTCACTTAACCACTTTAGCCCCGGACCATATTGCTGTCCAATGACCAGAGCACTTTTTGTGATTCGGCACTGCGTCGCTTTAAGTGACAATTGTGCGGTCGTGGCTCCCAAACAAAATTGGCGTCCTTTATTTCCCACAAATAGAGCTTTCTTTTGGTGGTATTTGATCATCTCTGCTGCTTTTATTTTTTGCGCTATAAACAAAAATAGATCGACAATTTTGAAAAAAATGCAATATTTTTTAATTTTTTTCTATAATAAATATCCCTCAAAAATATATAAAAAACATTTTTTTTCCTCAGTTTAGGCCGATACGTATTCTTCTACATATTTTTCGTTAAGAAAAATCACAATAAGCGTTTATTGATTGGTTTGCACAAAAGTTATAGCGTTTACAAAATAGGGGGTCGTTTTATGGCATTTTTATTAATATTTTTCTTTTACTAGTAATGGCGGCGATCAGCATTTTTTTTCAGTACTGCGACATAATGGCGGGCACTTCGGACACTTTTGACACATTTTTGGGGCCATTGGCATTGTATTACTATAAAAATGCCATTGGCAGTGAAGGGGTTAACACTAGGGGCAGGGAAGGGGTTAAGTGTGTTCCTGGGTGTGTTCTAACTGTATGGGGGGGTGGCCTCACTAGGGGAAATCACTGATCTTCTGTTCATACATTGTATGAACAGAAGATCAGCGTTTTCCCCCGTTTTTCCCTGTTTTCCCCATTTACACACATAGCTCCCGGTCGCCGCTCTGTAACGAGCGATCGCGTGTGCCCGGGGGCGATCGTACCCGCCGGGCACGCGCATGGGACTCGGGGGCGAGCGGGGACGTGCGCGCGTCACCTCCAGCGGCACGCACGCGCCCCCTAGCGGCCACTTTAAAGCGGACGTATAGCTACGGGCTTTCGCCCAGCAGTGCCACCATCCCGCAGTAATATGACGGCGGGCGGTCGGCAAGTAGTTAATAAAAATACTCACTTATCTTAGTAAATAAGGTTAGGCTCACTTTGAATACCCAATCATGTGCAAATAAAAGAAAAAAGAAAACAGATTTTCCTGACAGACTCCATGGCAGCCTACGTGTGGTTAATCCCCCCTCCTCTCCAATGCTATAGGACCCCATACCCATAAAAGTCAGCTCACCTTCCAGTACAGTGTTCCTTTTTTGTCCTCCTCCAACGGTCCTGGGATGCACAGTCATTCAATTCTCCAGAATGGAAGCACACTTTCAGCGGTGCAGCTCGGAGCCCAGCCATAGGCGTGTGGTGAGCTTTCAGCAACTTGTACTTGATGTACCCACGGAGAGATGTTGCTGCAGTGTGCCATCGTTTGCATCCTTGGCTGACAAGATCTGGATTCCTATTACATGGCAGTCGCCTCTGTGTTATCTATGTTTGTTTGTTTTATTGCTCGTTTCCCCTTGAGTCCCCCCTGCCACTCCTTGTATGGCGGTTGGAACGCTTCTGCGCTCCAGCTCGCCATTGTGGTCTGCGTATGCGTCAGAGCCTCTCTCAGACTGAGGCTTGGTTGACGCCTGCGCCTTACAGCGGGACCCGCGGCGGCCACTCAGGCGCTGTCGCCGGCTTCCCCATTGCGCAGGCACGTGCGGCTGCGCGGTGACGTCATGGGCATCAGTAGGATTGCTATCAGGTCAGTGTCCTTTATGCCAGTGAGAGACTGTATATATTCATACATGGGGAGGCTGTTTTGGTAGCATTTGTTCTTCTTCTGCAAACTCTGCATGTATCCTTTTTTTTTTCTTTCTTTCTGGTTTAAGTCTACCTGCTTTCTCGCTGCATAGCTAGGATTTCTCTTAAAGGGGCATGTTACTGATTTGTGTGCTTCACATTTAGGACTTTTTGTTTCCAGTCCTGTCCCTGCTGTGACACTCTGGTCCAGGTGCTATGGACCAATCACCGCCTGCATGTGGCCAGCCCTCTCGCACAAGGTACGTGCGTGGGAGGGGAGGGCTCGGGGGCTAGTCACAAGTATTGGTTTACTTGATGCCTTATTCTTTCCCCTCAATCTCTTTCTCTAGCCCTTCCGGTTCGGATCCTCGTATCACAGTCCAGACCAACTCAGACCTTGCCAGGCCGCAACATCATTAGTCTTCTACAAAGTCAAAGTCAAAGTCTTCAAACGCAGTTCTCCGTCTGCATCTCATCACCAGAGGAGAAGTTCTCATTCCTCCTCCAGACACCGCTTCCACCGCCATGACAGCCACTGGTCGAAGAGCATGCTGGGGATGTGACACACAAGTCCCTGAGGGCAAGTCATTGTGTGACCGCTGTTTCGCCCGCGCGGTTGGGGAAAAGGAGACAGAGGCTCAATGTATCGAGTCTCTAGTTCAACGGGTGGTGCAGCGATCCTTAAAGGAGAGGGTTACTTCCCACGCACAAAGCCAGGCCAGTACCATTCGGTCTGGTTCTCTGGCCGATGAGGTCCACGAGGATCCAGGTCCTGCCCAGCCCTACGCTTTCTTGCCGGCTTCCCCGGAAGGTGAACTGGAAAGTGATGAGTAAAGTGTGGAGTTTGAATTCTCCCAAGTAACTCCACTTATTAAAGCGGTTAAGGAGGCCCTCTTGTGTGAAAGACCCATCTACTCCCCCAGCTAAGCAGAAAAAGTACTTCAAGTGTCTGGGGAAGGAGCGCACAAGTTTTCCGTTACTGACTGAACTGAAAGGCGTCTTTGACGAAGAGTGGAGTAAGGTGGACAGGAAGTCCTCTATGACAAACAAAGCCTCCAGAATGTATCCTTTCAAAATGGATGAGGTAAAGCACCTGGAGAACGTCCCTCTGGTAGACGCGGCAGTAATGCGTCTGGCCAAGCACGTTACGCTCCCATTGGCCAATTCAGTTTCCTTCAAGGATGGTCTCGACAGAAGGATGGATCAAGATCTCAAAAGAATTTACGGTCTTGCTGGTACAGATTGCAAACCTGCCCTAGCCTTGGCAGCCTTATCGAAGGCTATGGAGGCCTGGACGAAGAATGAAGACTCCTTCCTTAAAGGCGTTTCAGAAGATCTGGCCAGGAATTCGACAACAGCGAAGCTGAAGCTAGCAGTGGCCTTCCTGTGGGAGGCATCCGTTGATTTAATCCGCCTATTGGAGAAATATGCTGTCTTCAGTTACAGCTAAACAGGCCCTGTGGCTATGCCTTTGGGTTGCTGACCCATCAGAATTGGTGAAAAATTCCCTTTGAGGGGTCGTCTCTGTTTGGCAACAAACTGGACGACGTCATAGCTAAGGCTACAGGTGGAAAATCAGGCTTCCTCCCCCAGGACAAGCGCCAGCCCGGAAGGAGGAAACCTCATTTCCGAAGACGTAGCCCGGAGCGTTGGAGGCAAGCTCGCTCCTACAGACCCAGCAGGGACTTCAGGAAAAACTGGAGCAGAGTTCAGACGTCCTTCCGCAAGCCAGCAACGAGCCAGGTGTCAAGTGGGCGCGAACAGGCAAAATCCTTTTGAGATTGCGCCCACCCAGGCGGGTCGGGTGGGAGCCCGCTTGGTCCTCTTCTGCTCCTCTTCTGACTCTCCTCGTCAGGACAGTGTCATCAGGTCACGCATAGTCCTTCTCCAGCGTTCCTCCCCCAGATTCATCTCCACCCTACTTCCGAGTACGGTAGAACAGAGGCAGGTTCTACTGTCCTACGTGGACTTGTTAAAATCCCAGGGAGCAGTAGTTTGTGTCCCAAAGGATGAACAGTTTGAAGGGGTATACTCCCCTTTTTTCTTTGTGCAAAAGAAAAGTGGTGCCTGGTGTCCAGTTATAGATTTAACTTACCTGAACAGGTTCATAAGGCACGGGAAGTTCAAAATGGAAACTCTGTCGACAATCCAACAAGCCATACAGCCAGGCGACTGGATGATCTCGATAGATCTAAAATACGCTTATTTCCACATGCCAGTGGCAGAGGAGTTTCAAAGGTACCTCAGATTCCACGTTGGGCAGGAACACCTACAATTCATTTGCCTTCCCTTCGGGTTGACGACTTCTCCGCGAGTTTTCACCAAAACCCTATTGGCAGTAGTGGCCCTCATCAGGCTAAAAGGGGTACGCCTTTTTCATTACTTGGATGACCTCCTTGTCCTGTCCCAAGACAGAGTTCATCTTCTGATGCAAAGAGATCAAGTAATTTCAACCCTGTCCGAGATTGCATGGCTCCTGAACTTAGAAAAATGCGACCTGGATCCAGCCCAATGTTTAATATACTTAGGGGCTCAGTTCGATACCGTGAAGAAAACTATCTCCCTTCCCTTGAAATGGGCACTGTGGAGGTTACGCCCTTTCCAATCCGGCTTCCTCAGGCAGTGGAAATCAGGGAACAGGAATCAGCTTATTCGCATATCAACAACGATGAGGAACAGCCTCTTTTGGTGGCTCCAGCAGAGGAACCTGCAAAATTGCCATTCCATCGCCCCAATCTCTTGGGTCACAGTCACGACCGATGCCAGTGGTTCCGGCTGGGGGGCCCTCTGTGGCGCGAACATAGCGCAAGTAAAATGGGATGCTCGCCTCCGCAATACGGGGTCAAACGTCTTGGAGCTTCGGGAGCTTCTCCCAGCTCCTGAAAGGCGGAATCGGTGTTGTTGAGGATAGACAACACCACGGCGGTGTCCTACGTGAAGAGACAAGGGGGGACACAGAGTTCAACACTTCTGCAGGAGGTCGAACCCATCATGAGGTGGGCACAGAAGAAC
This sequence comes from Rana kukunoris, assembly GCA_029574335.1. Taxonomy (NCBI): domain Eukaryota; kingdom Metazoa; phylum Chordata; class Amphibia; order Anura; family Ranidae; genus Rana; species Rana kukunoris. The sequence goes on from CM056050.1 coordinate 368,314,765, forward strand.
CTGGCCAACTTGTCAGTAGTTTTCTTCCCTGGAGTACAGAACTCCCAGGCGGACTTCCTGTCACGCACTCAGTTAGACAACAATGAGTGGTCTCTCCACGAACAATCATTCAGTTGGATTCTGTCCCTGGGGGTCAATCCCCAAGTGGATCTCTTCACTTCCCCCTACAACTTCAAGGTGGAGAAGTTCTATACAAGGGGTCGTTGCAATCAACCGGTTCGGGAAGGATGCATTGACGGATCGATGGAGGTTCAAGAGGGCGTATGCCTTTCCACAATCTCAATAATTCTCAAATTTCTGTGGAGACTTCCAGCGGAGGCAGTCTAAGTAATGGTGATGGCTCCCTACTGGCTGAACAGGCCGTGGTTCCCTCTCTTGGTCCAGCTGAGCTATCAAGACCCAGTACCTCTACCTGTCAGACCGGACCTTCTCTCTCAGGGGTCACTCTTACACCCTTGTCCGGCTCTGATGAGACTGACGGTTTGGTTTTTGAGAGGGAGAGGCTGGAATCCCTCGGTTGTGCCTCTAGAGTGATTTCCACGCTGATGAGCTTGAGAAGAGCAAGTACAAACAAAGTCTACGGAAGAATCTGGGCCAAGTTCGTAGAGTTCTCCTCTGCTTCGGACAGGTCCTACAGAAATCCAGAAATACAAGATATCCTCAGCTTCCTTCAGATGGGATTAGACCTTCCCCTGTCCGTCAGCTCTCTGAGGGTTTAAGTCTCGGCTCTGTCAGCCTTCTCTGGAATCTCGTGGGCAGTACACCCACTAGTCAGGCAATTTTTCCGAGGAGCATCAAGATTGAAGCCTCAAAGGAAGCCAATATTTCCCAAGTGGGATCTTTCCCTGGTTCTCGATTTTCTGAATGGACTAAGTACCACGGGGCCCTCCCCGTCCTCCATAAAGCACTTTTCAGCTAAAGTGCCCTTTCTTAGTCGCAATTACCTCGGCCAAGAGGGTTTCTGAAATTGGATCACTTGGTCATAAAGAACATTTCCTGATGTTTTTTCCAGATTGAGTAGTCCTTATACCCATGCTGGGTTCAAATCCGAAGGTATCTTCAGTATTCCACGAGAATCAGGAAATTGTTCCTCCCACCTTTAAGTCTCCAGATTCCAACGAAACTCACTCTCTGGACATAGGCAAGATTCTTACAGATTATCTTCAGGTTACTGCTCGCTTTTGATGCTCAGATCATCTTTTCATCCTGCACTCAGGCAGTAATAAAGGGGAAAAGGCCTCAACCAGGACAATTGCTTCTTGGATCGTGCAAACAATCCAGCAAGCATATAGGGCTAAGGGCTTGGCTCCCCCACAGGCGGTGACGGCACACTCCACCAGAGGGATGGCAGCTTCCTGGGCAGCAGCTCGCAACGTGGCTCTGGATGTCATCTGTAAAGCAGCCTCCTTAAATACATTGGGCTGGATCCACAAAGCATTACGACGGCGTATTTCCAGATACGCCGCCATAATTTCAAATTTGCGCCGGCGTATCTTTGTTTTGTATCCACAAAACAAGATACGCCGGAATTACGCTAAAATACGACATGTGTAAGTCTATTACGCCGTCGTATCTTAGTTGCATATTTACGCTGGACGCTAGGGGTGCTTCCGTAGATGTTCAGTGTAAAATATGCAAATGAGATAGATACGCCGATCCACGTACGTACGCCCAGCGCATTCTTTTTACGACGTTTGCGTAAGCGTATGTCCGGCGTAAAGTTACCCCTGCTCTATAGAGGCGTACGCAATGTTAAGTATGGACGCCGGGACAGTGTCAAATTTTCCGGCATTTACGTTGTTTGCGTAAAACGTTCGCGAATAGGGCTTTGCGTAAGTTACGTTCATGTCGAAAGCATTGACTATTTGCGACGTGATTTCGCGCATGCGCAGTGGGATACCTCCACAGACGATGCATGCGCAGTTAAAAAAAACGTCATTTACTTCGGGTCACAAATAATTTAAATAAAACACGCCCACCTCTTCCCCATTTGAATTAGACGCGCGTACGCCAGCCCATTTACACTACGCCGCCGTAACTTAGGACGCAAGTGCTTTGTGAATACGGCACTTGCCATTCTAACTTACGGTGGCGTAACGTAAATGATATACGATACGCCCGGCAGAGAGTTACGCCGGGCTTCGTGGATCTGGCCCATTATGTCTCATTACTGTATTGAGCCTGCAGCTCTTTCCTCTGTGAATTTTGGCTTGAGAATCCTGTTGGTTGACGGGGAAAATTAAAACAATTTTTTGTTCAGCATACCCACCCGTGTGGTCTGGCTAGTTATTTAGTTATTAGTTATTTCCCACACGTAGGCTGCCATGGAGTCTGTCAGGAAAAAGGAAAATTTATTATCAAATACTTACCGTAACTTACCTTACCTGATGGACTCCATGGCAGACAGAGTTCCCACCCTAAAGAGAAAGTAGTCTGCTAGTTACGGAACACAGTACTGGAAGGTGAGCTGACTTTTATGGGTATGGGGTTCTATAGCATTGGAGAGGAGGTGGGATTAACCCACACGTAGGCTGCCATGGAGTCCATCAGGAAGGGAAAATTACGGTAAGTATTTGATAATACATTTTCCTTTTTTTTTTTTGCTTGCACATGATTGGATAATTGATGTGAACACAGCTTCAACCCATGCACTTAATTAAGTGAAAGTTAAAGAGGAAGTAATCTTCCATCTTTCAATTTTACCTATAGGTAGTGTAAATATCTCCTAAACGTGTGCCGTTTAGGAGATATTTACTGTACATGCAGCCAGTGACATCACTGGTGCATCTCACCCGTGCCATTCCTTTGGAGCCCTGTGCCATGACTAGCGGTTCCTACATGCATGTGCAGGAGTGAGGTTATCATACCTCTGGCTAGTCACATATCTAAAGTCCGCGAACCCAAAAGCAAGATGGGTGAAGGTGGAAGCTGTCTCCAGCGATGCTTTGTTTTCAGGTAAGTTTGACATAATGTGCTAGTATGCGACGCATACTAGCACATTATGCCTTTGCCTTGCAGGTAAGAAAAAAAAGTCCATCAATTTACAACTGCTTTACAACTGCTTTAAGTGAACATATAGGACTACTTCACACTGAGTGCATTGAGGTGCATTGATCAACATTGATCAGCACAGGTTCAACTCAAAGACACATGTGAGTGGACAGGCGACCGCCTGGGACCTGTCACGTGTCCCAGGTGATTGCCTTCAGGGAGGGGCCGCATTAGGTGATATGACTTATCGCCTTAGCGGTCCCTGGGTGAAAGGAGGAAGTGGGACACTCCTACTGAAGCCCCCACTCCCCCTCAAAAAAATGTTATGCCAAATCTGCCATGTAAGGGGTGAGGAGTGGTTTAAGCAGAAGTTCCACTTTTGGGTGGAACTCCGCTTTAATTACTTTTGTTTTAAAACATTCCCCAGAAAAAAATCACCTGCAGTGAATGTTTAATGTAACATTCGCTGCCTTATAAATATGTCTATAGCTGTTTACACAATGTAGTTGATTTTTGAGAAATGCAAATTGTACAGTAATTATAACAATTATTAGAAGGGTGGATAACAAATTCATATAAATACCGTAATTTAAATGAAGCAAAATGCTTACCCTAAACAATGTAATCTGAGATACTGTTTGCATATAGTAAATATTTTTTTTTTTACAAACGTAACAGATAAAATTTGTTTGTGAAAATTCATCTGTGACCAAAAATCTGGCTAAAATAAATACAGACTTACTACAAATGCATAATATACTATATTTATACTTTTTTGCTTTAACTAAAGGGTATGGCAACTTGGGGAACAAATGTGGTGATATAAATTATAAGGAAATTATAATTCAATTCATAAACCCGTCCCTTTCCTTCCTGCTATTGTTTACATTTTACAATAAATACCATTCTGTTAATACTATATTCTGTATATTATTTATGTTCCTAAAATTATGCAATTTATTGGAAAAAAATATAGTAAGTTAGTTTGTGCCACAGAAATAAACACATGAATATTAAATTCCAGCAGCCGCAGTGATTAAAGTATAAAAATACTCTAATTAAAGATAAATATATGACCATGCTACTAATTAATACAGATTCTCAATTTTCTTAAACCAAAAATTGAGGTAATACCTAAAATAAATAAATCATTAAATGTGCAAAAAATTAATTTATTTCACATGTACAAATTTTGATTTAGATTTGCACATGTCACACATGAACTTAATTTCTTTATTTGTACATTTATATATTTTATGAATTGGCACAATTTTTTTGTTTGAGAAACAATAATAAATAACGCTGTCATATATTTATCTTTAACCGTATAATATATGTTACAGGATAAAAATAATCAATGTGTGTGGGGCAATGCGTGAATTATGAATGGAGTAAGTTGATACATAAGGGAATTAGAAAATCTTTATAAAGCCCAACCCTTTCGTACTCCCTTTCCACTGAAAGTATATATTTCCAACAAATCCCATCCTTCTTAATGATAAAGTCAGGTAGAGAAATCACACAAAGTCATGTGGAGGGTGTATTACAAATCCGCCCTACAATTATTTAGCTGTGTAGCATGTTAATTAACTGAGAGTAATAGCAGGTGTGTGGTTGGTGGCAGGTGCTATCTTGCTTCATTACTTTACTTGTTATTAATCTTTTGTATTCTGTGACCCACACATGGAAAATCCTTTGGTTCAAGACATTTTTTTCTCTTATCTTTTATTGGCCAATGCTATCAGGTGTCTAAACAACTGTTGAAATAAGAGACTTAAATATTGTGTTGTTGGTAAAGTAGTGTAAAATCATTTTTATCAATAATATATTTTTAAACACCTGCTGTACACATTTTGCCAAATAGGAATATATTGTACGTGCAACCTTAACTTTGATTGGCAGTATGAATTATCGGATAAGACAGCTGTAAGTACTGTACTTGACAAGTGACAAGTGAAGGATACATGTGCTTGTCTCAAAACAACACCGAACAGCAGAAGGGTGGAGAGAAAAAATAATATAAATAGATTAAAGTGGTTGCAAAGGCAGAAGGATTTTTTTTAGCTTCATGCATTCCATGGATGACTCTCTTGGCTCTTTCATTTCTCATTGGCTAAGGCCTCGTACACACGACCGAGATTCTCGTTGTAAATGAAACGTCGTTTTCCTCAACGAGTTTCTTGTCAGGCTTGTCGAGAATCTTGTCAAGCTTTCTTTGCATACACACTTGGGGCTGCTTTTGCTAATCTCATGTTACTGCGTGTTAAGTAAAAGTTTGGTGAGAGACGATTCACGCTTTTCAGTCTGTTACAGCGTGACGGATGTACTATCTTCATTACGAAAACGACTTTTACCAAAGGTGCGCTCATACATTATTCTGAGCATGCACAGGTTTCTAAGCATACACACAAATGTGTTTCTCGTCGTAAACCAGCCCGACGAGAAACACGACGAGGAAATTGAGACTCCCGACGAGAAAAAAGAGAGCATGTTCTCTTTTTTCTCGTTGAGATCCACGACAGTTTTCTCGACGAAAAACATACACACAACCGTTTTTCTCTGCAAAAATGCTCTGCCAACATTTTTCTTGATGGATTTTGCCGAGGAAAATGGTCGTGTGTACGAAGCCTGAGAGACAGCAGTGGGAGCCATTGACAGTGAAGAGGGGGCAGGGCCGATCCATGCTCTGTGCGTATTTTATGGACACATGGATCTAGCTCAGGAGCAAGCACACACAAGTGTCCTCAGGGCCAGTTCACACCAGACGAAGTTCCAGTCAGTTGCGTGTCCATTTTTTCTGCACAAAATGCATGCACAGTGTTTTCCATGTATTCCAATGGCTCTAGTTGGCTCTAGTTCACACAATGCAGTCAGTTTACGGTCAGATTCTGCACCCGAAACTAACTGCATGGTGTGAACTAGAGCCAACTAAAGCCATTGGAATACATGGAAAACACTGTGCATGCATTTTTAGTGCATAAAAAATGCACGCGGAGTTGCGTCTGGTGTAAACTGGCTCTTATAGCAAGTGGCACTCGGCAGGAGAGAGGAGCCAGGAGAGGAGGATCGAGGCTGATCTGTTCAAAACCATTGCACAGAGCAGGTAAGTAAATAACTAATTTTTATAATTACCATAACATATCAGATACAATTTGTGGTGTTAAATTATGCTTTTTTTTTTATCCTTTTACTTAAAACCTCTCCCTGGGATCAAGATGACCAACCTCCAACCCCAGTTCTAACTGATCACTGATTGCTATGTGCCCTTGTGTTGAGCCGCCATTTTTCTATACATATCAACAACACTCAATGGAGATAGTGTGAATAAGCCATAATGCTGAGAAACATCAAAATTGTACATGGATAATAAGATGAAATATAAAAAATGCAAATGTATTGTTAACACTCATCAGTTTGCATGCATGCACCATTTTTATTTTACAATTTAAGCGCAATAAAACATATATGTATATATAGATATAGCTATATAGATAGATATATTTAAGTTCTGCTTTAACCACTTGACCTCCGGAAGATTTACCCCCTTCATGACCAGGCCAGTTTTTGCGATACGTCACTGTTTTTTTTTCAAATATATAATTTTATTTTATTAGTGCCCAACATGGACCAAAGCATTACAAACAAATACAGGAGGACATTTCAATGAATAACAACAACATATCTTGTAAAAAGAAAAAAACTGAAAAAAAGGGGGGGGGGACATCATCAAGCTTAACATCAGAAGGTAGAGGCAAGGTCGGGGTCTAGCCCAGCTGCCAATACCACAAGCTTGTAGTATATCCGTCGGCTAGACCCCCTTAAGTAACATCTTCAGGGCCGTAGGCCACCTCCAACATTGAAGCCTCCAAACAATCTCTGTAATGACCCCTAGGCCCCACTCCCCCTCCACCCGAACCGGGTCCGTCTCCGGCGGAGAAGGGGGGCAAAAGGAGAGGGGGGCTCGAGACAGAGAAAAAAGCAAAAGGAAGAAAAAAGAGAGTGAAAGGGGTGAAAAGAGGAAAAGGAGGGGGGAAGGAAAGGCAGGGGGGGCTGGGGGGAGGCCTGGCCCAGAAAAGTCATCAGGAAACACTGGTTGAGTCAGGGCGACCCCCGGGTTGATCAGTATATGGGACCTTTGCTTCCTCAGGTGGCCCTAAGGGCAATGTCGTCCGAGGAGAAGATAAAGTGGTTCCACAGCTCCCACGTATCTTTGAATTTTTCCTGTTGCTGTCTTGCAGACAGCACCAGGTCTTCCATTGCCTTAATATTCTCCACCCGGCGGAACCAGCTAGCCACTGTAGGTGGTGTTGGGCTTTTCCATTGGAATGGGATGCAAGCCTTTGCGGCATTCAGTAAATGGCATACTAGAGACTTTTTGTATCGCTTAGTTGACATGGTATTGACATGTAGGAGAAAGAACGCCGGTATATTGTATTCAGTGAATTTCTGAATTGTAGGCCTCACTGTTGACCAGAAGTGGGTCAGCTGCGGGCACGACCAAAATATATGTAGCAGCGTACCTCTGTCTCCCTGGGTCCTCCACGTCACTGTTTTAACTGACAATTGTGCGGTCATGTGACACTGTACCCTTACATAGTTACATAGTTAGTCAGGTTGAAAAAAGACACAAGTCCATCCAGTTCAACCATAAAAAAATAAACAAACAAAATAAAACACAGTACAATTCCATACACCCAACTCCATACCCACAGTTGATCCAGAGGAAGGCAAAAAAAAAAACAGCGGAGCATGATCCAATTCGCTACAGGAGGGAAAAAAAATTCCCCCGGATCAACTTTACCTACAAATCTTAGTACTCAGTTATATTATGTGCATTTAGGAAAGAATCCAGGCCCTTCTTAAAGCAATCTACCGAGCTGGCCAGAACCACCTCTGGAGGGAGTCTGTTCCACATTTTCACAGCTCTTACTGTGAAGAAACCTTTCCGTATTTGGAGGTGAAATCTTTTTTCCTCCAGACGTAAAGAGTGCCCCCTTGTCCTCAGTGTTGACCTTAAAGTGAATAACTCAACACCAAGTTCACTATATGGACCTCTTATATATTTGTACATGTTGATCATATCCCCCCTTATTCTCCTCTTCTCAAGAGTGAATAAATTCAGTTCTTCTAATCTTTCCTCATAGCTGAGCTCCCCCATGCCTCTTATCAGTTTGGTTGCCCTTCTCTGCACTTTCTCCAGTTCTCCGATATCCTTTTTGAGGACTGGTGCCCAAAACTGGACTGCATATTCCAGATGAGGTCTTACTAATGATTTGTACAGGGGCAAAATGATATCTCTCTCTCTGGAGTCCATACCTCTTTTAATACAAGAAAGGACTTTGCTGGCTTTGGAAACCGCAGCTTGGCATTGCATGCCATTATTGAGCTTATGATCAACTAAAACCCCCAGATCCTTCTCCACTACAGATACCCCCAGTTGTACTCTCCCTAGCATGTATGATGCATGCATATTCTAAGCCCCTAAGTGCATAACTTTACATTTATCAACATTAAACCTCATCTGCCACATAGTCGCCCAATTAGACAGAGCATTGAGGTCGGCTTGTAAATTGGAGACATCCTGCAAGGACGTTATTCCACTGCATAGCTTGGTGTCATCTGCAAAGACAGAAATGTTACTTTTGATCTCAGACCCAATATCATTTATAAATATATTGAAAAGTAAGGGACCCAGCACCGGACCTTGGGGTACACCGCTGATAACCTTGGACCATTCAGAGTAAGAATCATTAACCACAACTCTCTGAATTCTGTCTTTCAGCCAGTTTTCTATCCATTTACAAACTGATATATCCAATCCTGTAGACCTTACCTTACACATGAGCCGTGTGTGGGGAACTGTATCGAACGCTTTTGCAAAATCCAAGTATACCACGTCCACTGCCACGCCTCTGTCCAGGGTTTTACTTACCTCTTCATAAAAGGAAATCAGGTTTGTCTGACAACTTCTGTCTTTCATGAATCCATTCTGTCTGCTGCTTAAATAGTTTGTTTCCAGCAAGAACTCATCCATGTGGTCTTTTATTAAACGTTCCAGTATCTTCCCAACTATAGAAGTTAAACTAACAGGTCTATAGTTACTTGGTAAAGACTTTGTTCCCTATTTAAATATAGGCACCACATTGGCTCTACGCCAATCCATTGGTACTATTCCTGTCATTAATGAGTCCCTAAATATTAGATACAGTGGCTTTGAAATTTCTGAGCTCAATTCTTTTAGGATCCGTGGGTGGATGCCATCTGGTCCAGGTGCTTTATCCACCTTTGTTCTGTCTAAATATTTCTGGACCATATCACTTTTGAGCCATTGTGGATTTGGGGCTGTGTCACTCCCACCCCCATTATGGACATGATCTCCCCCATTCTCCATTGTATACACAGAGCTGAAGAAAGCATTTAATAAATTTGCCTTCTCTTTGTCCTCAGTCACCCACTTTAGAGGGTGTACGCCGCCTTAGCTATTAATTAAGAACTTTGGGCCAGATTCAGGTACATCTGCGCATTATTGGACCGGCGTAGCGCACCGCCTTTACGTTAGACTTGCGCAATGTAGCCGCGCAATCACCCTATTCTCGTCGCTTTTACGCAGAAAATTGCGCATGCGTAACGTTATTTCAGAGGCGTAAGGCGGAGTAATACAAATTGGGAAGGACGTGGGCGTGTTACATTGAAATGAGCCGTGACCCCATGCAAATGAAGGGCCGGCCGGCTCGCGCATGCGCACTTGAAGCAGACCATGTCAGCACCTCTGTGCGCATGCTCAGAACTCGGGAACGGCGCAATCAGTGAAATTGGAAATGGACTAGGGCAAATTTGAGAACTACGCAGACAGCATAAATAGACACACACAAACGCACTTCCATTGCAAAAGTACATCCCTTTGTTTCCCTTCCCATATAGCAAAGTGCTTTTGTTCCGTTGTTAGTTGCGTTGTGATTTGTATTTGTCAGATTTGTGTACTGTGTGATCTAGTGTTTGTTAGAAGATATTTGAAAGTGATTTTTGCTAAGTGTTTGTGAGACTTTTTGTTTGATAGTTTTCTGTTTGTTTGTTTTCTTGCTTGATTGGTCGTGCTTGTTTTTGTGAGTGATTTTTGTTGACTGGGAGTGATTTTTGGTCAGAGTATGACAGAGAGGAAGAGGAAATTTTTCTTTGAGGGAGAAACAAATTCTTGCCCGGGCCATTTCCGACTATGGGCATTTCCTCCACGGCCCGGACAGTGCCAACACCACCCCGGCCAGGAGGAGAGAGATTTTGGACATGATCACTGACCAGGTGAATTCAGCGGGGGAGGGGGAGACACAGAACCGGTCTGGGATTGATAAAAAGATAAATGACCTCCGGCGTCTGGTCAAAAAGAAGCTGGCCAAAATGCTTGCCCATGCCAGGGCCACAGGAGGGGGCCCACCATGCCGTGTTAGGCTGACAGCGGAGGAGCGTGCGGTGGCCCAGACCTTTCATCGGCAAGAAGTGGAGGGCCTGCCCGGCTATGACTCAAGTCATGAAGGCGTGATGCCAGGTAAGGTTTTTTTTCTATCAGGTGTGTAGCATGTGTGTTGGAGGGGGTGAAAGGGAATATGTGGCAAGTGTGTGGATCCTCCAACCTGTGAATGTTTTGTGTCATCCACAGATGTGCAGGAGGGTGCTGGGCCATCTGGCCTGACCACACCATTCCCAGGACAGCAGCCTAATGAGGCCCCCCCGACATGGCCAGAGTCAGCGGAGGAGGTTGAAGAGGAGGAGGAGGAGTTTGAGGAGGAGGAGGAGTCCATGTCAGGCACTGGACTATTGTTTTTGGAGGACTCTTCCCCTCTGGCTGGCAGCAGCCAGCCCCCCCTAAGGGGGAGCCCCCCCATCTCCTCCAACATGGCTCCCCTCCCAAGGGGCTCCCCTTCTCCCCGGCCATCTGGAGGCAGAAAGGCGACGCAGAAGACCAGGGGGGTGGCCGATCTCCTGCCCGCCATTCTGAGAAGGGACCAGTTCCTCCAGACCTGCCATCTGGGGCAGGTCAGCCAGACATTGGTTCGGATGGAGGAGAGCCTGTCCTCCATCAAGGATACGCTTGGGAACCTGGACTGCCACTCCCGGGCTTTCACAAACTGCCCTAACGAGCTGCAGACTACATCAGCAGGCGTTGGGCAGGATGTGAGGGCCCTCACCCAGGCTATCCAGGCCAACACGGCAACACTAGGTGCTGCCCTGGACAGAATAGCCGTGGCCTTGGAGGGCAGGCCGCCAGGTGGGCAGAGACCAGGGGCTGCTCCTCCTTCTCCAGTTTACCCCCTCCCCCACGAGTCTCCCCAGAGGAGCCGGGGCCATGGCCGGGGGCGCCCCAGGCGTGGCTCACGTCAAGGGCACTAATTTGTTTTTCCCCTTTTTTTTGGGGCCTTTTTTTTTTCCTGGAATTTTTTTTATTTTGCTGGTAATTTTTTTTTTTGTATTTTTTTTTGGGTTGTGAATGCTGTTTGAATGTGGGGGTGACATTCCTGCCGGAAAAGGGGTGTCACCCTCAATTTTGGTGGAGAAGGGTTCCCCAGGACCAGGGAGAAGTGATCCCCAGGTCTGTGTGAATGGTGTATGAATGTACAGTGACATAATTGGAGCCTTGGCATGGCGTTGCTGCTCACAAGTCCTGCATGGTGGACTGGTGCCAATCCAATTTGATGAGGATGTGGGGTGTGTGTGCTAGGGACCACAGTGGTGTGCATGCATGCATTCTCATTGTGCCATGATTAATGTGTGTGTTTAACGTGCAAAGATGCCCAATGTGAGCTGTCTTCTGACTGCTCTTCCCTCAGAAGACGTGGTAACCTCGGTTAGGGGGGGATTGTCTGGTTCAGGGGTCAGGTCATCACGTAGGTCAATCTGCAGGCCCTTTCTCACTGCGAAGTTGTGCAGAATGCAGCATGCACCGATGATCTGGCACACGAAGTTGGGGGAATACAACAGGTTCCCCCCAGACTTATCCAGGCATCGGAAACGTGACTTCAGGAGGCCAAAGGTGCGCTCCACCACTGCACGTGTTTGGGCGTGGGCTTTATTGTATCTTTCCTCTCCTGGGGTTTGGGGGTTCTGGAAAGGAGTAATGAGATGGGGTCCCAGTAGATATGCAGAGTCACCTGTAAGGGAAAAGACAGGAGGATGTTAGTCATGCATGTGCCCCTTGTGATGTGTGCATCATGGGGAGGTACAGTCATGCCTGCCACCCATGTCACTCACCAACCAGCCAGGTGTCCCCATACACGTTCTGATCGAATTCCATTCGGATGGGGCTTTGATTGTATATGCAGCTGTCATGGCTGGATCCGGGGTGTTTGGCACGGACGTGCCATATGAGGCCTTGGGCATCGACTATCACCTGTACGTTGATGGAATGCCATTGCTTCCGATTGCGGTACATGTGCTCTGTCTCCTGGGGGGGCTGGAGTGCCACATGTGTGCAATCAATGGCCCCCACGGTGCGTGGGAATCTGGCAATTCTGTATAAATCTGTCATTGCCTTCAGCCGCAGGTCCTCAGTGGTTGGTTTGATGATGTGGTGGGACATGCGTCTGAGGATTGCAGGGACAACCTGGTGCACACATCTGCTCACGGAGGATTGTGACTTCCCAGCCCAGGAAATGGAGTGTTGCCAGGACCTTGACCAGTGGCTGCACTGCATGTGAGCGGTGTGTTGGGCTGGTGATGTCCTCCTGCAGGGTTATGGTTAATTCCAGGATGGCATGAGGGGTGAATCTAAAGATGCGATACACCTCACAATCACTTATGCCAAACAGGTCTATGCGTGTGCGGTATATCCTCTCCCGTGCCATCCTCTGTGCCCTCCTCCTTCTTTGCTCATCTAAAGTCAGTAGTATAGCTATGCGCGACGATGCCCCTGGCATGTTGGCATACAGATTGTTGTGCAACACCTGTGACTGCTGAGCTCCTCACTAACGGTGTTGCTTTCTCTGACATGTAGACGATTTTTCTAATTTTAGACCAGCTTTTATATGGTCTAATTTTGGACAGGACATTTTGCTGTTGCGCACAGCGCGTAGCCTGCGCTCCACCAACGTTCTTTTGTGGATCCCGTAAGTCCCTCATTAGCATATTTGACTAGCAAATCAATGGTGTGTCTAGCGCAGTTTTGCGCGGACGGATGCGCCTGTCTAACGAAATTACGCTGGACAAAAAAAAGTAGATTTCTTGCGTATCTCGTTCTGGGAATGCCGTGCATCGAAACGCACGTGCACATTTAGACTTACGGCGCGCATCTCCTGTTACGCAGGCGTAATCGCTCTGTGAATCTGGGCCTTTGTTTCTTTTCTGGTTCTGGTATTAAATTGAAGATTCTGATGTTTTCTATGACCAGCAAAAACACTGAATGTGGCAAAACAATGCTGAGGAAATCCACATATTACCCTTTGATGTTTTGGTAAGAAAAGCTAATCGCTGTATTTCCTGTAGTGGCCATTATTAGCGCACATTTTTATTGGGTGCCCGCAGTATTAAGGGTAATCATGGATTACAGATTAGAGACCGTTTTTAAGAATTGAGTTTTCTGCTCTAATTCTAAATCCTGCCATCTAATATCATTAAGTTAAGAACGTATGCTTAAAACTAAGCTGATGGTTTTCTTTGTAATCCCTGATTATGTTCAGATATTGTGGGAATAATATAAAAGGCTATTTATTAAGGAATGCCATCTGTAAAATGTGCTTACTCAAATGATAATTCCAAGGCTATCTGATTTCATTTTTTTATCTGTAAATATAAGCTTAGTGGAGTATTGCGTTGCCAAAATCTAGATGGATTTTTTAATGTTTTAATGGTGTGCTGTTGTACAAAAAACATGCCATGTTGTAAGGACAATGCATTTTAAAACACATTTGTTAAAGTTTTAACCTCAATACTCTCTTGGTCATTGACATGGAACACGCTGCATTTTTCCCAGCTTTCATTTGTTGTAAGCTTGTTTCCAGCAAACAATGGCAGAACATACATTTTTTTAACATTACTGAAGGTGCCTGAGCTCTAATGTTGTGTATGTGTGTGGAAGGAAATGCAAATGGAGCATTGCAAAGAATTTTTTTTTTTTTTTAAGAGAACACAAAGTGCTCCAACAAGTATTTTTGTTCTGTGCAAAACAATGAGCAATAAATGCATGTTTTTTTCTACCTTAAATATTAACACAAAAGATTGTACTATTATATGCAACATTCTTTAATAAAGGTTGACTCCAGTTTTTTTTTCTGTATAAGGGCCCCCAGCTGGTTAAAAAAAAACACAGATCAAGCTGCTACACTCACATTCAATGAGCAAATACCACCTGCCACTTTTATTCTGTACTACAAAAGTCCTCTGTGTTTTGGATTGAATGACTGGCAATACTGTGAATGCAGCAAGTTATGGGTCCACCCCCTGAGGGATTACCACAGCACCCATGACTCACAGAGTATTAATGCAAAGAACGGATTATGGATGCATTATGAATAGATAACACATATACGTGAATTGTAGATGCTGCACACCCCAATTTGTAGTGTTGTCTTTAATGGAAGATCCCTCAGGATAAATATTGAAAAGCAAGAGATGTTACACAAAAATTGGTATTTATTTATTGGTTAAATTATATCAAAAATATTTTCCATAATTACATAGAAGTCGTAAAAAAACAGTTCTGGCCCTAACATTGACAACATACTCATTAAAAATTAAATTGGATAACGACACATAACTCATGTTGTGTAAACTCTTTGTAATTATGTAGAGCTTTGCGTAATCCCTACGCGTTTTGACCTTTCTTGGTCTTCTTCAGAGGATAAATTACTATGTGAGAAAGAAAAGGTTTACAAATTATTATGTTTATAGATATATTAGAATATACCAAATTATATAAATGATGTAACAGAGTAGTATATATATATCTACCACTTTTTAATGAGGAAGCCATGTCCTGTGGCCAGACGAATCACTCTTTCTTTAAAAGCACACCAAGCCTCAATGGTCCCGGATTGTCCACACGCTGCTCACCTGCTCTCCATGGACGAGCCCCGACCTTCATATCACTTACAAGAAGTCACCCCTTTATTGAAATGGGGAATGAACCGAGGGAGATGGAAGGGCACCCATCGTTTTCTATATTACAAGATTTAAAAATTACTGTTATTCTACTATGGATGGATGCATTATGCATTATGAAAGACTGCTCAAAACTAAAAGACTGAGGAGGGCCTAGTGAGGGAATACAATAAAGCTGCTGCACCACATTTCTGTCCTTAATTGCTATTGATATTGTGTCGTGCCCAAGCCCATACTGGCCTTCCGCACCAAGGATCGATTAGAGCAACCCACATCTTGCACTGCTTCATACTATTTACAGGACTCCACTATCAGTTAAAAATAAGACAAAAAATAGCATCATATGGCAACTCTGACCTAAATTGGCCCCAAGCTATCACATTAAACTAAAAAAGGTACCACACATCTTGGAACACCAAATCCTGTCACCAACAGACATCCCGCGGGCTGCTCTGTCTAAAATGCCTGGGTCTGTTTTTTGTCCCAGTCCAGGCCTGGTCGCCCCTATTACAAATAAACATCTGCAACAGTTTTGGCTTTGACAGCGTATTTAGGTAGTTCTAATTTGCTCCACTTCAACATTGTGGTGCAACAACTACGCCAAATTCAAAGTTAAATACCAACAATTTTCTGTCTTGCAAAAGTGGAACTAATTATGACCAACTTTCTTTTGGAATACAGAGACAGATTTTGCAAAAGTGTCTCATGTGTGTAGCAAGGTGTCACTTTGGAATGTTACTTATATATTACAGTTTTGCAGTTTGTGACTAAAAGGAACTTAGCTCCCTCCAGTGTTCATTCATTATATTGCTGCAATCTGTTTGGTTTAGTTATTATGGAGCAGTGCATTATGGTACAGAGAGCCAGAGACTCTACTGCTGTGGATGTTAAAGAGACTACAATGCCCACAGTGCTACTGTGCTACCAGAGTGCATTGCACCATGCACAGCCTGCTGGGAGGATCTATTTAAAGCGGGAGAAGGCTTGGATCCGGTCTCTTGGGACACCATCTTCAAGCCAGCAGGAAGCCTGTGCTAAGGCCTGTTGCAAACGTGCTTAGGCCCAAGAAGCCTGGCCCCACAGTCACCAGAGTGGATTGCCTCGTCTGAAAGGGATACTTGTTGCAGTATCCAGTCGCCTATCCACCAGCACCTGGTGAACCGCTGTGCGGAGGACCAGGGACTACAAGCTGCGGAGAAGCCGAGAACCGAGACACTCCAGACCGAATATACCGGCGAGGCCTCATTTGGTGAGCGGGCACCTGCCCATGTATATAAATAACTGTATCACAGGAAGGTGGTTCTTATAGAATCACTTTTTTAGAGTCACTGTGCCGCGTGTAGAGATACATTGCATCCAGCAGTGACATTTCCTTCATAGGATTGGTGCTTTGGTTACCAACACGCTATATACTTTGGGTGCTTGTTTTCCCTTTCTTTATACATCCCATTGGATTACAATTTACTAATGTGCACCAACTACTGTGAAGATTACTTTTAACCAGAAGGAACAATTACAGAATTCAATTGTCTGTCTGAGCTAAAGCAGTAGGACACATGTCTGTGTAATTGACCGCTAGAGGGAGCCAAAGAGAATATAGATTCATACATATAATATAACTGTGTATACTCATTTGTACAGTCATTGTTATTTCTGAGTGCTGGGTGAGACCTAGTGGAGAGGTACTCCAGTGCTGACATTACGGCTTTGGGGAGATCCCTTCACTGTGTACTTACTTAGGTCTGACTTCAGCTTGTATTATTCAAACCTGTTATTTAATACCATACCTTTGACTCTTACAGGGCCCTGTTTGCAGTCAACTGTTGTTTGTTTAACCCTGCTTTATCTTTTCTTTACCAAGTAAACCTTCATTTCTTGGTTAAACTGCATTCTGTGTGAAGTCTTATCTATTACCATTGGGACAGGTGGCCAGTACAAGGTAACAACATTTACTGTATTTGTATTATCGCATGGTATCATTGTGGTTCCCAATTGCCAGTGGGATCCACAATTGTTGTGTTGTCCAGTTGTGCCAAGGGAGGGTTTGAGCCAAACTTCTGGGGTTGATAGGCAGGGCCGGCCTTTGGGTTGTACGAGCTGTGCGGCCGCACAGGGCGCCATGGGCAACAGGGGCGCCGTGCGGCCATCACAGCTCGGCCGGCCCTGAGGCTGCCATCCTGTGCCCCGAATCCTCCACTCTACTATATTCATTTCACCTGTCACCCCGCAGCACCTTCCCTGCGCTGCCAGGGCACAGGGCCAGGAACTCCGCCCACAGCCAATCGGTGAGCTCAGAAGGGCACAGAGGGGTGGGACTGTCGCCGTTCCCTATTTCCCTCCTTCCAAGCCGAATAATTGGGTAGTGGGGCGGGTGAGTGACGTCAAGCCATGAATAAGCACTGATCTAGTGCGAAACGTGTCGGCTATTCCTTGTTTCCACTGCTGTGACCCTATTTTTGTACATGCTGTCTATTGAATAAAAGACCACCCATCAGGTTTTGAAATGCGGCTATCCATTTTTCTTTGTCTTCATTTTGAGTGACGTCAATGATGGGACCGGGTTGTACCATGCAGCACTTTTAGGGGGCGGCATTCTGATGACCCCAGCCAGCCCGCTCCGCTGCCTGTGAGGAGCACGGCGCCAGGCTGCCTGTGAGGACACTCGCAGCTGGAGGGAACCAGTCAATGAGTGAGAAGGGCAGGCGCCGCTGCCTCTGAGGAGCCCGGCGCCGTTGCTGTTAGTTTGCAGTTTTGACACATGTGCGGGTTGGACTGGTGAGTCCTGCCCCCCTGCCTAGCGCGCTGTGTTTCTTTGGACTGAGATGAGGTCTGTGTGTCATCCGCTCTTCCACCCGCCCGTCTGTCAGCCTGCCCCTCTCTTTAAGCCACCCCCTGTCGCAACCCCATCAGCAACATCCCCCTGTCAGCCCCTCTATGTCAGCAAGCCCCCATCTGTCAGCAAGCCCTCCTCTCTGTCAGCAACTCCCCCAATCAGCCCCCTCTATGTCAGCAAGCCCCCCTCTGTCAGCAACACCCCCCCGTCAGCCCCCTCTATGTCAGCAAGCCACAGAGAAAGGAAAACATGCTCCAGGTGGGTCTCATGGACAATTTAGGCAACCTCCCAGGAGACCAAGGTGCCGGAAATGCACTACGCAGGTACGGAAATTTCAAAGATTATGGACAGCCGCACTCCAATAACTTCAGCAGTTGTCTTTATTTTGATGAAAATGTACAGACCATGTACAATAGCATACAGCCAGGGAGGAAACAGCCGACGCGTTTCACACTAATCCTAGTGTTTAATCATGGCTGTTATGTGATAAAACATTCAGAAAATATATACAAATCCCAAGATAACCATGTGACTGTTGACAATGAATCACAGATGGAAACCAATTAACAGAGACAAAGAGACACCTCTTGTCTCAAATTGCTAACAGAAGCCACATGTGGGTATCTGAAGAATCCAAAATAATTTCTCTGCATATACACACATATATAAATAAAAAAATATAAAAATGATAAGTAAAATGCAGTTAAATAAATAAGAAGGTAATTATTTAATAAAAATATTAATATTAATATTATTCCCTGATATACAAAAAGAACATGCATAGACATGCATACAAATATCTTGCAGAATATAAAAAGAAGAAAAAATATGTTATCCATATTTATAAAATATCTTTTTAATCTATACATAAAGATAATTTCTGTCTTTATAATTAATGTATATATCCGCACGTTTATCTGATGATTATTAGAGTGGGAAGCATAGAGTGAAACGGAATAAAAATGAAAATAATAAATGTACTGTAAAGAACTCATGTCTTCTTCTTCTTCTTCTTCTTAAAAAGATTCTATAAGATACAGGCCGGAAATGTGTATATATATTTAAGTGTAATCATGGTGTATAATTAGATAAATGGTGACGTGGATAGCCCATTAATAGGGCTTCACAACAATTACACCAATATGTAACGTGAGAAAAACCCAAACAAAAAACGGCCAAATAATAGGGTAAGCATGACTATATGTGCACCTACACTATATACATAAAGAACTACATTGACAATGGAAAGTAATACATCAAGTGAATAAGACAATACAAATTCCCAATTTAGGGAGTACAAAATATATATTAATGTAGATTGTGATGAGCTGCTCCTCAAGATACAGTGATGAACTGTGGTAGTGATACATAGGTGGGTGAAAGAGGGTGCTAGGTGTACCTAGAAGGTGACTAAATAGACTACCAAAAGGTGCTGTGTCTATTACTGGAAAATTGGTGACAATTATGTGAGAGTGAGAAATGTGGTATATATTGG
Organism: Rana kukunoris; assembly: GCA_029574335.1. Taxonomy (NCBI): domain Eukaryota; kingdom Metazoa; phylum Chordata; class Amphibia; order Anura; family Ranidae; genus Rana; species Rana kukunoris. Next base: position 368,334,168 of record CM056050.1, read on the forward strand.
ATAGCATACAAATATCTCAGTAAACTGAGAGTCTACTACCCTTAGTGGGTAGTCTAGTGACTAGCTATATATACATTCAACCAATGCGAGTACTAAGCAAAATAACTTACATATAACAAAATGAAAATATATCCAATCATTGCATGTGTCTCAATATATGAGAAGTATTATAGAATAAAGTGCAGTGTCAAATTGTTGGGCATATCAAAATACACAATACAACAAATGCATGGGAAGTGAGGTGCTCCCCACTAATACACAATGCTTGCAAAAGATAAAAAATATATTCGACAATAAATATATATTATATGCTGGTAATAGTGGAAGTAAAGGTGACTTCTGTGAATAAGCAGCAGATAATCACAATATCTGCTGCTTATTCACAGAAGTCACCTTTACTTCCACTATATATATTTATTGTCGAATATATTTTTATCTTTTGCAAGCATTGTGTATTAGTGGGGAGCACCTCACTTCCCACACATTTGTTGTATTGTGCATTTTGATATGCCCAACAATTTGACACTGCACTTTATTCTATAATACTTCTCATATATTGAGACACATGCAATGATTGCATATATTTTCATTTTGTTATATGTAATTTATTTTGCTTAGTACTCGCATTGGTTGAATGTATATACAGCTAGTCACTAGACTACCCACTAGGGGTAGTAGACTCTCAGTTTACTGAGATATTTGTATGCTATCCAATATATACCACATTTCTCACTCTCACATAATTGTCACCAATTTTCCAGTAATAGACACAGCACCTTTTGGTAGTCTATTTAGTCACCTTCTAGGTACACCTAGCGCCCTCTTTCACCCACCTACGTAACACCCCCTGTCAGCCCCCTCTCTGTCAGCAACCCCCCTATCAGCCCCTTCTATGTCAGCCCCCTCTCTGTCAGCAACCCCCCTTGCCATTCCATTCTGTCAGCCTGCCCCTCTCTATAAGCCACCCCCTGTCAGCCCACCCTTCTCTGTAAGCCACCCTCTCTGTCAGCCCCTTCTCTGTCAGCAACCCCATCTTTCAGCCCCCTCTCTGTCAGAAAGCCACCCTCTGTCAGCAACACCCCCCTGTCAGTCCTCTCTGTCAGCAACCCCCCCTAACAGGCCCCTCTATGTCAGAAAGCCCCCCTCTCTGTCAGCAACACCCCCTGTCAGCCCCCCTCTCTGTCAGCAACCCCCCTTGTCAGTACCCCCCTTCTGTCAGCCTGCCTCTCTCTGTAAGCCATTCCACTCTGCCAGCCTGCCCCTCTCTATAAGCCACCCCCCCTGTCAGCCCACCCTTCTCTGTAAGCCACCCTCTCTGTCAGCCCCCTCTCTGTCAGCAACACCATCTGTCAGCCCCTCTCTGTCAGCAATGCCGTCTGTCAGCCCCCTCTCTGTCAGCAACCCCGTCTGTCAGCCCCCTCTCTGTCAGCCCATCCTTCTCTATAAGCCTCCCCTCTGTCAGCAACCCCCCTGTCAGCCCCCCTCTCTGTTGGCCCCCCCTCTCTGTCAGCAACCCATGTCAGCCCCCCTCTCTGCCAGCAACCCCCTTCCCCTGTCAACCCACCCCTCCCCTCTGTCGCCTACCCCCTCCTCTGTCAGCTACCCCCCTGTCAGCTCCCCCTTGTCAGCTATCCCCAAACAGCATGCAAACCCCTCTTTTCTTCCCCCGCTCCAGCAGGGCTAATGTCCTGCAGCCAGGTCACACTGCACTGTCTGTGCACTCTCTCTCTCCCACCCAGCTGCTGGCGCCGATGCTACCAGAGACAGTGAATGGAGGGCAACTGGACTGATGTCCTAGCAACCAGTGATACTTTTGCAGGAGAAAGCGTGGTATTACAGACATCGCCCCCTAACAGGTTCACACACACACATCTTTGCAGCCGCTCCTGGAAGGTAAGGTTTTTTGTCTCGCTGTAATGGAGGTCTCTATTGGGGGGGGGGGGGGGCACAGGCACTGTCTGATATTTAATCTGTTATTTTCTTCTCTATTTGTGGGGTGCCTGTGGATTGTTTTTAATTTAATTTGATTTTATTTTCTAATTAAAAGGTGCTTGAAAGGGTTGTAGAATGCACAGTGCCACTTTGTGAACAGTTTGTATGGGGTTGGGTTCAGTAGAGTTGATTCAGGTTTTTGGATGGAGGTACAATGCTGCTGACGCCATCCACTGCCCTACCGACGCCGTCCACTGCCCTACTGACGCCGTCCACTGTCCTACTGATGCCGCAATCTCCATACACATATACTGTATGAATAGTGATGTAAATCCATTCCAAAATGTATTGTTACAAATATTTGTTTCCTCTTTGTGTATGCTTAGATGACTGGGGGCGAGGGGTGAAGATGGAGGGGTGCCACAGGATTAGCTTGCACAGGGCGCCTGAACACCTAAGACCGGCCCTGTTGATAGGCAGAGCGTAGACCCAAATCTAAACCAGCAGCTCCTTAGGGGGGTAGTGCTACATGTGTTTTTCAATTTGGCTTGTGCCAAATTCAAGTACAAGGTCCAGAAAAATACATGAATTTGGTGCATACTGCATCCACTATAAGATTAAATATAGCAATGAGTGTTACTAGTGTTACTAACAAATCAAATCTTACATATCCTATAGGCTGAAAATGATGCCAATAAATTTATATTCTATATATATATTTTTTTTTTTTGAAAAAACAAGAAGTCCTAGTTTACCTATAGGTGTTATAAATGTGGTTAAAACTGTGCTTGTGTTTTCTTGCAGTCTGTGGTGTTGACATGAAGATGTGGTTTAGGTGTTTATGCATTTGTTGGCTGGCAAATCACCTCCCAGTCTGAATGGTTTGCAGCTGCCATTTGACGTTCTTCTTTGGGCCTGGAGTTTTTTTTATACCTGTTATTCTTCTATTGTGTAGTGCTTTTGTGTGTATTTGCTCAGCTGTTTGGTGGTTCTTATGCTCATGTAAGATTTTCATCTAACAAAAAAGGCACAATTCTAAGAAAGAAAAGAAAAACAATCAGAAAAATTTGATTTTTGTCTGTTATAAAATGCTTAGTAGGCAGCAGAATCTAAAATGTAAGTGCAGCCAAAACTTTTTTCCTTAGATTTGGGTAGGGTGGTGAAGGATTAGAACTCCCCCAGGTTTTCTGCTTTCCAGGTTTCGTTACAGAGATTTCTCCTCACTTTCTATGATGTATTTCTTTTGTGTGTGTTTAATGTGTTCTGTGTTCTTGACATGAAGATGTGGATTAGGTGTTTATGCATTTGTTGGCTGGCAAATCACCTCCCAGTCTGAATGGTTTGCAGCTGCCATTTGACATTCTTCTTTGGGCGTGGAGTATTTTTTATACCTGTTATCCTTCTATTGTGTAGTGCTTTTGTGTGTATTTACTCAGCTCTCTGGAGGTTCTTATGCCCTGTAAGATTTGCATTTACTAAAAAGGGGTATTAAAAAGAAATGAGAATAAAATCAGACAATGTGTTTTTTGCCTTTAGAAAATGCTTAGTAGGCAGCAGATTCTAAAATGTGAGTGCATCCACAACTTTTTTTCTTAGCCTTGGGTAGGGTGGTAAAGGATTAGAACCTTGTCAGGTTTTTCTGCTTTATAGGGTGTATACTCCTGTTCTGCAATTCTGAGGCTGTATGCTGTGATCTGTGATTCTGGGGCTGTATACTCCTGTTCTGAAATTTTGGGGATGTATACTCCTATTCTGCGATTGTGGGGCTCTACACTCCTGTTTTGCGATTGTGGGGCTGTACACTCCTGTTTTGCGATTGTGGGGCTGAATACTACTGTTCTGTGATTCTGAGGCTTAATACTACTGTTCTGCGATTTTGGGGCTCTATACGCCTGTTATGCGATTCTGGGGCTGTATGCTCCTGTCCTATGATTCTAGGGCTGTATACTCCTGTCCTGCAATTCAATGGGCTGTATATGCCTGTTCTGCAATTCTGGGACTGTATAGTCATGTTGTGTGAATCTGGGGCAGTATACTCTCTGTTCTGCGATTTTGGGGCTGTATACCATGATCTGTGATTTTGGGGCTATATACTCCTGTTCTGCGATTCTGGGACTATATACTCCTGTTCTGCGATTCTGGGGCTGTATACTCCTGTTCTGCGATTCTAGGTCTATATACTCCTGATCTGTGATTCTGGGGCTATATACTCCTGAATTGCGACTCTGGGGCTGTATACTGTGATCTGTGATTCTGGGACTGTATACTTCTGTCCTGCAATTTTGGGGCTGTATACTCTGTCCTGTGTTGCTGGGGCTGTATACTCCTGTCCTGTGATGCTGGGGCTGAGGCTGTATACTCCTGTGCGATTGTGGTGCTATATACTCCTGTTCCGTGATTATAGGGCTGTATGCTTCTGTGCTGCGATTCTGGGGCTTTATACTCTGTCCTGTGATTCTGGGGCTGTATACTCCTGACACTATAGGTGGAAGCTAGTGGAATACAGGGGACGGAGTGGGTGGATTCAATAAGGGGTGAGGCTTATGATAAGTGAGAGGGGTCAAAAGCAAAGGGCAGGGTCTGGCGCACCCATCCTAAAACGTCACCAGCCGCCACTGGTTCTAATCCTTCCCCAGTCTATAGAAAACAAGAAATTACAATTTTGGCTGAAGCAGGGGTCACGCTAGGTAAACCAATCTCAACAACTTGACTTTTAAGATGATGACACTAGCCTTTTTGCCAATTTGGGTCAAGAGCCACAAAAACTGTATTTCCTGATGTCTCCTTCTTAATCAGACTTTAGGTTTATGTGGCCATTTGTTGTTGTCCGAACCTGCCATGGTCAATTGTACAAGCTGCATTGAAACATACTGCATGATGCATGAGCTGTGAACTGGAAATGACACATGGCTGTTAACATGTAAGTGACACCTGCTACAGCTGAGTACAGCATTGTTTGTTCTGCTTTTCAGTAGCCTTCGGTCCTCTCACTTGCTTTGCATCCATCCTCAAACTAACTGTAAAAAACATTTATCTTTCCTATACAGTAAAACCATGGTTTGAGAGCGTTTTGCAGGACAAGCAAATATTTGTAATAAATGCAAGCAATGTCTTGATATACATAAGTAGCATCATGTCACAACTGAGTAAAAGAGAAAAGAGGTGCCTCCAAGTGTAGCAACATGGATACATTTAATGAAGGTAGAACATTTAGCAACATATTGCTACACTTAGAGGCACCTCTCTTCTCTTTTAGGCTCGATTCACACCTATGCATGTTGCTTTTGAGCGTTTTTGCAGTGCTTTTTGCGGTGCTTGCTGCTTTTTTTGACATGCGTTTTTACCGCGATTTTACCGCGATTTGCGTTTTTCCTTTCGCGTTTTTTAAAAGACCAATTGGAACACATCACTGCTTATATCACAGAATGTCATGTGACATTCGAACTTCCTGCTTCCTCCCTAGTCTTGTTGTGTTTTGCTGCTTAGAATATCATGGCTTCAATGTCCTTTTTTTCTGCAATTTTGAAGAAGAGGAACAAAGGAGAAAACTTCGATTTTGGGTGCATCCAGTGATTGCTAATAGGGAACAGAGAGGGCTATTCTGGATAATTTACAACGACCTCAGAGCCCATGAAGACAAGTTTATGGATTATACACGGATGACTATTAAAAGGTGAGTTCTTTCTCTTGTACCGTTATGTTAGGTTAGGGTTAATTGTGGGGTTAGGGTTAAAATTAGGGTTAGGGTTATTTTTAATTGTCGGGTTAGGGTTAAAATTAGGGTTAGAGTTCTTTTTAACTGTCGGGTTAGGGTTAAAATTAGGATTAGGGTTCTTTTAATTGTTGGGTTAGGGTTAAAATTAGGGTTAGGGTTCTTTTAATTGTCGGGTTAGGGTTAAAATTAGGGTTAGGGTTCTTTTTAATTGTCGGGTTAGGGTTAAAATTAGGGTTAGGGTTCTTTTAATTGTCGGGTTAGGGTTAAAATTAGGGTTAGAGTTATTTTTAATTGTCGGGTTAGGGTTAAAATTAGGGTTAGGGTTCTTTTTAATTGTCGGGTTAGGATTAAAATTAGGGTAAGGGTTCTTTTTATTGTCGGGTTAGGGTCAAAATTAGGGTTAGGGTTATTTTTAATTGTCGGGTTAGGGTTAAAATTAGGGTTAGAGTTCTTTTTAACTGTCGGGTTAGGGTTAAAATTAGGATTAGGGTTCTTTTAATTGTTGGGTTAGGGTTAAAATTAGGGTTAGGGTTCTTTTAATTGTCGGGTTAGGGTTAAAATTAGGGTTAGGGTTCTTTTTAATTGTCGGGTTAGGGTTAAAATTAGAGTTAGGGTTCTTTTAATTGTCGGGTTAGGGTTAAAATTAGGGTTAGAGTTATTTTTAATTGTCGGGTTAGGGTTAAAATTAGGGTTAGGGTTCTTTTTAATTGTCGGGTTAGGATTAAAATTAGGGTAAGAGTTCTTTTTATTGTCGGGTTAGGGTCAAAATTAGGGTTAGGGTTCTTTTTAAATGTCGGGATAGGGTTAAAATTAGGGTTAGAGTTATTTTTAACTGTCGGGTTAGGGTTAAAATTAGGATTAGGGTTCTTTTAATTGTTGGGTTAGGGTTAAAATTAGGGTTAGGGTTCTTTTAATTGTCGGGTTAGGGTTAAAATTAGGGTTAGGGTTCTTTTTAATTGTCGGGTTAGGATTAAAATTAGGGTAAGGGTTCTTTTTATTGTCGGGTTAGGGTTAAAATTAGGGTTAGGGTTCTTTTTAAATGTCGGTATAGGGTGACATTGTGCTTGTGGTTTTCTCATTGCCTTTTTTACCCACACAGTTTTGATGCTTTGCTTGGATTACTCAGCAGCAGCCTGCAACATCAGAACACATCCTTCAGGGACTACATTCCACCAGTTGAAAGGCTAATTTTTACATTGAGGTAATTCTTTACTTTTTGGTTTATACTTTAACCCACAAAGCGTTAATTAAATGAACGGGCGCAGTAAGTGTGTATTTCACAAAATAATTTAATTTTTGAGGTTTCTTTCGAATTTGGTCACAAAAATATAATGGGCCAGATTCTCAAAAGAGATACGCCGGCGTTTCGTAGGAAACACCGTCGTATCTCTGTTTTTTTTTTTACTGGGTATCTATGCGTGTGATTCCTAGAATCACTTACGCATCGATACAGTGAAGATCTGACATGTGTAAAACAATTACTCTGTCGGATCGTAGATGTAATGACATCGCTGGCCGCTAGGTGGCCTTTACGATGATTTCTCATTTGCCTATGCAAATGAGCCTAATCCGACGATTCCCAAACGTTTTTACGCCGCCCCATCGTCGTTTACGTTGTTTCCGTACACGTAAGGTTACCCCTGCTATATGAGGGGTAACCTTACAAAGTTTCGTCGTTGCCATGTTAAGTATAGCGTCGGGTCAGCGTCGTCTTTTTCCGTCGGTTACGTTGTTTTACTAAGTCGTTCGTGAATAGGGATTTACGTAAACGACGCTCACGTCGGTTTCATTCACTTTTTCCGACGTGAGCTGGAGCATGTGCACTGGGCTATTTTTGAGGCCGGCGCATGCGCAGTTCGATCGACACGGGGGCGAGCTTAATTTAAATACAAGCCGCCCCTTTTGAATTACGCGGGGATACGCCGAGCCATTTACACTACGCCGACGCAACTTACGGAGCAAGTGCTTTGGGATTACGGCACTTGCGCTGTTAAATTGCGGCGGCGTAGTGTAAATGGCTTACGCTACGCCAGCGGCAATTCTACGGGAATCTGGCCCAATGTGTAGAATAGCTTCATTCTTTATCAAATAAATGTTCAGATAACCATATAAGGAACTATGTAGTAGGCTCATTCCTATTTAAATATAATAAACAAACATTTAGGTTTCCACTATATGGATTTTAAGAATTTAAAGAAAAAACACGGAACTAGGATTTTTAGTTATAAAGTATGGAAAGTACATGGGTCTTGGGATGCTTCAGGTTGCAGGGAGGACAAAGAAGGAGCACTTTCTCAATAATGTTGTTCCTGAGCAATGCTTGGTGCATTTGTGATACGGTAAGGTGGCCCCCTATTGCCCACATCTGGTGCTCCAAAACAGGGTCCTGGTGGCCCAAGTGCAGATGGTAGAGGAGGTTGTTGGTGTTCAAGATGTCGCAGTGGTGGTCTAGATGGGTTTTGATTTCCTGGTTTGTAATTTTGTTGCATAGGCATCTGGTAGAATAATGGGGGGTTTGGGAAAGAAGCATAAGTGGCTGTCCTTGCTGGCTGCAGTGGTATATTTCTGTCTGTCTGCAAACTGTTCTGGGGACTGGGGAGATATGTTTTGATGCATTGCATCACAGAAATTTGCATTTCCATTTTCATGGCATCAGCACCTGGTTAAAATAGGGAACAAGGGTATTGGCAAATTGTTGGGACAGTGACAATTTCGCGGTAAACCGATCAGACAGATCCTTTAATAAAGTGTACATTTTTGCAGACTCTTTTTCATTTGGCCGTTTGTTGCCACCCCCTCTTAGTTGTGCGACAATTGGGCACTGGTGCAGCAGCCCCCTCCTCCTCCTATTACTCTTCTTCAGCTATCTCTGACCTGTGCTGATTTGGAGATTGTGTGTTTGGAGGCTCCTGTGTTTGTGCTGATGAGTCTTCTTCACCAGGTTCATCATCCCAGCAGGTGTCTGTGCTGCAAATCACAAAACAAACCAGAACATTGCTTTTAGGGGGGCAGATAATAATTGGACATAAAATGGAAAATTGTATACTCACCTTTCCGTAATTTTCCTTTCCTGACGCATCTTCATGGCAGCACACACTGGGTTGTGACTCCGCCCCCACAACCTGACAGGATTGGTTAGCTATAAATTTGAAGGGGAGACGCCCTGCACCATTCTCTGTATATATCATCATAAAACAGCAGGGTGGGCATCTGTGTGCTGCCATGAAGATGCGTCAGGAAAGGAAAATTACGGAAAGGTGAGTATACAATTTTCCATTTTCCTGACGCATTCATGGCAGCACACACTGGGAAATAACTCGCCAGTCGGGAGGGTGCAAGAAAACAGTAATATTTATTCTTTATAGCGCTGAGGAATTGGCTCTAAGAACAGATCTGCCGAAGTCGACGGTAGCCAGGAGAGCAGAATTCACTCTGTAGTGAGAAATGAAGATGTGTTGGGTAGACCAAGTTGCTGCTCTGCCTATGGTTTCCGGTGAAGTCCCGCAATATGCTGCCCAAGAAGTGGCCTCTGCCCCTGTCGAATGAGCCCTAATGCCCTCTAGGAGGCGTAAGTTGCTGGATGGAATAGGTCTCCTTGATAGCTTTAACAACCAAGAGGTAATGGTACGGGAGGTAGCTGGCTGACCTCGTCTGCTCCCGTGAGGGATAATCAAGAGAGAATCCGTCTTCCTGAGATGTAGCTGTGACGTAACTGGAGATGGTAGACTTGACATCCTAGTCATGGGACTCGCCCCTCTCATTAGTAAAAGACGAAAGGACGATGTCCTGGTTATAATGAAAGGAGGAAGTTACCCTTGGATAAAAATGGTCTGAGGGCTTCAGAACCACTCTGTCAGGGAAGAACACTGAATAGGGGTTCCATAGCCATAAGTGCTTGTATCTCCGGCGCCCTCTTAACTGAGGTGATAGCAATACGGGAAGCCATCTTCAGAGCTAGGTTCCACGGTGAGACTAAGTTGAATGGAGAAAAAGGTGGATTGGACAGGGCCTCGAGTACTACACAGAGATCCCCTGTTGGAAAGGCTGGCCTCCTAGGTGGTCTGATCTTACGTAGGCCCTGAGGAACAGAGTGACCAGATGATGAAGAGCCCATCTAGTACCCGTCATGGATGAAAGGGCAGATACTTGCACCTTCAGGGTACCCAAGCCCGGGCCCTTGTTAAACCCTGACTGAAGAAATTCAAGAATTTGAGATGGGATTCCAATGTCTTTGCTGCGATGACACGAACCTCTCCCAGATCCTAGTATAGGTGACATCAGTGGAGCTCCTTAGAGCTTGTACCAAGGTTGATATTACCTCCTGAGAGTATCCTAGTTCCCCTAACCTAGCCCTCTCAGCTTCAAAGCTGGCAAATGCAGCTTCTCTGGGCTGGATGGAAGAATTGCCTCTGATGTATGAGATCCCAGGTTACTGGAAGATGTATTGAGGCCGCGTACCTAGTTGTAGCAGGGTCGTAAACCATGGCCTCCTCAGCCGGAACGGTATTAGTACAATAACTGTGGCTGAGGACTTCCGAAGTCGGGACAGGAATCTTGTAATCCGAGAAGTTGGAAGAAAAATGTACCCTAGCTCGCAGCTCCATGGAAGAACTAGGCAGTTTGTCCCTTCAGGTAATGGAAAGTGGGCTCTGGACAGGAACCTCTGACACTTGGAGTTCTTTGGCGTGGCCGCTAGGTCGACTTCTGGTTCTGGTACTAGTTTTCGTAAGAATGGAGAATACCTGTTGGTTCAGGGACCGTTCGTGTGTTTGAAAGTGTCTCTCGGCTTAGGTAGTTGGCCAACGAATTCTGTGTTGCTGGGACGCATACTCCCCACAGATCTAACAGGTGCACTTGTGCCCCTTCCATTATGAAGCGTGCGACTCCTGATGCTCCCCTGTCTCTGGATACATGACACCGCTACTTGTTGTCCATCCTGATCAGGACACTCTTCCTCTATAGAAGAGGCGCCATGGCCAGGAGGGCCTGAAAGGCTGCTCTGAGCTCTAAAATATTTGACACTATGCCCTGAGCCCAAAAATGCCACTGTCCTTGGGCTACTCAGTCTAGATAGTGTGGACCCCATCACCCCTGGCTGGCGTCCGATGTTACTACTTCTGGACTAGGGGGAACTTTTGGAATGGACTCCCTGAGGTCGGACGGGTGTGTCCACCACCATACTAATTGCTTTACCCAGTTCGGGATGTGAATGATTTGGAGTATTGACGTTCTATTCCACTGCCTGAGAAAGGAGTTCTGTAAGACTCGCATGTGCCACAGGGGCCACTGTATCAAGGGTATGGATGCTGACATGGACCCCTGGGTACTGAGGCAGGCTCTGACAGTTAGACGTCTGGATGATAGCAGACTTTGTATCTTCTGGAGCAAGGGCTTCAGCCTCTCTTGAGGGAGTTGCACCCGGTACAACCTGGTATTTTATTCTGCCCCTAGGAACACCCTAACTTGCCGAATGCTCTGGGTGCTGAGGCGATGCCGAATGGGGGGCACCAAAATTGGAAATGGGATTGATCGATTGAGAACCGAAGGGACCTCTGGAAGGTAAGATGAACTGGGATGTAAAGGTAAACGCCCGAAAAATCTAGAGATAGCATCCAGTCTCCCACGTCCACTGACAACAAAATGGACTGAAGGCTTTTCCAATCTGAGGGCCTCTATTTTGATCGTCTGTTGAAATTCTTTAGGTCCAAGACTGGACGTAGATCCCCGTTTTTTTTTTGTACCAGAAATAAAGGGGAATAAAACCCCCTCCCTTTCTGGTGCGGAAGTACTTGGTAGGCTGGAATGTGTTCCCTGGCAATGTGCCCATGAATTTCCAATTGTGACCGGTCTTGATAGAGGATAGTGTCCATGGATCTGTTATACGAGTTGCCCACATCCGAGCGAATCTCTTGAGTCTGGTGCTCACCTGAGCTGGGTGGGCAGACGGACCCTCAAAAAGGACTTCTGCTGTTCCCCAGCTGTGATTGGCTTACTGTATCTACATGAAGGAGGGTCGAGTCTTCCAGTCCCTCCTAAATTCCCTGCCGGGGCGGTAGGATCTAACATCCCTGTACTTGACAGGAAGATCACGCCTGTAAGCGGGGCCCTTCTGGGGCTCTGGTTTTCCTATCGGAGAAATCAGCCCAGACTTTCCCCCGGTAACCTTGGAGATGGCCGAGTCCATCTTTGTGCCGAACACACTTGAGCCGCCATATGGAATTTTGCACCAGTTGATTTTGACGCTGCCTTCGCTATCCAGGGTCTCAGCCATAAGGCTCTTCCCAGCCATGAAGTCGCCCCCTTAGGAGCCGTAAGCCAACTTAATTTTCCTGCAGGGAGGAGAATATCTTCCCCTGGTCGGCTCCTTCTAGAATGGGCATCTCAACATTAGCTGCCTATGCAGCGATAGTTTTAGCGACTGCCGCTGTGGTGATAGCCGGCCTACAAGCGGCTCCTGTCGTGGAGCAGGCTTTCTTCAGTTCTATATTGATTTTATGATCAAGAGCGTCCCGGAAGGTAACTGCGTCTTCAATCGGTAGAGAAACGTCTCTAGCGAGTCGCATTAAAGATGAATCGACCGTAGTTGCATTGATCAAAGAATCGATCTTAGACTACCACAAGGGGTACAATCTGCAAACTTGTTGCTCATACTGGGCCGCTTATGCGACCCCCCCACTTATCCTTTATGAGGTTCTCCAGCTCTTCGATGAAGGGAAATGATTCAGGACCCCCTTTTCAGCACCGGGAAATATTTCTGAACCTTCAGAAGTTCTGCCATAACCTCCTCCCAGCCGATCGCTTCCTTGAGTGAATGGGCAAATGGTTCAACCAAAAAGAGACAGTCCGACGCCTGCTCACACTCCTCATTCTTAGAGAGGGTTACTGCACCCTGGCGTAACGGCCGGGCGATGTGCTTGGGGAAGGATCGCCCACATATGATCCCTGTGGCGATTCTCCTGGGAGCTCAGTATCTACTCTGGCCTCTGAATCCTTGGTTACTTCGATGAAGCACGAGTGGCAGGCCAATTCCCCTGGCAAGAATGGCGCCCCGCATATTTGGCAAACATTTGCCGTGGTGCGGGTAAGATAGCTCTGTCTGGGATGAAGGTAATCGTCTGCGGTGGGACCGACTATGACGGGAGTGCTGTGACGCAAGCGGCTATGCCTTGATTGAAGAAATCAAGAGGGTAACCTTGAGCGATTTCTTGCGCCTTCTGCCGGAAGCATGGCTAGAATCTCCCTCTGTGCCGCAAACTTGCGTCTCTTGACCCGATAGGGCTACCAAAACTGTAGCGTCAGTGGCCAGGCTCTCTTTTTTGTCTCCCCTCTACTTACCACCTTCTGGACGGCCTCTATACCTGGTCAGCTAATGGTGGTCTGCGAGGGCAGTGGCTCCCATGAGGATAGCAGAGAGACAGCCCGAAAAGGTGGGAAAAAAGAGAGAAGGGAAAACATTACAATATGTTCCCCCCCAACATTTCTATTTATTAAATTAATATAATAATTTTATATACATATATCTATCCTTTTTTTTTTTTTTTTGGATTATATTAATTGTTAAATTATGGATACACTTTCTTCTATGGTATGTTATAAATTAATATATAAATGTATTGAATGAATGAATGATGAAAACTTATATAGCGCGGCACATGCAAACTGAATCGCCTCTGGGCGCTTGTATAATATCTTCTATCCTATTTATTCCTTTTTTTTTTTGTGTGTGTAATCAATTAGCCCAGGCTGATCTGGGACATGCCTGCACACACCTGGTGCAATCTTCACTCTGAGTAGAGCAGAGCAGCAGTGCGGCAGCCAGAACTACAGAGCAATAGGACTGTTTCTTTTTTCCTTCTTTTTTTTAATGACGCGCGCATGTGCAGAAGCGTCCCGCTCGCCCGGCGCCATTTTGGAAGAGGGCAGAGGAGACAGGCGGCGTCATCACTGAGCTGCGCGCATGTGCAGAGCGCCAAGGGGTACGCAGCGGTGACCCCGAGAGTATGGGGTGTCAGAGGAACCACAGGGCTCAGCAGAGCTGAGAAAAAAACAACAGGCAGACAAAGGTACAAAACGGACTAACCTTAGGTGGTAAATGTAATGATACAAATACCTTTGTGGAAGGACACACTGCACTGGAAGGAAAGACAGAGCGAAAGTGGGGGCCACTGCGAGATTTGAAGCTTCTTTAAAGCTTGCTACAGATGCCAGTATAATTCCAAAGCCCCTGAGATCACCAGAACGGGGTTCCCACCATAAAGCTCATTTAGAGACTGTACAGGAGGGACTTCCAAACAGGAGAGGCTGAACCTGCTGGGGCGATTTGCGGTAAGAGGCATGCTTTTTGCTTGTTCATTCAATCTTGTCAGGTGAGGATGAAAAAAGAGAATGGTGCAGGGCGTCTCCCCTTCAAATTTATAGCTAACCAATCCTGTCAGGTTGTGGGGGCGGAGTCACAACCCAGTGTGTGCTGCCATGAATGCGTCAGGAAATACAGATTAATAATACCCTTTTTATATAAATTACCTTTGCATCTCCAGAATGGGTCGCAAAAATTCAAGGTCTTTGGCATAAGAGTATGGTGTGAATGATTTTGCAGCCGAGCCACTTCTAATACTGCTTTCCTTTTTTAAATGAACGTTAAAGCTATCCTTGGCGCCTCACCATCTTGTTTGCAAAGCTTTTACTGCAAAACAATGACAACATTTTTTTGTTATAATTTCAGATACCTGGCAACTTGACACTCCATTTCTAGTCTGCATTTTCAGTTCTTGATTGGGAAATCAACTGTTAGCTACCTAATCCAAGACACATGCTTCATCATTTGGAACGTTCCTAAAGAGGTGGTCTTCCCGAAAACCTACAACTGATGCATGGGCAAAGATAGCAGATATCTTCTGGCAGCAGTGCAATTTCCCAAATTGCGTGGGTACTATTGACTGAAAGCATATACGCATCCAGAAGCCAGTAGGCAGCAGCTTTTATAACTATAAAAAATATTTTTCTATTGTTCTTTTTGCAATGGCGGATGCCAATTACCGTTTTGTATATGTAGATATAGGGTCCTACGGCAGAAGTTCTGACTCGAGTATATTTACACACTCAACCTTAGGTTATCTTCTGCAAAAAAATAGGCTGGGACTACCAGCCAATAGGCCACTCCCTGGAACTAGTGGGTCTGTAATGCTGTGTGTCTTTGTGGCTAATGAAGCATTTGCACTAGGGGAACACCTTTTAGACCCTATTCAAGCCACACTTTGAAAAAAGTGTGTTCAATTATCGACTCACTCGGGCCAGGAGAGTTGTTGAATATGCTTTCGGCATACTGGCCAACAAATGGCGTTTGTTGCACACACCAATATATCTCTAAATGGAACATGCTATACAGGCTGTGAAAGCTACTTGTGCTCTCCATAATTTTGTTCTCGAGCATGATGGGTTCCAATTTGAGGACACCCTTGCCAATCAGGCCATGTCAAGAGCAGAAATTAGATCCACTCGGGGCAGCAGGAGTGGTACTGCTATCCGAGGTACTTTCTGCTCATATTTCATGTCTCCAGAAGGTCAGCTGCCATGGCA
The DNA here is from genome assembly GCA_029574335.1 of Rana kukunoris. NCBI lineage: Eukaryota > Metazoa > Chordata > Amphibia > Anura > Ranidae > Rana > Rana kukunoris. Next base: position 368,349,391 of record CM056050.1, read on the forward strand.
GCTAGATGCAATAGCCTAGATAGACCAAATTTGGCAGATCTTACACACATTGTGAATTTTATTTTTTGTTAACCTTATGTTTGTTCAATTTTTCAAGCTATGCTCTAAGGTTTTTGCATGAATTAAAAAAATGTGTATCTGACATTAATATACTAATAAAATCAAATTGCCTTATTTGTACTTGAATTTATGGTAATCAATAATAAATAATAATATGGTCATTACAACGAAACGGGTAGAGCAGACGTACGCGGGTCAAATCACTTCCAAGTTTTCATACAACGCCTGTTTGATTCTTCATAAATGTGAGTACCTAGCATTTTTACTAATAAAATTGGAGTTGCATACAGTACCACACTATTGGGACTTTTTCTTTCTCTGAGTGGACACTGAAAATAACTACTTAAAGGGAAACAATAGGAATTGCCAGAGCGCTGCACAGAGCGTATACTGTGGACGCTTGCTACCCCAGGAGGGGGCTTGGATCTGGTGAGTGCGGGACACACCAGAGCACGGAGGAAGGGAGCACAAAGTGAAACACAAGAGTTATATATTAGGATTGCCACAAAGCACTCAGCACTTTTGCATGGACTAGTAGCATATATCCAGCGGCTTAATATCCATTTATTTGATTGGAATACAGCACTATTCTAGGACATTTATATTTGTTTCCATTTTATTCAATTGTATTATTTATTTTTTATTTTATATTTTATTTTTATTCAACTTATTCATATGTACCCATCAATGCACTTTATATTTAAAATTCAATATGTTTGAGGTTTCAGCACTTTATGTATGTACACAGGAGTGAAGTCACACATATCATATACAATTTTCTATTATACTTTATTTTTATTTAAAAAAATATTCTCGTCACCAGAAGGCGCCACCACCTGCTATTATCCTTCCATTCATTCCATACTCCACCTAGGTTGGTTATACATGTAGGGGCAGCCACTGCAGCTTACCAAATCATATGACACATTTTTTCACTTTTGTACTTATCTACCTCCTGTAGCATATAATTTTAAAACTAGTTCCGTAGCGCGGATTCATACCACCTTTTCATTGCAATGCTGACTGTTACAATCATCACTGACCAGAGCTTTTTTTCTCAGAAAATAGGTACAGGAACTCAACCACGACCCGTTCAGATTTCACAAATAGTAGAAGGGTCTTAAAGGGGCATTAAATACCAGAATTGCATTACATACAGAGTGCAGAGTTCAGGGGGTTACAAAGCTGTCACTTGTAAACACAGAAACCAGACTTCTGTGTTTACAAGTGATTGTGGTGAGCAGGCACCAAAGGGTCTGAGCCAAAGGTGGTGGAACTGAGTTCCCCCAAGTTCCCCCAGAAAAAAAGCCCTGTCACTGACAAAGGTCGAGGCATGATAGAACCAGCAGGACCACAGGCTGAATACTAGGGATGCACCGATTATCGGTGGCTGATACATATCGGCCGAAATTAGCGTTTCTGAGTCCCTGCCGAAATAAAGATAAAATGCCGATAATAAAGCTGGGTGAATGGGTGATACCATTTTTTACTAGGAGGGGGGGAGGCAATGTTCATATCAATATATGTAGACAATATATGCTGTCCGCCAGACCTGCACATAGCGCGGCAGTGGCACTGTACTAACTGTGTGCCGACTGCTGCTCGCGCTCCACCTTGTCCTCTGGCTCCAACAAGACCTATTACATGTTGTTTGGACTCCCCCCATGGGGGAGTCTCTTGGTTTAGTCCAGTGGCGCGAGCCGCGTGACGTCACGGCCTGAGGCGAGGGAGGACTCGGAGCGCGCAGGGAGCTGTGTCGGATCATCAGACATCACACTGCCTGCCTAGGAGGAACCTCCACTTAAAAAGTAAGCAAAGCAGTACTAACTGAAGTTGTGAACAAAACCTGTTAGGAGCAATCTGTTAAATGGCTTAATGGGGGGGGGGGCGCAGGCGGAGGCACAGGCGGAGGCACAGGCACATGGTTAACTGAGGTGACTATGTAAAAAAAAAAAAAAAAAAATCTGCCATTTTTTTACAGTGAGGCTGCAACTGATATTTGTTTTGGTAGTCAAGCATTTTTTTTTTTTAAAACGTTTGTGTGTTATTGAGCCATGCTTGCCTTATCTTACTACCAAAAAAAAACATTAATTGCAGCCTCACTGTGCCATCACATACAGCCACTGTGCCAACACACGCCGCCACTGTGCCCATCAAACGCAGCCACTGTGCCCATCAAACGCAGCCACTGTGCCCATCAAACGCAGCCACTGTGCCCATCACATGCAGCCACTGTGCCTACACACGTCGCCACTGTGCCCATCAAACGCAGCCACTGTGCCCATCAAACGCAGCCACTGTGCCATCACATTTTAAATCAATGAAGCTAATTAAAATGTCTCATGTAATACATACAATTATTGAAAAAAAAATTAAATAGGGGAAAAACAAAGAAACGTCATTTTCGGTTTCGGTCTGAATTTTTTTTTTATTTCGGTTTCGTTTCGGTTCTGAAATTTCCATTTCGGTGCATCCCTACTGAATACACATTATGCAAAGGTCTATTAACTTTAGAAACAGGGACATTTTAATCTCCTATACTTTGGGGGCTACAATTACTGAAAAGTGACTAGACACAAGCAGTTAGTAAAGTCTGTAGGAATTGGTTGAAAATAGGACATTTGGAGGTCTCTGAATTCATTATTTACAAGTTATTTTTTTTTATTTTTTTGAAACATAATAATATAATCTCCTAAAAATATATCTTAAAATAAGAAAAAAAGGATAGACTAAAATAAATAGAGAATAATGCTTATATTTTTGATATTTTCTTTTATTCTATATTAATTATTTTTGTATTAGATTATATTTGATTTTTTTTTAGAAATTCTGCTGAGTTATAGGAAAATCTGCATAATTATACAAAATTAGGCACAATAATACAAAATTCGGATTATTTTGCACAAATTCGGCAGAAATTTACACAAATTCGGATAATTTTGCACAAATTCGGCAGAAATTTACACAAATTTGGAACTCACAATTTTAGGAACATTTTCCCCAATTTGAAGGGAATTTTAACCAATTTGAAGAAAATTTTACCCAATTTGAAAGGAATTTTACACAATTTGAAGGGAATTTTGCCAAATTTTAGGAAAATTTTACCCAATTTGAAGGAAATTTTACCAAATTTTAGGGAAATTTTATCAAATTTTAGGAGAATTTTACCCAATTTGAAGGGAATTTTACCCAATTCATAGGGAATGTTACCCAATTTGAAGGGAATTTTGCCAAATTTTAAGAAAAATGTTCCCAATTTTAGGAGAATTTTCCCAATTTAAAGGAAATTGTACCCAATTCTAAAGCAAAATTCCACTAACTCCATCAAGTAATTTCCAAAATGTAGTGACTTTATCTAAATTAATTGAGGTAAATAACTAATGAAACCAAACTAAACACTCAAAAATGTTTTTGTCCTGCACATGGACACATGCATAGTTACAATGGATGTAAATAGTCTACACACCACTGCTAAAATGTCAGGTTTCTGTGATATCAAAAAATGATACAAACATAAATCATTTCTTAACTTTTTCTACCTTTATTAATACTGAAGTTTCATGGGGGTTATAGTCAGAGGCACTTTAATTGATGGCAGGTGTGTACTGACTCCTTAACATGAGTTTGAATGTGATTACGCCGTATATATCTGAGTCCTATTTCAGCTTTTTTCGGAGGGCGTGAAGCGGCATAGACATTGGACTCCGATATATACGGCGCCTGCGCAGTCAGCTCCTAGGTCTGTGCGCAGGCTCCGTATAGCGCCGGGAATACACGAGTGCTAGTCGGCTATTTTCGGAAGCCATGACGCTCCATAGACGCGCCATTCAACCGTGGTAGGGACAAAATAAAATTATCAATTAAACAGTAAGTACAAAGATTTAAAAAAAAACAGCATACTGGCCCTGACACCAGTATGCTGGATGGGATGACACAGAGTTGTTTTAAGGGTGAACCTCCGCTTTAATTCTGAACACAGCTGCATCCCTGGTTATAAGAGGGTGTGCACACTTATACAACAAAGTTATTAGTGGTTATTATTTTGACTCCCCCATAAAAGATTTAAGTAATTTTTATGTTGAATTGGTACAGTTTATAAGTCACATTAAGTTTAAAAAGTTATTCAAATGTTTTCTCTTTGTCTCATTTTTTAACATCACAGAAACATGACATTTTAAGTGTGTGTAAACTTTTTCAATCTTACTTACATTTCAAGTCCGCTTGCTTCTTGGAGAAACTATCCCATTGTAGATACAACTCCTTGGCAATTTCAATCCACCCCTGGTCCCGTTTTCTGCGATCCTTGTGTTGGGGATCAGCAGGAGTGTACAGATAGGTTCTTGGCCTCACTAGGCTAATCTAATGCTCTGTTCTTACCATGTTTGTTGCAGCCCAAACTGGATTTGCTTATTCCCAAGGCATTATGGGTACTTTATTCTTAAAGGGCAGGTGTTTGATCACATGCTGCTTCCAAAACCGCAAAATGCAAAACACATCAAAAACGCATCAAACATTCAGTACTTGCGTTTTTCTTGCATGCCCATTTTATTACATGCAAAATGCTGCTTTTTGCAGGAAAAAAGTCCCCGGCCCTTTCCAAAAAACGCAGAGGCACATAAATGCATTGATGTGAACATGTTCCATAGGAACCCATGTTAAAAAATTTCCCTGCTTTTCTGCAAAATGCAAAATGCACCAAAAAACGCATTAGTGTGAATGGAGCCTTATACTCTGTAGCGCCTGCTGGATTTTGCTTCTAATCACCTTGCGTAAGGCTTCCAGGGCCGATCCTCAGGTCACAGATGCCTGGGTGCAGAAATATTTCTGGCGCCCCCACATAGGCATGGTCATCTTACTAGTAAGTATGAAGAGGGGTATTGCCGCACTACCGAGGGACTGGGAAACCGATGGGGGAAGGGGAGGGGGAAGGG